>CM062816.1:1354524392-1355128191 GCA_031772625.1 Pinus tabuliformis | reverse complement strand
AAAAATAGTGTTGCTTTTTGTATCCTCATAATGTGCTGTCAATTCTTTTCGTAAAAATTGCACAAGTGATAATTTGTTTACGAGAGCAAAGTCATTGATACCATACAAACTGATTGGTTCCAAATATAAATTTGCAATACGTACCTTTTGTCTTTTCTGCACATTATTGAGATCGAAAAATTCCTCCACCTGTAATATCCATGTTGCGGGATCCTTGCCATCAAACTTCCTCATATCGATTTTTGGAATATGGTGGGTCTTCGATCCAACATTAGAGTCTATGAAATCATGATTAACATTTCTTTTGTTCTCATTATGAGTTTCCTTTACTACCCTTTCACCATTAGTAAGTATTTCTTGTAGAAAATTTGTCAAATCTGTCTTCAAATCTGCCATGCTTGTCTTCAAATATGTCTTCAAATCTATCTTCAAATTGTCCATCTTAGCTTCCACATCATTCATCTTAGCTTCTACATCTTTCTTTAAACCATCCATCTTATATTCTGTTACTTTTTTTGTGAGTGACATTTGTTGCACTTGGTCTCGTAATTTTGATATATCATGTTGCATTTCTTCCTTTTCTTCAGAAGTCATGCTAGAGCTTTCAGGTTGCTTACTAGGTGTTTACATTTTCTTTCCTCGGGGCATCAATTACCGATAATAATTCTCTACTATGCCCTTTTAATTCTTTCAAAATATTTTTTCAAACCAAGCTTAAGCAAAAATATAAAAAAATCTACACACCTTTTTTCACTTTGTAGGAGCTTGATATTGCCTCTGATGTATCTCTGTAATTTCGGATCATCCAGTTCTGAAATTGTGACCTGAAGTAGCCCTCTATGTCCTCTTTCCAATGCCACTAGTTTGATCGAATTTAGATTCTCCAAGGCAGAGTTATGCACAATCTCCCAAGATGACCTGATTATAGACCTTTTCAGAAGAGCGAACTTGTAGGAAGTGCCACGTGTCACTGTTTCGACCTTAAGATCTGAAAAACATATACAAGAAACTAAAATCTATCCTATTTCTATAACTTCTTACAAAATTTCAATCTGATGCTCAAAACAAAAGTTATGACTATTTTCCCAAGGTCACCTGTTTGGAATGTAATTCAGGAGTTTGCAAAAAGACCAACTTCCTCAGATCATATCTTCGCAAATATAGCGTGAAATTCTCTGAAATTTGGTCCCGAGGTTCAACACGATTTTGTATCAAATGGTTTTTTCTTTTCTTCTTCTGAAACGTCGCAGAAAAAATTTATGGCGAAAATGCCACGATGACCTATTTGGAGCACCGAAACCCTAGAATCCAAAGGTCTGATACCAAATGTTATGAAACCAGCTCACAAAAAGATAGAAAAGATAGTTGAACACCTTAGAATTCAGCCTCTTTGAGGGGGAAACCTCCTTTACATTACACAAATGAACAACTCTTGGATGATAAAAATGACAAGACCTCCTTTCTATATATAGGAGTCTAAGGGGTCATAATATAATCAGAGCCGAAATAACAATAATAGTGTAAGGGCGCAATAATAACAATAGTGGGCTTCTATGGGGAACAATAATAACAATATGGGGACTACATGGGCACAAAAATATAATAAGGGGGTTGTACTAATAACAATAAGGGGTTACACTAGTAGTATATGGACCTAACATTCCCATCTCCTTCAAAAAGTGTTGTCCTCAATGCTTGAGTAGTTCTTGATGCTTCTGTGTAAAATTCTTGTCCTCCCATGTGGAATCTTCAGCAGGTAAGTTCTTCCACTTGATGAGATACTTTGAAATTGATCGATTTCATAGTTGTCGAGTTCTTATTTCTGTGACTGCTTCAGGTTCCAATATGATTTTTCCTTCCTCGTCAAGTTCTAGCAATATTGTTTGAACTCGGATCTTCTATAACTTTTGAATGAGTGGCCACACTTCTTCATCCTTCTTCCATTCATCCCTTGCTTCGTTTATCTAATCTGGTTGGATAATAGAAATAGCACAAAACAATTCTTCCACATCCTCATCCTTTATTGAGAGTGCATCTGCAACATAAATTTTCTTCCCTTTTCTATAGATGATGTCAAAGTCATAACCCAACATATTTGTGACCCATTTTTTATGTTCTTCTAATGATAATATTTGTTATAAAATTTATTTAAGGTTATCATGATCAGTTTTACCTTGAAGTGTCTTCCCATTAGGTAGGGTCGCCATTTCTTAAGTGCATGTAGTATTACCAACATTTCCTTCTCATAAATAGCTTTGTATAAAAACTCTCCCTTGATTGGATGACTTTCAAAAGAAATGGGTCTTTCATCTTGCATTAAAACAACACCAATTCCATTTCCTAAAGCATCGCATTGCACAATAAAGGTTTTTGTGAAGTTCGGTGTAGCTAAGACCAGTGCTTGGCACATTGCCTCTTTAAGATGTTCGAAGGCCTTTGTTGCTTCTGGAGTCTATGAAAATGCATCTTTCTTCAATAATGTTATTAGAGGTGCTACTATTCTCCCATAATTGTTGACAAACTTGCGATAATACCTTGTCAACTCGAGAAATCCTCGTAGATGCTTTATGGATGTGGGGATTTTCCATTCCTTAATGGCTTTAATTTTGCTAGGGTCTACCTTAAATCCTTCATGAGATACAATATGACCCAGATATTCCACCTCTTATACTCCAAAGAAACATTTGTATCTTTTTGCATATAATTGTTTCTCCTCCAATAGTTTGAGGAAAGTGCGTATACACGCAAGTTTGGCACAAGAAAGTAGTGTATACCTTATAATCTATGTTTTATTTGCTGCTATTTTTTTTTGTAGTGTTCTGGGTTCTGGCTTGGGTTACTGTATTCTAGTGACAACATTCTGAAACAATAGATTGATGGGTTGTCAAAGTGATTGATTGATTTGGTTGTGGTTGGTTCAATAGGAGATTGGTTGATGTGATACATTTGATGATTGAATGGTGTTGTTGATGGATCCAGTCTGAAAATTTATGAAACGTGGTCCCTGAAAGAAAAGAGAAGGTTGTAGCCTTATGTAGGCTGGCACCTACTACATGTAAACATATCAACTAGTACAAGAGCTAAGGGGTTGTTGCTCCCTTCCAGTAGAAGCTGGAGAACGAGAGAAGGTTGTAGCCTTCTGCAGGTAGAAGCCTGCATACTGGTATAAGTACGCACCAGTAAAAAATTGTAAACACAATTCTCTTATTATTAAAAGAATACAGAGATGATTGCAACAGGTGGTTTTCACCCACATTAGGTTTCCACCTTATATCTTGGTGTTCATGTGTGTTTCGTTTGTGTGATGATCTATTCTATTTTTACTATACCTAGTTACTTTTTGTATAGTTAATGAAGTTCTGATGCATTGATTAAAGATCATCATATGATAAATTAACTGAATCATAAGTTTGCTGGATATAGGCTAGTTGCGTTAAACATAGTTGCATGTACACACGAGTTCTCTTAACTTAAGTAGCATATATGAATTTGTTTATGGAAATGTAAAAGTCATTGCTTTTCTAATACTGATTGATGCCCCCCTCCTCTCAATATTATTTCCAACAATTAGAATCAGAGCAGGTCCTTAGAAGAAGCTTGATTGCTTGAAGGAAGATCCAACATCATGAGTAGTCGAGAAAACGGGGGATCCATCAGACCACCAATCTTTTATGGGAGCAACTTTATTTATTGGAAGGTGAGAACGACAACATATCTTTAATCTCTTGGAACAGATGTCAGGGAAATCGTGGAAGGAGGATATACTTTTCCATCAACAATTCCTACAAATACAGTAAGTAAAAAGCAATATGAAACCAATGCCAAGGCTGTCAATACATTATTGGGAATTCTGTCACAATCAAAGTTTGTCAAAGTTATGTAGCTCAAATCAGCCAAATAAATATGGGACAAAATCGTTCTAAGCTACAAAGGATACTCTTAGGTAAAACGTGCTAAACTACGAACTCTTAGAATTCAATATGAAACTCTCAAGATGCATAATGATGAAAGTATAGCTAGTTACTTCTTACGTATAGATGAGATTGTTAATTGCATGAAGATTCTAGGTGAAAAGATAAAGGAAGTTGCCTTAGTTGAAAAAGTTTTAAGATCCTTATCTGCTAAATTTGAATCAAAAGTATCCGCCATAGAAGAAAAGTAGGATCTACAAACTATTACTATGACACAACTTCATGGAATCTTAACTCCTTTGAGATGAGAAAAGGAGGTCCATTAGATATGAGAGAATCCACATTTAAAGCTTCAGCAAAAGGAAAAGAAGAACTCAATGAATCAGGACATATTTAAGAAGAAGAAGAGGAAGCAAACTTTGTCAAGAATCTTCAACGGGGTTCCGGTAGATTCAAAGGTAAACTACCTTTCAAATGTTTTGCCTATGGTAGAGTCGATTATTATGCTGCCAAATTTCCTCATAAAGATAAATATGATAAAGGGAAGGAAACAGAAAAATGGGATAGAAAACAAAGTGTAAGTAAAAAGAGCTACTATACTCATGAAGATAGCGATGGTTTATCAAATAGTGATGAAGATGAAAATAGTAATGACTATAGAATTTTGATGGTTTATGAAGATGATGATTTTTTGGATGCTTTAGATGAAGATGACCTTTATGAAGAAACCTATAAACTCAAAATCTGTTTGGAAAAAAAGAATATGATTATAGATACCTTGACATACCAACTTGCTGAAAGAGAAAAACACAATGAAAAGCTAGAATGTGAAATTGTGGGTCTAAGAAAGGATCTTGAGAAAACAAAAGCTCTCAATCTTAGATTTGCTAAAGGATCAAAAACCTTAAATGAAATTATCAAAGTGCAACTCTCTCCTCTGATAAAGATAGGTCTTGGATATAATGGAGAAACATCTCAATCACATAAGCCGTCAACCTCCACTAAAAGCTATCCTGATGCAACAAAGAGTAGTGAACAGTTCAACAGTCGTCAGCAAAGGCATAAAGTAGATCACCAAGTGAATCAGGCTCAATTTACTTCAAGGATGAACATAAGCCACAATCAACCTCAGGTAAATCGTACTCAATTTGCTTCAAATAATATCAATAGAAACTGCAATCAAAAGGACACTAGGAGGAACTTCAACTACAATCAACAGGTTAGTAGATTCAATAATCATAGAAACTTCTTTAATGGTCAATGTTTCTCATTTCATAATTTGGGACACAAAGCTGCTCAATGTGTTTCTTACAAAACTATCATGACTAGAGAAGCACGAAATCAAAGGAATGTGACAGGGATCAAGAAAAGTTCCTATAATAACTTTTCTCTTCTTGAAAATGAAATAAAATGCTCATTCTATAACAACTTTGGCCATGAAGAATCTGAATCCAGGAGTAAATTTCAGCAAATAGCTCAAAAGGAGAAAACTCCATTAAATCCCAAAATATGGACAAAGAAGGAACCACAAACAGAAATATGTGGTATAGCCTTGTATGCAGAAGGACAAGAAAACCAGTGGTACATCAACAGTGGATGCTCAAAACATATGATAGGTGACAGAGAAAAACTACAGTCATATAATGCCTTAGAAAAGAAAAAGAGTGTCTCATTTGGAAATGACACTCCTGCTGTCATAAAAGGTAAAGGTTCTATTTTCTTGAAAGAAAAAGTTAAAGCTGGAATGTTATGTATGTTGATGGCTTAAACCATAATATGTTGAGTGTGAGTCAAATGTGTGATCAAGGAAATGAAGTAGTGTTTTGATCAAATGGATATGTTGTTCGTGAGCTTGATATAGGAGAAACTGTGATTAAGGGGACAAGAACTCCAAACAACCTATACATACTCAAGGGAGGAAAACAATAGTGTTATCTAAGCAAAAATGATGAAAACTGGCTATGGCACAAAAGATTGGGACATTTGAGCTTTTCTCAAATAAGAAAAGCATGCAGATTCCAAGTTGTTTGTGATCTTCCAAATATCAACATTCCTGAAAATACTATATGCAAATCATGTCAATTCGGTAAGCAAACCAAATCTCAATTCATTGAAAAGGAAGGGTCAGCTAGTAAGCCTCTTGAACTTGTTCATACTCATTTATGTGGTCCATCAAGGAAAAAGTCACCTCGTGGAGAAGAATACTTCATATTGTTCATTGATGATTTTTCCAGAATGTGTTGGATAGGTCTTCTAAAGCATAAAGATGAAGCATTTGAAAAATTCAAAGCCTTCAAAACTTTGGCTGAAAATGAATCATATCGCAAAATCAAATGCCTCAGATCTGATCGAGAGGAGAATTTAACTCAGATGAATTCTTTGACTTTTGTGAACAACATGGAATAAAAAGGCAGTTCTCCACCGCAAGAACTCCTCAACAAAATGGAGTGGTAGAAAGGATGAATAGAACTGTTCAACAAAGGGCTTGTGCTATGCTAGATGAATCTAGAACTCCTGCAACCTTCTGGGGTGAAGCTTCATTTGCCTCCATCACTATTCTCAACCAAGCAAATGTTCGGGTAAACAACACTCAAACTCCACATGAACTTTGGTATGGTAAGACTCCTACTGTAAAATACTTCAAAGTCTTTGGAAGCAAATGTTACATCAAAACGACTGATGAAAAACTTGGTAAGTTTGAACCCAAAGCAGATGAAGGTAATCTAATTGGCTACTCTTCCTGAAGTAAAGGATATAAATGTTACAATAAAAGACTTGGGAAAATTATTGAAAGTATTGATGTTGTGGTTGATGAAGCATGAAAAATTCCAAAACAGATAAAAACTGAAGATTATGACAATGAAGAAGATGAGGATCATTTTCCCACATCAAAAGACACTGATTCTGAAGAAGAAACCAATGAAGCACTAGAAGAAGAAATAACGATAGAGAAAAAAGACTCCATTTAGCTATGTTCAGAAAAATCATCCAGAAACTCAAATTTTAGGAGAAAAAGGAGCAGGTGTGCAGACTAGAAGAACCATTGCTGAAGCTTCAAGCTATCTAGTATTACTATCTTCCACTGAACCTCAAAATGTAAATGAATAATGCAGAGATGAATGTTGGGTCAAGGCCATGAATGAAGAACTAGAGAAAATTGAAAAGAATAAGACTTGGGAATTAGTTCCTAGACCTCATGATAAGAATATCATAGGAACTAAATGGATATTCAAAAACAAGCTGAATGAAAATAGAGAAGTTATTAGAAATAAGGCCAAACTTGTTTGTAATGGATATGCTCAACAAGAAGGTATAAATTTTGAAGAAACTTTTGCACCTGTTGCTAGACTTGAAGCCATCAGAATGTTTCTTTCTCTTTCTAGTTTTCAGAAATTCAAAGTATACCAAATGGATGTAAAATCTGTCAAGTTTCTTAATGGAGATTTAGAAGAAGAAGTTTATATTGAAAAACGAGAAGGATTCATTCTTGGAAATGATGCAAAACTTGTATGCAAACCCAAAAAAGCTCTCTATAGTATAAAACAGGCTCCAAGGGCATGGTATTACCGTCTTGACAAATATCTCCACCAACAAGGTTTTTCAAAGGGGTTAGCAAATAACAATATATATACAAAGATGGACACTGATAAATTTCTAATAATTGTTGTGTATGTTGATGAAATCATTTTTGGTAGCAATGAAGAATCCATGAGTCAGAATTTTGCTTTAGTAATGCAGCAAGAATTTGAAATGTCCTTGCTTGGTGAGCTTACCTACTTTCTGGGTCTACAAGTGTAGCAAAATAAAGATGGTATTTTTCTCTCACAAACCAAATATCTCACTCAAATCCTGAAAAAGTATGTCATGGAAGATTCTAAACTAGTATGTACTCCAATGGTAACATGATGCAGTCTCAGCTCAAATGATGAATCAGCAGTGGTACATCAACCAACTTATAGATCCATGATTGGTAGTCTGCTTTATCTAATAGGTACCTGACCGGACATTGTGCATGCAGTGGGAATAGTTGGAAGATTCCAAGAAAATCCAAAGGAATCACATCTTCAGGCAGTCAAAAGAATTTTCAAATATCTTCAAGGAACACAAAACTTTGGCTTATGGTATCCTAGAGATACAGATCTTACACATCATGCATATACAAATGTAGATTGGGTAGGAAGTGTTGATGACAGAAAAAGCACTAGTGGTGGTGCATTCTATATGGGCTCCAAGTTAGTGTCTTGGTTCAACAAGAAACAAAGCTCAATTGCATTATCTACAGCTGAAGCATAATACGTGGCTGCTGCATCTTACTGCACACAATTACTTTGGATGATGCAAACCTTGCAAGATATTCAGATCACATGTACTCCACCCATCTCCATTCTATGTGATAATACCAGTGCCATCAGTATTTCAAAGAATCCAGTCATGCACTCCAAGACCAAGCACATACCCATCAAACATCATTTCCTACATGAACAAGTGCTTGAACAAAAATTCAAATTGGAGTATGTTCCCTCCAAAGAACAGGTTGTTGATATATTCACTAAACCACTACCCAGAGAGACATTTGAATATCTTAGACAAAAGCTAGGAGTAGTTTCTGCATCATCCTGCTATTAAATCCTATTTTTCAGAGAAGGGTGGTTATACGCAAGTTTCATGAAGTGTAGTCACGTACATATGTGAGTTTCTGTGGACACAGTCGCGTATATGTTGGTTTGAAGAAAAACAGTGGGCCAGACTCAGGAAAAAGGGGGTCTGTTATGGGTTTGTCGATTATCTGCTCTATTTGATAATGATTTCAATCTACTGATATATTGGTCCTCATAGTGTTGTTGATCACTTGATGTATATCTTATTGATGATGATGCTTTGACATCTCTTACTAACATATGCAATGATCATATCTGACAGTGAACAGGTGGCACAGGGTCAGGGAGAGAACATGGTTGATGATATTGATGGAAATATATAAGTTGCTGGTCTAGATACTGTTGACAAATGCTGCTGATGATAGTTGCTGATGACTGTCATGGTCTTGTTTAAAACAATTGGTCTCTGTTATATATGTCATGTATATCGTTTAATGTAACGGTCATGAAAAGACCTAATTTGTAACCCCACTATGCATGGGAGCAATGATGTAATGTTTCTTGTTTTTGACTTGTATAAACAATTGATATATCCCCACTTGGTTGGGTAGATGAGTCAAATTTGGTATATCCACACTTGTTTGGGAGATGGATGCATGTATGAGTCATTAATGATAGGAAGGTTATTTGTGATGTATAGAGTCATGCTCTTCTTTAGAAAATCTTTTTGCAGACTTTTCTTATGCTCAGGGGGAGCATGGACTCGATCATGGGAGCTCAATCAACACTTTAGCATATCAGAGAATTCAACATGCACTTAGGGGGAGCATGACCCTTTGCCCTTGATGTCAAAGGGGGAGAGTGACTTGGTGTGGTTGTTGCCATCAAGTCCAAAGGGGGAGATTGTTGGCATTATGATGTATGTATTGTACTTGATGGCAACCCACTTGTAGTAGAACAACTCTCTTGTATATGGTAACTAGATGAATCTACAGAAGAGATATCAGATGTGATGAAATGCAGGACAAGAGTGTGTGATGAAATGCAGGGTAGCTTCAAGGAATCAGTTCAGAAAGCAACTCACTCAGATGACAGATCATAGTACTGCAAGTTAACAGCACGGAGTTATAGATCAAACTACTTAGAATGAAGAAAGAGAGGTATACACAGGTTCACCATTGACCAAGCCGCATATACATGTGGGTTCACTATATACAAGTTGTGTATACGTACACATACACATTCAAAAAAGGAAAAGTGTGTATACCTTTGAAAACTAAGTTTTTGGTCTGAAGTATTTGGTCCATGGTATTTTGATCCATGGTATTGGTCCAAGGTATCGGGTCCGAGGTATTGACCCTAGGTATTTGATCCAAGGTATTGGTCCTAAGTGGTTTTGGTCCATGGTATTGAGAAAGGCCTAAAACTATAAAAGGAGGAGAAGATCATTAGGCCAAGGTACTCAAGTATTGAATATCTGATGAAGAGTGAGATCTAGTATGCAGGTTATTGGGTTATGGTGCATTGCTGGATTTGAACCAAGGAGGAACCTTAGCAGTTGATGGAGGATAAGATCTAATGATGGATCAGGATCTTAAGGTGTAAAGTGAACTATCATTATGTGTTTTTGCTCATGAATATTCTAGATCTGAATACTGATGCATATATTATTCTGTAAATGATATGATCTAGGTATAACTGAAGTCTGGTATAGCTGCAGAGTTATAAAAAATTAATATTTGCAGATGTATACGCTGGTTGGATTTGAGGAAAGCACGTATACATGCAGGTTCGGCACAAGAAAGTAGCGTATACCTTATAATCTATGTTTTAGTTGCTGCTGTTTGTTGTTGTAGTGTTCTGGGTTCTGGATTGGGTTATTGTATTCTAGTGACAACATTCTGAAAGAACAATTGATGGGTTGTCAAAGTGATTGATTGATTTGGTTGTGGTTGGTTCAATAGGAGATTGGTTGATGTAGATATATTTTATGATTGAATGGTGTTGTTGATGGATCCAGTCTGAAAATTTATGAAACGTGGTCCCTAGAAGAAAAGAGAAGGTTCTATCCTTCTGTAGGCCGGTACCTACATACTAGTAAACATATCAACTAGTACAAGAGCTAGGGGTTGTAGCTCCCTTCCAGTAGAAGCTAGAGAATGAGAGAAGGTTGTAGCCTTCTGCAGGTAGAAGCCTGCGCACTGGTATAAGTCTGCACCTATACAAAATTGTAAACATAATTCTCTTATTATCAAAAGAAGATAGAGACAATTGTAGCAGGTGGTTTTCACCCACATTGGGTTTCCACCTTATATCTTGGTGTTCATGTGTGTTTCATATGTGTGATGATATGTTCTGTTTTTACTGCACCTGGTTACTATTTGTATGGTTAATGAAGTTCTGATGCATTGATTAAAGATCATCATATGATAAATTAACTGAATCATAAGTTTGCTGGATATACACTAGTTTCATTAAACACAGCTGCATGTACATGCGAGTTCCCTTAACTAAAGTAGCGCATATGAATTTGTTTATGGAAATGTAAAAGTTATTGATTTACCCCACCACCCCCCTCCCCCCAACCCCTCCTCTCAATATTATTTCCAACAAGATCAAACAAAATTCTCTAGTGGTAAGTTTCATATGCCCATTCTCATCCTTTTATTTTTTGCATTTTTTCCTTTTACTTGAATTCCTTTCTTATGTTTTCTCTTCCAATTATCTTCCCTTATCCTTGTGTCCTCTATTTTGCAGGTTTTCATTGGTTTGAGGATTTAGTAAAAGTAGCTAGGAAGAACAATCAAGGAGTTTCAAGAAGTTTCCTCTTCCATTTCTTGTTTCTGATTTTCATTCTAATTGATGGTCTTTTTCATAAAACAAAACAATATTTAAAGACTTGCAATTTAAATTTCTAGAACAGGATTTGTAAAAGGAGAAAGTCCCCAAAAATGCACATCAATGAGTTATTATTTAATAAGCCTCAATTGAAGAATTTCTACAAGATAAAAGTTGTAACCTTGACATACTTTTTATATCTTGTAAAAAATTTACGCAAAGCTCATTCTCCCGATTGGCTTCCCTATTGATTTGCTAACATTTGATCCTTGCCTTTATATTTCATTTCCACATAATCATATGTATATACCAGAGTGTTTTCTGTTTGTTGAAGTACCATTTCTTTTGGTTTTATACTTGGGCTATATTTCCATCTGTGTGATCCAACAGAGTTCATTCCAAAAGGAAGATTATTAAAAGGAAAATCATTATGCTATCTTTCAGATTTTTCGCTGCACTATAATCTCTTAGTACTTAATCATCATTATGCTTAATGATCTCTAAACTTAACAATTTAAGGTTTAATTCTATAATATGAGAAACTATAACATATTTAGCTACTAAAGCAGCAAAGTTCATCAATAATAGTTTAACATCTTATGACTCTTCTCGTCATCCCAATCTCTTAAGCAGTGGATTTGTCTCCCCATCCATTAATAAAATATTTTTAGAGTGTAATTCAAAAATAATAAAATACTTGAAAGATAGGGGGTCTCACCAAGAGCCATCCTACCATGATCATAAGCACTAATAGTGATGACATTATCACAACTAGTTACCAAGCCAGGATAATGGCTTGTAGCCAAACGATTATAAGACATGAGGGCTCATCACGAGCCGACATGTTCGCTATTATTAGTAATGGTGTATGGCATTGTCAATATCTGGTCACCAAGCTAGGACACTGGATTTCAAAGTAACTAAAAAGAAATAAAATAATTATTACTTACTCCTCTAAAGTATAAACTAATGGATGGGATACTGGTACTTCCAAGGTTTAGAAGGTGACCCCGTCGAGGCTATGGACGCCTACTGGCAACAGTGGCACCACCTGTGACATTCGAGTATATATTTAAGCGAAACTCATAAATAAAATTTGTTTTATTTAGTTTGAGCTAACATATATATAGAGTTGTCTAAAATATGATTATACTCTTATATCTAATACAAGAGATTTTATGCGGATGTTGAATTCTAAAAGGTTTTTACAAAGATATTTTTAAAAGGAAAAGTTGAGTCCTAACATCTTATCTTTATTCCTTTTTCTTTGAACTTCCTTGGTATTTGCCCAAAGATAACTATTTCACCTAGTGTGTCACCAATTGTTGTAGTACTCAACAACCCCCCATTTAATTTTTATTTTATCCATATAATAAAATTATGGGGACCCTTTTATTTTTCAGTTTTGATTGCCTTAGCAGATTTTACCTAACCCTAGCTTCCTATATCTTTTGTTTCACTTCTTGTGGTTATCTGATTTGTAAATAATGATTGGACTTAGGCTAGATATTTTAACTACCTTGGCATACTAAGTATACATAAGTTGCATAATCACTTTTTATTTTTTTATTTTGTAAATATTTACTTTTTCTATAGATAATAAATTTATTTTGATTTATTTTAATTTGTAAATAATAAACATAGCCCCAAGATCAAGCTTCAATGTTAAAGTGGCTTTATTATTTTGAAGTAATATTAGGGCTAAACTCTTTATATTACAAGTAATTGTAGTTTATGCATATCGTAAAGATCACATATCGGGGATACAACGTTTAAATGTTATGATATATCAGAACCCCGATATGTCCCCACATCTATTCTGATTAAATGAATACTACAATGAGTTTTATGTATTACAATGGGGTTTTTGACATCTGTTGGCCCTACCATATGCTACATTATATTGGGCCTTGCTATATCAATAACTTATTTTCACAAAGAGATACGATATAGTTGGCTTCAGATATTTCATATAGTTTTATTTATATTGAAACTTAACTTTGGCTATTCATCAAAAGGCTTGCAAATATATAATAGAAAAGGCCTGACCCCATAGGATTTCCACGTAGTGTTATCAGAGATTTCAATATCAACGTTTTCAATATGATGCTCATGTCACTGATCTTCGATTTCCCGATCCGCCAACCTCCTATATTCATTCCCGCTCATCTTCCGATATGTGACATTACCGATATTGCGATAACCCATACATCTCTGATACTTCGATCGTCGATCTCCAATATTCACAAATATTCAATCTCTGATATTTCCAAAACCTCTGATCTCCGATACACTTCCCACTACTCATTTCGTGACATTCATATCGAGACTTCCAATTGGTTGTTATCCTTTTACACTTCTGATTTGCGATCTCCGACACAACATGCCCTCTGACTTCCAACTTTCGATACTCCACTTACCTCTTATATCCAGACCTGATACATGATTTAAAAGGAGTTCAATAAGGAAATCACATCCGCTCCATATCAGAGCCTCCCAATATCAGCGTTTTAGTTTGTGCACATTATAGAAACTTCTGATTGACTTATCTTTGATTCCACTCAAATGATGCAACGTGTCACTATTTGGTATGGCTATAATGTTTTAATAAAAAAATCCATTTAATTTGTTTTAATTTGGTGTCACAACTCATATTTTTTATTTTATAGTTTGCTTATACTTTGGCTTGTTTTTCTCCCCGATTTCAACTAATTTTGGCACTATATTAGCAGAGAAGCTTCTAGGATGAAATATACTAACAAATTCAACAATTGATCCCTAAAATAACTCCTTTAGGTGGTAAAGTGGATCTAAAATGCCTAGGAAATTGCCATCGTTGTTGAAGCAATTGAATGTGGTCTTATCCAAGCATGAGCTAAATTGGGCATCTCCTCAAGCCATAGCCATTTATATTCTGCTAGAATTTGATCTAAAGGAGTAATTCTGCTCTATTTTACCTTTATTTGCTCAACATGTTGAGAAGATCAAGAGATACTATTAATATTCCCAACATGTATAAATAACATCCGTGGGATCTGTTATATGAGGTTCAAATCATGGAAAAATCCTTCTCTACTCTGTAATTCAGGATTCTAAAAGCACTACTATAATAAGGATTTAGGGCTATAGAGGAGAGGAGGGTTTAATGTCATATTTGAGGAGTATAGAGATTTATCTTTTACATATCTGAATTGTGTATGATGAATAGATCTTGCACTATTGCAACTACTGTTTCATTAACAAAGTTTATGAGTTGTAGATGGCTGTTGGAGATCAGAGCAAGGGAATTGGACTTAATAAATTGATATTCAAGATACTATTGTTTTAATACTAGTTTCATTTTATAATAGTAGAGACTTGTGATTTTCAGTCATATTTGTGCACTATTGTTTATGTGAGTGAGTTATTACAATTATCTATTGTTTATCTATGCTCTTATGTCTTGAACTCTGATTTCTAAGTAACTACTTACTCAGAGATCAACCTTTTAAATATGTATTAACAAAAATTATTATTATGTGAACTATTTCCTTGTATTATTGTTTAATCATTCAAGTTTTTGGATTACTAATCATCATCATTTTTGTGAACTACTTTCTAAATGTTGTTGATTAATAATTCCGATTAAAGGATCTCTGAACGAAATATGTTTGATAATCATAATCTCAACTAATTGAACTATTTCATGAACTTGATATTCACTATAAGCCAGACATATTTAAATCTCAATCCAATTAGTTATATTGCTATGGGTTGGGTTAGATCTACATCTTCCTAATTGAGATAGCTTTAGATTTTCTATCCTTTTTCTTGTATTCTAGTGTTAGTTTATATTTAGATTTAATTCTACATTCTTAGACGTCCTCTTATCAAAGACGTAAACTTTAGTTGTGGCTTGGCTAAGCCTCAGACCAGCTTAAGGATCTCTTTCTTGTTTGATCAACAAGAGGACTGATCTGATGTATCTTCTTTATTGGTAGATAGAAGTCATATTTTAATCTAGTGGAGATAGAAAGATGGTAACTGGGCCTAGTTTAACCAGTCGGAACCACCATTTCAATGGAAAAGGAGCCACTTTAAGTTCCCGACTGAGTGGTCTCCCTTATAATGTTAGAGGCAGATATTTTCGAGCCTTCAACACAATCTTTGACATGGGAGGTGACATTGAGGAGGGAAAATGTAATATTTTCCTTATTGGAAAAGTCATGAACTAAAAATATCCTTCCAACATATTTAACCATCTACCTATGATTTCTGGATCTATTTGGCCTTCAAATATGGGAATGTCAAATTTTACTTGTACCTTGAAGGGAGTGGCACCTCTAGAGTGGTTGCCGGATGAAGATGCTTCACCTGTGGGAATCCTGTGAAGGATTAGGGAAAATTTATCCATCATCGTGTTCCTCTATCGCTGGAGGGCTTCTTTGAGAAATATTTTGAAAGGATATTTTGCTCCCTCGTCTTTCTTTTCTTCCATCATGGGAGTCTGTCAAGTTTTACGAAACTGCTCTTGTAAAGGATCAACGAGTTGGAGCCCTAACTCCTTACACCCAGACCTCATTGGGGACATGCAAAGAAAAAAGAAGAAGAAAGAGAACACTACTCTGATACCACTAATCCAAACTTATACAAGAACAAAAAAAATAAAAACATAAAAAAAAACATAGAGATGCACCAGAAACAAATCTTCATTTTATTAATATCAAAGAACTAAAAGACACTTACATCAGAATGGAAACAAACTAGCTTGGGCGATGGTGGCTTATCTATTAGAAGATATGTGGAAGCCACATGCCTCTCACCTGTGTGCCAAAGAGGCTCAAGGGAATTTTTATTATTGAATAACAAAGGGAAACACTAAAAAACCAAAACCCTGACCCTAGAAGATCAAATGCCAAGATTTTGTGGGTCACGTTGGGGTTAATTAGGAAGCCAACTTCCCGAGGTTGTAACTTGGTCATATGATATCTGTTTGGTGCATATGATACATCATTAGAAATAACTCTCTGAGTACTATAAAGTTTGTGGTAGACCCCTATCTATGGATATGGGCCTACTTTAGACCCAAAAAAAAATGTCGTTTAGGGGGTCGAAACAACTCTGTAAGTTCAGGACCAAAAAAATTGCTAAAAATAGTAAATGCTGCTATAATCAAGGAAACTAATGAAACTAAATAGAGGCGTAGGTGGAATACGCAGGTGGGCACCAATATCCACCTGGATCATTCCTCCCCCCTTAGGAAGCAATGGTCCCCATTATGTGCAGAGCCTCCATGAGGTAAGGAAATTTCTGTTGAACCTGGTCCCTAGAGAGCCACTTTCCCTCAGGAAGGAGTTGGCCTGCTTTGACGACTTGATATAGTTGGATCCTCTATTGGTGAGCATTCTTAATCTATGTTTCTATGATCCTATTAGTTGTGGCTTGTTCAATATAGCTTTCGTTGAGCTCTGTTAGTGTGAGATGCTCGAAAATGTCGAATGTGTCCAACAATGGGGGAAAGTATGGCCACAGTCGATCTATATTGAATATTGGGTGTAGGCCAAGGAATGGTGGAATGTTGAGCTCAAATTCATTATCCCCTATAGCCTTAGTGATGGTGTAAGGCCCATATATGAGTGGGTGAAGCTTGCAATGGGGCCTGGCAAGGTGCTCCTTCTGCAAATGTAACCAAACTTTGTTTCCCACTTGGAACTAGTGTGGCACCCAATGTTGATCATGACAGTGCTTGAACCTAGCATTTTATCTATCCAATATGTTATGGACCTGCTGGCGGAAGCGATGAACTCACTCAATGAAGTTTTTATCCTTGTTAGCCTTGGCTTGGACATGAGCCAAATCTACCTGAGGAGCTACAAATAGTAGGGAAACATCAATGGGACATAGTGGCTGGAATCCCAGTCCCACCTAAAAGGGGATGTGTCCAATTGAGTTGTGGAGAGCCTTGTTGTAGCTGTATTGGACATAGGGGAGGCTCTCATCCCATGTCAGTTGGTACTTCGAGTTGTACATGAGTAGGATGTGCATAATCATCCTGTTGATGACCTCTATTTTTGGCCATCAGTTTGGGGTGAAAGTTCATGGACTTAGTGAGCTTGGTATCCAACAACAACCAGAGGCTTGACTAGTATGCACTTAGGAACCAGCTATCCTGATATGAGATAATGGAATGTGGTACCCCAAAGTGTACCCATACTCATTTAAAGAATATTTTAGCAGTGAATTCTACTATGTTACTCTTCTTGCAGGGTGTCATAATGGTCATCTTAGAGAATTTGTTTTCGACTACGAAAACATAGTCGTTTCCATGCTTGGTAGAAGGAAGGCCTGACATGTAATCCATGGAGATGGGTTCCTAGGGAAAGTTAGGACTAGGCAGAGGAGTATATAAGCCTTCCTTTTTATTTTAGGTTTGGAAATGGTGCAAGAAATGCATGATATGATGTATTTCCCAACATCCTATCAAAGTTTTGACTAATAAAAATACTTTTGCAACACTGCCACTGTTTTCTCTACCCCAAAATGTCTAGCAATCTAGCTGTAGTGTGCCTCCCAAATCAGCTTGGCACACTCACTTTAAGGAACATAGAGGTTTTCTAGGTATGTTAGGGCCCTATAATACTAGTGATTCCCCCATTATTATTTTCATTGTATCCCTTATTGTTATTGTTGTGCCCCTATTGTCCCCATATTGTTATTATTGTGCCCGAAAGAATCCCACTATTGTTATTTTTGTGCATTTATATTATTATTGTTAGGTCGGCTTGGTTATATTGTGACCCCTTTGACTCCTATATATAGAAAGGAGGTTTTTTCATTTGAATCATCCAAGAATTGTTCATTTGTGTAACGTAAAGGAGGTTGCCCTTTTGAAGAGGCTTATTTCTAAGATGTTCATCTATCTTTTCTATCTTTTTGTGAGCTGGTTTCATAACATTTGGTATCAGAGCTTTCGATTCTAGGGTTTTGTTGTTCCAAACAGATCATCATGGAATTTTCGCTATAACTTTTTTCTGTGACGTTTCAGAAGAAAAAAAACCCATTTGAGAGGAAATCTTGTTGAACCTCACGTCTGAATTTCATATCTTGTCTCGCTATATTTTTGGAGATATGATTTGAGTAAGTTAGGGTTTTTGCAAGCTCCAAAATTTCATCTAAAACAAGTCATCGTGGAATTTTCGCTATAGCTATTTCGCTACAAAGTTTTAGAAGCTAAAAAAAAAAAAATTCATTTGAGAAGAAATCATTTTGAACCTTAGCTCTGAATTTCAAATCCTGTATCATTATATTTTAGGAGATATAATCTGAGGAAGTTAGGGGTTTTGCATACCCTCGAATTACATGCCAAACAGGTCACCTTGGGAAAATCGTCATAACTTTCTCTCAAAGCATCAGATTGAATTTTCATAAGAAGTTACAGAAAGAGGACAGACTGTAGTTTTTGGGGTACCATTTTCAGAACCTAAGGTTGAAACAGGGACCCGCGGCATGTCGTACAAGTTCACTCTACTGAACAAGTCTATACTCAGGTCATTGTGGGAGATTTGGCATAACTCTTCATTGGAGAATCCAATATTGAGCATACTTGCAGAGTTAGAAATATTACTTAGAGGGTTATTGCAGGAAGAAATTTCATACCTTGGAGATCCAAAATTACTGAAATACATCATATTCAACACCAAGCTCCTACAAAGTGGAAAAAAAAGGTGTGTAGTTTTTTTTTAATTTTTGCACAAGCTTGGTTTGAAAAATTAATTTGAAGGAATTCAAAGGGCATAGTGAAGAATTATTATCAGTAATTGATGCCCGAAGAAAGAAAATGGAAACACCTAGTAAGCAACTTGAAAGCTCTAGCATGACTCATGAAGAAGAGGAATAAATGCAACATGATATATCAAAATTACAAGACCAAGTGCAACAAATGTCACTCACACAAAATGTAACAGAATCTAAGATGGATGGTTTAAAGAAAGACATAGAAGCTAAGATGTATGTCGTGGAAGCTAAGATGGATGGTTTAAAGAAAGGCGTGGAAGCTAAGATGGATGGTTTAAAGAAAGGCGTGGAAGCTAAGATGGATGGTTTAAAGAAAGGTGTAGAAGCTAAGATGAATGACGTGGAAGCTAAGATGGATGGCGTGGAAACTAAGATGGACATTGTGGAAGCTAAGATGGACGATTTGAAGGTAGATTTGAAGACAGATTTGAAGACAGGCATGGAATATTTGAAGATAAATTTGACAAATTTTCAATAAGAAATGCTTAGTAATGGAGAAAGGGTAGTAAAGGAAACTCATAATGAGAAAAAAATAAATGTTAATCATGATTTCATAGACTCTAATGTTGGAGTGAAGAACCACCATGTTCCAAATATCGATATGAGGAAGTTTGATGGCAAGGATCCTGGAACATGGATACTACAAATGGAGCAATTTTTGGATCTCCATAATGTGCAAAACACACAAAAGTTATGCATTGCAACTTTATATTTGGAACCAAATTAGTTTGTATGGTATTGATGGCTTTTCTCTTGTAAACAAATTGTCACTTAGGCTATTTTTACGGATGAAATGATAGCACGTGATGAGGATACAAAAAGCAACACTTTTTTTAGCCAATTGATAAAACTAAAAAAAAAGGGTTCAAAGATGGAGCACATTGAGGACTTACAAAAATTGAATATAAGGGTAAAAGATATTCCAGAGGAGCATAGGATTGATGTGTTCATAGGTACTTTAAAAGATAACATCCAACATGAGGTTCGCCTTTGGGAACCATATTCATTGGAGAAGGCATTTAGGTTGGCAAGAAAAATGCAAAGTAAAATTATGGCAACAAGGAAGCCTACCACTCACAATCATAAAGATGGAAGTGTTGCTGCCCCTAGCCATCCACAACCTACAAGGTTGACACCACAACAACTGGAAGAAAAAATAGCAAAAGGGCTTTGTTACAGTTGTGATAGAAAATACACTAAAGGTCATAAGTGTGTCGAGAAGAAATTGTTTTACATAGATTGTGAAGAGGAGGAAGAAAAGGAACAAGAAACATCAAAAGAAGAGGATATACACTAGGAACAAACCCTAGAAAAAGAAGAAATGAATCTGACCATATCTTGCAATGCATTGGCTAGAATTACCACTCCTCAAACTATCAAGATAGAAGAGCATATCAAGAAGAAAAAGGTAATAGTGTTGATTGATTCGGGAAGTACCCATAGTTTTATTCATTGTAAGATAGCCAAGGAGTTGAATTTCTTCCTATTTCCAGCACCAGAGTGTCAAGTGATGGTTGCAAGTGGAGGAACCATAAATTTCTCATGAAAGTATCATAATATCAAGCTATCCATGGGAGAAATGTATTGAATAGCTCAATGCTTTCCATTCCAATTGGTGGTGCTGATGTTGTATTAAGAGTCCAATGGCTACAATCCTTGGGTACAATAGCTTTTAATTTTCAAGAACTTTTCATGAAATTCTCTTTAGAAGGAAAGGAAGTTGAATTAAGGGGTATCATAGGGAAACCGGGAAAGATAATTAGCTCTAACATAATGACAAGGCTTCTAAAGAAACAACAATGAGGCATAATTGCACAATTATGTTCACTAGAGGTTCCCACATCGAAATCATCCATTTCTCCAGATCTCCAAAAATTCTTGTACAATCATTCCAAGGTATTTGAGACTCCCAAAGGCCTCCCACATATTCATGATCATGATCATGCTATCAATTTGATTCCAGGAAGTTTTCCTCTAAACATCAGGACTTACAGATATCCCTATGTCCAAAAGTGTGAAATTGAACGTATGGTTGCAGAAATGCTAGAGGCTGGTATAATTCAACCTAGTCAAAGTTCTTTCTCTGCTCCAGTAGTATTGGTTCACAAGAAGGATGGATCATGGCACATGTGTCTAGATTATTGGGAGCTCAACAAGCTCACTATTAAAGATAAATTTCCCATTCCTATTGTTGATGAATTATTGGATGAATTGCATAGATCAATTTACTTCATCAAGTTGGATCTTCGTTCTGGATATCATCAAATCAGAATGAAGACTAAAGACATTCCAAAAACAACATTTAGAATTCATGAGGGTCATTATGAACTTTTGGTCATGCCTTTTGGCCTTACTAATGCACCTTCTACATTTCAAGGTTTGATGAATTCCATTTTCAAACCCTTCCTTAGAAAATTTGTGTTAGTATCTTTTGATGATATACTAATCTACAACAAGTCTTGGAATGATCATGTCCAACAGTTGACATGGTGCTCAAACTATTGGAGGAGAAACAATTATATGAAAAAATCTCCAAATGTTTCTTTGGAGTACAAGAGGTGGAATATATGGGTCATATTGTATCTCGTGAAGGTGTTAAGGTAGACCCTAGAAAAATTAAAACCATTAAGGAATGGAAAATCCCCACATCCATAAAGCATCTACTAGGATTTCTCAGGTTGACAAGGTATTATCGCAAGTTTGTTAAGAATTATGGGAGAATAGCAACACCTCTAACAACATTATTGAAGAAAGATGCATTCTCATGGACTCCAGAAGCAACGGAGGCCTTTGAACATCTTAAAGAGGTAATATGGCAAGCACCAGTCTTAGCTACATCGGACTTCACAAAAACCTTTATTGTGGAATGTGATTCCTCAGGAAATGGAATTGGTGAAGTTTTAATGCAAGAAGAAAGACCCATGGCTTTTGCAAGTCATCCAATTAAAGGAAAGTATTTACACAAAGCTATTTATGAGAAGGAAATGCTAGCAATACTACATGCACTTAAAAAATGATGACCCTACCTAATGGGAAGACACTTCAAGGTAAAAATAGATCATGATAGTCTTAAATACTTTTTAGAACAATGATTATCTTCAGAAGAGAAACAAAAAATGGGTCACAAAGATGTTGGGCTATGACTTTGAAATCATGTACAAAAAAGGGAAGCAAAATGTTGTGGTAGATGCACTCTCAAGAAAAGATGAGGATGCGGAAGCATTTATTTGTGCCATTTCTATTATCCAACCAGACTGGATAAACGAAGCAAGGGATGAATGGAAGAATGACGAGGAAGTGTGGGCACTCATTCAAAAGATACAACAAGATCCCAGTACATCTGATACATTTAGCTGGAAAAATGACTCTTTGTGGTACAAGGATTGGGTATACTTATGTAAGAATTCCCAACTCAAACAAAAGATTCTTAGGGAATTGCATGCCTCTCCCTTAGGAGGGCACTCATGATTTCTAAAAACCTACCACAGGGTTAAGAAGGATTTTTTTGAGATGGCCTTAAATTGGATATTCAAAATTTTATCGTAGAATGTTTGGTTTGCCAACAAAATAAAGTTGAAACAATTAAGACCCCAGGGCTATTACAACCTTTATCCATTCCAAGCCAACGTTGGGAGGAGGTTTCAATGGATTTTATCACAGGATTACCCAAGTCCAAAGGAAAGAGTGTTATTATGGTGGTAGTTGATAGACTTACCAAGTATGCACACTTTTGTGCGTTATCTCATCCATTTAAAGTGAGTACAGTTTCTATTGCATTTATGGAAACAATTCAAAAGCTACATGGAAACCCAAAGATTATTGTAAGTGACAGAGATCCCATTTTCATTGGAAATTTTTGGACATAATTATTTTCTTGTCTTGGTACTCAGCTAGCTCATAGCTCATCTTATCATCCTCAATCTGATTGGCAAGCTGAGATATTAAACAAGTGTTTGGAAGGATATCTTCGTTGCTTTGTATCTGATAAACAAACACAATGAGTGAAATGGTTGCCTCTGGCTGAATGGTGGTATAACACTTCCTTCCATACTACAACAAAAATGACCCCATTTATGGCACTTTATGGATATCATCCACCATCCATCACATCATATTTAAGAGAAAATTCTAAGGTTCAAGCAGTGGAAGATCACATTGAGCATTAGCAACAAGTTCTCCAACTCTTAAAGGATAGCCTCACCTAGGTGCAGAATAGAATGAAATAGCAGGAAGATCAACATCACAGTGAAAGAAGTTTTTATGTAGGTGATTGGGTATTCCTACGGCTACAACCATATAAACAAATGTCCCTCAAGCAAGCTAAGAAGGATAATAAATTATCACCAAAGTATTATGGTCTGTACAAGGTGTTACAAAAGATAGGTACTATGGCATACAAATTGGAGCTTCCTGTAGCTTCCCGAGTGCACCCAGTTTTCCATGTTTCGTTCTTAAAGAAGGTTATAGGTGACAAGATTCTAGTTTAAACAATATTGCTAGAACTTAATGAGGAAGGAAAAATCATATTGGAACCTGAAGCAATCAAAGAAACAAGAACTCGACAGCTACGAAATCGATCAATTTCAGAGTATCTCATCAAGTGGAAGAACTTACCCGTTGAAGATTCCACATGGGAGGATGATAATTTTATACATAAGAACCCATAACTACTCAAGCGTTGAGGACAACACTTTTTTGAAGAAGAGGGGCATGTTAGGGCCCTATAATACTAGTGATTCCCACATTACTATTTTCATTGTATCCCTTATTGTTATTATTGTGCCCCATAGAATCCCACTATTGTTATTTTTGTGCATTTATATTATTATTGTTAGGTTGGCTTGGTTATATTGTGACCCCTTAGAATCCTATATATAGAAAGGAGGTTTTTTCATTTGAATCATCCAAGAATTGTTCATTTGTGTAATGTAAAGGAGGTTTCCCCTCGAAGAGGCTTATTTCTAATGCATTCATCTATCTTTTCTATCTTTTTGTGAGTGGTTTCATAACAAGGTAGCATAACAGAGTGTCCTGGAGGTGAAAGTATAGAACTTGCTTACATTCCAGGAGCATATGGTATGTGGTGCTGAATTCAGGATCACTCTTTTAAAGATGTGGCCATCC
This sequence comes from Pinus tabuliformis, assembly GCA_031772625.1. NCBI lineage: Eukaryota > Viridiplantae > Streptophyta > Pinopsida > Pinales > Pinaceae > Pinus > Pinus tabuliformis. The sequence goes on along the minus strand of CM062816.1, from coordinate 1,355,103,947 downwards.
GAAAGTCTCGTGTCCACAAGAGTCGAGCATAGTGGCCAGCGCCATAATCGGAGACCATCTGAGGTAGTCGACAACATTATTGGTGTTCCCCTTCTTTTACTTAACATGAAATGTTGCAAATATGCACACCATTTCTGATGGAAATCGTTATGTAACTTCCCTTGTATTTTTATTAACTGCAAGGGTTGGTGGTCTATGTGGGTGACTATTTCCTTCCCTATAATGTAATGCTTTCATTGTCGACAGACCTATACAATGCAATACATAACCTTGTCATAGGTGGGATACTTTCGGCCTGTATTTGAAAGCGTCTCATTGTGATATACCATTGGATGCCCCTGTTGGGTAAGAACTACACCAATAACATAGTCAGAGGCATTTATGTCAATTTAAAATGGTTGATGCAGGTCTGGTAATGCGAGCACTGGTGCAGAGTAGAGGTGATGCATCAACTCGCTAAACAATTTTTGTTGGGATTTGGACAAAAACAACTTTTCTTTCACTCTGCCCTTAGTGACTTGACTCAAAGGCCAAGTGATATGAGAGAATCCCAACACAAACTTGCAATATAAATTTACAAGATGCGGAAAGTTGCAGAGCTATATTAGAGTGGTTGGGGTTGGCCAATCTCGAAAACTTGTATCTTGGGTGGGTCCACATGGTCTCCCCACTCATTAATGATGTAACCCATATATTGAACCTTGGCCATAACAAAAGTTCATTTCTTCAAATTGGCACATAATTTGTGTTGTCGCAGGGTTTGGAGAACCTTCTAAATATGGTGTATGTGCTCTTCCCAACTCTAGATGAATATCAGGATGTCGTCCAGTTACACTAGCATGAACAAGTTGGTGAAGGGTCACAAGTGGATGAAGGTTGTGGGGGCATTCGTCAACCTGAAAGGCATGACCAGTTATTTGAAAAGATCCTCCTTGGATTTGAAGGAAGCCTTCCACACATCGAAGGGTTCAATTGGTACTTGGTGATAACTAGACTTCAAGTCAATCTTGTTGAAATATTTGGTCCCCTTGAGTTTTTCTAGAAGGTCGTCAATTTGTGAGATTGGATATCAATTCTAGATAATGATCTTATTCAATGCTCGATATTCAATACAAAGCCTCCATGTTCCACCCTTCTTTTGTACCAACATGATCGGGTTCCCATAGGGTGATGAATTTGGCTTGATGTGGCCTTTCTACAATAGCTCATGAATCTACCTCTTGATTTCATCGTTCTCTAGGAAAAAAATTGGTATATTGGTCCATTAGGTAGTGGCGCACCTAGGGTCAAATTGATGGAGTGCTTGACTTGATAGTGTAGGGATACCCTTGTGGATGAGGTGAAAATATCCCTGTACTCCTCCATGACCTTGTCCATTTGCTACTGCCTTGTGGAGAAACCCTATCTAGAGGTTATGGATGTGGCGAAAATATTCCTCTTTTTATGAGGAAGAATCATAAGGAAGACAGATTTCCCGATCTAGGAATTTATCTTACTGCATTGTTTAGCAAAAATCAAAGAAAGGGCGGTAGGCGACAATACCTCTCATATATTGTACAGTTTATTACACAAAGTAATAATAATAGAATTAGGTTTAGATTCATACACAATATGATGCTTCCATAGGTATGGATAAACTAATAAAACATCATAAACTTCCAGAGGGGCAAGGTCACACAATGCCTCATCTGCAAAGAGCTTGATGTTATAAGGTAGGCATCACTGCTCACTGACATGGAGATCTCGCCCTTAGTGGAGCCACCCGATAGTTTATGTTGTGGGTGCGACGTTGTTGGAAGCTTCAATATCTTAATGATATCAGGTAAGATAAGACTCTTCTGGCTCCTTTTGTCAAAGACAAACTACACCGAGGAACCCTTTACCCACATCTATGAGTGGAAGAGGCACACCCATCCTCTAGATCCTTAGGTTCTACCTTTTGGAGCTTGGTGGTGGCTACTATCATAGTGGGTTCAATGTTAATGATCTTCTTTCACTTCTTGGTTCCCTTGTCGGGTTCCAGCTCAAAGTCAGAACACACATTCGTCTTTGAGTCTTTTAGCTTAGCCACCAACGCCTACTTCGCGCTATATTTGTTCATGTTGTGAGTGGGAGTCTTTTGGATCTCACACCACTTGCTAGTGTCCTTCTTCACCTTCCCATTATTCTTGGCTTGTTTCTTTGAGGAGTTGTCCTTGGGGGTCGCGGCCTGAATTTTCCCTTTGCTCTATGGCCTCGGGGTGCCTTTGCTCTGCTTTGGGTTTGCAGAACCAAAGTCTTGCCTCTTCTTCATGACTTTCTGCTCAATATTGGTAGCATATCAGTATGTTGCACCAAGAGAGGAGATGTCCAGGAACTAATGTCCTCCTAGATGTATTTGTGAAAGCAACTGTAGTACTTGAGCACTAGATATTTCTTAGAATATTTGATACCCAGATTTGTGCGTAGGGTATGTAAAATATTCATCATCTCATGCACATCTTAATCCTTTTGTTACCGCAACATAGTCCATTGTATGTACTTGTCCTCATGTCTTCCAACGTGGTAATAATGTTCCTTGATGGTGTCTCAAAAATAATTCTAGGTGGGTATGGATTAAAACAGTGAGGGTTATCTCTCATCCCTCTATTTACAATAGTTTCCCACTGGTCGTTGACATGGGGGGTGGCTTTGAGGAGTGCAAAAGTAATATTTTCTAGATTGACAAAATCATCAACTGAAAAATATCCTTCCAATAGATTTAACCATTTATCTACAATGTCTACATCTATCTAGCCTTCAAAGATGAGAATGTAAAATTTGGCTTGTATCGTGAAGGAAGTGGTGCCTCCAGAGTGGTTGTCAAATGAAGATGTGTCCCCTGTGGGCATTTGCCAAAGGATCTGGGAAAAGTTATGAGTCATCACATTCCTTCGTCACTCGAGGGCTTCTTCGAGCAATATTTTGAAAGGATATTATGCTTCCTCATATTTCTTTCCTTCCACCATGGGAGGTTGTCGTGGTTTGCGAGGCTCATCCTGCCAATTTTCAACTAGTTTGAGCCATAACTCCTTATACCCTGATCTCTTTGGGGACATGCAAAGAAAAACAAATAAAGAACAAACCACTTTGATACCACTGATCTATAATTATGCAGGAATGCAATAATATATAGACATAAACATAAACATAGAGATGCAGTAGAAATAAATCTTCATTATATTAATATCAAAGAACAAAAAGATGCTTACATATAGAATAGAAATAAACTAGCTTGGGCAATGATAAACCATCTTTGAGAAGTGATGTGGAAGCTACATGCCTCTCAGTTGTGTTCTAATGAGGCTCAAGGAAATTTTTATTATTGAACAACAAAGAGAAACCCTGAAAAACCAAAACCCTAACCCTAGGAGATGGAACTCCTAGAGTTTGTGGGTCCTGTTGGGGTTAGTTGGGCAACCAACTTCCTAGGGTTGTAACTTGTCCATATGATCTCTATTTGGTTCGTACAATACCTCGTTAGAAATATCTCTCTGAGTACTATAATATTTGTGGCAAGCCTTGCCCATTGCAATGGCCTTGTTGCGAACCTCAAAAAAACGTCGTTTAAGGGGCCAAACTAGCTCCAGAAGTTTAGGACCTGAAAAACTGCTAAAAATAGGAAATGATGCTATAATCAAGGAAACTGATGAAAACAATTGGAGGTCTAGGTAAAATAGGTGGGTTTCCAGCAATATCCACCTAGATCAGTCCTACCCCCTCAAGAAGCAATGGTCCCCATTACGTGCAGAGCCTCCATGAGGTGAGAAAATTTCAGTTGAACCTGGTTCCTAGTGAGCCGCTTGCCCTGGTGAAGGAGTTGGCTTGCTTTGAAAACTTGATATAGTTGGAGCTCTGCTAGCAAGTGTTCTTGATCTTTGTTTCCATGATCATATCAGTTGTGGCTTGTTCAATATAGCTTGGGTTGAGTTCTGTTGGTGTTAGTTGCTCAACAACGTCAGATGTGTGCAACAATGGGGGAAGGTATGGTCGCAACCAATCCACATTAAATACTAGGTGCAGGCCAAGGAACAGTGGAATGCTGAGATCGAAGGAATTTCCCCCCCACAACCTTAGTGATGGTGTAAATCCCATATCGTAGCGGACGAATCTTGCGTTGAGGCCCAACGAGGCACTCCTTCTTCTAATGTAACCAAATTTTGTCAACCACCTGGAACTTATGTGGAACTCGATGTTGATCATGATGCTACTTAAACTTAGCATTTTATCTATCCAATATGTCATGGGCTTGCTCACGGATGTTTTGAATGCATTCAATGAAGTTGTTAGCCCTGTCAGCTTTGGTTGGAAATGAGCTGAATCTTCCTGAGGAGCTACAAATGGTATGGAAACATTAATGGGACATAATGGCTGGAATCAAGTCCCACATGGAAGGAGTTGTGGCTAGTTGAGTTGTGGAGAGCCTTGTAAATTTTTTAGACATAGGGGATTCCCTCATCCCATGTGTGTGGGTGCTTCGAGTTGTACATGCGCATGATGTGCATGATCATTCTATTGATGACCTTTGTTTAGCCATCAGCTTGTGGGTGAGAGGCTATGGACTTAGTGAGCTTGGTATCCAATAATGACTAAAGGCTTGACCAGAATGCACCTAGGAACCTACTACCCCTATTTGAGATAATGGATTTTGGGATGCCAAAGTGTACCCGTACTCGTTCAAAGAAGAGTTTGGAAGTGACTTCTAATGTGATACTCTTCTTGTTGGCTTCCAGAATGACCATCTTAGAGAATTCGTTGATGACCATGAAAACAAATTCATTTCCATGCTTGATAGAAGGAAATCCTGACATGTAATCCATGGAGATGGATTACCAGGGTCGACTAGGAGTAGGCAGAGGAGTATACAAGCCTTGCTTCTTGATTGTATGTTTGGAAATGGTGCAGGAAGTGTAGGATATGATGTATTTTCCCAAAATCCTGTCAAAGCAACACTTCCATTGTTTTGTTTACCCCAAAATGTCCAACGACCTGACTGTAGTGTGCCTCTCAAATCATCTTGGCACACTTGCTTGAAGGAAGACAGAGGTGTCCCAAGCGGAATAACACTGTGTTCTGGAGGTGAAAGTCTAGAACTTGCTTACCTTCCAAGAGCATATGTTATGTTGTGTTGAATGCAGGATCACTCTTGTAAAGATGTGTTCGTCTCGAAGTTTTGTGTCCACAAGAGTCAAGCAAAGTGGTTAACGCCATAACCGATGGTCAGTTGAGGCAAACAACAACATTATTAGTTTTTCCCTTCTTGTACTCAATGTTAAAATGGAAATGTTGCAGACATGTGCACAATTTCTGATGGCGATTGTTCTACAACTTCCCTTGTATTTGTATGAGCTACAAGGGTCAGTGGTATATGTGGATGACCGTTTCCTTCCCCGAAATGTAATTCTTCCATTGTCAGCAGGCATGCACAATGGAATACATCTCTTTTTCATAGGTGGGGTACTTTCAGACTGTATCTAAAAGCGTCTCACTGTGATATGCCAATAGATACCCCTATTGGGTGAGAACTACACCAATAGCATAACCGAAGGCATCTATCTCAATTTCAAATGGTTGTTGTAGGTCTGGTAATGCGAGCACTTGTGCAGAGAAGAGACAATGCTTACACTGGGAAAACACTTTTTATTGGGATTTAGACCAAAATAAATTTTCTTTCTCTCTTCCCTAGGTGATTTGACTCAAAGGCCAAGTGATATGAGAGAACCCCAACATGAACCTGCGATAGAAATTGGCAAGACCCAAAAAGTTGTGGAGCTCTGTTAGAGTGGTTGAGGCTAGCCAATCACAAATAACTTGTATCTTGGATAGGTCCACTTGCACACCCCACTCATTAATGATATACCTTAGATATTGAACTTGGGCCATACCAAAAGTACATTTCTCCAAATTGTCACACAATTTGTGCTGCCACAGGGTTTGGAGGACCTGTTGAATATGGTGTATGTTCTCTTCCCATCTTTGGTTGAAGATCAAGATGTTTTCTAGGTACAATACCACATATGATTTGGTGAAGGGCTACAAGATATCTTCCATCAACTACATGAAGGTTGTGGGGGCATTCGTCAACCCAAAAGGCATGACCAACCATTCAAAAAGGCCCTCCTTGGATTTGAAGGTTTTATTCCACACATAGGAGGGTCTGATTGGTACCTGGTGCTAATAAAACTTCAAGTCAATCTCGCTAAAATATTTGGACCCCTTGAGTTGTTCTAGAAGGTCATCAATTCGTGGGATTGGAAACCTATTCCGAACAGTGATATTTTTCAGCAACCAATATTCAATACAGAGCCTTCGTGTTCTATTCTTCTTTTGTACCAACACGATTGGGCTCCCACAGGGTGATGAACTTGGCATGATGTGCCATTTTTACAAGAGCTCCTGAATCTGCCTCTTGATTTCATTTCTACAAAGCAAAGTGTTGGTATATTGGTCCATTGGGAAACGACGTGCCCAGGGTCAGATCGACGGAGTTCTTGACATGACAATGTAGGGGTACCCCTATGGGTGAGGTGAAAAAGTCCCTATACTCCTCCATGACCTTGTCCATCTATTGTTGACATGTGGAGGAGCCCTGTCTGGAGGTTGTGGATGTGGCCACAATCTTCCTCTTTTTCCAAGGGTGAATCATAAGGATGAAAAATTTCCCAGTTTGGGAAATGATCTTACTACATTGATTAGCATCAAAGAAAGGGAGGTAGGCTACGCTACTTCTAGTATCCTGTACAATTTTTGACCCAAAGTAATAATAACATAACAAGGTATAGATTCATATACAACATGACGCTTCCATAGGTATGGCTGACCTAATAAGACATCACAGTCTTCCAGAGGGGAACCATCACATAATTCCTCATCTACAAAGGGGTTGATGCTATAAGGTAGGCGACACTTCTTGCTGACATGAATATCTCGCCCTTAGTCAAGCCACCTAATGGTGTATGTTTGTGGGTGTAGATTTGGTGTTAGCTTCAATCTCTTAATGACCTGATATGAGATTAGGTTCTTCTAGCTCCCGATGTCAATGATGAACTACACCAAAGAACCCTTTACCCACATATACGAGTGGAAGAGGCACTCCCCCTCCTTTGGATCCTCAGGTTCCATCTTGGAGCTTGGCGGTGGCTATCGTCATAGTGGGTTTGGAATCAATGATCTGCTTTCCCTTTTCAATCCCATTGTGAGGTTCTAGATTACAGTTAGAGCACGCATCCATCTCCGAGTCTTTTAGCTTAGCCACCATCACCTTCTTCGTGTGACATTCGTTCGTGTTATGAGTGGGTGTTTTATGGAACTCACACCATTTGTTGGTGTCCTTCTTTACCTTCCCATTATTCTTGGCTTGCTACTTCGAGGATTTGTCCTGGGGGGTCGTAGCCTGACTCTACCCTTTGCTCTTCGGCTTGGGGGTGCCTTTAATCTACTTTGGGTTCACAGATCCAAAGTTTTGCTTCTTTTTATTAAATTTTTTCTCAATCTTGGCAGCATATTGGTATGCTACACCAAGTGAAGATATTTCTAGGAACTCTATTTCCTCCTGAATTTATTTGTGCAAGAAACTATGGTACTTGAGCACTAGATATTTCCTAGAATATTTGATACCCAACTTTGTGTGCAAGGTATGGAAAAGATTCATCAGCTCATGCACATCTTGATCCCTTTGTTGCCACAACACAATCCATTATATATACTTGTCCTCATAGCTCCCCATGGGGTAATATTGTTCCTTGATGGAATCTCATAAATAATTCCAAGTGGGTGTGGATGAAAATAGTGAGGGTTCTCTCTCGTCGCTCTACTCACAGCAGGTTTCCCACTAGTCCTTAACATGGGGGGTGAATTTGAGGAGTCCAAAAGTAACCTTTTCCTGATTGAAAAAATCATGAACCTAAAAATATCCTTCCAAAAGATTTAACCATCTATTTACAATGTTTGCATCTATCTAGACTTCAAATATGCGAATGTCAAATTTGACTTATACTTTGAAGGGAGTGGTGCCTCCAGAGTGTTTATCGATTGAAGATGTCACCTGTGGGCATCTGCTGAAGGATTTGGGCAAAGTTATCCATCATCACGTTCCTCTGTCACTCAAGGGCTTCTTTGAGCAATATTTTAAAAGGATCTTCTCCTCCCTTGTTTTTATTTTTTTCCACCATGGGAGGTCGTCGGGGTTTGTGGGATGGTCTTCCAAAGGTTCAACCAGTTTGAGCCCTAACTCCTTATACCCTGACCTCGTTAGGGACATGCAAAGAAACATAAAGAAAGAGTAGACTGCTATGATACCATTGATCTTATGGAGGAACACCATAATATACAAACATAAACATAAACATAGAGATGCATTAATAATAAATATTCATTTCATTAATATCAAAGAACCAAAAGATGCTTACATATAGAATGAAAATAAACTGGCTTGGGTGATGGTAGCTTATCTATAAGAAGATATGTGGTGGCTACATGCCTCTGAACTGTGTTCCAATGAGGCTCAAGGGCCTTTTTATTATTGAACAACAAAGGGAAACCCTAAACAACCAAAACCATAACCCTAGGAGATGGAACACTAAGAGTTTGTGGGCCTCGTTGGGGTTAGTTGGGAAACCAACTTCTCGGGGTTGTAACTTGGTCATATGATCTCCATTAAGCACATTCGATACCTTGTTAGAAATATCTCTGATTACTATAGGATTTGTGGCAGGTCCATGCCTATGGAAATGGGCCTTTTGCTGACCTGAAAAAATTCCATTTTGGGGGTTAAAACAACTCTAGAAGTTTAGGACCCAAAAAAATTCTAAAAATTGTAAATGTTGCTATAATCAAGGAAAATGATGAAATCGACAGGAGGTCTAGGTGGAATAGAAAGGTGCCCACCAATATCCACCTGGATCACAATAAATTTATAGGATGAATGTGGTAGTTTAGGATTTATCATTATAGGCTTCAGATCCACATATGATGAAAGGATGAGCTCAAGGGATAAGAGATGACGTCTCCAAGATAGGATCACATAGGAATTTGATATCTCTGTCTATGGTAAATAGTTAAAACTACCTTGGAAGCTTCTCGAAGAGGAAGGTTAAGAGATATTTTTTATTTTCTCAAATTTCTAGAATCAACGCACTTGCAGAAGGGAGAAACATGTGTTGACGAGCGCTAGTGAACAAACATGCAATATGCGTTGAACGTAGGTGACTAAGAAGGCAATGTGCACTGGAGCTAAAACCAATGTTTTTGAGTAATTTTTCCCAGAAACTCAGATTTTTTGGAGAATTGATGCTTAGGGCTTTGTGAAGGGGTTATGACAAAATGTTCACGGATGATGATTTATTTGGTTTGCATGCCTATTGACCAAATGTGACAAAATCTCTTGTACGTGTGGGATTCACTTAATGAACCTTTGATATATCACGTGCATTCGTGGCATATTAAACAATACCCTTAATTTACTATATATTGGAAAATACCTCTAAAAATCACATTATTTAAACCCCTACCAATACAAACATGATACACCCTCCCAATTTAAAAAACCCCTACTTTCACTAGATATTGTAGGTATCCATTTTTTCTTTAACATTTTTTATACCCCTTTATATTTTTTTGTTAACTTTGAGCTCCATTTTTTATACCTACCAATATAAAAACCCTTTACCCCCTATATATCGCCCAATATATTATGTCATTTTTTCCTCAATATATATCCCCCAGTATGAACCCATGTTGTATGGTATTGCTCCCCTAGTGAAGCCCTCGTGGGCCTGTAACAACTGTCTTGCGTCTAGTTAAAAAAAGAGCTACCCCGAGAACATCCTGTTGAGAATCTCAAAGATTTTTTCCCCTGTACTAAGAGTTTCTTGAAGCATTATAGTATTAGGACAAGAAGAAGAAATAAGTCTCTTCAAAGCTATTTTCTTATGGGCACTATATAAAACCCTATAGTTGAATGAGAGGGCTAACATTAGGAAATCACTCCAGGGGCTTGCACTGCTGTAAGCACCCCATCCAAAGATTTTTTCTTACCATCAACGATGTCTAACCATGCTTTTAATTGTGCCTTTGAGATGATGGACTTTCTACCCCTAGTTTTTGCAGAAGAAGGTTGAGATAAAAATTCCCCAAGGCCGCATGTTTGGCCTATGGAGGAATCCTTAGGAACCCTAGCGTGGAGGTTATAAGTCTTTGAGGACTATAGGGAGGAAGCACGTTTTAGCCGAGGCATTGAAAATGGGCGGGCAAGGGCGGATGGTGGTAACAATTTTGTCTAGAGGCTCATAGGGACCTTTTAAAGCTATCTTGATAGAATTAGATGAAGGCCTAGAAGGACAAGGCCTCGGAACATATGAAACAAAGGTAGAAATATTTGAAAGAGTGTAGGAAGTAGTAAAGGAAGAAATACCTAAAGGCATAGGAGTCTTCTCATTGCCATCATTATTTCTTGTGTCTCCATTTTCAGTTGAACTATACCAAGTCACCTATCATGCCCCCTCGTCTAAGTCCATACCTCCTTCTCCACTATTCTGGCCTTGCATTGTATCCATCTATGCTGTTGAATGAAGGCCCATACCCTCTCCAATTCCTTGCATGTTGACTCTATCCTGAGAGCCCCAAAGCCCCCTATTTTCTGTTGAGACCAAACTTTTCCTTCTTTTGCCTCTATATCCCAAAGGACAATTTCTGACCATGTGTTCGAGCTTGTGGCAGTGGTTGCATTGGAATGGTAATTCTTCGTAGTCTACTGGTTCTATGTGACAACACCCATCAAAAGAGAATGTGACCTCCAGAAATGCCCCAATTTTATCTTCTACAACCTTAAAGATGTCATTGGTCCACATTTGTAGAAGTAGCACTAGTAGCCTTACCTACATAGGGACTGCTTCCAATTTTTCCCTGTGTCCATCAAACTGAGGGATTTGCCTCTTAAAGAGGACTGGGGATGACACTATGCTCCAGTTTTTCCTTAGCACCCACATGACATCCTCTGCATTTTTGAAATGCAACATAAACCAACCATGGAAAATTTGAGGGGCTAATATTGCAGGTGGGCTAATTTTCCATGATTTTTCCAAAAAAAAGATTTGCCAATTTCCATTTTTTCCTAAAAATGATCCACCCAAATTCTACAAGATAAAATTATTTTACCTTAAAAATCACCAACATTATATAGAGACTATATAAAATCATTATAAATTTGAATAATTTTACAAATATATCAATAAATATTTTATAGTTTCCATAGTAGGGATTAGTGAGATTCGCCAATGTTTTTAAACTTCAAGATAATTTTCCATCCTTAAAATTTTCCCTGAAACCAACCCCGCACAAGAACAATTACCTCTACCTCTCCCACTGATGAATCCTTCCATGTTTGTTTTAGCTAGTCACCTATCTCCTTTGTCGTAAAGTATTTCACTTTTTCCCTCCCTACGAGAATATGCTTAGAGGCCATCATGGCCGAATCAAAGTGTATATCACTCCCAAAGACTAGGTTATTGTCTTCAACCTTCTTGTGAATACCTTTTCTATTCTTTCTCTTAGATACAATCCATCGATTCTCCTCACCCTTCGTATCATAACCACATCTATCCAAATATGACTCTGAACTAGGGCATATTACTCATTCTCCTTATTGTGGAGCTCCATAATGGAGGGTACCTTCCCCTTTATGGTTTGTTTCCATTAATTCATGTTGGATAATTGATGGTGCTCCTTAGGTGCTTGACCCGGGTGCCGAGAGACCATGAGAGCCAGAATCCATGAACCCTAATTGTGAGATGGGATTGCCAACAACGCTTTGTGTGTTCTTGTTACCTTGAATAAAACACAACGTAGTGTTGGGTCTTCCTTCCTTAACTTATGGGACGAAACCCCTTGAAAATCCTGCAGTCCCATCTCTGTTATGAATTGCATCCAAATATTTAGTATATATGGCTACATTATGGACCCCCACCTTCCGCTTAAGCCCTGACTTATTGTCGAGAGACTTGGAAGATGAAATTACATTACCCCATTTCCTTAATCTCCACTTCCTTCAACCTTAAACCCCACAAGAATTTCATCTGTAGCCCCTACATTGAGTATCTTCTTAGGTCCACAGTTGATCCACAGACTGCAACTTTTCATCACATCCTCTAGATCCCCTCATAAAAATGGTTTCTAGGTTGTTTGAAACAACAAATTCTTGAGATACATAGATGGGCCTACTTACTAAATCTTCTATAGATATTTTTGGCCTTCCCTTCCCCAAATCCAAAAAATGTACACTATTTGGTCGAAATTCCTCCTCTTGCCCCCGTGTCATTTATTTTCCTGACCCCTTTCTGTCTGGTTCCCGGACTGTGCAACCTACCATTGTCGTAGAATACAGAAAGATGGCCATGGGAACATGTGGAGGTTGAGATGGAAGTGGAATCCTAGCTAGGTTTTGTTTATTGGGATCCAACCCTATGACTTCCATAATGTACAACATATATGGTTCCAGCTCAACCCTTGCTGCCAAAGTCTCCAAGTAAAATGCTTCTCGCTTGAATTAAACGAGATAACAACAAAAAGAAGAGGTCTACTATTTGTAGACCGATACCAGCCATGCACTCTACCCTTAGTCCTGCCATCTTGACACAGGCTTTGACACTTCCCTGTCGTATGGTGGGATGCAACAGCAAACCCTAGCTGCAGGAAACCCTCCATCTGAACTGCCCCCTTTTTTCGTCTTTTGACTTTTTTACTCTCCCTTAAATGCTACTTTACTAAGGCATAGGCAATTTGATTTGCAACATACGGATCCCATTTTCATTGAATCATACAATTCGAGATGTAAAGCATAATCTTCCTGATTTAATATGCCAAAACCCATTTAATAACTTCGATTTGTGAGAAGTTAAATCCTTATTCAATTTATAAGAACCACGAGCATCACAAAAGCTACATATTCCATGCTTACAACTTTTTTTACATTTACTTTTAAATATTACAAAAATTACAAACAAAATAATATTAGATATTTTTTATTTTTTTAACCTATAGCAATGTGGAATTAGCATACAAGATTCAATTTTTACAACTTTGACGCTGGAAACCATAATAACCTTATAACCATGCATTAAGATATACTTTTGGGATAAATGTGTTCATTAAAAGCAGGGTAAGAAGCACTAAATAAACATACTTGTGTCATATTTGTATTTTTAGAAAAATCAGCATACGAGCATTAAATCCTTAATCCTTAGAGATCAATCTTTCTTACTTATGTCTAATATTTTCTATTTATCGAAAATCCATGGAAACACAATATGTAGGAATACAACAAAATCTACTAGCCCCCTCTTCAATTTTAGGAATACTCCCCTTTGTTTTGACAAGGTCTTCTCCATTAATGAATTTCAAGATGCCTTATGTCATTCCTTTCGATAGCGAAAATGCACGGTCTGTAAGACTTGGCTGATATTAATTACTCGGGGAACAAGAAATTTTGTATATTTGATTAAATATAAGATAACTTGACTAATCTCTTGAACTAATACTCTATCCTCGCCTTCTAACTATATAATATTTTAGGATTGTTCTTATCTAAATCATAGTTCAAATTAGATGCCTTTCCTTTGAGTGTCCATAAACGATTGCTTGAGATGGTTAGACCATGCATTGCACATCTACAATCTCAACCTTAGATATCCTTTTGTTTCTTCAATCACTTGCTAATTCTAATGATTTGAACCACCATTATGAGGCCTTGGCTACCTTTGAACAACTACCTTAACAATAAGGTGGTGTGAAATGAATTTATGAGTTTTTGGTACATATTGAATGCGTCTTCAACTTAGATTTATGTTTGAAAACAAGGAATATTTTGCCAAAATGCTATGTGGGGTTGATTGTTTCTATATAAGTGTGAGAATTGGTATATAAAATTGAGATTTAAGAGCATGCATTTTTTTCAAAAAGTCATAAGTTTAAAATCAAAGGGGTAGAATATGTATGTCTTTATAAATTTAATAGTCAAATCCTAATGCGGATTGGGTCTCCTCTTATCCCACAAATAAGAAAATCTCATACACCAATTTAATATCTAAATTGACTATAACCTTAAAATTAAATAATAATAATAATAATAATAATAATAATAATATATAGGGAGACACCCGGGAGCTCTGCAAACGATTAGGGTTCCTCTGAAACCCGTGACGGCGCCACAGACTGAACCGCTTACAGCACACCCTGACCCATTCCAGGCACGGTAACGGCACAGCCGCTGCACTGAGCAGGCCGGGAGCTATGGAAACATCACAGGGGGGGGCGCCAGGGCCCTCCCCAATGCAAACGGAGAAGGATTCGTACCTCCTGTTCGGTTCGATTAGCAAAGACGTACTAAATAATGAACAAGCCACAGAGCAAGGGAACAGCAATACAGAAGAACAGCCAGGTCAGGAAAACGGTCCACAGGACAAAAGGAAAAATGACAAAGAAGAAAAGCCAAAAGCCACCTCAGCCACCTGCAAACCTGTTGCTGCAGAGAAGCCCAGAATCGAACTACAAGGGCACGTGGTAAATGCCAGGATAGAATTTATGAAAGAGCATGCAATCATAGGAAAATTTGTAGGCTTATGGCCAACAGAAAAAGCCCTTAACGGTTGGATAGCAGCCAAATGGAAACCAAAGGGAGATGTGCTGCTACAACTAGGACCAAAGGGCTTCTTCACAGTCATCTTCTATTGTGTGGAAGACAAACTCAGGGTGCTAGGTACAGGCCCACACTTCTTCAATGCTGCAGGGCTATACATGCGAGACTGGAAACCCAGATTCAATCCAGATAAAGAAGACCTAACCTGGGCACCAGTTTGGATCCGGCTATATGGACTTCCTGATGAATATTGGGACGAAGATTCACTCAGAAGAATTGGAAATGGGGTGGGAGAATACATCAGGACAGCTGAAGAAACCAAATCCCGCAAATTCATATCATATGCTCGCATATGTGTCTTTATAAGGTTGAATGAAGCGCTGCCAGAGTCGATAATACTCTCCCACTGGGATGAGGAATGGATCCAACCGCTGGACTACGAACAGGTGCCCTTTCGATGTAGAAGATGCCACTCTCTAGGGCACTTATTCAGGGACTGTCCGCTAAATGCCCCAGATCTGTCTCAGAATCCCAATACTAAGTCAAATCCTGATGGCTTCACCAAAGTAACCAGCAGAAGGCGATCGCATCGGAAAAATGCCAGTGGGCAAAAGTCTCAACCGAGCCTCCACAAAGACCAAGCATCCAAGAATAGTTTTGAAATCCTCAACAACATTCCGGAAGATAGACCCCTGGAAAACCCCAGCAAATCTGACCACCCATCTTCCTCCAGCCGGCCCCCTCCCTCCTCTCCCCCCCCATCTTGAAAACCCCTATCATTATTCCCACCATTTTATCTAGAAATCAAGAGGAACTGGTGACTACACCCAAGAATATGGAGATAGACGGAAATCAAAAACCTACCCAGAGTTCAGAACCTGCACATGAAGACAACAATGTCATAGAAATAATGGAGGAAGAAGCTGAAAACGTGGATCTTCATGGACTGGACATTAATGAACTAGAGTTAGCATGCAGGAAAAGGGCCTTTGAATCCATCGCTGAAACTGACCTAGAAAAGTTGGAGATGGTCATCTCCAAAGTCTACCAACAACAGCAGTTAGGGATTCAAGCAGGCAGCACCTGGGATGGCAGACTGCGTCCAAAGGATTTTAAAAAAAGAGGTAGGAAAACAGTCCTGCAAAGAACAATAGAGCTTGGAGAAGTCCTTGTGGATTCAGGACATTATGCGAAGCTTACGAAATACTTCAGTCCCTCTCAACCTAGTTATCAATGAAGCTCATCTCCTGGAATCTTAGAGGCCTTAACGGCCCTGCAAAATACAGAATGCTCAAAAACATGATAAAAATGGAGAAGCCGCACATATGCTTTTTTCAAGAAACCAAATGTAATAGTGATACTCTGGGACGAATACTCTCCAAAGCCTGGCCGGGCTGCCATTCGGTGACGGTGGACGCGACTGGTGCCTCGGGAGGGCTTGCCATAGCATGGAATACTCAAGCTATCACTATAACGGACTTCCATGCAAGCCATCATCTCATTCAAGCAGCCTTTCACATTATAGGCACTCAGGTACACGGGAACTTATCCAATGTTTACTTCCCACAGGATGGAGGCAGTAAAAAAACACTCCTCGACACCATCGAGGCTCTCAGTAATAGCAGACAACATCCTCTCTGGATTGTGGCGGGAGATTTTAACATGATCACCCGACTAGAGGACAAAATTGGGGGAAGAACCAGATTGGAGCCTGAAGTGGAACACTTCAAAGATTTCATCCTAAATTCCTCCCTTATTGACCTGCCCTTTTGTAATGGTATCTACACTTGGAGCAATCACAGGAAAGGGAAGCATCAGATTGCCTCCAAGTTGGACCGATTCCTGATATCGGACAACGCAGTACACATCGGGGGAGATTTCAATGCGGAGATTCTAGCCCACTCTGGGTCAGATCACTGGCCAATCGCCCTTCAATGGCAAAGACCAGGGAATAGCACCAGGAGGCCATTTCGATTAGAAAAATTCTGGTTTACCCACCCAGCATTCAAGGACTTCGTCAAAACTACTTGGGCCTCCTTTGTTCCTCCAGAAGGCACCAAAATGTTCATTCTCCAGCAGAAGCTAAGGTACCTAAAAAGTCACCTCAAACAATGGAACAAGGAGACCTTTGGGAACATCTTCGAAGCCCAACAACATCTCAATCAGGAGCTCAAGCTTCTCCACCAAGAGGTCATCAATTCAGGGCATACAGAGGCTACACTTGAGAAAGAAAAGCACATCTACAATCAACTCGAGGAAAGAAGAAAACAAGAAGAAATTTACTGGAAACAGAAATCAAGGGTGAGATGGCTCAAAGAAGGAGAGCGTAATACCAAATTCTTCCACAACACTACAGTGCAACGAAGAATGCACAACAAAATCTCATTCATCCAGAACCAGGCAGGACATAAAGAGGAGGAGCATGAAAAAATTGAGGAAACCCTCCTCAATCATTTCAAACAAGTCCACCAAGAACAAATAGAGGATCGGACAGCAGCGATAGAGAAAATCACGAGCAATATTCCCAGGTTAATAACGGAGGAGCAAAACGATCTGCTCATGAGCCCGATTCTCAGCCACGAGGTGGACGAAGCAATGGCGCAACTTAAAGAAGGTAAGGCTCCTGGTCCTGATGGCTTTACCACTGATTTTTTTCATGCTTTCTGGGACATGATTAAGGTAGAGGTCTGGCAAATTGTGGAAGAATCTAGAGCCCTTCGATGGATGCTACCCTCCCTAAACTCTACCTTCATCACTCTTATTCCCAAAGAAGAGAACTCCATCACGCCCGACAAATTCAGGCCGATAGCCCTATGCAATGTACTCTACAAAGTCATTACCAAAGTCATAGCCAACAGGCTCAAGTCCCTTCTCCCTCTAATCATCTCTCCTGAGCAATCAGGATATGTGGAAGGTCGTCAAATAATGGATGGTATAATGCTCTCCCATGAGATCCTTCACTCTCTCAAGCTCTCCAAAAAAGCAGGCATGTTACTCAAGCTTGACCTATCCAAAGCTTTTGACAAACTCAGCTGGGCCTATATTCAGAACATGCTGAGGGCCTTCGGCTTCTGTGCCACTTGGGTAAGATGGATAATGAGCCTCATCTCCTCCTCTCACTTTTCCATTCTTGTCAATGGTCTGCCTTCCCACCCCTTCAAGCCCTCCAGAGGAATCAGGCAAGGGGATCCTTTATCCCCCTTCTTATTTGTAATAATGGCGGAAGGCCTAGGTCGGCACATCAAGCAAGCTAAGCAAGACAATCATATTCGGGGTATCTCAATCCACAACTCCCCTGCTTCCACCCACCAGCAATTTGTGGATGATACCATGCTGTATGGCCATCCCTCTGCTCAGGAAGCCTCTTGTCTGAAATCTTTGCTTAATGACTTCTCCAATGCCTCAGGCACCCAAATCAACAGCACGAAATCCGAAATTTTCTTCTTCCATACCCCTCCCTCTGTTAAGCGGGCTGTCTCTCGCATTCTGGGTTTTCAATCGGCCTCTCTCCCTTCCACCTACCTAGGAGCGCCTCTCACTGCCTCTGCCATAAAGCAACCAGCTTGGAGACGTCTTATTGAGAAAATGGAAGGCAAACTGAATCAATGGACTCACCGCTCCCTCAACTTAGCAAGTAGAGCTGTGCTCCTCAAAGCCATCCTTCAAGCCATGCCCCTTTACTTGTTCTCCATCCTTGCTGCTCCAAAATGGGTCCTGAAAAGGCTAAGAAACTTACAGCGTAATTTTCTTTGGGGAAGTTCAGCTACCAATCATAAATGGGCGCTTGTCAAATGGGATACCACCAGCAAGCCCAAGCACAAAGGTGGAATTGGACTCCGAGACCCTGAACACAGTAATATCATTATGACCGCCAAAATCTGGTGGCAATGGTTAACTAATCCGGACAAACCATGGGCCAGAATTTGGATTGCCAAGTACACCAACAATATGCCGCACACAGAGCTTATACGATTCACCCCCACAGGTACAGGTTCACTCATCTGGAATTCAGCAACGCAGCATCATCAATTGATTCAGAAACATAGTTTCTGGGAAATAAGGAATGGTCATCATGCCAGATTCTGGCAAGATGCATGGAACCAACTTCCCAAACTTTCCAATGTACTACCAGCAGTTATTATTCCAGAAGGGCAAGAGCAACAGCAAGCCACAGTTCACCAATTCTGGAATTCGGACACGGGTAGCGGCTTCAGGAAATGGCTTGCCAGCAACCAAATAATAACCACCAACAATCCGCAGGAAGCAGAAGCCCTTAGCTCTGAATTGGCAAAAAGAAGAATTAAGCACAACAGCAGTGACGACATCCTCAGATGGGGTTACCTCCCCAAGGGCGCTTACTCCACCTCTGAAGCCTACAATCTTTTGGAAGACCCTCCCATCAATCCTGATCCTTTATGGTCCAGGATATGGAGCTTCAAAACTTGGCCCAAAATTAATCACTTTTTATGGCTGGTGGGACATAAAAAAATTCTCACATGGGATAAATTGCAAAAACGCAACTTCCATGGGCCCTCAGTCTGCTACAACTGCTTTCAGAATGAGGAAACATTACAGCATCTTCTAGACTCATGTCCGTTGGCTACTCAACTATGGGAGAAGATAGAATTTAGGAGTCAAAGACGTTGCAGAGAAATGGGAAACATAATAAACACCATAAGGCAATGGTCTAAAAGCCCTTACAAAAGTGGCTTGCTTAATCATCTGTGGAATCTAATCCCAGGTTTTCTCCTTTGGAACATTTGGAAGGAACGGAATAGGCGCATCTTCAAAAACAACAGCTTGAATAAGGAAGACATATGGAACAGCATGCACGCCAACATCCAAGAGACCATGTCACTGAAATCCTGGACCCAGCAAGATCTCCCAACGGATGATAATGAGAAAAACATATTATCTAATTGGGGACTGCAACTGACTCAAGAACCAATCTCTCAGAGGGCAGCAAATAACAATGATAAGGGAAAGGTAAATTGGGAAGCCCCGCCTTTCCATTCATACAAACTTAACTTTGATGGCGCTTCTAAGGGTAATCCAGGACCTGCAGGATTTGGAGGAGTCATCAGAGATCACCTAGGAACTCTGCATCAACTCTACTTTGGCAATATAGGTTGGGATACCAATAACTCAGCAGAGTTGGAGGGCATGTGGCAAGGTCTTCTCACTGCAAGGAGACACAATCTTCAACCACTGATTGTGGAGGGGGATTCCCAAATACTAATAAACATGGCTATTCGAATCCAAAATGGGTCGAAAGCTAGGAAAATCGCCAACAGTTGGAGACTAGAGGCCAGACTCAGTAGCTTGGCGGAGGAAATAGGCAACTTCAATGCCATCTGTTTCAATCATACCAGAAGGGAAGGCAATAAAGTGGCTGATCTTCTAGCCAACATAGGGGTTGATTCAGATAGAGCCATTCTTGAGGGACAACTGAACATCATCCCAACTAATTCAAGGAAGCTGGAATGTGAGAATCTCATCCTCAGAGACAAAGAGACCCCGGATGCGGGTGGCGGGACGGCAACAATGGGCAGGCCACATGCCATGCATGGGCTGCCCCGTGTAAACAATACGGCCTCCATATGAAGGCCGTCAACCTGAACTGGAACCCTCTGCTGCGTTTAATGGAGTTAATGGTGAGGGAGGTAGGTTTATGGGGTTGTACAGAGCACTTAATGCGCGCCTGCATCGAGAGCAAGAGGCAGAGCATATCAAGAGCAATGGCGGTTGCTGGGAATGTTTGTCGAAAGAATTTGGGGAAAGAAGGAATTGCAGAGAGCCGAGGCGGTGGCAGCTCCATCTGCTTCATCGTCTGGTGTCTAGGGATTACCATTGCCGCCATAGCCTCTCTGGTAACTGGTCCTGTAGCTGGAAGCATTTGGCTCAATTGCTGGGTGAGAAACGGAATTGGTCCACCCCGCAACCAAGGAATAAGTCTCAGAGAGGAAATTGGGCAACAGAGAAGGATTGGGGAGGTAATTGGTTCTGTCTTCATCTCCAAGCTCACCTGCACACACACAAGAGCAGAATTAGTCTCACCATGGCTAAACTCCGTCAGCGACAGCCGTGCAGAAGAGGTTCAGCTAGCGGCTCCTCCTCGAGAGCTCCAGCAGTGGATGAACATCACCACTGCTGTTGCTGCTACTGCCATCGAAGAGCCAAAGCCACTCCACTTCCAATCAGCCAGTTTTTGGAGGTTGGAAATGCTGAAGAGGACAAATCAGAACTTCCCTCCTTTGGCTCAGTGGTTTTCACATTGCCGAAGGCCGAGAGCACCCCAGGGCTCAGTGCCCACATCTCAATTATGTTTACCAGAACTCCGGACGGAAATGGGGATTCTGCCCCTCAAGACCAGCAGAAGATGCAAAAGGATGGCAAAGGCAAAGCAATTGTCCATGAATTACTGGAGGCAGGGGAACATTGCTCCGTTTTGGAGCCACCAGCGTCTGAGGCTGGTCAGCACGAAGCGTCTCCTCCGTTGGGGCCTCCTCCTCAGGGTATTGACGACGAGACATGGCGCAAGATGTGGAAAGGCAAACCAGAAGGAGAAGGCTGGGCGTACAT
This sequence comes from Pinus tabuliformis, assembly GCA_031772625.1. NCBI lineage: Eukaryota > Viridiplantae > Streptophyta > Pinopsida > Pinales > Pinaceae > Pinus > Pinus tabuliformis. The sequence continues at coordinate 1,355,082,718 of CM062816.1, read as the reverse complement.
CGTGGAGGACAACAGCCTTGCCGGAGAAGCCGATGCCTGCGCATCCCTTCCTCCCTCCTCAACACATCGAGCGGACCAAAATTGACACGGGTAATTCTCTCTTGCGCTTTCGTTTTGACAGCTGGAAGTGGTTTGGAAACTGGTCGGGTCTCATTTTCGCCTGCTGTAATGTGGTTTGGAAACTGGTCGGGTCTCATTTTCAAAGGGTTAATTCTCAATTTTCAAAGGGTCACTCGCCCCTGGTTATTAAGTCAATCCCAGCTGGATATACGCCCCTGCGTGGGCAGTAAGGTTTTGAATCCTCCTCCTGAGACTCCAATGGAAGTCCGCTGATGTTTTCGTCTGGTTCTGCTGACATGGTCGGGTGCTGCCCCTGCGTGGGAGCGTTATATCAATGCTTGGTCTGTTTAGTTTTGTGCTGCCCCTGCGTGGGAGCGTCATATTGTTGCTTGGTCTGTCTTGTTTTGGGAAGGCCTACCCGAGAGGGAGACCTCAGAATTTGGTTTTTGGTTCCCAGCGAGCTCTCAAAAGCCCTGGTAGACTTGACTCACAGTTTGTAATTTTCACCTGTACAGTTAATATATGAATTAGATAGCCTTTACGTAGAAAAAAAAAAAAATAATAATAATATATAAGTATTACATAAAAACAATGTAATTCTACCCCTTTGTGAAATTTTATATATGTAAATAATATTTTAAAAATACTTCCCCAAATTTTTAAACTGTATATCACAGTTTATCCTATAAGTTTGTTTTCAAAATTATTTAATCTTTTAAAAAAGCTTTTCCCAGCGTCATAAAGCTCATTCTGTGATAAAGAATGAGGTTTTGAATATTTTTTTAAACCCAAATTTCAGTAGTGGTTGGATTTTCTCTTTCTCTTAGTGTTAGATCATGAACTCTGTAACCAATTAATAAAACATTTTAATATTTCCTGGAAACCAATTTCAATTTATTATGTATAATTTTTTTATTTATGATTTCAATTTTTTAAGTTTTTATGGTTTAGTATGATGTGTAATTTTGTTCGTTAATCATCAAAGTTGAAATTTCTCTCATATTAACAAAAATAAATTTAAAAAAAAAAAATTAATAAACTATACAAAATATTTAAATAATATTAATTCATAAAAAAATTTACATGTGAAGAAATTAAATCTTTCTGAATTTACATTAGATCTCTCCCGACTCATATTAAATCCACATTTAAAATAAATATACGCTAATACAATTAATATCTATTTGGTAGTGAAATTTATGTAAAAAATTGACACCCTTCATTGATATCTATTTGGTGGTGCAATTTATCTACAGGGTTGACACCCTTCCTTGATCTTCATGTTCTTACCATTTATCTGCTTAAATACCTCCAAAGATATGATCATGATAGGTCATATAATTCATGACATCCGACAAACGTAAAGGTATAAGTGAACGCCAGAGCAAATTGTAGTATCTACGTTACAGTTGAGCAAGCAAGGGCACCTGCATTTATCCATCCACCAGATTATTCCTTGCTTCTTGATAATCAGAGAAAAGATTTTTAATAAAAGAACATCGATTAAGGGCTGGTGCGAGATAAGTATAATATCTAATGTATTGTTTATTGTTTATTGTTTCGTCCCTTTAATAGGGAAATGATCAAACAACCATTTTAATATTTTAACTTGCGCTTCATGTGCTTTATTTAAAGACTTGTTTCCTTGTAGCTATGATTGTAAGATAGGTTTTAAGATAAGGATGTATTGCCTTGCAACATTCTTCATTAATTATAATTTTTCTTTATAAATTATTTCAATGGCTATAAAAAGTTTTGTAAAGTTTTATTAAGTTATAAAATTTATTTGTATTTAAATAAATTATTAATAGATAAATTAAATTAATATGTAAATATATTTATAAAACTATTTTTTTGAAAATTGCATATATGTTAATATAAAATATATCATCTAAATTGTTATTAATAATGTAAAAGACAATTTAAATTGTTATTAATAATTTAAATTAATTTATAAATATATTTATAAAAATATTTTTTTTGGAAATCTCATAATTTTAAATGATCATAATCAAGAATAACAAACAACTCTACGTTAACCATTTGGATTAGTCAATTTACAAATTAAATATTATTTCAAGTCTTAATAGCATACTACCACAAAATGGATTTCAATATTCATAATCCTTAAAACTACAACATACATTCAATTAGTGATAAGTCATTGGATGTGAAAACATTTATTTATAACTTTAATTACTAATGGCAAACAATTTTATGTCACAATTTGGCTTGATCAATTTACAAATCAAATATTATACAATCACAAATTGGGCTTCAATATTCACAACCTCTTTTTACATTCAATTAAAGAAAATAATAAAATCTGTGAAATACAGTATTGATCATCATCTATTCGTGTGGTAAAAGTTATAATGGAAAAACTTGATGCTACTTGCAAAGAAGACTAAAAGAAAATGGAGAAATGAAAGGTCACACACTTTGGCCATTGTTGAACACTTCTTGAAAACTAAGCATCATATTTTCTTGGAGAATGCTAAGATTGTCACTAGAGAAGACTAGTATCAAAGAAGATGAATTAGGGAAGCCTTGGAAATACTAAAACGTCCCTATAATCTTAACAATGATAGTGATATCGAGAATAGTGATAATTTCCCTATAATACCACATACTACTTCTAGATACTAGTTCCACTCCTCCTCAATTATGACACTCTCAAGTATAACTCTCTCTTGCATCCTCAAATAACCTAACTAAATCAATAATATATATTCATTATAATATTATATTATTTAATTATAATCTATACTTTAATTAACATTAATATGTATAATACTAATATTAATAATTAACATAATATAATATAATATGCATATAAGCCCCAAGGGTTAGCTCAACCGGCTGAATCCCTGTTGTTAAAGTACCTAGGCTATTGGGCTATTGGATCCCCTTCGGAGTTGATCAGCTCAATTCTTTCCTATGGGAAAAAAAAATATAATATGCATATAATTATTTATATATACATAATTTATAATATTATTATACTATATATACTATTATTATTAATAAATATATTATATTATTATTATTATTATTATTATTATAATATTGTATTTATATATTAATAATAATAATAATAATATTAATATTATCAATAATAATAATATTAATATTGACAATGATAATATTATTTTTTGTTAGTCAAATACACAAGAATTTGAACTTTGAATTTCATGCTCTACATATTACTTCATAACAAAGCAATTAACAATTGAGTTATACCATGTAGACATCAACAAATAATATTATTAATAATATTATTGTATTATATTTAAATATATGTTTTCTTTTACTTATAGATATTTATATTATAGATACTCATATTATTATTATTAACTTTATTAATAAGATTTAGATTATAGATATTAATTTTACTTAAATTCTATTACCATTATTACCATAGGATTGTCTTCTTTAATTAATTAAATATCATAACATTTTGGCTTTCATATATTTTAAGTTTAGGGTTTTTGATTCACTAAGCATATTTTTTCTTTTTCGTCTCTTTGTATTTATATATCTTCTTTGCCTCTTCTTTCTTTCCACCATTATTCATAAGATCCTTTTTATGAATTGTAAACATAGTTTTCAAATTTCATTATGGAAAATTTAAATTCTTTATCTAAAAAACAGACTAAAAATTCTAAAATCTACTATTTTTTTTTATGTCTAAACTTCGATTAAAACCATATTCCAACAACTAGATTTCAGTTTCATATTTACGTAATAAAAAAAATGAAATCTTTAATTAATTCAATACTTGTTGTTATTCCGTATTAAGATAAATTATTATTAAAATATCTATACTAATTGAATCCAAAGTAATCTAAAATAAATAAAAACAAGATCTTCGATTACAAAAAAAATTCTTTCCTCACATAATAACTCCACAATACTTCCTTCCTTTTGCCGTATTGCCAATGCCAACACTGACACAAATAAGTTCAAAACTGACACAAATAAGATCTGTTATTTTGTTTGGCATATCCATCTCTTAATTAAAACCATATTCCAACAATTAGATTTCAATTTCATATTTACATTTAAAAAAAATGAAATTTTTAATTAATTCAATACTCGTTGTTATTCCGTATTAAAATGAATTATTATTAAAATATCTATACTAATTGAATCTAAGGTAATCTAAAATAAATAAAAATAAGATATTTGATTACCAAAAAAATCCTTCTCTCATAATAACTCCACATGATCCGGACTTAAACAAGAACACAACAAATTACAGAGATAACCATAAACACAGATATGCAGTGGAAATAATACTTCATTTCATTAATGTAAAACACTGAAATATGCTTACAAACAGTAATGGAAATAAACTAGCTAGGGCGATGGTAGCTTATCTCTGAGAAGAGATGTGGTGGCTACATGCCTCTGAACTGTGTTACAATGAGGCTCGAAGGCCTATTTATTGTTGAGAAACAATGGAAAACCCTTAACATTCCAAAAACTAACCCTAGAAGATGAAACACCAAACTGTGGGCCCCGTTTGGGTAAATTCGTACATCAACTTCCCGGGGTCGTAACTTTGGCATACGATCTCCGTTTGACGCGTACCATAACTTGTTAGAAATATCTATCCGAGCACTACCACTTTGGGAGGCAACATTGGCCCATGGACCCATGTTGCCCCAGATTTCCCAGAAAACGTTGTTTAGGGCCTCAAAACGGCTCCGGAAGTTCAGGACCTGAAAAACTGCTAAAAATAGTAAGTTGTGCTACAATTAAGGAAACTGAAAATGCTGAGAGAAACAATGGTGGGGGTCCAAGTGGACTTGGCAGGTGGCCACCAATATCCATTTGGATCATTCGTCCCCCCTTAGAAAGCAATGGTCCCCATTGCGTTGAGTTCCTCCATGAGATGAGGAAACTTTTGCTGAACTTGGTCCCTGGTGAGCCACTTGCCCTGGTGAAGGAGTTGGCCTGCTTTGACAACTCGATACAGTTGGATATTCTGTTGGCGAGTGTTCTTGATCTGTGTGTCCATGATCCGATCAGTTGCAGCTTGTTCCATGCAATCTGGATTTAACTCTGTGGGTGTGAGCTATTCTGCAATGTCGGATGTGTCTAGCAATGGTGGAAAGTATGGCCGAAGGCGGTCCACAATGAACACTAGGTGCAGGCCAAGGAATGGGGGAATGTTGAGCTCAAATGCATTGTCTCCCACTGCCTTAGTAATGGTGTAAGGACCATATCAGAGTGGTCTCAGTTTCCGATAGGCTCTAGTAAGGCATTCCTTTTGCAAATGCAACCAGACTTTGTTGCCCACCTGAAACTTGTGTGGCACCTGATGTTGATCATGTCACCGCTTGTACTTGGCATTTGATTTCTCCAGAATGTCATGGACCTGCTGGCGAATATGTTGGATGTGCACAATGAAGTTGGTTGCCTTATCTATTTCGGACTGGACATGAGCCGAATCTATGTGAGTAGCTGCAAGTGGCATGGCCACGTCAATGGGGCATAGTGGCTGGAATCCCAAACCCACCTGAAAAGGGCTGTGGCCAGTAGAGTTGTGAAGAGCTCGGTTGTAGCTGCGCTGAACATAGGAGAGGCTTTCGTCCCATGTGCGTGGATGCTTTGAGTTGTACATGCGCAGAATGTGCACAATCATCCTATTGACAACCTTTGTCTGGCCATCAGTTTGAGGATGGAAGGCTGTGGAATTAGTGAGTTTGTTGTCCAACATTGACCAGAGACTGGACCAGAATGTACTAAGGAACCGACTATCCCGATCTGAGATGATAGACTGTGGGATCCCAAAGTGCACCCATACTCGTTCAAAGAAGAGTTTAGCAGTGGCTTCTGCTGTGATATTCTTCTTGCAGGCCGCCATAATATCCATCTCTGAGAACTTGTCGATGACCACAAAAACATAGTCATTTCCATGCTTAGTGGAAGGAAGGCCTGACATGTAATCCACGGAGATGGATTCCCAAGGTCGACTAGGGGTAGGCAGTGGGGCATAGAGGCCTTGCTTCTTGATGGTCGGTTTGGCAATGGCACAGGCAATACATGATCTGATGTACTTCCCAACATCCTGTCGAAGATTCAGCCAATAGAAATACTTTTGCAGTACTGCCACTGTTTTCTCGACCCCAAAATGCCCAACAGCCCGACTGTAGTGTGCTTCCTAAATCATCTTGGCATGCTCGCTTAAAGGAACACAAAGGTGACCCAGGTGGCATAACAGGGCATCCTGGAGGTGAAAATCTAGAACATGCCAACCCTCCAAGAGTGTTTGGTATGTGTGGCCGAATTCTGGGTCGCTTTTGTAGAGAAGTGGCCAATCAGAAGTCTCGTGCCCACAAGAGTTGAGCACGGTGGTTAACGCCATGATCGATGGTCAACTAAGGCAATCTGCAACATTATTGGTGCTACCCTTCTTATATTTGATATTCAAATGGAACTGTTGTAGGTATGTAGACCACTTCTGATGGCGATCATTCTGTAATTTCCCTTGGGTCTGTATGAACTGCAGGGGTCGGTGGTCTGTGTGGATGACCATTTCCTTCCCCAAAATGTAATGCTTCCATTGTCGGTAGGCCTGCACAATGGAATACATCTCTTTCTCATAAGTGGGATACTTCCGGACTGTGCCTGAAAGTGTTTCACTGTGATATGCCACTGGATGCCCGTGCTGAGTAAGGACTGCCCTAATAGCATAGTCAAAGGCATCTGTCTCGACCTCAAATGGTTGTTGTAAATCTAGTAACGTGAGCACTGGTGCTGTGCAGAGGCGATCTTTCAACTCTATGAATGCCTTCTGTTGAGATTCAGACCAAAATAATTTTACTTTCGCTTCTCCCTTGGTGACTTGACTCAAGGGTCAAGTGATATGAGAAAATCCCAACACGAACCTGCGGTAGAAGTTGGCAAGACCTAGAAAGCTACAGAGCTCTGTCAGAGTGGTTGGAGATGGCCAATCTCGAATGACTTGGATCTTGGCTGGATCCACATGCACCCCCTGTTCATCAATAATGTATCCCAGATACTAAACTTGGGTCATGCCAAAAGTGCATTTCTCCAAATTGGCACATAGCTTGTGTTGCCGTAGTGTTTGTAGAACCTATCGGATATGGTGGAGGTGCTCTTCCCAACTCTAGCTGAAGATCAGAATGTCATCCATGTATACCACTACAAATGAGTTGGTGAATGGCCGCAAGATGTCATCCATTAGCCTCATGAAGGTCGCAGGAGCATTCGTCAATCTGAAAGGCATAACCAACCATTCGAAAAGGCCCTCCTTGGCTTTGAAGGCAGGCTTCCACACATTAGAGGGTTCGATTGGTACCTGGTGATATCCTGACTTCAGATCGATCTTGCTGAAATATTTCACCCCCTTTAGTTGGTCCAGGAGGTCATCAATTCGTGGGATCGGGTACCTATTACAGACAGTGATATTGTTCAGCACCCGATAGTCAATACAGAGTCTCCAAGTCCCATCCTTCTTTTGTACCAACACGATCGGGCTCCCACAAGGTGATGAACTCGGACGGATGTGACCTTTCTACAGGAGCTCCTGAATTTGCCTCTTGATTTCATCGTTCTCCAGAACGAAGCACCGATAAATTGGTCCATTGGGTAGCGACGCACCTGGGGTCAGATCGATGGAGTGCTTGACCTGACAGTGCAGAGGAACCCCTGCGGGGGAGGTGAACATATCCTCATACTCCTCCACGACCTTGTCCATCTGTAGTTGTCGTGCGGAGGGGCCCTGTCTCGAGGCCATGGCCACCGTCTTCTTCTTTCCTTGAGGGCGTATCATCAGGAAAACAAATTTCCCGGTTTTGGAAATGAGCTTACTGCACTATTTTGTAGTAATCAAAGAGATGGCGGTAGGCGGTGCTACCTCTGGTATCTTGTACAACTTATTTCCCGTTGTAATAATAACAGCAGGGGACCTTGATTCATACATAGCATGTCGCTTCCACAAGTATGGTTGTCCTAATAATACATCACAAACTTCAAGGGGAGCAATGTCACACAATACCTCATCCGTGAAGGGCTTCATGTTGTATGGAAGGCAACACTGCTGGCTCACGCGAAGATCCCATCCTTGGTGAAGCCACCCGATGGTGTACAGTTGTGGATGTGTTGTGGTCGGTAAGCCCAACTGCTTCACGACCTTTGCCGAAATGAGGTTCTTTTGGCTCCCGCTATCAACAATGAACTGTAGCGGGGAGCCCTTTATCCACATCTGGGAGTGGAAGAGATGCTCCTCCTCCTCTGGATCTTCGGGTTCATTTTTCTGGATCTTGGCGGTAGCAATAATGGCGTTGGGATCCGCATCAATGATCTGCTTCCCTTTGTCATTCCCCTTGTCGGGTTCTGACACAGAGTCAGAACATGCATTTGATTCTGAAACCTTTAGCTCAGCCACCAGTGACTGCTTGGCCCAACACTCACCTGTGTTGTGAGTGGAGCTCTTATGGAACTCACATCATTTTCCCGTGTCCTTTTTCGGCTTCGCGGCGCTATTCTTTGCTTGTAGCTTCGGCGGGTTGTCTTGGGCGGCCCTGCCTTGGCTTTGTCCTTTGTTCTGTGGTTTAGGGGCACCTTTTCCCTACTTTGGATTCGCAGATCCAAAGTCTCACTTCTTTTGTTTAAACTTCTGCTCGACCTTGACGGCATATCGATATGCTGTGCCAAGCGAGGAGATGTTCAGGAATTGTATTTCTTCCTGGATATACTTATGCAGGCAGCCACAGTATTTGAGTATCAAATGCTGCTCTAAATCCTTGATACCCAACTTTGTGCGAAGGGTATGGAAAAGATTGGTGAACTCCGGCACGTCTTGGTTCCTTCCCTGCCGCAGCGTGGTCCACTTTATGTATTCATCCTCATAGCTTCGGACAGGGTAGTACTGCTCCTTGATAGCATACCGGAATGAATTCTAGGTGGGTGCGACTGAAAATAGTGAGCCGGTACTTTCATCCTTCTGCTCGCAGTAGGTTTCCCACCAGTCCTTGACGTGGGGGGCTGCTTTGAGAAGAGCGAAAACAATCTTTTCCCGACTCGAAAATTCATGAACAGAAAAACAACCCTCTAGTAGATTTAACCATTTATCTACGGCATCTACATCTATCTGACCCTCGAATATGGGGATTTCAAAGTTAACTTGTACCTTAAAGGGTGTGGTGTTTCCAAAGTAGCTGCTGGAAGCTGATGCATCGCTTCTGGGTAGCCACTGAAGGATCTGGGCAAAGTTGTCCATCATCGCATTCCGTTGTCGCTCGAGGGCTTCTTCGAGCAAGATTTTGATAGGATCTCCTGTCCCCTCATCTTTCTTCTCATCCGTCATGGGAGGCTGTCGGGATTTGCGAGGCTGGCCTTGCAAAGGTTCGACCAGTTCAAGCCCTAACTCCTTATATCCCGATCTCGTTGGGGACATGCAAAGAAAAACAGAGAAAAAAGCAGACCGCTCTGATACCACTAATCCCGACATAAACAGGAACGCAACAAATTACAGAGATAACCATAAACACAGATATGCAACAGAAATAATACTTCATTTCATTAATGTAAAACACTGAAATATGCTTACAAACAGTAATGGAAATAAACTAGCTAGGGCGATGGTAGCTTATCTCTGAGAAGAGATGTGGTGGCTACATGCCTCTAAACTGTGTTACAATGAGCCTCGAAGGCCTATTTATTGTTGAGAAACAATGGAAAACCCTTAACATTCCAAAACCTAACCCTAGAAGATGAAACGCCAAACTGTGGACCCCGTTTGGGTAAATTGGTACATCAACTTCCCGGGGTTGTAACTTTGGCATACGATCTCCGTTTGTCGCGTACCATAGCTCGTTAGAAAGATCTATTCGAGCACTACCACTTTGGGAGGCAACATCGGTCCATAGACCCATGTTGCCCCAGATTTCCAAGAAAACGTCGTTTAGGGCCTCAAAACGGCTCCAGAAGTTCAGGACCTGAAAAACTGCTAAAAATAGTAAGTTGTGCTACAATTAAGGAAACTGAAAATGTTGAGAGAAACAATGGTGAGGGTCCAGGTGGACTTGGCAGGTGGCCACCAATATTCACCTGGATCACCACAATACTTCCTTTTACCGATGCCAACACTGACACAAATAAGATCAAACCTAACACAAATAAGATCTGTTATTTTGTTTGGCATATCCATCTCTTAATTAGGCATTTCTTTTTACTCTCTTCACTTCTTTACTAAACTATCCCAGAAAAGAAAAGAAAAAAGTCTACAAAATTTGATTTAAAAAATATAATATTATATATTAGTCATTCTTTTTAATGTAATTTTTTTGTTTCATAGGTGGGAAAACTTATCATAACTCAATTGTCAAACCAGAAGTGAAGACAATCATCTCTAGCTACTAATCCTGAATGCACTTTGACTCATCACTATTATTCAAGGAAAACCACCTCACTTGGAATAACCAAATGGTGATCCATAAGAAGGCAATTTTTCACTCTAAGTCCTAAATGAAAAAGACAAACACTTAGCCAAGCTCTTGATATATTTCATTATATTTAAAAAAATATATAGTATAACTTTAAAGAAAATGATAATATAAATTACAAAATAAAATATTTAATTAAAAACAAAATATTTATTTAAAAATTTTATAATACAAAAGGATAATATTTCCAAACATTTATATAATTTAAAATTCATAATCATTTTAATTTATAACTTTTTAACTAGTTATACTTTTTCCCCATAAATAACAAATTTAAAATTAAAATAATCTATGCTAATTAATCACCGACCATTATTCATAATATCTCTAAAATACATAATTTAAAATAGTCATAATCATTTTAATTTATAACTTTTTAACTAGTGATACTTTTTCCTAATAAATAACCAATTTAAAAGTAAAATAATCTATGCTAATTAATCACCGACCATTATTGATAATCTCTCTAAAATACCAAACGTGTTATCGTGGAAGTTTTTAAAATATCAAACTTCTTGTTTTAAAGTTTTTGGATTTAATCAAATATATCGTTTAAATAGCGAGTAAGCAAAGTTTTCTTAATAAAATACTCAGTCAACCCAGTAAATTCCAACTTGGTCGGATCATATGCTTGATTCATTCAACAAAGTTAGGAATATCTAAACCCACAATATTACCGAGTGTAGGCCACCACTTTATTTTAAAAAAGATGCGTGGCCCGGGTCTTGCTACGTACCCTTAGTCGTCGTAATAACATCGTTACAAGACGCCGTCAACGACTCCCCTGAATGTGTATCCACCCACTCCCAATTAGGCAGGCCATACTCTATTCACCGATGTATATATACATTGAATATATACATATCTCCTCCCATGAGGAGGTATATACAGTCTGGGACTGACAAGGAATTCCGGTTCCTATTTCTATTTCTGTATATACATCCTATGGTCTCACTCTCAGTTTCAAGGTAAGTTCAGTTTGCAATGGCCATGGCTGCTAAATCCAATGAAATGGCACCTAAATTCGCCCACCAGTACAGCAATGCTTCAGGCGTTGATCAGCGGGATTACAGCGAGGAATTTAGCTCTGAAGAGTCTGCGAAGAGTAAGGGCAAATTGGGAGATCATAATGAGGTGAAATCTGTAGCGAGTACAGGGTTTGAGAAGGCAAAATCTGCTGCAAGCACAGGGGCAAAGAAGGCCAAAGCAGGAACTTCAGCTGGCCTCCGTTGGATAAAGATTCAGTACCACAAAAAGACGAACCATACCTCACAGGAGCAGGCCTCAAAGTTCAAGCATAAAATCCAGTGATAAGTTCATTTTATCTATAAAAATTGCATTTTTTTGTGGGGCTTTGGGCTTGTTATTCCTTATGGTTGTTGTATTAGATTTTGAATTTGGTTGCATGTTACTGCCATTCTAAGGGTGTCTTCCAGGATATCAGCGCATTCCTAGCGAAGAATGCATTGCAAATGTTTAAGTGTGGATTTTAAGGTTAATTGTTGACCAATGAATGCATATGACACCAGAATTGTTGTGGTTGTTTTGATTCTATGGTGTGACTATGATCAAAATTATTGCGGTTGTTTTATTTCTAGGGTGTGATTATGATTATGTAATGGCATGAATAAAATTGAAATATATAATAATATAATAAAAATGAAGTATATAATAATATAATATTTACTAAAGAGGTTGTTTGAGCAAATAAGTGGCCATGTTATTATAAGATGGAAAGAGAAAAGTATTTGGAAAATTTTGGTCTCAAAACAAAAATATGCAATAAAAAAGATTCAAGATAATGATGTCAACCATAAGGGTAAATAGTTTTGAAGGGAACAAAAGATAACTATTTTTTAATTAAATTTTTGACTTATCTTTTTATAAGTTTACTCAAGTTTCAAGTGTTGATATACTTGTTCGATGAAAAATTATATTCTATATCCAATGACTATTCATTTTACATACTTCTAATAGACCCATAACAAGATAAGAAAAAGAAAGGGATCCTCAAATTGATTGGTATCAGAGCCACTATGTAATAAGAACACAAGAGTTGAGAACCATGCTTTGACAACACATATAAGTGCAAGGTGCTAGCTTTGACAACCTTCTATGGCATATTTTCAGGTTCCCTCTGAGTTTTCATGCGGGTGGTACTCCTCTTCTCATTCACTCAAATGTTCAAACAACTCAAATATAGAGCATTCAACATATTCATCTATGAGTGGACCAAGAGTTTTAAAATAAAAATAAAATAATGATGTCAGAAATCAATATACTATGAAGATTCATTCCATTGTGTATATTCATGCATACATCATGAGGAAAACACATTTAAAGCAAATTAATAGAAAGAAAGCAAATAAATTCAAGGTAAAAACAGATCATGATAGTCTTAAATATTTTTTGGAACAAAGATTATCTTTAGAAGAGCAGCAAAAATGGGTCACAAAGATGTTGGGTTATAACTTTGAAATCATCTACAAAAAGGGAAGAAAAATGTTGTTGCAGATGCACTCTCGAGAAAGGATGAGGATGTGGAAGAATTTCTTTGTGCAATTTCTAATATCCAACTTAATTGGATTACTGAAGGAAGGGATTAATGGAAGAATGACGAAGAGGTGTGGACACTCATTCAAAAGTTACAACAAGATCTCAGTATATCTAATACATTTATCTGGAAAAGTGATTCATTATGGTACAAAGATCACTTATATCTCTGTAAGAATTCCCAACTCAAACAGAAGATTATTTTGGAATTACACACATCCCTCTTAGGAGGGCACTCAAGATTTTGAAAAACTTACCACAGGGTCAAAAAGGTATTATTTTTGGATGACCTTAAATCTAATATTCAGAAGTTTGTGATAGAATGTTTGGTTTGCCAACAAAATAAAGTTGAGACAATTAAGACCTCGGGTTTGATACAACCTTTAGCCATTCCAAGTCAAAGTTGGGAGGAGGTCAGAATGGATTTGATCATAGGTTTACCCAAGTTTGAAGGAAAGAGTGTCATCGTGGTGGTGTTTGATAGAGTTACCAAATATGCACACTTTTTTGTATTATCTCATCCTTTTAAAGCTAGTACAGTTGCTACTACATTTATGGAAACAATTCAAAAGCTACATGGAAACCCGAAGATTAGTGTAAGTGACAAAGATCCCATTTTCATTGGAAATTTTTTGACGCAATTATTTTCCTATCTTGGTACTCAATTAGCTCATAGCTCATCTTATCATTTTCAATCTGACAGAAAAACTAAGATAGTGAACAAATGTTTGGAAGGATATCTTTGCTGCTTTGTATTTGATAAACAAACACAATGGGTCAAGTGGTTGCCTCTAGTTGAATGGTGGTAAAATAATTCCTTCCATACTACAACAAAAATGACCCCATTTATATCGCTGTATGGATATAATCCACCGACCATCACATCATTTTAAAGAAAAAATTCTAAGGTTCAAGCAATGGAAGATCACATTGAGCATCAACAACAAGTTCTCCAATGCTTAAAGGACAACCTCACTCTGGCACATAATCGAATGAAACAACAGGCAAATAAACATCACAGTGAAAGAATTTTTGATGTAGTCAATTGGGTATTTTTAAGGCTACAATAATACAAACAAATGCCCTTTAAGCAAGCTAAGAAGGATAATAAATTATCACCCAAGTATTATAGTCTTTACAAAATGTTGCAAAAGGTTGGTACTATGGCATACAAATTAGAGCCACCTACATCTTCTGAGTACACCCAATTTTCCATGTTTCATGCTTAAAGAAGGTTATCAATGACAAGCTCATAGTTCAAACAATATTGCCAAAACTTGACGAAGAAGGAAAAATCATATTGGAGCCTAAAGCAGTCATGAAAGTAAGAACCTGAAAGCTACGGAATCGATCAATTTCAGAGTATCTCATTAAGTGGAAAAACATACCCGTTGAAGATTCCACATGGGAGGATGAGAATTTTATATAGAAGCAACCATAACTACTCAACCATTGAGGACACCACTTTTTTGAAGAAGAGAGGCATGTTAGGTCCCTATAATACTATTGTAGCCCCCTTATTGTTATTATTAGTTTAGGCCCCTTATTGTTATTGTTAGTGTAGCCCCTTATTGTTATTGTTGTACCCATGTAGTTGCCATATTGTTATTGTGGTGCCCCATAGAAGACCACTATTATTATTGTTGTGCCCTTACATTATTATTGTTATGTAGGCTCTAATTATATTGTGACCCCTTAGACTCCTATATATAGCAAGGAGGTCTTGTCATTTGTATCATCCAAGAATTGTTCATTTATGTGATGTAAAGGAGGTTTCCCCCTTGAAGAGACTATTTTTCAAGTCGTTGATCTATCTTTTCTTTTGTTTTGTGAGTTGGTTGTATAACAAAGAATATAAATAATGTGGTCCAAATATTTAGAGAGCTTTAAAATGATTTCATGCATCTAAACATCACAAAGAGTCATAGGAGAATATTCATGAGATTTCATTGCTCATATAAAGGTCCTGAAACTACAAATGACATGACCTTCCAAAAATAACTCTCTGAGTCAAAGAATAATTTTATATACTTTAAGTTTCTTAATAAAGTGCTTACAATGCTTAACAAAATCTAGATACTCAAATGTAAAAGGTAAAGGCATTCATCCCTAAGGAATTGAAATTGGACTCCTAGGAACATTTAATATGAGCGTACCTAGAAGAATGAGAGAAATTATAGCGAGCGATTAGCTTTACGGGTCTATGCATGAAGTTGGGTTACACTTTTTGGCAAGCAAGGGCACATTTTGGGTGAAAAAAATAGCTCAATTGAGCCATTTTAAGCACTCGATCGAACAATGTTTTAGCCCTCGATTGAGCTATTTGAGGGCCTAAAGATTGTTTGACCGAGCATTAAAACAAACCTTTTATCAAGCTCATGTGTAACCTAAGGTTATCAAGGGGCTTGAACAAGACAGTGGCTCGATCGAGCAATAGTCTCGGTCGAGCCATGTTTTTGAAATTTCCCGCCAATACATCCTTGGTGTGAAATTAAAAAGAGTGGCTCGATTGAGCCTTAAAGCTCGATCGAGCCTTAAATCTAGATCGCATTATAGGCTAGATCGAGCCTTAAAGCTAGATCGAGCCTCTATTTAACCACATTAAGGGCTTGATTGAGAGTTTCTTAAACCCATGATCGAGTTATTTGAATTTTATAACCAAAGTGCTCTATGAGGCATTCTAAGTGCTCAATCGAGCTCCTGAGGTCCTAAAAATCACAATTTTAGCACCCCTTCTGCAGATTTCTTTGCAAACCATTTTGTACCCTATCGTACTTAGGGCAGAATTGGTCCTTTAGTGGCGAAGTTGATCATGTTGGATTTGTGAAGGAATCCTCTATCCAATGGCATATCAGTTTGACATTTTCAAATTCATTTTTCATCTAATTTCCTTTAAACATAATGCTTCAAATTTTTTTGGACAGTTTCAAAAGGGTTGAATAAAAAATGAATAACATAAATATACATAACAAAAAAAATTTCAAAAAATACCAGTATCTTTGTTTAAAAGTCCTCTTCAAAAGGTTATTCTTGGTTTTTCAATTTATGTAAATAGTTGGAAAAAAACTTACGCAAACTTGTGTCTGCACAATGCAATTGAAATATCACTTCACCAATTTCGAAAAATAATAAAAAAAATATAATTTTGCATAAAAAAATAAATTTTTAATAAGCAATACTTAGTTTTCTACATGTAGATCATGATCAAATATATATTTTTCTAAAAATTACACCTTTTAGACTAATTTATGATACGCTAACACACACATACCTCTTAAAATGTGTGAAAATTTGCAAGGACAAACATTTCATTTAATGGAAAATTGACAGATTATACAACACTAATTTTTTTTTTTGTAAAAAATATTATTAGGAAAACAACATAATTCTCGATAAATTGTCTTTTTACTTTGAATCAAAATTCGCTATGCTTATATGAATTTTGAGGGCTTCAATTCAATAAAAAGGTAAACTTTTGAAATTTCATTACCACAATTGGCCCAAAAGTGTAACCCGTCTTCATGCATTCACCCTTACAATTATACAAAACAATTCATAATGTTGGATGATCAAAGATAGGGGCTAATGAAAGAGAATTGTTTCAAAACAAGATAAAAACCACTCACAAAATTGCAGAAAGATGATTAGAATGGATTCTCTCTTTGAAATTTTTTTGATATTGTAAACTTCTTCTAATGAAAGAATATGTATGTTTAAAGTGTGGACCAATAAAATCTAGCTTTTATAATTCTATGAGATGTTATTGTTGAGTGAAAAGTCCTTCACCCACAGCATCATGCATTTCCTTGATAATTTCAAGAGTCTTAGCGTCGGGAAGACATCTTAATAATATCTTGTCATGATTTCTTATGAATAATATCCCTGATACTAATATATAGAAAGTTTCTTTCATTTTCAATGTCATCCCTTCCTTTCCAATGATTATATTTAGCAACTGCCCTAATTCCAAATAAAATATGATATATTTGTACCTCTTATTTACATAATGATTCATTCTAATATTTTTCATTTTGTGATTCAATATTTGCTCCTTCAATCCCTCTTATCAGTTTACCTAACTATTTCCCTTTTACGTATTTTAATGGTTTTATTTCAATATCATACTGTCATAATGTTTCCAACCATTTCACTCATCTTCCTTCCTCAAGTTGTTGTGTTAACATCATTTTAGCTAGTGGATATGATACATGAGCTATCAAATGAGATGTCAAAATATAACTTCTAAAATATGAAATAGCCTTTATCAATGCATAAGCTTGTTTCTCCATCAGATAATATTTCAATTCATGTTCCTGTAATGAATTTCTCATAAAAGAGATTAGAACTTCTTCTTTTGACTCTTTCTTCTGGGTTTGAATTGCAGTTATGGTCTCTTTAGATGAAAAGGTGTACAAGATAATATCTTTTTCAAAATCTAGTCTAATGGATATTGGGACCAAGGAAATTGCTAATTTTATATCTTTTATCTCTCCTCAGTTCACTCGAACTTTATATCCTTCTTCAACAATTTGTTAATGGGTCTCATAATAGAAACATAGTCTAGCACAAATTGTATGACAAAGTTGATCTTCCCAAAAAATTATTGGACTATTTTGAGATTGATTGGGGCATTGAATTTTTCTATAGCATTGATTCTTTGGGGATCATTGTATATTCTTTTTAACAATATTTCCAAGTGAATTTCCTTCAGATATCACAAATAGGCATTTCTTAGGATTAAGAGATATTCCATACAATCTACGCCTTTCAAAAACTCTCTATAAGTGGGCTCAGTGAAAGGTCTTAAGTTTGGAATATACATTCAAGTCAACTTCATAATCAACCATGATTTTTCCTATCATCTCCTTGAATGCATAGTCCACGGCTCTTTGAAATGTTATGTCTACATCTTTTATTTCAATGGCATTATAGTACATACAAATAAGTTCCCCAAGGTGTAGTTAATGTTGTCTTATGTCTATCATCCTACCTTGGCTACCAATACTTGGTTGTACCTTAAAAATTCATCAAACGTGGACATCATGACCCATATTGTCACTTGTTGTATTAATATATCTATATTTGGTAGAGGATAATTATCTTCGAGCAAAACTTTATTATGATCATGAAAATCAATACATAATTATCTCTATTCATTCTTCATCCTATCCACAACTATATTAGAAATTCATTTAGAATGTCTGATTGGGAAATAATTCCCACTTTTTCCATCTTGTCCATTTTCAATTTAACTAGTGGCTTCAGCTTTCGATTGAGCACTCTTGTCTTATGTCTTACTAGTTTAGCGTCTTCCTTTAAAAGAAATGACATGTTGTTTCATTTTATTGTCATATTCCTTTAGATCCTATTAATTCCAAGCGAAAATGTCTTGGAAATTTTTGAATAATCTCACATATTGTTCAATTTGATATCGAGTACAATTTCTCCTAATGTTTGACCATTTTGGGTTTTATGAAGTTCCCATATATATCGTCTGGACGTCTTGAACCTTTTTGGCTGAGGACTCTTTTGATAACTAAGTAATCTGAATTTGGTCATCTCAATCAAAGAAGTATTCAAGACATTCTGGTATTCTCTTACAACTTTATGATGCTTCTTCACCTTTAGTATCTTACTCAATTATAAAATTGATAATATGCTCGTCATTACCAAATATACTCAGTTGGTCGGCTATGTGACTGTCTTTCCTCCCGTTAATGCCCAATAATAGCGGTTTGGCTATCCACGTGTATTAGTAGCAATTTGTCGGAAGACCATTGGATTAGGCATAAACCGCGTAATGGTTAGATTCCTAACATAACTGCTTACCGTAGCTGTGGAGATATAAGTTGTAGCTACGGATTTTAAGGCAGAGGTAAAGGTAACGACCACAATATCAATTATCCTGGTCCCTGTTAGGCATGGTAATCGAATTTCAGTCCTTAAAGTACCCATAAAAGCAGGTATACTTTTTTGGATTTCCCTTTGTTCTTGCCTGTGCCTCTATCTATGATGCTTTCTTTATTGCTAGGTCAGCTGCTGTAACTAGGTAAGCTTCTGGATCAAGGGCGGGATCTTGAACTAGAAGAAGAGAAGTTGGGGCAGGCATTTCAGGGCTATGGCCATAAATATGGTTGTTTCCTTGGTACTAGAGCTTATTTTTCCAATGCTCTTCATTATATGGAACAAATGGACAAGATATGGCTTCGATGTGAAATGAATTATGTGTTGGCCTTGGATTGAATAAGGAAGCTACTACTAATTTTTCTGATAGAGAAAAAATTACTTTTGCACTACTAAAAGCCACCCCCCATTTCAAGGACTAGTGGGAAACTTACAGTTAGAAAAGGGCCACGGAGGAGTTTGCACCATTTTAAATCACACCCTCTTGGAACCCTTTTAAGGATTTTGTTAAGGAGAAGTATTACTCTATTGGAACCTATAAAGAAAAATATATAAAATGGACCGCACTACGGTAAGAAAGGGACCAATAAGTAGCATAGTTCATGAATATCTTTCATATTTTGTGCATGAAATTGGGTATCAAGGAATCTAAATTCCAAATAAAGTAGCATGCCCATGTGAAAATTAGCAATCAAGTAAATAAACAATTTACGAATCCAACAAATTAAAAACACAACACATAAGCATTAAAATAGAGAAGTCCCAAAAATTTGACTCAATTCCCATGAGTCTCAAAGTTTAGCACATCCTTTATATATATATATATATATATGAGTTTGAGACTTTTCCTAAGGTTCTCAGTGAACTTGAAGTCTCAATTCTCTTCAATTGACTCACAGGGGAATCCTTTTCAATATATGTATCTATGTATTACGAAGCTTGAGGGGATGCCCCCTCCTCCTTTTGGGCATCTTGTATTACAGATTCATGTCCGTGAGGCTTGCAGGGGTTTTCATCCTTCATTTCCTTCTTGTGGGGACAATCCATTCTCAAGTGCTCCTCCCCACAATACCAACATGAGATGTGCTTATTTTTATTTTAAAACTCATGGGGCCTCTTATGGGCCTTGCGAGTGGGACTTTTGTCCACATCTCAGAGACTGAGAGTGTATTGTAGCAGCCCTTGAAGGTGAGACAAGTTCTACCTCAACATGGAATTCAATTTTGCTTGATCCTTTTGGCTCCTGGAAAGCCTTTGATTCTCTTCCTTACATATTTTAAGCCTAGACTTCATAGCTTCCCTAAGCTCACCTCTCAAATCCTTGAGCTCAACCTCCAATTTCCTGAAGTTTCTTTTCCTTTGGAGGAATTTTCCTCATTCTCGATTTTGGTGGACTTGGTCCATATCCTTTTGTACCATGCCACACTACATGCTTCCTTTTTATTGCCACTGAGTCTTGCTATGTGCTACCACACACACTTAATTGTTATTGCATTAAGGAAATAATATAAATAGGTATACAAGATGCAATTTCCCATGCTAAGCCAAGCACAAATCATACGACTGTTCATGCATATATCTCCAAAATTATCGTTAGCCACATGTCTCAAGATCCAAAGCATGATTAGGAAAATTTAAAAAATTAATATTTCACATGCTCATGCATCCAGTTAAATTGCAATCATGCTTCCTTGATTTAGAAGATCAAACTTTTGTCAGATTCTCAACATTAACTCCAAATCAACCTCTTGACCAAGACTATTATTATCAGTTTAAAAATCAGCCTTAAGATTTAAAAATATTATTCTTTCCAAGGCCAGTAATAACCATTAAGTTCAACCACTTCACCAAGGGAAACAACCAATGGTGTTTGTAATCCCAAAAGGCCAGTTAAATCCTTTTAACATATAACATTTGTCATTTTATAACTTATAATTTTTCACAGTTATGAAACATATAATGTATATGCAGGTAATCTCATAATCACTGTGTATTTATAGCCACTTAATCATAATGTTACACCAACACTTGCTTTCACAAGAAAGAAATCAACAAAACATCAACAATCATAGTTCTACAACTAACACAAGCAAGCAAGCAATACACAATCCATGATTACAATGTTGTAACCAACACCTACAACAAGAATTTATAAAAACACATGACTCTCTAATAAAATTCATAAACATTATGCCTCCAATTCATCGAGGCTCTCTTCTATATAAATTAGTGACCATGGGATTCTCCCATCCCATTAGCATATATACATATATATTTTTAAACAATTGAAACACCTATGCTATGGAGACACGGGATTTCCCCAACCCCTCATATCATATCAGTATTCACATGCACAACTATCCCAAGTGTAAAAGAACACACCACTCAAATAATCATGCACAAAAACATGTAGGTAGTTCTAAAAGACAAAAGAAATAACAAGCATCCAAGATCACATAATTAGAATGTACAAACCTTTGGGATGCTTTAACAACACACATTGGACATACCACTGCATTTTTTAATAGAATCAATCATACAAGAACATCCTTGTAACCAACATGCAAATCATAATCAAATTCTATACACAACATGCAACCCTATCCACCTCAACTACAACACTTAGAGCTAGAGCTATGCCCTAGCTCCAAAGATCCATGTTATATGCAAACACACAATCAAGCTCAATAACAACATAAATAAATTAATATGCTTGATAATTAGATTCTAGCACCTGTTACAATTCTTCTAGCTTCATCCAATCTCCAAAATTTGAGCTAGGATCAATGATTGGACTCACTACTTTGTTGATTCAATAATAGGGCACCAGCTTATTCCTAAAGGTCTAGAGTTAAAACCTTCGCTCTACACTTCTTCTGTGATAGATCCCATCCAGTCCAAATGTTGAACCTAGAAGCTCTAGTACCACTCTATAACATACCCCCTACTAACCCTAACCCCAACAAAGGTTAGTAATAGGTAGCTACTAAGATGATCCAATCTTCAAGGTCATGTTATGGAAATGGGGTCTAATTTTTTCACCTTTTTCCCCTTCTGAAACTTGAAATGAATGATACCATCGCATTTGCCTCGTTAAGGTGATTCCAATGATATAATTTTTTCTCTGATCTAAATCTCAGACCCAAAGATATGACCATCCAAATTTTAGCCACTAAATTTGAGCTATATTACCAAGCTTCCACGTGGTGCCCACATGGTCCCCACTGTGTGCCCATGTGGCTATTGCAACTGAACTTCTTACCACGACATGGCACTGTTACCATGGTTTCTGACCCATTCATATTGGTCACCAAATACCCACTATACAATGGGCATGACCCAAACCATAACACATATGTGCCATACAAAAGGCATTATGGGTATGAGCCCTCGAAGGCCACATCACCCCAGAAACACTCTTTGATGCATGCAATGCTGCCGAGGTTACCTCACCTCCATTTAATCTTCAGTGCGGTGTGGATATATGATATGGTGCTATTCCCTTGGTCCATCATGGCATAAATACTAGCCCATTGCACCCCACATCTACTCAAAGATAAAAATCTCAAGAATTTGGTAGCCATCTCCACAAGATACCATCGTGGAAATAATGTTTAGTTGATGTGTATTGCCCTAGGTCCTCACCTAGTCCTCCAATGCATGGTGTAACCACATCTCCATGTTATAATAGTTTTAAATCTTTCACGACTATGTGTTGACGCATAACCACCAACCCCAATGCTACATCATCTTGGCCTTTCTACCTCAGTGGGATTTACCCCACCTCCCTTCGAATTCTCTGGGGATGAAGTTCTGAGACACATGAATGAATTTGGGTGAAATTCATCTAGCGGCTGGTATCTTTCCTACCAATGTCCTTGAGTGTGGTGTTTGGTCACATGTAGGTCACATGGGCTTCAGCCTGATACCCTTTTATTTCCTCCAATCCCTAACTTCTGGCCCTGCGACACTTATTCACATATGTACTTGAGGCCATTTCTGACTTTAGCATTTGGTTATAGCGACTATGCACATGGACAAGGGCCAAGCCCTTTAACGCCTTGAACTCAACCCACTCATTCCCATACATGTATAATTATATAGCTCTCAGAGCTATGTCTACTAAAATTGAATGTATGCACATCATTGGTCTTAACACCACCCCTCTTAATCTTATGAGGATTTTAGCCCAGTTAGCTTATACTTGGGTACTTAGGCATGCATATATGTATATTAGCACCTAAACGCTATCCTTCCTAAGCTTTGAATTGCCTATATCAATTTGAACTCTTCACAAGGGTTAACCCAACACAATCAACATATTCATATGTATTATACACACACACACACACACACACACATATATTGTTATTCCTCTTGAGCTTGGTACTTGAAAAATTAGGCGTGGGAGCTAGAACATTACACAAAACATAAATCTATCTATCTCTTAGTGCACAAGAAACTTAGACAATGTTCAAACTCAAAAATAACAACTAGCTCATATAACCATTGCACACATGCCATTCAACTGAACTCTGTGCTCAGAATATTAGAAGCATTTAATCCATTCGACTATGCAAGAAGTTCACACTTCTAATTCATACAAGGATCATCATTCTTTAGCATACATAAAGTCACATTTCATGGCATAATATATGCATTGAACCATCACATTGGATTCACATCAACATAGGCCTTATGCCAACATAGGAACTCAAACCATTCCATAACCATGTCTCTAAAACAACAATGTTAACTAAAAAATGAATAACTTTGTTCCTTAGCATTACAAGCCATTATAAAGAAATGCATTAAACACACATAAAACATTTAGAACATAAGATACATCAACAGACACTTATCTTTAATAAATTGATCTACGCAACTCAGATTGGAACTTAAACTCACCACCCAACCTTAGACACATTGCAACTAAGTCTTTCTTGCAGTAATCACCCTTGAGCCAGATTCTAGAGCTTGAGGATGAGAGCTTAAGGGATTTAACGAAAACTTCCAGCTAAAATAGGGACTCCAGAGGACCATCCACCTCCACCCATCAGTGACTTCTTATAGTCAATATCTCCCAAGGTAATCTAGAGGTCCACCACTTCCACCCCTTCAACTACTTCAATAAGAAAATGTGGCTCTACCATTAGAGGCCAAAGTAGGGAATACAAAGGCTCACCTCCACCCAAAACCAAATGAGGGAATCCAAAGGTTCATCATCTCCACCATCAACAAACTATTTCACACATTGGTTACAACAAATCCTCGGAATTTGAAACCCACTATATGAACCAAAAAAAACAAGAAGAGGGGGCTAAAGAATTCTCCTTATAAGGAATCTAAGGAACAAGTCTCCACCCAAGATTTCAAGGGGATCTAGAGAAAGACATCTCCACCCTCTAGTCTTACATGGAATCCAGAGACTATTGTCCTCACCTGGAAGATGTTCTTTCAACTCCCAATGCTCAACTGAGTGTTTTCTTTGCTTATTTCCTTCTGAAAGCAACATAGAGCTATGTGTTGTTTTCCTCCTGCATTATGTTTTATTTCCAATTCTAGAACACAACCAATGCTTCTATGAACCTCTCCCTGAGGCTTTCCTTCCTTTTTCTTGTTTTCGATGACCATATTTCTATGATGTCTTGCATTCTCTTTGTCTTTCTCCCTTCACTACCCATGAATTTCCTCTTCGTGAATGCCTCTCTTTATTGTAGTGCATGGGGTGTCATCCCCTCGATAACGTCCTTGACTCCCCTTGCATGGAGTGTGATAATAACCTCCATTACGTAGTTGCAACCATTTTTGTTTGCGTGGACATACATTTTCTATTGCCCCTAACTTCTCCCTCTGCCATAGTGGTTCTATTTTTCCTAAGTGGTGGTGGGGATATTATTGTGTCAACTCCCTGCCCCACTCTCCTCTTGGTTGAATTCAACTATCCTCACTACTAGCACAACCCATCCTTCTTAAATTTTGTCCTCTCTAGCTTATGGAATTATCAAAGGTAGGCATGGCATTTGTTGTCCTTCTTTCCTGCTTAATCAATTAATAATGCCAGTCTATGTATGGCACACTTTCCAGCCCTTCAATGGATATCATGAAACTAGTCAAGGGTCCTTCAAATCCCAAGAAATATCCTTCCTCAAACTCTAGAATTTGTGTCCCAATTCTTAAGACTTTTAGTTTATAATCAAAATACATGAAATATTTATAATTATTTGTAAGAGGGGAATTTGCCCAAAGGGGTTGTCACATAAGCTATCCCATGAGATTTCAAAATATAACTTTTGAAATATGAAATAGCCTTCATCAGTGCATAAGCTGGTTTCTCCATCAAAGAATAATTCAATTCATGTTCCTGTTATGATTTGTTCATAGAAGAGATTGGACGTTCTTCTTTTGGATCTTTCTTCTAGGTTAGAACTACAATTATGGTATCTTCAAATGCAAAGATGCATGAGATAATTTTTTTTTTTTAAATATGTACTAACCAATATTCGGGCCAATGTGTGGGTGGTAGGAGGGGAACTAATGCTTTTTATCCCCGCTCAAACCAAAGTCATGAAATAATTATGGGGCCTTAGAAAAATGACCAATAACAAAGCAAACTTTTATGGTCTTCCATAAGGCTTCCTTCTTGCTAAATAATTTAATGTTCCTTCTCTTATAGTGGTAGGTTACTCTCTCATAATAATCCAACACATGGTAAAAGGTTCCTCCCCTAAAGATAAGCTTTTGGAGAATTTATTAGATCATGTTAGACGAATTGAAAAATAATTCACCTCAATTATTTTTTTCCATGTCTTGCGAGATAAAAACAAAGAAGCAAACCAATGTGCAAATGAAGGTTCACCCTAAAGTTTAGTATGTTAATGTTGGATGGCCAATCAAGGCCATTTTTTCCCTATTTCATGTTTAATAAAACTATGAGAACAAATACAAAAGAAGGAGCAAGTGGAGTGCTTTATATGTGGCACCCCTCATGAGGCTTCATTTTGCATGTAATTATTTCATATGTACCATTTCAATATCTCTTCAGAATCTTGTCATGGGGACTACCTTATCTGTCACCCATAGTACGATCCAACACAAGCTCAATTTATATAGCATCATCCCAAATCATGGTAAATTAATGAACCTTTTTTGTGAAATGATGGACAAGGGTACTAGCTATGATTCTTTCAATATCTTCTATAGATTTGATTCTTTAAATATCAATGTTTATTCCTCTTTCACTTACAATATGTCCAAGAAACTTCCTTTTAGATACTACAAACAAGCTTTATGAGGTTGACTCTTTCCTTTGATAAGAAAAGGCATCAACAACCATATAAAGCCCAAGGAAAGCATCATTTGAAAAATAGCGCAAGACACTAACATCCCTACCTTGGAAGAATCTTAATCTCTTGAATTATTTGTATTCAAATTATTTCCTATGAAACTCTTGGTAAAGATGTCAAATCCAGGCTTTGCATCTACTAATAGTTATCTAATTTCATGGGTTACTTAGTCACGTAATTCTAGATGTCGATCTAACAAGGGTGCTCCTTTATCTTTGAGTCTATATAATGAAGAAATTATAATGGAGGAATTTCAATCCAACTTGAATTGAACTACTCCTCATGTTCCTATGGATAAAATCTATGATATTCCTCTCTTTCATTTCCATTTGATATTAGATTTCAGTACACTTCACTCAATGTTGCACTATCTTAGCCAAACTGGTGATTGGGTCCTTGAGACAACAACATGAGTGAAACAAAGATGTTCTATGTGCAAACTCTATAGATGGAATTAATAACTACCATAAAACATAACTTATGGTTCTTCTTTGAATTATTAATGTTGAAATAATGTATTTTTTAGTTATGAAGATCTAAATACTAGAGATAAGAATTTTAAAACTACATCCACTTTTATAGGTATTTCTTTATCCTATCCCAAATAAATGCCACCCTTTGTAGAATATTTTCCTTTCTCAAACTATTTTAGTAGTATGCCACCTTTATAATTGAGCCTACACTAGATGCCCTTGTTTCAATGAACAAAATGCTTGAAGTAAAAACGATAGTGAAGAATACTAAAAAAAACATGGAGTAGGTATATCAAAAGAAATTATGGATAAAATTGTTAATGGTTGCACATCAAAAACTCCTAATGTTTTTTCATCTAGACAAAAAATAATTTGCTATTCTTCTTTAATAAGGGCAATTATGTATAAGTCCCATAAAATGTTGTAGTTAATCAAATGTTCACTTGTGATCTTGAATATTGTAATAAAGAAATTATAGGCTTGTTGTAGAAAAAAAATAATTGAACCAAATAAAATTATGTGGCCATGTTCAACATTTTATGAGAAGAAGAGAGGAACACCAATAATGGGTAATATATTATGAGTATCTTAACTCTAGTTTATTACTAATCTAGACAAGTATTGTATTGTCTCATGAACATCACTAGAAAGAATGCATCACCAGAATTATAGAAGTGAATGGGGGAAATTTATCAACACGTGAATTTTGTTATAGTATGCATAGTTCACTAGTTTTTTCCTCTAATTTGAGCCAACATATCAATAATCTACATTAGTTTTTATCAAAAATGAATTATCAAAGAAAATATATATTTTAGTTAAAAAAGATAAATTTTGGATTGATTTTGGAAAAGATAAGGATGAGTTATAGACTCTTGTCTTACAAGCACTTACAAAACTTCCAAATAAAATTCTTGATAAAGTGAAAATTCAAAGGTTTTTAGGATGCCTAAATTAGATAAGATATTATTACAAGAATCAAGCCTTTGACATACATTCTTGCAAAAATGCCCTTAAGAATGCAACCTCTTCCATGGACAAATTATAAAAAATTAGTTATAGAAACTAAAATGAAATGTTCAAAATTTGTTTTCTCTCTCATGTTGAATTTTCCTTTTGTTTTAGAAATAAATGCTTTTGGCATAGTATGAGGTGGTGTACTTTTTTCAAACCATACTCATATAGAAGATGTATGCATGTATGTGTCAAGTAGCTTTAAGGAAATATGGCTCAAGTATTCCTCTTCACATAAGGAAATATCGGCAATGAAATCAAGTATAAAAAGGTTTAGATTACTTTTAAAGCTTACACATTTTATTGTTAAAACAAACTTTAAGAAAATGCATAGGGAAATATTGGCAATGAAATCAATTATAAAAAGGTTTAGATTACTTTTAAAGCCTATACATTTTATTGTTAAAACAAACCTTAAGAAAATAAAGAATATAATACCGAATAAATAACTTCCTGAGTAAAGAATTTCTAGATTATTAAGATGGAGTATCCAATTAGATGTACTTGATTTTGATATAGTATATAAACCGAGACCACAAATTTGTTTTGTATATCTACTTACCAAAGGAGTGAGAATGGTTCCCATTATCAAAATGTTAAGAACAATCCTTGGTCCTCAAATTTGTCCAATATTTTTTTATTAAGAATGTTTAGCTCATTTGAGTAGTCTAGTAGACTTAGAGATTCTAAGTTATTGGGTTCATAAGTCTAATAAGGAGAGTGTATGTAATTATTTTCATGAATCTACTAATTTTATCATAGATAAGTTTGAAGAAGAAGGACCTAAGAAATGCAAGTATTTTTATTGTTTTGATCCCATGTGGTCATACTATGATAATTAATTAAGGTTGTAGGTTTTGTATGGTTCATAGGAGAATGTTTCAACCAACACCATATTATTGGTTCTTGTCGTTTGCAAGTTTTGTTGCTAATGTTCGTCCTTGAGACAACAACATGACATCAACAAAGATATTTTTTGTGAATACTCTATGAATGGAATTAATGTCTACTATAAGACATAACTTATGGCTCTTGTTTGAAATTAGACATCGTGAAAGCCATGCACATCTTATTTATGAAGATCAAGATACTAGATACAAACACTGGAAAACTACATCCACTTTTTGAAGTAGTTATTTAGTAAATCATAAAGAAGTGCTACTCTTTGTAGAAGATTCTTCTATCTCACATTGTTTCACTAGTATTCCACTAGTGTCATTTGCATTCCTTAAGGCTCTAAATAATTCATCCTCTCATATTTATGATGATAATCTATATGGTGGTTATCCATCTTATGTAATTGGTACATATGATATTTCTTATATGCATCATGTCAAAATGTAGTGCGTTGCTCAACAATAGTTCCATATTGTATTATTACAAGTCATGTGCATTAAGGGCCATCCAAAATAGCTCCACTATATACCTTGTTATTATGTCATGTTTTGTTGGTCACCTTTAAGTGGTCAATTATGTAATCCAAATATTATCATGTTAGGCCCTCCATCTTATCGAGAAAGATGTTGCATATAGAAGTTAATAATGAGTTTAGGCTATTGCGATGACTCATGCTAAAAAATAAATTCTTATCTCCTCCTTTTGGCATTTCAAGGCCAAGCAACAAAAGTGTGTAGTGAGACTCGAGAGTGAAGAGTAAAGTCAATTAATGTATATGAGTACATAAGTTTTAGGGTTGCATGTGCAATGTGGTCACTTCATTTTATGACCTCTGAAGTTTTCAACTAGGTTGCATTCAATGTAGCATCCTTCTCATATGAGTTTCAAGTCCACTATATCAATGCTTGTATTGGATTCTCATAATAAAATATCAACTGCCTAAGTTATGATTCCAATTGTAATAAAGTATCTACATGATTGTGTTATTTCTCCAAATATATGAAGCATGAGAGTAATCCACTTTGAAGATATGTAAAACATAGAGATCACAGGGTTGATTGGTGATAGATCCTAAAAATACCACTCCAATTGTTAATAATTTTACAGAGTTATTCTTACCAAAAAAATGGCTACAACAATACACTCCTTTCTCAGTTAAATATCAAGTTTTTTGGAAATCCTCCAAATATGATTCCTTCTACGCTCTTTTTATGTTTCTATTATAAAATTGAGAAAATCCCAAAGTTCTAAACCTACTCATCATATTGGATCCTTAAAGACTTCATATGGTAACTCTATGTATCCAAAACCTAAGATTATACCCATTAATACAAGTAGAAATAATTCTCAATCATTAAGCATGACTTATTTTAGATCCCATACTTTTCCCAAAGTAGTGTGTTAGGTAAAAGGGAAAGTGATATAAAATACATGTTGGATAACAGGATTGTTATAAATACAATTATGATCTTAGTAATAGCCTTACTAACCTACCAAATGATAATAAGATGACTAGACCTAAAGTACCCAGAGAAAAGCATCCTAACTCTCCTCCTAGACAATTAGATCAAATATCCTTGCCTCCTAAAAACATCACTCCCACATTTAAATATTTCTCCTTGGTAGTTGATCTAGAATTCATTCATTATAAAGTACAAAGTGAATATAAATTTTCCATTGAAATTGAGCTTCTGAATTATGGAAACTTTCAAGTATCTCATATTTTCCATAATATGGATGATGTATATGCCAAAATGACTTCTATATGCCTTGGGCTTTCTCTTGTTGCCTCTGAAAGCTAGTTAGTCTACCAAATGGATGTGGAGATCATTTTTTTCCATGGTGATTTACATGAGGAAATTTACATGGAACAACCCTATGGCTTTATGAAAGATTCTTCTTTTGTTAATAGGTTTCAACATTCATTGTATGGTATCAAGAAGCTCTTCGAGCTTGGTATGAGAAGATAGATCATATTTTGATTACTTTAGGGTGAATCATTGTCATTATCATCTTGTAATTTACCCTCAAAAGTAGGCCAATAATCTATTGATTTTGATTTTCTATGTGATTGATTTAACTCTCATAAAAATTTCTTCATCCATGATTTAGAGTGTTCAACAAGCATTGATAGAGTAGTTTGATATGATAGATTTGGGTCTTTTGCATTATTTCCTTGGCCTGTAGGCTTTTTAACATTCATAAGGGTCTTCATTTTCAATAGAAGTATGTGTATGGTTTACTTTATTTCTTTGACATGGTTAATTGTAAGCCCATGCCTACTCCATTCAGTGAAATGTTACCTTTCAGTTAGTTTTTCTTCATCATGCATTAATCCTTCGATGTATCAACAACTAGTTGGGAGTTTGTTATATTTGATTCGTACATGTCTTGACATATCTTTTACAATTGGTAGCTTCTCAATTCTCTTAAGGGCCTCACGATAGTCATTAGAAGGAATGAAAGAACAATCTAAGGTAAGTACTACCAATTTTTGCATCCAATACACTTTTGGTGCTTCTCAACTTGTGGGTTTCACTAAATCTAATTTGGCTAGTTTAGTTAATGATTGGAAGTCCACAACTAGTTTTGACTATGTTCTTGGCTTTGCTCTCACTGCCTAGTCTTACAAGAAGCAAGAAGCAAGTATTGTGCTATAGTTATTTCTATTTATGAAGTTCTTTGGCTTACATAGCTAGTGTTATAGTTTGGCATTTAACATGATCTTACTAATCTTTGGTGTTATAATTAGAGTGTGATACACATTTTTCACTACCTAGTGAAGCATCAAAAAGTAAAAACACAATGATATCCACATGTGCTTCATTCAACAACTCATCCAAAATGGTGTTCTTAACTTGGAGTATTTTCCAATTGAAAAGAAATTTGTATATTTTCACTCAATCTTTGGCATTACCTTGTTTTCTTTGATTACGATCAATGCTCGGGGTGAAGGAAATTGTCCTTGGGGGCTCATCTTGAGTCCTCCTACCACGTTTTGTTTATTTTATTTTATCTCTTTTAGGGAGGAGTTACTTTTCCAATATATGTTTATCATTTTCTCCATTTATGTGAGTTTGTACTTGGGTGCCTTAGCAAGGCCTGGATGTTGGGACCTATTTGCCTTCTTTGTTTACTCCCTATGTTTTTCTTAAAGGGGGGTTGTTAATATTATGTTAGTGTCCTCCTTCAATTTTCAAATCTAGCCAATTATGATTCCTTGTAAATTTATATTGGTGTTTTAATTGCTTTAATGTGACATCTATCTTTTGCTACTTAGAGTAAGCCTTTTCGTTGACGATGGAAGTATTATATAAGCCATGAAATTTGAGATTCAAATCCCCATAAACAAAACCAACAAATAAAAAAACATAAGCTCTTCCATTATTATATATAATAGACTATTTCTTATATTTAATACACACAACATGCTTATTAACATATCACTTCCATTCTCTTCTATATTTTTTTTTAAATTTTACAGTTATATCTAGAGCTGAATATTCTCTTAAACATCTTTAAATTGCACATAATAAATTGATTGATTAAATAAGCAAACTTGAAGGTGATTAATATTAATGCACCAATTCATGCTATTGAACATGAGTGCCACATATCATTCACATACAGAGAAGCAATCAAAAGCAATAAATAGAGTTCATATAGGCAACATTAAACCGTTCAAATGTGTAAAAATGGCATGTAGGAAATTGTTGATATCCTAGAGAACAACCTTACCATGGGAGTAGCAAGCAAACCAGCCCCCAAATCCATATCTTAATACACACACTTAGAAGGAATGACACACCCAAACGCCAAAAAGATGCCATTTTTTACTGATAAAACGAGCTATCAATGGATTTTATACTTGAACTTAGAGGCCTGCTCATGTGAGGTATGGCTCGTCCTTTTGTGGTACAGAATCTTTATCCAACGAAGGCCAGTTGAAGTTCCTGATTTGGCCTTCATTGCCCCTGTGCTTGCAGCAGATTTTGCCTTTTCAAATCCTGTGCTCGCTACAGATCTCATTTTATTACAATCTCCCAATTTGCTCTTTCTCTTCGCACACCCTTCAGAGCTAAATTTCTCGTTGTAATCCCACTTATCTCCCCACGTAACGCCTGAAGCATAGCTGTACTGATGGTTGAATTGAGGTGCCATGTCATTAAATTTAGCAGCCATGGCCATTGAAAATCAAGCTTAACTTATCCTGAAACTGAGACTCAGACCAGAGAATGGATACACAGGAACAGAAATAGGAATTGGAATTCCTAGTCTAGTCCCAAACTGTATATACCTCAGCATGGGAGGAGATATGGATATATACAATGTATATATAGACCAGTAAAAAGCATTTGGCTTGCTTGGGAGTGGTTGGATACAGAGTCAAGGGAGTTGTTGACAGTTTTTGGAAGGATGTTATTACGCCGACCCAGCTACGGATCGAGACCGGGTACTACTCGGTTTAAATATTCTCAAATTTTGAATGGATCAACCATATATTATCTAACCCATTTGGACTTCAGCGCGTTGAATTAGTATGCTATTAAGGAAAGCTTTACCTGGCTGTTTCAATAACATATTCAATTAAATTCAAACTTCTTTTTGTAGGGTGGTATTTTAAATATTATGATTAGTGAAACTACAGAATATTAGCAAGTGGATTTATTTTAGTTTAAAATTTATTAAATATAAAAAAATAAAAATAATTTAAAAGATGTTTTTAGGTTACCTGAATATTTAAATTTAATATTTTTCAATAATAAATTAGATTTAAAAGTTAAAAAGTTAAAAATTAAATTTTATTTATGTATTATTATTTGTTAATTGAGGTTAGTGTGGGTGGAATATGTTATTTTCTCCGCGAGTTTAAGTTTAGTAAGTTGATATGTTTATACTTTGGAATAGAGTAACTTTGTTGCACTTTTAAGTGAGTGGATATCAAGTGCTAGCTTAGTATCAACAATCTCTTTCGCTTTTGTTTGCCTTTGTATTGAGAGGGAGACCACCTTTCTTTCTTTAGGCTGATGCCTAAACTTTTAGCCATAGAAAAAACTAATCTTATTTATATTAATATTTTTTAATATTATAATTGGTTATATTATTAGTTTTTATTAAAGTTGGGATACTAGATCAATTTTTCAATTTACATTATATATTTCATTAGATAAATATATTCATTAGTTTTTAATTATTGAAATTGATTTATCTATTATGTTATTGGTGAAAAAATTTGAAACTTATTATTGAGATATGTTGACTAAAAAAGGCCAAAATGTAGAATAGTGAGATCATTTGAAATACTTGAACCAAAAGTTTTTTTTTTTTTTTAAATTACTTTATATTATGTATACATAATCAACATTAAAATATTTTACTCAACATGAACATTGATTTTTTTTAAATAATATATTTTTAAATATATGTTAATATTAAGAGTATATAGGTTTCCACATTCCATCATAATAATCATAGGATTATGGCCAACATTTAGGGTGTGCACTTCACGCATCCTTGGAGACCAAATGCTAATATTATTTAAGTTTGTGTACATAAATAATTTATTTATGAACCACATTAATTTTTTTTTATTAATAATATTTTCACACATTAATTTTATATTAAGAATGGAACGAATTATACATCTTCATTTTATTATTTTTAATAAAAATTAGCTAAATATTTTTACTTTGAAATATTTTATTATCAATATGTATTTTCTTTCTATATATAAAATCAAATGTTTTATTTGAGTACTACAACTTTAAGGAATTTAGACTTCTGTGATCCATAACATTGTTTAGATAATCTTCGGCAAAATCACATAACAAATCTTTTGTCGACGCGTTTCGAACCAACCAGTGTGGTTCATCGTCAGGACAAGTTGAAGAACCAATCTGGCTTAGCTTGATTAAAAAGGGTGTGCAGAGACTCCAACAGCTATATTGCCAACGGCTAATTTGACCTAATGATCCTAGTCAAACCACTAATTAAAAATATATAATTCATTATTATTAGCTTATCTACTAAAATTGAATAATATAATATTTATATAATCCATATTTATTATTTAAATATAATGGTCATTATGTCTCGTCTAATAGTTCACATTTATTAAATAATCTATATTTATTATTATTCCCAAATTATTTAAATATAAATAAATAGTATTAAATTACTATTATCCTTAGAAATTAGTTACAATAGGTAATTATGTATTTAATTAATAATAATTATTTAAATCTAAGGGTCCATTGGTAAACTAGATCTTCTCTATTTTTTCTTTAAAATATACCATTTATTAATTATTTAAATATAAGGCCCATTCGAAATTAAAATAATAAGTTATATACAATAATTTATGTTTATTAAATAATCTATATTTACTTAATAATTTATAATTCCAATATTATAAAAAAACAAATAAAAAGTATTCTAGTTAAATCATTATTATTCTTAGAATTTAGTTACATTGGGTAAATACCATAGTCAAAGAATATGTTAATTAATAATAGTATATCCATAAAAATTAACTAACTCAAACTAACTCAATGTTATTGGTATATCAAATATTTATAATAATTTCTTAATAATTTATATTCAATAAATAATCAATATTTATTCATTAAAAGAATTTTTATTAAAATTAACTATGTTATTAGGTAAATATATTATTACTTAAAAGGTTAAAAAAGGGGTTTTTTAATTAAATATATAAGAAATTAGTTAAAGGGAAATTGCATAAGTAATTGAAATTATGGAAACAAACAATCTAATCTAATTATAATATACCCTTTAGTATCATAAACGGGATAAGGTTAATACAATGATTAGCCCGAAATTACTAATAACTTATTAATAACTCATGCACTTCATAATAACAGGACTAACCCGCCAAAAACAGAACTTAAGGAGAGGGAAGACAGAAACCCTAAGACCTAACAAAAGGGAAATGAGGAGGCTAGGAAGACAATGCTGGGACCCAACAACTACATCTTTTTACTTGAAAGTTGTGTGTGTTTTATCTTTTTAAAATTGATATAAAATTATGTTACTTTATATGAATATCAAAATATTTTATTTATAATTTCATATGAATATTGAAATATGTCATTTATAGAAAATAAGAAAAACATTTTTTACATTTATTTTATATCTTACCATAAAAATTAAATTATTAGTTTTTAATAATATTCTTAATTAAAAATAACTATAAATATATATATATATATATATTTTATATTATTAAAAAATAATAATATGTGTCAATATAACATTACGGAAAAAAATCACACATTTTTTTCATACTAAAAATACCCCTCAATATAATAAAAAAAGTGTTTTTTATAAACACTTTAATGAAAAAAAAATTAATGTAATTTTTTTTTTAATAAACTAACTATCACAATATTAAGAGTTTTATAAATACTAACCATTTGCAAGAAAAATGTGTAAACAACCAAGACAATATTAAACGTATAAAGTCTACTAAAATCAAATTATGAATAAAAATCTAAATTATCAAACTAAACCTGATGTTAGGTTGGAAAAATATAGAATTCCTTAATTATGAAGTTCCTAATCATCGACATACTCTTCGCAAGAACTTGTCCCAAGTAGTACATTGGGAAATAATCCTAAATTCTAAAGAGTGAATTCCTATGTGTAAATCTATGCGAGTGCTGGTCGCTTAACGTTGACCTTCTGGTTAAAAGTATGAAAACCTATATTTATAAGAATTAAATTTTCTTATTTATTATATTAAATAAATTAATAATAATAATTATCTATAATATATATTAATTTAAATTTAAATAATAAAATTATATTTTAAAATTTTAAAATTATATTTAAAAATTATAAATATAAGTTTTATATTAATTATTATAAATGATCAAGTGTAATGTAATATGAATTTGAATCATTATCTAACTAGAGTATATTATCATTAGGAGCGTTAAATTTAATGTAAATTTGTATTTTATTGCTATGAAGTTTAATGAATGAAATGATATTCAACTAAATTAGAATTTACAAGATGTTAAGATTCACATTTTTTGTTTTGATTTAGTTTTTTTTGGGTTTTGATATTCTTTTGGGTTTTGATATTATTAATTTTAAGTGAGTATGTTTATGTTATTTTGAAAAATTAAGTATCATTGGATTATATTATTGATATTTGATAACTTTTATTGTTTGTGATTTAATATGTAGGTTTTTGTTTTTCTTGAGTATAGTGGGGGCAAAATGGTCATTCTAGCACTTAATATTACTCTAGAAACATTATAAAGTATTTTTGTTTAAGTTCACAAAAATATCACTAATGGTGCCATTGAAGCTTTGTCACAAATTTGTTCCATTAGTCTGCCATGATGTATTAAGATTCTTGTTGATGAAATTTTGGTTAATGTATATATTGTTTTTTGTGTTAATCTAAGGAATTAGACTCTATTAGGATATTATGTAAGTAGATTCCCCCCCTGAATTTGTTATTAGGCCCTAGATTAAAGAGGCTCTACATCCATATGGATGGATATGCACGGTGACTTGGAACTTGAAAAAATGATTTTTCTAGTTCATTGTTAAGGCGAAAAAAATCGCGTTGTGAAGGTTGTTGTGTGTGGTTCTTGGATGTCTCACAATACCATTGTATGCCCAAAGTGGTGTGATACCTAGATTAAAGAGGCTCTACATCCATATTGATGGATATGCATGGTGACTTGGAAATTGAAAAAATGATTTTTCTAGTTCATTGTTAAGGCAAAAAAATCACGTTGTGAAGATTTTTGCGTGTGATTCTTGGATGTCTCACAATACCATTGTATGCTCAAAGTGGTATGATAACATTTAAGTGTACAATTGTTCTCATCTATATTGTCTCATCTGGGTTGAATTTCCAAGTTGCCTATTGCAATACTAGTATTTTCTCTAACAAATCTCAGATCCTATAGAGTAGTTCATTTTCCACAATCCTTCATGTTTTTTTACACCTTTGTCTAAAAAGCACATGTGTATTAATTGTATCTCGTCTCCGGGCTTGAGAGACCAGATTTTCATTAAGATAACCTTCAATTCATTCATTAGTTTGTTAGTTAAATCAACCTTTTAATTACCTACTTCCACTACCAAAAACTCTAGATGTACTAGTCATCATATTAACCTCAAAATGTAATATTATTTTTCAAATTTTACCAGCATCAATGTATTAAATGCTAACTTTGTTAACTATACTAAACTTAAGCTATCTACCTAGTAACTAAATAATAAGAATCTAACTCAAAATCATTGTAAATATTGATAATACTAGAATAATACAACACATCATGAAATGTTTTATTTCATTTACCTAAATCATCAAATAAAATTTGTAAAATTTGTAAATCTAGTATATAATGTACAAATTGTATAATAACATTAATATTACATGATTGTACTATATGTAGTCTACCTTATGAATGTATATGTAGTCTACCTTATGCATGTATGTGCACAATATTACTATTACTAATTATTATATAAAACCTTTATTATTGTATTTTATGATTCTACTTTTATCTATCTCTCTCTCTCTCTCTCTCTCTCTCTATATATATATATATAGATAGATAGATATAGATATATAATTTCCATATTCCATCTTTTATATTAATAAACTATTTTTTTTTTTTTTTTAATTTAATAAACTGTTTTTTTTTGTTTTTTGTTTTTTGTTTTTGTTTTTTTGTTTTTTTTTTTTTTTTTTTTTTTGTTTTTTTGTTTTTTTTGTTTTGTTTTTTGTTTTTTTTTTTTTTTTTTTTTTAATTTAATGAAACATTTTCATATGTTCAACATCATTATGTTTATTAAATAAAACTTATTTCTCTTTCTTAAGAGAGTGTATGACTTACAAGAGTTTACTAATCTTTGGATTACAGTTTGTAATGTTGTTTAATTTACAGTTTGTAATGTCGTTTAATTTAAGATACATGCTTATTAGGGAGAGGATAATTGTTAAGATGATTTTTATTTTAATTACAATATTTTTTCCAACACCAATAACTAAATGTAACTATCATTAGTTTATTTGCATGTGAAAATGACTATCTATCACAAATCTAGTTCCAGTTGTTTGAAATGATAAGCTTGAACCGCTTATCCAATTTTGTAGTTTTGTAGATCAATTATAAGTGGAGACAATTGACAAGTGAAGGCATCACTCACGTTGGCTGTGGGAGAGAAGACACCAAAGGAAGGAGCATAGAAATGCAATGAAAAAAGCATTGACAAGGCAATGTGATGCGGGAGCATAGGACTCAGAGGGAAAAATCTCCCAAATTATTCCAAAAAATCCAAAAAAATTTACAGGCAAGGGAGTGGGGTCCTTTAGCCTGCAATTTCTATGCTTTTCTAGTTAAAATTAGAATAAATATAGAAATAAATCATGCTAATTGTAACTGAGCTTTCAAGCTTTAAATCACCTGTAAAGCATGCTTTTCTTATATTGGATAAGGACGAGAGTGCCTATCTTTAATTATAAATAAAATTGCAGCAAACCTCTCATCAGACAGAGGAGAGGGGCGAGTGCCTTAGTTTCACTGTGGGAATTTTATTCTCGATGTCTCTGAATTAATGGTACTGTAGAAAGTTTGTATAGTTTAATTTTAAAATGCTTTAACATGGTTGAACCGATGACTGGTTTTCCTCGTGCTGCCCATACTTTATATGAGTTATAGAAATCGAAATTCTTTTTGTTTATGTCTATCCAGGCTTGGATTCGGTGGCGCATATACCTCTGTCTATTCCCTGAGTGCTAGCGGTGTATATTTAATGGCTGTAGCGGATTAAGAGTCTATTACCATATGCTCTCAACATCGTGGCTATGATATATAATGGCGTAGGAGATTAGGAATCGTTGGTGGCATGCTCTGTTCATAAAACTTGTAACGAACAGAGGATAGCGTAATAACAAAGGCGAGTTCCAATTTGGAACCGAAACAATATAGAATTGTGTA
Organism: Pinus tabuliformis; assembly: GCA_031772625.1. Lineage (NCBI taxonomy): Eukaryota > Viridiplantae > Streptophyta > Pinopsida > Pinales > Pinaceae > Pinus > Pinus tabuliformis. The sequence continues at coordinate 1,355,042,999 of CM062816.1, read as the reverse complement.
TATATAATTCGGGGGATCCGACATCGCATGGACAACCAAGTTACCAACTGCATCGAATGCGAATTACGGAACCAGCGAAGTATAGAACCTTGTTTATAGTTGCATCGGGTCCGTTCTAAAGACCTTTGTCCGCAGCGGAACTGGCGAAGTCTTAATCGAGGATCTTAAGTGCATCGGGTCCGTTTCAAGACTTTTGTTTGGGCGATTCCGATTTGTATACGCACCGGTCATAACCCAATATAAAGGCGTAAAGGTATGGCGATATACCTATTGAATCAAACCGTTATGAGGTGCTGAGATTTATAAAGCGACAGTCCGTGGCTTATAAGCCATTGTTTATGGCAAAGGTCAGTTTATAGTTATCGTTGATAGATAAGGAGGTATCGCTCTTAAGCTTTCAGCCACGTTTAATTAATAAAACACGATATTGGGATTTCTGAAATGACCCATCAATGTAATGACTGATGCATTCAATCCTGAAGAAAAGGAGATTGACGAAGGCATAGAAGACCTCGCTGACCGATTTGAAAAATTGACTCTAACGCCTGCACCCTCGCCATCATTAGTGGTATCAGAGCCCACAACTGACATTGAATTAAATCTCAGGAGCAGAAGAAGGATGGCTTTCAGAGTTGGAAGAGGACGAGGACGTGGTGGAAGAGGACGACCTGCTGCAAATGCTGAATTATTTGAATCAGTGTAGGAGCTACGAGCTAGAGTGGATGCTTTAACTATAGGTCGAAATATAGATGATGGAGATGTCAGTGAGCCTGAAGTTGAAGCTGCTGAAGAAGAGGAAGCTGTACAGGTTACTCCTGAGATGAGATTCTTCCAGTCAGTGTTAAAATCTACAGCCAGGCCATGGAACCAATTAGTACCAGTATATCAGGGAGGATTGAATCCAGAAGAGTTAATCGACTGGATCAACAGCATGGAGAAATTCTTCGATTACGAAGAAACAGAGGATGAGAAGAAAGTGAAGTTTGTTGTCACCAAATTAAAAGGCCATGCAGCACTCTGGTGGGATGGTGTGCAGGCGGAAAGGAAGAGACTTGGTAAGCAGCCAATCAAGAACTGGAGCCGAATGGTAGCAAAGTTAAGAGGTAAGTTCTTGCCAAGTAATTATCAGCAAACATTGTTTAGAAAAATGCAAAATCTTAGGCAGAGAGCTTTGACAGTAAAAGAGTACACAGAAGAGTTTTATAAAATAAGCATAAGAGCAGGAGAAGCCCAAGACACAGATGAAAAGGTAGCTAGATACATGAATGGCCTCAGGATGGACATTCAGGATGAGATCAGTTTGTTGTCTCCTAAAACAGTAGAGGAAGCTTATCAGCTGGCGCTGAAAGCTGAGGAAAAACTCATAAGGAAGCAGTCTGCCAGAGGGAAAGAGACTTTCAGAGGAAAAGGAAGTCAAGGTGGTAGAGGAGGATCTACAGCACCTAAAGAAGGAGCTAGCAGTAGCTCAACCCAGCATGCACCCACAGGAGGTGATGCAAGAGGCAGAGGGAGTTTTTCCAGAGGAAGAGGAGGCAGAGGAAGAGGCGGAGAAATAAGATGTTACAGATGTAACAAACTGGGACACAGAGCTTTTGAGTGCCCAGAGAATGCAGACATAAAGCAGAGGAATGCAATTGTTGCTCCAGCTGAAGAAGAAGCACCAGCGGCAGCAGTAACAGAAGAAGAAGATGCACCAGAAAGAGGAGAATCTCTGGTGATTCATAAAATCTTACTTAAGCCAATGAGGGAGGTGGCTGCTGAACCGCCGCAAAGGAAAGCTTTATTCAGGACAGTATGCAAAGTCCAAGGGAAATGTTGCCAGATGGTTATTGATAGTGGCAGCACTGATAATTTGGTCTCTACAGAAGTAGTGGAGAAATTGAAGCTGAAGACAACGAAGCATCCAACACCGTATAAGGTGTCATGGTTACAAAAGGGACATCAACTGTTGGTAAGTGAACAGTGTGAGGTGGAATTTCAAGTGGGCAAGTACAAAGACAAAATTGTTTGTGATGTGATGCCTATGGATGTGTGTCACATATTTCTTGGAAGGCCTTGGCAATATGACAGAGGAGCCATACATGACGGGAAGAGAAACACCTACAAGTTTGGGAAGGATGGTATCAATCATACATTGTTGCCTCTGCAAGAAGAAGATGAGCCGGGACAGAAGACTAATTCAAGAACTCTGTTACTTGGGAAAAAGGAATACCTGGAGCAGATGATAAGGGCTGAGGAGGATATGCAATCTCGTGAAGCTGCTACAGCACAAGAAGAAGTTCTTATGGATGCAGAAGAAGTGGACCAGTCTGTAGCACGGATAAGTGAAGCAACAGTTGAAACTGTTGAACTCTGTGATTTTCAAACTGACAGTTTGTGTGTGAATGCAGGGACTGTAAGTGATGATGAAATGCTGCAACAATGCCATAAGGAAATTGCATTGTTAGAGTACTGGTTGGAGAATCCAAGATATGACAGAGAGATTGCAAGTGGAAAAGTTCAGTACAGGGGACAAGAACAAGAAGGCATCATGGATAGTGTCATGAATTTTGCTAAGAATTCGGATCAGCATGCTGATATGCTGGCAGAAGAGAAGGACAAAACAGAGCAACCACTTGAATTATTGCCAAAAGAAGATAAGGCACAACAGCCTTATGTTTTTAATTTTAACAAATGTTTTGTGAGTGCAGGTGATGAAGAAGACAATCCATCACTTGGAATGGTCTTAAGGGAAGAAGAACTGTTGCAGAATGAGGATAAGACAGTTATACAGAAACTTGTTTCCATGGGTGACAATAAAGAGTTGGCTTGCTTAAATAGCCAAGAGAGAGCTGCTACAATGTTAGAAGATGAGGCTACAATGTTTGAAGAACTTGCTTTGATTGGAAAAATCAATCAAGATGATGTTGGACAATTACTAAAGATTGTCAAAGAAGGTGGTGAGCCAAAGAATGTTGCAGAGGGTCAGGAAGTTTGGGAGGCAGCAACATCTATAATGACAGCTAGAGCAGTTATGGTGACAGTTAAGACAACATTGACAGCAGCAGAAGAGGCACTGAAGCCTTATGGTTTTTATTTTAAAAATTGTTCTATGAATGCAGGTATTGTTGTCGGTGCTGAGAAACATTTGACTCAGCTGAACAGTCAATTGAAGGGAAAAGAAGTTCTCTGTTCCAGAAGACAAGAGGGTGTGGATGATCGGGTGGCTGTCAGAACAGAGACCAGCATAGAGGTAAGAAGTCAGCAGGCAGCAAGAAATCAACAGCTGGGAGATTTATTGGACCAAGAGATTGAAAACATCAGAAAACTGATGACGGCAGTATCCTTGAAGAGGCCAACAGCAGTAAAACAAAGGAGAAGCAGCGAAAGAAAGATAGCAGAAGGTTATGAAGGCTTAGTCAGTGCGGCGATGCAGCATAAAGTGTGGAGACCTGGAGAAGAACAACAAAATCAGTGACAAGTGGAAAATGGCAGCACAAGATATGGGATCCAGGGAAACATAGATCTGAACACATGATCAGGAGATCATGAAATTTTTCTACCTTGGGAGTCTGATGCGGGAGCATAGGACTCAGAGGGAAAAATCTCCCAAATTATTCCAAAAAATCCAAAAAAATTTACAGGCAAGGGAGTGGGGTCCTTTAGCCTGCAATTTCTATGCTTTTCTAGTTAAAATTAGAATAAATCTAGAAATAAATCATGCTAATTGTAACTGAGCTTTCAAGCTTTAAATCACCTGTAAAGCATGCTTTTCTTGTATTGGATAAGGACGAGAGTGCCTATCTTTAATTATAAATAAAATTGCAACAAACCTCTCATCAGACAGAGGAGAGGGGCGAGTGCCTTAGTTTCACTGTGGGAATTTTATTCTCGATGTCTCTGAATTAATGGTACAGTAGAAAGTTTGAATAGTTTAATTTTAAAATGCTTTAACATGGTTGAACCGATGACTGGTTTTCCTCGCGCTGCCCATGCCCATACTTTATATGAGTTATAGAATCGAAATTCTTTTTGTTTATGTCTATCCAGGCTTGGATTCGGTGGCGCATATACCTCTGTCTATTCCCTGAGTGCTAGCGGTGTATATTTAATGGCTGTAGCGGATTAAGAGTCTATTACCATATGCTCTCAACATCGTGGCTACGATATATACTGGCGTAGGAGATTAGGAATCGTTGGTGGCATGCTCTGTTCATAAAACTTGTAGCGAACAGAGGATATCGTAATAACAAAGGCGAGTTCCAATTTGGAATTGAAACAATATAAAATTGTGTATATATAATTCGGGGGATCGGGCATTGCATGGACAACCAAGTTACCAACTGCATCGAATGCGAATTACGGAACCAGCGAAGTATAGAACCTTGTTTATAGTTGCATCGGGTCCGTTCTAAAGACCTTTGTCCGCAGCGGAACTGGCGAAGTCTTAATCGAGGATCTTAAGTGCATTGGGTCCATTTCAAGACTTTTGTTTGGGAGATTTTGATTTGTATACGCACCGGTCATAACCCAATATAAAGGCGTAGAGGTATGGCGATATACCTATTGAATTAAACCGTTATGAGGTGCTGAGATTTATAAAGCGACAGTCCATGGCTTATAAGCCATTGTTTACGGCAAAGGTCAGTTTGTAGTTATCGTTGATAGATAAGGAGGTATCGCCCTTAAGCTTTCAGCCACGTTTAATTAATAAAACACGATATTGGGATTTCTGAAATGACCCATCAATGTAATGACTGATGCATTCAATCCTGAAGAAAAGGAGATTGACGAAGGCATAGAAGACCTCGGTGACCGATTTGAAAAATTGACTCTAACACCTGCACCCTCGCCATCACAATGTAAGAGAGAATTCTAGTTGAGTTCAAATCGAGTTGATGATCAAGATTGATAATTAATACCCACATCAAAGGGGTGAAGCACCACTATATTTTGATATATTACTCAAGGCTATAAACTTCTTATTACATAAAGATGGGTGGTTGTCCTTAATTTGGTATTCAAAGTGTTGCCTCCATCCTTTTTTATGCTCGAATGTTGTAAAATACATAGACTTGGTCCTTTGATCAACGTCTTATGGGGTAATTGATACATTCACTAGTTCAAGGTCAATAAAATAATGAATAACAAACATCTATTCCACTACCACTGATGGACTCACTAATACTTTTACTCAAGCAAATACAATTTCTTACAATTTGTGAGGCTTCTATTAGCATGCTTTATTACTTATTCTTATTGGTGTTGCTTGCACTTCCTAAACCTAAGGTTGATGTGTGGATGGATAAGAACTAATATGTTCACTGAAAGAAAAGTTGAAATTTTGCCTGAAAGAAAGCATAAAATTTCTTTTAACTTTTAATGTCCCCTCTTAGCACAAATTCCACGACACATATGTCTCACTATTACTATTACAAAGGTGGATTCGAAAAGATGTGTTATCTAAAAATTACTCCAATCAGTGATAGGTACATAGTCAATGGTCAGTTGCTTCATGGTATCCCATGTCATGTATTATGCCACCCTAAGGAAGTACATTTCCTAATTTTGTGAGGGGAACTTCAAGGAAGATTTTGGTAGATGAAACAAAGAGAAGTGTATTGCATCAACCTACCTACGATCCTCCCATGGCCTCTAACCATGACATAGGATTATATGATGCATCGTTTAGTTGAACGGATGACCCATTTTTGTGAGTAACAAACATTAATTGTAATTTGAAGATCCACACAACACTCTATATTTCCAAACATAAGATAGGTAAAGTCTAGTCACAAGTGTGTTGGGTTCTCTTGGGCTTAATGGCTTCCATATTATGCTATGAGCCCATATCATGTACACCTTGTTAGGACCAATGACGATAATAGGATGCAAAGGAGCAGGCAAAGCACAAGCTTTCAATAAAAAATATGGCATGCATGACACTTCTGGACGATGAGGATACAATTGCGAAATATGGTGGGGCAAAAGTAACCAACACATAGGATCTTCTGTGCGGTTGGATATCCAGATAAATGACCACCACAAGCCCCCGAATGGCATTCATTTAAGACTTTATCAGCTTCCTCATGGCTAAGGAATCTTCGAAAAATTGTATCAATATTGCGGCGAGAGAGAGTATCACCAATTATAATATAATGTTTGTCTTGATATCGAATACGTCGTTGGTCAGAGAGAGAGGTATCAGACTAAAAATTATTGGTCTAGGGATATATGAGAATGTATCCATACTACGGGTCAAATGAAAATCATCTGGAATAGAATCGTTAGATGTCGTTTTAGTTTCAGAATTGGGAAGGTCGCAAATTAACTCAATAAAAACTAGGGATTTATTTGACTTCGATTTGATGAATTCCAAATCAAACTCTTGTAGGATGACAATCCACTAGAGCATTCTCCCCTAGTAATTATTGTGAGAGGATGTACGTCATGGGGTTGCAATCCAAAACAACCATAGTTTTGTGGAGCAAGATGTAATGGCGAAATATTTGAACAACTTGAACAACTGCCAAAGCTAACTTCTTGACATGGGTGTACTTGAATTCAGTATCATTGAGATTTTGATTGTTATGCAACCAACTCACAAATAAATATATCAAAAAATAAAAAATTATCCTCTTCAAGGGGGGAACCTTCTTTAAATTACATGAATGAACAATTATTGGATGATTCAAATGATAAGACCTCCTTGGTAAATATAGGAGTCTAAGGGGACACATATAATCATAGCCTACATAATAATAATGTAAGGGCACAACAATAACAATAATGGGCTTCTATGGGGCACAAGAATCACAAAATGGGGGATACATGGGCATAACAATAACAATAGGGGGCTACACTAACAATAACAATAAGGGGAATACACTAGTATTATAGGGACTTAACATGCCCATCTCCTTCAAAAAAGTGTTGTTCTCAATGCTTGAGTAGTTCCAGATGCTTCTGTATAAAATTATCATCCTCCCATGTGGAATATTTAAAAGGTATGTTCTTCCACTTAATGAGATACTATGAAATTAATCAAATCCATAGTTATCAAGTTCTTATTTCTGTTCCTGCTTTAGGCTCAAATATGATTTCTCCTTCTTCGTCAAGTTATGGAAACAATGTTTGAACTAGGATCTTGTCACCGATAGCCTTCTTTAAGCATGAAACATGGAAAAATGGGTTTACTCGGGAAGATGCAGGAAAATCCAATTTGTATGCCACAGTACCAATCTTTTGCAGTACCTTTTAGGGACCATAGTACCTAGGTGATAATTTATTATCCTTCATAGCTTGCTTGAGGGACACTTGTTTGTATGTTTGTAGCTATAAAAATACCTAGTCACCTACATAAAAACTTCTTTCACTGCGATGCTTATTTTCCCGTTGTTTCATTTGATTCTACGCTAGAGTGAGGTTACCCTTTAAGAGTTGGAGAACTTGTTATTGATTCTCGATGTAATATTCCATTGCTTGAACCTTAGGATTTTCTCTTAAAGATAATGTGATGGATGGTGGATGATATCCATAAAGTGCCATAAATGGGGTAATTTTTCCTGCAGTAGGGAAGGAAGTGTTATACCACCATTCAGCTAGACATAGCCACTCGAACCATTATGTTTGTTTATCGGATACAAAGAAATGAATATATCCTTCCAAACATTTGTTCACTATCTCAGTTTGCCTGTCAGATTGAGGATGATAAGATGAGCTATGAGCTAATTGAGTACCAAGACAAGAAAATGATTTAGTCCAAAAATTTCAGTGAAAATGGGATCTCTATCACTTACAATAATATTTGGGCTTCCATGTAGCTTTTGAATTGTTTCCATAAATGAAGTAACAACCATAATAGCTTTAAAAGGATGAGATAATGCGAAAAGGTGTGAATTCTTGGTAAGTCCATCAGCTACCACCATGATGACACTCTTTCCTTCAGACTTGGGTAAACATGTGATAAAATCCATTGAGACCTCCTCCCAACATTGACATGGAATGGCTAAAGTTTGTAACAGACCCGAGGTCTTAATTCTCTCAACTTTATTTTGTTGGAAAACCAAACATTTTGCCACAAACTTCTGAATATCATATTTAAGGCCATCCCAAAAAAAATCCTTCTTGACCCCGTGGTAATTTTTTAAAAATCCCAAGTGCCCTCCTAAGGGGGAGGTGTGTAATTCCAAAAGAATCTTTTTCTTGAGTTGGGAATTATTACAAAGATATAAGTGATCTTTGTACCATAATGAATCATTTTTCCAACTAAATGTATCAGATGTACTAGGATCTTGCTGCAACTTTTGAATGAGTGTCCACACCTCTTCATCATTCTTCCATTCATCCCTTTCTTCAGTTATCCGATCAGGTTAGATAATAGAAATGGCACAAAGCAATGCTTCCACATCCTCATCGTTTCTCGAGAGTGCATCTGCAACAAAATTTTTCTTTCATTTTTTTAGATGATTTAAAAGTCATACAACATCTTTGTGACTTATTCTTGCTGCTCTTTTGAAGATAATATTTGTTCCAAAAAGTATTTAAGACTATCATGATCTATTTTTACCTTGAAGTGTCTTCCCATTAAGTAAGGCCGTCATTGCATTAGTGCATGTAGTATTGCCAACAATTCCTTCTCATAAATAGTTTTGTGTAAATAATCTCCTTGGTTGAACGACTTTCAAAAGAAATGGGTCTTACTTCTTGCATTAAGACATCACCAATTCCATTTCCTGAGGGATCACATTCCACAATAAAGGTTTTTATGAAGTTTGATGTTGCTAAGACAGGTGCTTGGCACATTGCATCTTTAAGTTGTTCAAATGCCTTAGTTTCTTCTGTAGTCCAAGAAAATGCATCTTTATTCAGTAATGTTGTTAGAGGTGTTGCTATTCTCCCATAATTCTTAACAAACTTGTGATAATACCCTGTCAACCCGAGAAATCCTCAAAGATGCTTTATGGTTGTGGGGATTTTCCATTCCTTAATGGATTTAACTTTGTTAAGGTCTACCTTAACACCCTCATGAGATACAATATGGCCCAAATATTCCACCTCCTATATTCCAAAGAAACATTTGGAAGTTTTTGCATATAATTGTTTCTCCTCCAATAGTTTGAACACCCTGTCAATATGTTGAACACAATCCTTCCAAGACTTGTTGTAGATTAGTATATCATCAAAAAATACTAACACAAATTTTCTAAGGAAGAGTTTGAAAATGGAATTCATCAAACCTTGAAATGTGGAAGGTGCATTAGTAAGACCAAAATGCATGACCAAAAATTCATAAGGATCCTCATGAGTTCTAAATATTGTTTTTAGAATTTCTTCAGTGTTCATTCTAATTTGATGATATCCTGAACAAAGATCTATCTTGTTGAGGTAAATATCTCCATGCAATTCATCCAACAATTCATCAATGATAGGAATGGGAAATTCATATTTAATAGTGAGCTTTTTGAGCTCCCTATAATCCAGACACATATGCCATGATCCATCATTCCTGTGCACCAATACTACTAGAGCAGAGAAAGAACTTTGACTAGGTGGAATTATACCAACTTCTAGCATTTCTACAACCACACGTTCAATTTCACTCTTTTGGGCATAGGGATACCTGTAAAGTCTAATGTTTGGAGAAACACTTCTTGGAATAAAATGAATAGCATGATCATGATCACAAATATGTGGGAAGCCTTTGGGAGAGTCAAATACCTTGGAATGATTTTCCAAGACTTTTTGGAGATCTAACGAAATAGATGATTTCAATGATTGAACCTCTAGGGAGCGTAATTGTGCAATTACACCTTGTTGTTATTTATTTATAAGATTTTTCATGCCATTAGAGTTTATTATCTTTCCCAGTTTCCCTGCGATACCCCTTAATTCACTTCCTTTCCTTCCCAAAAAAATTTCAAGAAAATTTCTTGAAAATTAAAATCTATTGTCCCCAAAGATTGTAACCATTGGAATCCTAGTACAACATCAACACCACCCATTGGAATGGAAAGAATTGGAATATTCAATACATATTCCCTCATGGTTAGCTTGATATTATGGCACTTTCTAGAGAAATTTATAGTTCCTCCATTTTCAACCATCACTTGACACTTTGGTGCTAGATATAGGAAGCAATTCAATTCCTTGGCTATCTTACAATGAATAAATTATGGGTACTAATCAAATCAATCAACAATATTACCTTTTTCTTCTTGATATATCCTTATATATTGAGAGTTTGAGGAGTGGTAATTCCTACCAATGAAGATATGGTCGTATTCATTTCTTCTTTCTCTGGGGTTGGTTCTTGGTGTATATCTTCCTCTTTTGATGTTTCTTGTTCCTTTTCTTCCTCCTCTTCACAATCTATGTAGAATAATTTCTTCTCAGCACACTTATGACCTTTATTGTATTTTCTATCACAATTGTAAAAAAGTCCTCTTGCTCTTTTTTCCTCCAATTATTGTGGCATTAACCTTGTAGGTTGTGGAAGGCTAGGAGTAACAACACTTTCATCTTTGTAGTTGTGAGTGGTAGAGTTCCTTGTTGCCATAATTTTTTTTCAACTTTTCTTGCCACCCTGAATGATTTCTCCAATGAACCAAGTTCCCAAAAGTGAACCTCATGTTGGATGTTTTCCTTCAAAGTCCCTATGAAGACATCAATCCTATCCTCCTTTGGAATATCAGTTATCCTGATATTCAATTTTTGGAAGTCCTTGATGTGCTCCGCCATTGAACCCTTTTGTTTGTGATTTATCAATTGGCTAAAGAAGGTGTTTTGTTTGTATCCTCATAATGTGCTATCATTTCCTCCGTAAAAATTGACCAAGTGACAAGTGGTTTACGAGAAAAAATCCATCGGTACCATACAAACTGATTAGGTTCTAAAGATAAAGTTGCAATGTGTACCTTTTGTGTGTGCTGCACATCATGAAGATCAAATTATTGCTCCATTTATAGTATCCATGTTATCGGATCCTTGCCATAAAAATTCCTCATATCGATATTTGGAATGTGGTGGGACTTAAACCCAAAATTGGAGTCTCTAAAATCATAATTCATATTCCTTTTGTCCTCATCATGATTTTCATGGATTATCTTGTCACCATTGGGAATCCTTTCTTGTGACAACTTTGTCAATCCTTCCATATTGACATTCATAATTACTTCCATGTCTAATTTTAAAGAATTATTTAAATCTTCCATGTCTTCTTTTAAACCATCCTTCAAAACTCTCCATGTCCCCTTTTATTTCATCTTTGGTTTCCCTTTGTGAGAGAAAAAATTGTTGCACTTGGCCCCATAATTTTGATATATCATGTTGCAATTCTTCCTCTTCATTAGTCATGGTAGAGATTTCTAAGGGCTTAATTGGTGTAGAATTATTTTGTTTGGGAGGAATTTTAGAAACAAATATTGATATCTATGCTTAAATATTCCCTTTGAATCACTTCAACCCGAGAAATCCTCAAAGATGCTTTATGGTTGTGGGGATTTTCCATTCCTTAATGGATTTAATTTTGTTAAGGTCTACCTTAACACCCTCATGAGATACAATATGGCCCAAATATTCCACCTCCTATATTCCAAAGAAACATTTGGAAGTTTTTGCATATAATTGTTTCTCCTCCAATAGTTTGAACACCCTGTCAATATGTTGAACACAATCCTTCCAAGACTTGTTGTAGATTAGTATATCATCAAAAAATACTAACACAAATTTTCTAAGGAAGAGTTTGAAAATGGAATTCATCAAACCTTGAAATGTGGAAGGTGCATTAGTAAGACCAAAATGCATGACCAAAAATTCATAAGGATCCTCATGAGTTCTAAATATTGTTTTTAGAATTTCTTCAGTGTTCATTCTAATTTGATGATATCCTGAACAAAGATCTATCTTGTTGAGGTAAATATCTCCATGCAATTCATCCAACAATTCATCAATGATAGGAATGGGAAATTCATATTTAATAGTGAGCTTTTTGAGCTCCCTATAATCCAGACACATATGCCATGATCCATCATTCCTGTGCACCAATACTACTAGAGCAGAGAAAGAACTTTGACTAGGTGGAATTATACCAACTTCTAGCATTTCTACAACCACACGTTCAATTTCACTCTTTTGGGCATAGGGATACCTGTAAAGTCTAATGTTTGGAGAAACACTTCTTGGAATAAAATGAATAGCATGATCATGATCACAAATATGTGGGAAGCCTTTGGGAGAGTCTAATACCTTGGAATGATTTTCCAAGACTTTTTGGAGATCTAACAAAATAGATGATTTCAATGTTTGAACCTCTAGGGAGCGTAATTGTGCAATTACACCTTGTTGTTATTTATTTATAAGATTTTTCATGCCATTAGAGTTTATTATCTTTCCCAGTTTCCCTGCGATACCCCTTAATTCACTTCCTTTCCTTCCCAAAAAAAATTCAAGAAAATTTCTTGAAAATTAAAATCTATTATCCCCAAAGATTGTAACCATTGGACTCCTAGTACAACATCAACACCACCCATTGGAATGGAAAGAATTGGAATATTCAATACATATTCCCTCATGGTTAGCTTGATATTATGGCACTTTCTAGAGAAATTTATAGTTTCTCCATTTTCAACCATCACTTGACACTTTGGTGCTAGATATAGGAAGCAATTCAATTCCTTGGCTATCTTACAATGAATAAATTATGGGTACTAATCAAATCAATCAACAATATTACCTTTTTCTTCTTGATATATCCTTATATATTGAGAGTTTGAGGAGTGGTAATTCCTACCAATGAAGATATGGTCGTATTCATTTCTTCTTTCTCTGGGGTTGGTTCTTGGTGTATATCTTCCTCTTTTGATGTTTCTTGTTCCTTTTCTTCCTCCTCTTCACAATCTATGTAGAATAATTTCTTCTCAGCACACTTATGACCTTTATTGTATTTTCTATCACAACTGTAAAAAAGTCCTCTTGCTCTTTTTTCCTCCAATTATTGTGGCATTAACCTTGTAGGTTGTGGAAGGCTAGGAGTAACAACACTTTCATCTTTGTAGTTGTGAGTGGTAGAGTTCCTTGTTGCCATAATTTTTTTTCAACTTTTCTTGCCACCCTGAATGATTTCTCCAATGAACCAAGTTCCCAAAAGTGAACCTCATGTTGGATGTTTTCCTTCAAAGTCCCTATGAAGACATCAATCCTATCCTCCTTTGGAATATCAGTTATCCTGATATTCAATTTTTGGAAGTCCTTGATGTGCTCCGCCATTGAACCCTTTTGTTTGTGATTTATCAATTGGCTAAAGAAGCTTTTTTTGTTTGTATCCTCATAATGTGCTATCATTTCCTCCGTAAAAATTGACCAAGTGACAAGTGGTTTACGAGAAAAAATCCATCGATACCATACAAACTGATTAGGTTCTAAAGATAAAGTTGCAATGTGTACCTTTTGTGTGTGCTGCACATCATGAAGATCAAATTATTGCTCCATTTATAGTATCCATGTTATCGGATCCTTGCCATAAAAATTCCTCATATCGATATTTGGAATGTGGTGGGACTTAAACCCAAAATTGGAGTCTCTAAAATCATAATTCATATTCCTTTTGTCCTCATCATGATTTTCATGGATTATCTTGTCACCATTGGGAATCCTTTCTTGTGACAACTTTGTCAATCCTTCCATATTGACATTCATAATTACTTCCATGTCTAATTTTAAAGAATTATTTAAATCTTCCATGTCTTCTTTTAAACCATCCTTCAAAACTCTCCATGTCCCCTTTTATTTCATCTTTGGTTTCCCTTTGTGAGAGAAAAAATTGTTGCACTTGGCCCCATAATTTTGATATATCATGTTGCAATTCTTCCTCTTCATTAGTCATGGTAGAGATTTCTAAGGGCTTAATTGGTGTAGAATTATTTTGTTTGGGAGGAATTTTAGAAACAAATACTGATATCTATGCTTAAATATTCCCTTTGAATCACTTCAAACTGATTTTTCAAACAAAAGTTATGCAAAATTAAAAAAAAATACACACCTTTGTCTTGCTTTTTAGGAGCTTGATATTGAAGTTGTTGTATCTCTATAATTTCGGATCTCCAAGTTATAAAATTCATTCTTGTATTAGCCCTATGAGTCTTATTTCCAACCCCAGAAGTCAGACCAAGGTTTTCTTCTTCAAGAAAGAGTTATGCCCCATCTCCTACGATGACTTGATTATAGACGGTTTCAATAGAGCTAACTTGTACGACATATCACGTGTCCCTGTTTTGACCTTCAGCCCTAAACATGATACCCAAAAAATGAAATTTTGTCTTCTTTCAAGAACTTTTTACGAAATTCAAGTCTGATGCTCAGATAGAAAGTTATGATTATTTTCCCTAGGTCACTTGTTTGAGATGGAATTCCGGAGCTTGCAAAAACCCTAACTTCCACGGATCATATCTCTGAAAATATTTCGAACCAAGATCCAAATTGTGTACACTAGAATCCAAAGCTCTGATACTAAATGTTATGCAACCAACTCACAAATAGATAGATCAACAACTTAAAAATTATCCTCTTCAAGGGAAAAACCTCCTTTACATTACATAAATTAACAATTCTAGGATGATTCAAATGATAATACCTCCTCGATATATATAGGAGTCTAAGGGGTCATAATATAATCAGAGCCTACATAACAATAACAATGTAAGAACACAACAATAACAATAGCAAGCTTCTATGGGGAAACACAATAAAAACATGGGGGATACATGGGCACAAAAGAAAAAATAGGGGGCTACACTAACAATAACAATAAGGGGAATACACTAGTATTATAGGGACCTAACACCAACTCAAGTAATAAATAGGATGTTCAATTCCTACATCATCCTATTGAACCAATACCATAACAATGGAAATACTTTTAGTAGTGAGGTACAAGAAATAATTACATTGATCATTAGGGGATATAAAAAATATTCTCAAACCAATACATCTTTCAAGGCATCGAAATTTTTTTGGAGCAGTGTCATCCCAATGGAAGGGGACCCCTTTCTTTAGCAAGTGAGTAAATCCTTTGGTTAGTTTGGCATAATTTGGAATGAACCTCTAAAGAAAGTTAGCCTTCCCTTGGAGTCATTGAATCTAAAGGAGGGAAGAAGGAGTAGGAAGATCAATGATCACCTAAAATTTCAAGAGATCAATACAAATTCCTTGTTTTGATACAACAAATCCGAGAAGACGACCAGAGCTAACACAAAATACACATTTGTGTGGATTGAGTTGAATGTTATAATGTCTACATTGTAAAAAGGTGGCCCTAAGATGCATTGGGTGATCAACCCGATGTTGTGAATGAGTATGAAAATCATCTAAATAATGTTGCATGATATGTTTGATTTTATGGAAGGCGTAATTCATGGCCATATGGAATGTAGCCCCAACATTATTTAATCTGAAAGGGAGCTTTTTTGCATGAAAATGTGCCCCAATGAAAAATGAATGCAGTCTTATGTTGGTTTGTTGGGAGAATGTTGAATTGATTATAGCGAGAGAAACTATCCATAAATGAAAATATCTCACAACCAGCACAATCATTAACTATCTAGTCAATGAATGGGGTGCAATAGTTGTCCTTCGGACAAGCATGATTTATGTCTCGATAATCGAATCACATGTGGCTTGTTCCATGATTTGTCATAAAAGGAACAATATTAGATGCCCAGTTAGTTAAAGTTAAAGAATAGATGAAACCGTATCATAGGATTTTTTCAACATCAACTTTGATAGCAATGACCTTCTTGGCATGAGTGGGCTGAAGGAGTTTCCACACTAGTTTAGCACCATGATACATTTTAATCTCGTGCACTATGATGTTTGGATCGATACTAAGAATTTATTCATATGACCAAGCAAAAACATCTTTGAATTCCTGGAATAGGGATTTATAAGTCTTGAACTCATCTGGAGAGCAAGATACACTGATATGTATATTTTCAACAATGTCGAGTTGAATTGAAATGTAAAGAGGGATGGTCTCTTCAATGTTAGACAAGTTCTTCTCAAAAATGACATTGTAAATGGATGTGAAATTCGTAGATAACATGACAAAACTATTGGGTTGATAAAATTCATTAAGATCGTCTTCGAAAGAATTTAGCAAGGAGGAACAATGATGATGATCTTCCCATGGTGCATCATTTGGCATCATGATCTCCATGATGCTCTCATTGGTGGAAAATTTGGCATCATTTGGCAGAATAGGTCATGCAAGCCGAATGGATGGCTTCGTAATCCTACTCAATGGGGTTGAGCGACATACGGTCACCAAAACTATCGACATTAGATTGATCTGGCACTACCCATGGATCAATTGGAGAAGTACAAGAAGAAATAATATTAATATAGGTGACTAAAGTGGATTTATTGGGAAGTTGAGGAGGAGGAAGCGTAAAGGTTCCCATGAGAGAGGAGTCCTTAAGCAATCCAACTCCAACATGCTGATAAGGGTGAGGGGTTTCCCCCATGATAAGGAAACTTCTAGTAACTAAAGAAATAGTGCTAAAGAAAGTGAATAAATTTATGGCTACAATACCACCTTTATGAGGAAAAGCAATCATTCAAAAGTATGCAAAAACAACCGCAACCTTGGCATAGACCCACGTGTGACCGAGTAGAAGATTATAATCTAGAGGTTCATTGATAAATTTTACTTCTACTGATACAGTCTTGCCACCTAATTCTACTTGTAGAGAATTCAAAATCCCACATGGCTTTTAAGTTCTTCCATCAAAAGCTTTCAAAGTGGTTGGTGACTGGCTTAATTAGTGAGAACCAATAGCCTTCCAACAAGATAGGAACATAATACAGGTTGAGGCACCTTCGTCCACAATGGAACGATGAATATTTTTACCATGAACAATAACCTGGATCATGAAATCCAACTAAGCCAGAAGTCGAGGTGTATGGTTCTCATGGTTAAAGGCTACTAGGTTGGAATCTGAAGGATCAATATATCCAATTGTTGAGAGAAAAGCCTTTTTTTGGGCAGGGCAATTTTGCAACACCTCAAGAGTGGACATAGTTGATGGGACTTGAGCTAGGTCCTCAACTATGTTATAATTTTGAGTAGCTCTTGCACGAGGGTTAAATGTCAATTTATGAATAACACGATTAGGAGGCTTACTTGTTAATTTAGTAGGTATGAAATTTGGAGTAGATTCTGGTGGAGATTTGGTCAAATTGGCAGGTTGATCAACAGCCTGACCATTCAAAGTATTTTCATTACCATAGTCCTTACTTTGGGTAGCCACCAAAATATCGTTTTTAGGTTTAGTAAATGAAAGCATTAAAACTGAATTAGAGGAAGTAGGATCTTGGGCGACCAAATTGGTCTCCTGATTTGGGAATGGGTCTGTCAACACAACATGTTTAGCATAAGATTTAAGGAATTGATTCACCTCTACCCGGTGTGGAAAATCATGAGTGAAGTGCTCCACATTACATATTAGACATGGGTAACAAGGTTTCCTCTTCTCTTCAAGAGACTGATTGTTTTGTTTATCCTGCAAAGCATTGTCTTTCTTCTTCTTTCCTTTGCCTTTCTTCTTACTTCCTGGTTGTGGAGATTTTCCTTTAGATGATTGAATGACATTGATCTCAGAAGTAGAAGTCGTAGGAGTGGAAGGAGGGTTTTGAGCAACGACAACAAGAGTTGAACTAGATGGTTTACTCATTGACTACTGGCTGGTAGAACCAATCACGCCATCAACAACATGTGATTCTTTACCAGGAGTTTGAGAAACAATATCGGTAGGTTACAGAGCATCAAGTATCTTATCATACAACATGCCATATTGGGTATAAATGAGATCCAAATATTGGGCATGAAATATTACCTATTCTTCGATTAGGACTCCACCTTTGGTTACATCTTCTGTAATAGATGGCAACAAATACTTTATGAACCATTCAACTAAAAATTGATCAAGAATGAAAGTCTTAACCAAATGATGATGACGTTGCCACTCATGAATATGATAAGAAATGTGAGTGCTCTTACTCTATTTGAAATTGGTTAAGAGTTTTGTTCCAATCTCATATCTGATGGGTAACTAGAAATGTGTTAGGAATGTAGTAGCTAAAGTGCTAAAGTTATCAAATGAAGCTCGAGGTAATTCTATGTACCATTTAGTTGTCATACCAGTGAGTGTACACTGGAAAAGATGCAAACAAACATAATCATCATTGAGGGAGTTTGAAGAACACCACAAATGATATGTCATTATATGTGTGGATGGGTCTTCTCTAGGATTTCAATTAAATTTAGGAATATCAAAAGTCAACTTGATAGGAATAACCGACCACCAAGGAGAATGAGCAATGGGATGCGTTGTTGAGCTTGGTCAAATCCGACAATTTAAGAGTTGCCATGAATGGTAACTTCTTGTGAAGGTTTGGTGGAGGATATCCTGGATAAGAAGGAATATCCTGGGAAGTAGGTATGTGTGTCCTGATATAGGGAGGATTTTGATAGCTCGTATACACATAACCCTATTGTCTAGTTCCAAGATGACCTTACAAAGGTTGGAACGACTGAGTTTGGACTTGTTAACCATAAGACATCTGAGGGATACCTTGATATGGCGGATATGGTTTCTTCGTGGGATTTTTCATCATCCCAATATGACATGGATTCGGTTCTGGTTATTCTTGTGCCATACCATACACATTTTGACCCATCTGAGCTTGAGGGATGGCCTTCCCAAACTGTTGTGATTGCAAGTTACCTTGAAGAGGTTGGGTATACATGGGTTGAGATGTGCCAGATACTGGAGCAATGGGTTGAGTTAACAGTACATCCTGTAAAGGTTGGATCACATTCATTTGAGTTTGGGCATGTTGATGTTGGCATTATGATGCATGTGTTGTACTTGATGGCAACCCTCTCATAGAAGAATATCTCACTTATGTATAACTGGATGAATCTTCAGAAGAGATATCAGATGTGACTGATGGAGGACAACTCAAAGGAATCAGATGATGAATCTTCAGAAGAGATATCAGATGTGACTGATGGAGGACAGCTCAAAGGAATCAGATGATAGTTCTAAGTGTGACAAGTTAGCTTTGCCATCAAGTCCAAAGGGGGAGATTGTTGGCATTATGAGATAAGTGTTGTCCTTGATGGCAAACCTCACTGATGACAAATCATAGTACAGAAGGTCAGCAGCAAGGAATTGATGATCAGACTATAAGAAGAAGAGAAAGTTCATACACGCAGGTTCGTTAAGCCCAAGTCGCGTGTACACGCTGGTTGGCTTCAGCAAAAGCGCGTGTATGTGGAAAAGTACCTTTGGTCCAGGGCGGTTAGTCCTTGGAAGTTGTGCCTATGGTTTTGGACCATTGTGTCTCGACGGGCGTGTCGATCCCTAGTTTTGAAGTTGATGGTATTGTGTTACTATGGTTTTGGCTCTTGGTATTGAGCAAGGCCTAAGGCTATATAAAGGGAAGGAAATCATTAGGCAAGTGTATCTGAAATGTCTTGAATATCTGATGAAGCATTAGATCCAGTATGCAGGTTATGGGTTGATGATGCATTGCTTGATCTGAGCTAAGGAGAGATCTCATCGGTTGATGGAGAGCAAGATCTAAGGAGAGATCGGGATCAAATGGTTTGAAATGAACTATCTTTATGATGCTTATTCTAGATCTACATACTGACGCATGTATTGTTCTATAAGTATTATGAGTATGATTGATGTCTGGTACAGCTGCAAGTTATGAGAAATTATTTTTAGATCTGTACGCGGGTTGTCTTTGGCGAAAGCGCGTATACACGCGGGTTTGATTCATCGAAGTAGCGTATACATTGTAAAGCTTGATACTTGAAGTTGCAGATGGGTCTGATGGTTATTACAGAGTTCTGTGTCTGCTCTGTGTTCTGGTGACGGTGTTGTTAACAGGGTTTCAGTGATTCAGAGTTTGATGATTGTTTTGAGCTTCAATGATAGTTATGGGTCCAGTATGAAAATTTGATGAAACGTGGCCTTTCAGATTATGGGTTGTGCTTCAGTGTATCCAGTATGAAAATTGATGAAACGTGGTACCTGGAGGAGAGAAGATTGTAGGCAAGCACCTACGTACTAGTATCTAAGCTAGTACAAAAGCTAAGGGAGATCTTTGGAGCATTGTAGCAGGTAGCAGCCTGTGTACTAGTAAATGGATCGGCTAGTACAAAAGCAAAGGGGGTTG
The DNA here is from genome assembly GCA_031772625.1 of Pinus tabuliformis. NCBI lineage: Eukaryota > Viridiplantae > Streptophyta > Pinopsida > Pinales > Pinaceae > Pinus > Pinus tabuliformis. The sequence continues at coordinate 1,355,022,776 of CM062816.1, read as the reverse complement.
TAGCTCCCATACTAGTATAAGACTGCACCAGTACAAATATTGTAAAAGTATTTTCTTATTAAGAAGAAGATTGAGATGACTTGCAGCAGGTGGTTTTCACCCACATTGGGTTTCCACCTTATATCTTTGTGTTCATGTGTGTGGCTTTTGTGTGATGATCTGTTCTGTTATACTGCACCTGTTTACTGTTAATATGGTTAATAATGTTCTGATGCATTTACTGAAGATAAGCTAACTGAATCATAAGATTTCTGGATATACGCTAGTTGCTTTAGACACAGCAGCGTGTACACGCGGGTTCACTTGACTGAAGTAGCGTATATGTTTTTGAGCATTGAAAAAGTTTTATTGATCTGATAATACTGATTCACCCCCCCCCTCTCAGTATTATTTCCAACAATTGGTATCAGAGCAGGTCCTTTGGTAGAAGCTTGATCGCTTGAAGGAGATCCGTGGAACAATGGGAAAGAAGCTTAAGAAGAAAGCTCATAAGAAGAAGAAGACATCTCAGAAGATCTATGACAGTGGGAGAGTCGATTGGGGATTAGGTATAAGAAGCTCTTCAGATTCAGAATCAGATTCAGAATCATTATCAGGTATGAATGTGTTATCCTCTGATGTTCCAGCTATATTTCCTTGTGAAAGTGATGGAAGTGATAGTGAAACTACTGAACATGCTTTTATGGGTGAGCAAGAAAAGTATCAAATAGAGGCAGTACTTAGAAGGCTTACAGACAAAGTTAAAGATCAACAAGATCTATTGAACAAAAGGGAATGTGCTTTCAAAGAAGAAGTTACCAAACTAAAGGCCCAACTAGAAGAAGGAAACAAGGTAAGAAAGCTACTCAAGGACAAGGAAGACCAATGTCAAAAATTGCAGCATGAAGTGACATCATTAAGAAAAGAAGTCAACGAAAGAAGCACAACCATCAAGAAACTCAAAGATAGATCCAGCTACTATGAAAATCTTGAAGCTACGATCCTCTCACTAAAGGAAGATCTTGAAGAATCCAAGAAGCAGAATGAAGATCTACACCAAGCAATTGAAAAACAAAACAACGAAGTCATCAGCTTAAAATCACAGTTAGAATGTGCCTTCAGAGTTCGTCAAATTCAGCAGGATCTGTATGAAAAGCAAGAAAAGGAGATACTCAATCTAAGGCAACAAATGGAAGAAGGAAGAGAAGACATGAAGAAGCAATGTCTAGAAAAGGAGGAACAACTTCAAGTTGAGGTAAATATCTTGAAAGGTAAATTAGAAGAAAAGGATAAACTTTTGAGATTTCAAGATAGTACTAAAGCCTTGGATGATATTCTTAGTAGTCAAAGGTCTCCTGCAATCAAGACTGGTCTTGGTTTTCATGAATCTGTTGAAGGTGAATCTAGCTCACAAGGTGAGGCAAGGAACTCTAAAGAGAAAACTAAAATGATCAAAAGGGAGATGAAAGGTCAACCCCATCAACAATCAAGGAAAGAGACTCCTCAAAGAAAATCGTTTACTCCTCCTATGAATAATGTTGAATGTTATGTATGTCATAATCTTGGACATGTTGCAGCTAGATGTAGAAGAAGAAGAGTTCAAGATCATTATGCGAACAGGTCATCTCAATCAAGGTACTTTAATGGATATTGTTTTTCTTGCAATATGTTTGGTCACAAAGCTGCTGATTGCTACAGGAGGAATATGAAATATGTAAGATGTTATGCATGTAACACGCTTGGACATATAGCAAAGGAATGCAGGAACAAAGGATGGACATCACACCAAAAGGAGAAAACCTCATCACACTTGAAGATATGGAGGAAGAAGGAAGTACAGTCAGCACAATGTACTGAGACACAGCACAGCACAGACATATCAGACTCAGGGGGAGCTGAAAGTGTAAAACTTCAGTGTCCTGAATCTAATACGCAAGTTTCTTAAAGGGAAGTCGCGTATATACGCGAGTTAGACACTGAAAAGTCGCGTATATATCAGTCTGAGGAAAAGCAGTGGGGACAGGCTCAGAAAAGGGATCTGACATGATTCAGTCCATTATTTGCTCTATTGGTTAATTGTTACAGTCTGTTGAGGATGTGTAAAAATGTTTTGATACCTGTAAGATGTCTAGAAGTGTTTTGATCCTAACTTGATGATGATGATGTCTTGATGCTTATTGCTGATATATGCATGATCAGATCTAACAGATGGCACAGGTTGAGGGGGAGCATATGCCTTTAATAATTCATTGTTGGCATATTCCTTGGTGATGATTCTTATATGGCTAAATGATATATCTTGCTATGATGTGGTTGTGAGTTGTCTATGATAAAATCTCATATGATTCTTGGGGTTACATAGTTGATGATCAGATCAGATTTATGGTTGATTCTTTGATGATGCATATATGGTGCTTACATGGTGATCTTCATAAGGACAAGGAGAAGTACAAAGCTTGAATATACATCTTCCTCACTTGATGATGGGTCACTCATATACTGCTGTTGTCATATGCATAAAAATCATACAGTTATGATGCAGGCACTCTTGTGGATAAGGATTGTTGCTGTTGATGATATCAAGAAGTTTTGTCAAATGAGCTTGAGCTCAAGATACATAATGCTGATACATGGATGACTACTCAAAGTTGCTTTATTGGAGACATGGTGATGAGTTCTTATCTATATGATGATAGGTTGATACTTACATATGTTGATTGATGCAGATGTTCCCAAGTAATGATACTTGGATCATGTAGATCTTGAAATTGATGTAATGGCTATGGTGGTTTCACATGTAATGTGAATGATTTCATGATGATGTTTAAAAGGAGGAGTTGACATCTATGTTCAGACATACCTTGCTGCAGTACATTTACAGGTTGCTGATATGAAAATGGTTGTACGCGAGTTTCATAAGGCCTATCTGCGTATATACGCTTGTTTATGTGGATGAATACGCGTATATGGAGTTTTGAAGGAAATCAGCAGGGACAGATGTTGGTTGCAGAAAGTCTGATATGGGTCCGACAGAGATCATCTGGCACAGATTCAGAGGGAGCAGATAATCTTCCAATGATGCATTTTTGGCATTATCTTAAAGCTTTTGGTTCTAGTTCACATTTGTTGTTGGTTTCAAGTGGAACAAAGGCGAAATTGGTTGCTGATCTGAATGGTGATTATCAGATGCTTCTGGTGACTTTCATAAGTCTTGATCTAGTTCTTTCGTCTCTATGTCATATATCTCTTTTGTGGTATCTCTTTCATGGTGTCAAGGTCATGTAACGGCCTATTTTGGTTTCCCCACTATGCCTGGGATGATTGATGCAATATTATTGGTTGCCATATGTAAACTTTTGATGTATCCCCACTTGGTTGGGTGGATGAGTCATTTTTTTTTATATATCCTCACCTAGTTGAGAGATGGATGTATGTATGAGTCTTTGGTGATAGGAAGGTCTTTTATGATGTAGAGAGTCATGTTCTTCTTGAAGAACATCTTTTGCAGATCTTGCCTACAGTCAGGAAGAGCATGAACAGCACACTTCAGCAGTACAGAGACTTGGCATGTACTCAGGGGGAGCATTGACAGATTGGTACACTTTGGCATATACAAAAGGGGAGATCATTCAGAGAGTTTAACAGATACTCAGGGGAGTATGGACAACGAAATGTTCAGCAAAGGAAGAGAACATCCTGGTCCACCCTTTGCCCTTGATGTCAAAGGGGGAGAGTGATTTGGTGTTGTTGCCATCAAGTCCAAAGGGGGAGATTGTTGGCATTATGATGCATGTGTTGTACTTGATGGCAACCCTCTCATAGAAGAATATCTCACTTATGTATAACTGGATGAATCTTCAGAAGAGATATCAGATGTGACTGATGGAGGACAGCTCAAAGGAATCAGATGATGAATCTTCAGAAGAGATATCAGATGTGACTGATGGAGGACAGCTCAAAGGAATCAGATGATAGTTCTAAGTGTGACAAGTTAGCTTTGCCATCAAGTCCAAAGGGGGAGATTGTTGGCATTATGAGATAAGTGTTGTCCTTGATGGCAAACCTCACTGATGACAAATCATAGTACAGAAGGTCAGCAGCAAGGAATTGATGATCAGACTATAAGAAGAAGAGAAAGTTCATACACGCAGGTTCGTTAAGCCCAAGTCGCGTGTACACGCTTGTTGGCTTCAGCAAAAGCACGTGTATGTGGAAAAGTACCTTTGGTCCATGGCGGTTAGTCCTTGGAAGTTGTGCCTATGGTTTCGGACCATTGTGTCTCGACGGGCGTGTCGATCCCTAGTTTTGAAGTTGATGGTATTGTGTTACTATGGTTTTGGCTCTTGGTATTGAGCAAGGCCTAAGGCTATATAAAGGGAAGGAAATCATTAGGCAAGTGTATCTGAAATGTCTTGAATATCTGATGAAGCATTAGATCCAGTATGCAGGTTATGGGTTGATGATGCATTGCTTGATCTGAGCTAAGGAGAGATCTCATCGGTTGATGGAGAGCAAGATCTAAGGAGAGATCGGGATCAAATGGTTTGAAATGAACTATCTTTATGATGCTTATTCTAGATCTACATACTGACGCATGTATTGTTCTATAAGTATTATGAGTATGATTGATGTCTGGTACAGCTGCAAGTTATGAGAAATTATTTTTAGATCTGTACGCGGGTTGTCTTTGGCGAAAGCGCGTATACACGCGGGTTTGATTCATCGAAGTAGCGTATACATTGTAAAGCTTGATACTTGAAGTTGCAGATGGGTCTGATGGTTATTACAGAGTTCTGTGTCTGCTCTGTGTTCTGGTGACGGTGTTGTTAACAGGGTTTCAGTGATTCAGAGTTTGATGATTGTTTTGAGCTTCAATGATAGTTATGGGTCCAGTATGAAAATTTGATGAAACGTGGCCTTTCAGATTATGGGTTGTGCTTCAGTGTATCCAGTATGAAAATTGATGAAATGTGGTACCTGGAGGAGAGAAGATTGTAGGCAAGCACCTACGTACTAGTATCTAAGCTAGTACAAAAGCTAAGGGAGATCTTTGGAGCATTGTAGCAGGTAGTAGCCTGTGTACTAGTAAATGGATCGGCTAGTACAAAAGCAAAGGGGGTTGTAGCTGCCGTACTGGTATAAGACTGCACCAGTACAAATATTGTAAAAGTATTTTCTTATTAAGAAGAAGATTGAGATGACTTGCAGCAGGTGGTTTTCACCCACATTGGGTTTCCACCTTATATCTTTGTGTTCATGTGTGTGGCTTTTGTGTGATGATCTGTTCTGTTATACTGCACCTGTTTACTGTTAATATGGTTAATAATGTTCTGATGCATTTACTGAAGATAAGCTAACTGAATCATAAGATTTCTGGATATACGCTAGTTGCTTTAGACACAGCAGCGTGTACACGCGGGTTCACTTGACTGAAGTAGCGTATATGTTTTTGAGCATTGAAAAAGTTTTATTGATCTGATAATACTGATTCACCCCCCCCTCTCAGTATTATTTCCAACAGTTGAGACATGGGTTGTTGAACAGAAATCTGAGGGGTAGATGGAACAAGTTGAGAAGCTAAAGATGAAGCCACAATTGAACAAGGTTGAATAGGAAAAGTAGGCTACCAAACACTAGCAGTCATTCCTGAATAAGGAGGACTCATTTGAGGCTAAGAACTTATTTGAGGAGATGGAAATGAACCTACAACAAGTTGCCCCCCTTCCGAAAGAGGAGGGTAATACAGAGGAACTACCCCCCAAGAGGGTTCCCAATAAGAGATGGATTGGGATGTTGTAAATAATAATGTACACTAACATAAGGGCTAGTTTGCTGCTGAAGTATAGATGTAGATGGAGGAAGAGGAGTAGACTACATTGCACTCATTAACAAAGTTCTAGATGAAATTTCAGATGTAGATGTCATGGGAGAGGTCCATGGATTGGATGTTGCATCAGAGAAGGTACCAAACAAGGATTAGTAACCAGGTGAGATGGACGAGCCACCATACAAATGTGCTCCTGGTGTGGTTACAAACATGGATGAGATTGCAACTTGGGTTTTATCAGCCATTGTAGAAGATACAGGATGGGAAACCAATGTAGGCTCAACCATGGTTGATACCAAATATGATTTCCAAGAGAAACTCAGAGGTGAGTTTAAAGGAAAAAATCAAACAAAGGAGGCTGAAATGGAGTATGAGGAGACGGAAAAGGATGGGCCTGATAAAACTGAGTCCCTTCTTGAATGGAAGAGGAGGGTTGATGCTCTTCTTTTGGAATCTCTACGATGCCCACAAGACTGGGTGGAAGGGGTTCACTATTGGGTCCAAGATATATAGTTTGAGATTGTGTCTGAGACAATGGAAGAGAATGAGACAGTCTTGAAGTAATAGGTGAAGATGACTGAGGTACCTCAGGTTGTATAACCTCAGGTTTATTTGTCTTTGAATTTGGAAATTCAGGTTCAATAACCTCAGGTAAAGACATTTAAGGTGCTTCGATATTGATTGTGTCAGAGCCACTAGCCAATGGAGAGGTAATATCGGGCTCCATACTCATAGGAAAAGATGATTCTTATGGATCTATCTCAGATGGAGGACCAAAAGTAATAGCCCCTGAAGTACTAGATTCGGTAGTCTGTGTTTTCTTATGCTTTTAACGATGGCCAAGAGTTTCCTCTAGTGGAAGAGGAGGCTTATTTTTCATTCTACGTGAATGATGGGGTAAAGGGTCTTGTTCTTCCATGGTGGATTAATAAATTTTAACAATTAACACAAAAAATAAATCAAAGAGGGTAAACTAGGCATAAAGGTTTACCAAGAAATTGTGAACTACAATATATAACCTTGGAGAACCAAGGATTTAGTTATGTATAGGAAATCTCCCCAATTGTTGTGTTCAGTGTATCATAGTGTACAAGGCAACCAACTCAATTCCCTATGGCAATGATAACAACCTATGGTGGACTTCCAAAATATACTTGAAGATATGTGGAAGTGCAATCTATGTTAGTGATGTCTAATGCATAATCATACGATGAGAGCATTCCCATATAGTTTTCATGCATGGAGCACCATACAATATATGTGGACGTACGTGGAGAGTAGTCTGATACACTTATGCACATGGAACATGATATCACCCTCATAATTCAACACTAGCAAAAATGATAGCTCCTATTTTTAAAGACATCAGAAAAATTCTTTAGCCTATACCTCTAGATGTTTGTGTTAATGTTACAAATTATCCTTAGGTTGATTCAGTAAATTTTAAATTTTATCTTGATTTAAGTTTCGGTTTTTAGGGCTCAACATGAATTCCACCTGAATATCCTAAAATGCAAACTAGCATGATAAAATGAAAATTTTCATTTCAATGAATCTATATATGGGATGGAAGAGAACAATGAATATGCAACAAACAAAATTTTTCAAGAAATTCCCCTAATGCAATTGTTTCTAACTACTCACAAAATGCTAGATGCAATGCATAATGCATAAGATTTTTATTTTCAATTCCACTTAATTCCAGATGAAAAATAAGATATTCACCTAGTCACTGATAAAAAACACTTTTTAGAATGATGACTGAAACACCAATTCTTTCAAGTAGTCCAATGATCAAGAAACTAGTTAGCTAATGACCTAATGACAAGAAGAAAGTAAAACCCAAAACCAAGAGAAAACCAAATGAAGGCTTTTGAGAGGGATAAACACACTCAAGGACACAAGGAGGACCAGCTGGAATCAAGTTAGTCAGAGAGAAAAGCTTCAAAAGGTAATTTTTGCATGATACAAGGGTCAGTGTAGGTGAAAAGAGGCTGCTAGTGCTCTGCAACGCAGGTATAGAGAAGGACATAGTGCTCTGCAATGGTTTGTCAACAGATGAGAGGGTGTGTTGATCAGGCAAAAGGAATTTCTGACACAACAAGTCAAATGCACTTCAATGAAGGGCCTTCTTAGGGTCAATTCAAGCTGAGTGAGACACTGGAGATCTTATGAAGAGGTCTAACAAGGGAAAAAGTGAAGGAAATCACTAATGGAATGAATTGATCCCCAGTATGGTCACCAATTTGTTATACAAAATATACGGCTACAGATAAAAGTATCTTCCCTAGACCTAGTGGCCTAGTCTAGAACAACAGAGACCAGCATAGAGGTAAGAAATCAGCAGGCAGCAAGAAATCAACAGCTGGGAGATTTATTGGAACAAGAGATTGAAAACATCAGAAAACTGATGACAGTAGTATCCTTGAAGAGGCCAACAGCAGTAAAACAAAGGAGAAGCAGCGAAAGAAAGATAGCAGAAGGTTATGAAGGCTTAGTCAGTGCGGCGATGCAGCATAAAGTGTGGAGACCTGGAGAAGAACAACAAAATCAGTGACAAGTGGAAAATGGCAGCATAAGATATGGGATCCAGGGAAACATAGATCTGAACACATGATCAGGAGTTCATGAAATTTTTCTACCTTGGGAGTTTGATGCGGGAGCATAGGACTCAGAGGGAAAAATCTCCCAAATTATTCCAAAAAATCCAAAAAAATTTACAGGCAAGGGAGTGGGGTCCTTTAGCCTGCAATTTCTATGCTTTTCTAGTTAAAATTAGAATAAATCTAGAAATAAATCATGCTAATTGTAACTGAGCTTTCAAGATTTAAATCACCTGTAAAGCATGCTTTTCTTGTATTGGATAAGGACGAGAGTGCCTATCTTTAATTATAAATAAAATTGCAACAAACCTCTCATCAGACAGAGGAGAGGGGCGAGTGCCTTAGTTTCACTGTGGGAATTTTATTCTCGATGTCTCTGAATTAATGGTACGGTAGAAAGTTTGAATAGTTTAATTTTAAAATGCTTTAACATGGTTGAACCGATGACTGGTTTTCCTCGCGCTGCCCATGCCCATACTTTATATGAGTTATAGAATCGAAATTCTTTTTGTTTATGTCTATCCAGGCTTGGATTCGGTGGCGCATATACCTCTGTCTATTCCCTGAGTGCTAGCGGTGTATATTTAATGGCTGTAGCGGATTAAGAGTCTATTACCATATGCTCTCAACATCGTGGCTATGATATATACTGGCGTAGGAGATTAGGAATCGTTGGTGGCATGCTCTGTTCATAAAACTTGTAGCGAACAGAGGATAGCGTAATAACAAAGGCGAGTTCCAATTTGGAACCGAAACAATATAAAATTGTGTATATATAATTCGGGGGATCCGGCATCGCATGGACAACCAAGTTACCAACTGCATCGAATGCGAATTACGGAACCAGCGAAGTATAGAACCTTGTTTATAGTTGCATCGGGTCCGTTCTAAAGACCTTTGTCCGCAGCGGAACTAGCGAAGTCTTAATCGAGGATCTTAAGTGAATTGGGTCCATTTCAAGACTTTTGTTTGGGAGATTCTGATTTGTATATGCACCGGTCATAACCCAATATAAAGGCGTAGAGGTATGGCGATATACCTATTGAATTAAACCGTTATGAGGTGCTGAGATTTATAAAGCGACAGTCCGTGGCTTATAAGCCATTGTTTACGGCAAAGGTCAGTTTATAGTTATTGCTGATAGATAAGGAGGTATTGCCCTTAAGCTTTCAGCCACGTTTAATTAATAAAACACGATATTGGGATTTCTGAAATGACCCATCAATGTAATGACTGATGCATTCAATCCTGAAGAAAAGGAGATTGACGAAGGCATAGAAGACCTCGGTGACCGATTTGAAAAAATGACTCTAACGCCTGCACCCTCGCCATCACAATGTAAGAGAGAATTCTAGTTGAGTTCAAATCGAGTTGATGATCAAGATTGATAATTAATACCCACATCAAAGGGGTGAAGCACCACTACATTTTGATATATTACTCAAGGCTATAAACTTCTTATTACATAAAGATAGGTGGTTGTCCTTAATTTGGTATTCAAAGTGTTGCCTCCATCCTTTTTTATGCTCGAATGTTGTAAAATACATAGACTTGGTCCTTTGATCAACGTCTTATGGGGTAATTGATACATTCACTAGTTCAAGGCCAATAAAATAATGAATAACAAACATCTATTCCACTACCACTGATGGACTCACTAATACTTTTACTCAAGCAAATACAATTTCTTACAATTTGTGAGGCTTCTATTAGCATGCTTTATTACTTATTCTTATTGGTGTTGCTTGCACTTCCTAAACCTAAGGTTGATGTGTGGATGGATAAGAACTAATATGTTCACTGAAAGAAAAGTTGAAATTTTGCCTGAAAGAAAGCATAAAATTTCTTTTAACTTTTAATGTCCCCTCTTAGCACAAATTCCACGACACATATGTCTCACTATTACTATTACAAAGGTGGATTCGAAAAGATGTGTTATCTAAAAATTACTCCAATCAGTGATAGGTACATAGTCAATGGTCAGTTGCTTCATGGTATCCCATGTCATGTATTATAACACCCTAAGGAAGTACATTTCCTAATTTTGTGAGGGGAACTTCAAGGAAGATTTTGGTAGATGAAACAAAGAGAAGTGTATTGCATCAACCTACCTACGATCCTCCCATGGCCTCTAACCATGACATAGGATTATATGATGCATCGTTTAGTTGAACGGATGACCCATTTTTGTGAGTAACAAGCATTAATTGTAATTTGAAGATCCACACAACACTCTATATTTCCAAACATAAGATAGGTAAAGTCTAGTCACAAGTGTGTGGGGTTCTCTTGGGCTTAATGGCTTCCATATTATGCTATGAGCCCATATCATGTACACCTTGTTAGTTGTTATTTATGCACTAAGGGGCCTATTGCACCTTTGAGAACCAAATAAGTTTGTGCTAGAGATGTAATGTTGGTTACATATCCCCTTACCATTGGATGGCGGTGAACAATTATATTCGTTGGGTGACACAGAGGGACCAATGTAGTTAATTTGTGTAAATGCAACATACCAAATTGCTTACCTCTTTGTTTTTTCACTAGTCCACAATACATAATTTCCATAGCCCAATTGAATTCCATTACTCATTCTCAATTTGAGTTCCCTAATAATGTAGACTTGATGCGATCTAGTGATCAATCCCAACATTAATGCAATATTAAATGGTCTACTGAGCAGGAATATAGAATATCCATTTTTTAAGTATTAGTGTGAAACACATTGGTCATGTAAGATAAGGGTGCAAGATTTTTAAATTCACCAATCGACTGAATTAATCATGGAAGGAAATTGTTGCCATCATTAAGAAATAAAAAAATATGTTACTATGGGAAGTGTTGAAAAAAATGATATTCAACGTGAACGTTATGAACATCTTGACTACGAGTATAAATAGAGAAACAACACATTGTAACCAATAGAATTTTTTAAATCATGTTACCTATTAGAAATGCATATATAGCCTAGAAAGCCTTAAAATACAAAACTTATCAACAACAAAAATAGGACAAAGAATGCCTTCACTAACTAGGAAGGAATGGGGAGTAATATTAATAACCCCACTTTTCCTTATTGCTTATAACAGTGAAATAGTTATTATAGGTTAATTCTCTCATTAGATCACAAGACCACACCCTATATTCTACTCCATGCATATTGTTTTATATCAAATTCATTATAACATTAACTCTCCCTCTTATGTGGACACAACTTGCACTTAATGCATACATCTAGTGTTTTCTCTACATCTAGTGTTTTGATATTATTAACTTTTTTGATATTATTAACTTTAAGTGAGTATGTTTATGTTATTTTGAAAAATTAAGTATCATTGGAATATATCATTGATGTTTGATAACCTTTATTGTTTGTGATTTAATATGTAGGTTTTTGTTTTTCTTGAGTATAGTGGGGGCAAAATGGTCATTCTAGCACTTAATATTACTCTAGAAACGTTATAAAGTATTTTTGTTTAAGTTCACAAAAATATCACTAATGGTGCCATTGAAGCTTTGTCACAAATTTGTTTCAATAGTCTGCCATGATGTATTAAGATTCTTGTTGATGAAATTTTGGTTAATGTATATATTGTTTTTTGTGTTAATCTAAGGAATTAGACTCTATTAGGATACTATGTAAGTATATTCCACCCCTGAATTTGTTATTAGACCCTAGATTAAAGAGGCTCTACATCCATATGGATGGATATGCATGGTGACTTGGAACTTGAAAAAATGATTTTTCTAGTTCATTGTTAAGGCGAAAAAATTGCGTTGTTAAGGTTGTTGTGTGTGGTTCTTGGATGTCTCATAATACCATTGTATGCTCAAAGTGGTGTGATACCTAGATTAAAGAGGCTCTACATCCATATTGAGGGATATGCATGGTGACTTGGAAATTGAAAAAATGATTTTTCTAGTTCATTGTTAAGGCAAAAAAATCACGTTGTGAAGGTTGTTGTGTGTGGTTCTTGGATGTCTCACAATACCATTGTATGCTCAAAGTGGTATGATAACATTTAAGTGTACAATTTTTCTCATCTATATTGTCTCATCTGGGTTGAATTTCCAAGTTGCCTTTTGCAATACTAGTATTTTCTCTAACAAATCTCAGATCCTATAGAGTAGCTCATTTTCCACAATCCTTCATGTTTTTTTACACCTTTGTCTAAAAAGCACATGTGTATTAATTGTATCTCGTCTCCAGGCTTGAGAGACCAGATTTTCATTAAGATAACCTTCAATTCATTCATTAGTTTGTTAGTTAAATCAACCTTTTAATTACCTACTTCCACTACCAAAAGCTCTAGATGTACTAGTCATCATATTAACCTCAAAATGTAATATTATTTTTCAAATTTTACCAGCATCAATGTATTAAATGCTAACTTTGTTAACTATACTAAACTTAAGCTATCTACTTAGTAACTAAATAATAAGAATCTAACTCAAAATCATTGTAAATATTGATAATACTAGAATAATACAACACATCATGAAATGTTTTATTTCATTTACCTAAATCATCAAATAAATTTTGTAAAATTTGTAAATCTAGTATATAATGTACAAATTGTATAATAAGATTTAAAATTACATGATTGTACTATATGTAGTCTACCTTATGCATGTATGTGCACAATATTACTATTACTAATTATTATATAAAACCTTTATTATTGTATTTTATGATTCTACTTTTATCTATATATATATATATATATATATATATATATATATATATATATATATATATATATATATAGATATAGATATATAATTTCCATATTCCATCTTTTATATTAATAAACTATTTTTTAATTTAATAAACTGTTTTGTTTTTTTGTTTTTTTGTTTTTTGTTTTTTGTTTTTTTGTTTTTTGTTTTTTTGTTTCTTGTTTCTTGTTTTTTGTTTTTTTGTTTTTTTTGTTTTTTGTTTTTTGTTTTTGTTTTTTTTGTTTTTTAATTTAATGAAACATTTTCATATGTTCAACATCATTATGTTTATTAAATAAAACTTATTTCTCTTTCTTAAGAGAGTGTATGACTTACAAGAGTTTACTAATCTTTGGATTACAGTTTGTAATGTTGTTTAATTTACACTTTGTAATGTCGTTTAATTTAAGATACATGCTTATTAGGGAGAGGATAATTGTTAAGATGATTTTTATTTTAATTACAACATTTTTTCCAACACCAATAACTAAATGTAACTATCATTAGTTTATTTGCATGTGAAAATGACTATCTATCACAAATCTAGTTCCAGTTGTTTGAAATGATAAGCTTGAACCGCTTATCCAAGTTTGTAGTTTTGTAGATCAATTATAAGTGGAGACAATTGACAAGTGAAGGCATCACTCACATTGGCTGTGGGAGAGAAGACACCAAAGGAAGGAGCATAGAAATGCAATGAAAAAAGCATTGACAAGGCAATGTAAGAGAGAATTCTAGTTGAGTTCAAATCGAGTTGATGATCAAGATTGATAATTAATACCCACATCAAAGGGGTGAAGCACCACTACATTTTGATATATTACTCAAGGCTATAAACTTCTTATTACATAAAGATGGGTGGTTGTCCTTAATTTGGTATTCAAAGTGTTGCCTCCATCCTTTTTTATGCTCGAATGTTGTAAAATACATAGACTTGGTCCTTTGATCAACGTCTTATGGGGTAATTGATACATTCACTAGTTCAAGGCCAATAAAATAATGAATAACAAACATCTATTCCACTACCACTGATGGACTCACTAATACTTTTACTCAAGCAAATACAATTTCTTACAATTTGTGAGGCTTCTGTTAGCATGCTTTATTACTTATTCCTATTGGTGTTGCTTGCACTTCCTAAACCTAAGGTTGATGTGTGGATGGATAAGAACTAATATGTTCACTGAAAGAAAAGTTGAAATTTTGCCAATATATGCGAAACTTAGATTTTAATAATTAAAGCTATGAGCATAAAATTTCTTTTAACTTTTAATGTCCCCTCTTAGCACAAATTCCACGACACATATGTCTCACTATTACTACTACAAAGGTGGATTCGAAAAAATGTGTTATCTAAAAATTACTCCAATCAGTGATAGGTACATAGTCAATGGTCAGTTGCTTCATGGTATCCCATGTCATGTATTATGCCACCCTAAGGAAGTACATTTCCTAATTTTGTGATGGGAACTTCAAGGAAGATTTTGGTAGATGAAACAAAGAGAAGTGTATTGCATCAACCTACCTACGATCCTCCCATGGCCTCTAACCATGACATAGGATTATATGATGCACCGTTTAGTTGAACGGATGACCCATTTTTGTGAGTAACAAACATTAATTGTAATTTGAAGATCCACACAACACTCTATATTTCCAAACATAAGATAGGTAAAGTCTAGTCACAAGTGTGTTGGGTTCTCTTGGGCCTAATGGCTTCCATATTATGCTATGAGCCCATATCATGTATACCTTGTTAGTTGTTATTTATGCACTAAGGGGCCTATTGCACCTTTGAGAACCAAATAAGTTTGTGCTAGAGATGTAATGTTGGTTACATATCCCCTTACCATTGGATGGCGGTGAACAATTATATTCATTGGGTGACACAGAGGGACCAATGTAGTTAATTTGTGTAAATGCAACATACCAAATTGCTTACATCTTTGTTTTTTTACTAGTCAACAATACATCATTTCCATAGCCCAATTGAATTCCATTACTCATTCTCAATTTGAGTTCCCTAACAATGTAGACTTGATGCGATCTAGTGATCAATCCCAACATTAATGCAATATTAAATGGTCTACTGAGCAGGAATATAGAATCTCCATTTTTTAAGTATTAGTGTGAAACACATTGGTCATGTAAGATAAGGATGCAAGATTTTTAAATTCACCAATCTACTGAATTAATCTTGGAAGGAAACTGTTGCCATCATTAAGAAATAAAAAAATATGTTACTATGGGAAGTGTTGAAAAAAATGATATTCAACGTCAACGTTATGAACATTTTGACTACGAGTATAAATAGAGAAACAACACATTGTAACCAATAGAATTTTTTTAAATCATGTTACCTATTAGAAATGCATATATAGCTTAGAAAGCCTTAAAATACAAAACTTATCAACAACAAAAATAGGACAAAGAATGCCTTCAATAACTAGGAAGGAATGGGGAGTAATATTAATAACCCCACTTTTCCTTATTGCTTATAACAGTGAAATAGTTATTATAGGTTAATTCTCTCATTAGATCACAAGACCACACCCTATATTCTACTCCATGCATATTGTTTTATATCAAATTCATTATAACATTAACTCTCCCTCTTATGTGGACACAAGGTTAATAATAAGAATGATAAAAAATGAATGGTATTTTTTTCTTTACTACCAAATCATTAATTTATAATTGTAATAAATACCCTATACACTTGACATAACTATAATAAGTTGATTGTGTAGGACGATTTTATAACTTCTCTACCTATTTACTTGTTGACATCATGATATCCATTTATTTGTAGTGACTTCTTTATCTATCTAATCCTATTTCCATTTCATTATTAGAAAATAATTTGAAGGTAGAAGGTAGAGACATGTCTTCATTTTCTTGGTTATACTAACCAAATTTTCTTTCAAATAATAATTTATAAGATCCTTAACTAACGATTTTTAGATATCTCAATATTCATCAACAAATCACTAAAAAAATAGTTAACTCATTAGAGAATGCTATACAATCACTCTCTAACTCAATGTACATTTTTATTTCAAAAATCATCTAAGTGGCCTTCCTACTGCAAATTACCTCTGCAAACATCCATAGGTCTCTTAGACAAACAAATAGAAGACAAGGATAGAAATGAGTATGTCATGCCCTAGTGTTTGGTGCACCCTTTACCAAGGAATATATCATATGTGACATCCCCATCACACGATATGTGATAAATATACTGCAATAATTGTGATGAACATGGATATTGGGTTAGGTTCTGCCAACAGAAGCTGACACTTGGAATTTCCATTAGGAACTTTTGGATTACTTGGTGGTGCGGTAAATGTGGATGATTAGGCATCCAAGTTGCCTGAATGATGAGTGGAGAAACCAAGATGAGATTGAATGAGAACCCAAGGGTGACACAACATGCCCTCGAGATGAGTGGTAAAAAATCAAGTAGCATGTCAACCTAGGGAATAATGGGGCCAAACGGTGGGTGCATATTTGAAAATAAAAATGGATTCAATTGAGATCCATGCCAACCAAAGTCCCCATGAGCTGAGTAGTGGATGAGAGGGTGGGAAGACTGAAAAATGGGAGAGATCCATCTAAGTTTGCTCGAGCACATGGTGGACCAAAAAATGTGTGTGAATGCACTGAGAAGAGCTAAGTAGTCATGTGAAGGTGGAACAGGTGGAATGACATGAGGTCATCCTGACCCATGGAATGAATGATGGAGTGACAATTGGTCCTAATGGGGGAAACAAGCACAGTCTTGCACAACCCAATAACTACGATTGGAATGGTGGGCTGAATCAACATTTGATGATGAGACATAAAGGTTGAAGTGCAAAAAGGAAGGAGTCATGCCATATTAATACTTGCATGATGGAGTGGGAGATACACATAACAAAACAAGGTAAAAAAATTCAAGAAGAATGAGGTAGAAGCTCAACTAAAGGGAGTAGAAGGATGCAAGGGCGAGTGAGGGGATACGAAGCATGCCAAGAAAAGTAGCTTGGGAGTTTACAATCGTGCAAAACTAAGCGTGTTGTGTACTGAACAATAGACAAATCGATGCAGGGTGTTAAGTAACCCAAGAGGGTGCACAAGTGGGTGAAGGTTATGTATTGTGATATTTGGGATTTTGATTATGTATTCTTGAATCTCGAGCCATTGCCTCAAATACTTGTTGTACTTGTGATTTTTTAAGAAAAGCATAAGGTTGGAGATATATTCCTTTATAAAAATCTTGTGCATATGTATGATGATGTTGATGGATTAATGCCTTGCATATGATGCTCATGTTTTTACTAATGGAAGTTTAACTAAAGTAGATGCAAAAGTAAGATTACTTGAACTGTATCAAAGTGTTACAATATTTTGCTGAGTAACTAATGGTATAAAGGTTATTTAAGTGAAATTATTGTGAGGCGTATTCTAGTTGGAATAAATCTATGCTCCATGAGGTAGAGGTGAAACATGTTGGTGTCACATGCTCAAGTGATCATGGTGCACTCAAAAGTTTCCTTATAACTGTAGCAGTCCCTAGGGTCATGATGGGTGGTATCATAGTTGATACATGTTGTAGAGTCCATTGATTGTCTTACCTTGACATCCCTTTTTGCCTATATTTCCTCCCTTTTTCCTATACTTATCACCTAAATAATGCAATAGACACAAGGTTTTGTTAAAGGTAAGAAATTACATGTCTTCTTCTTCATGTTTGTCTATATACCCTATTGTTTTGTTAAAATATGCATTCGGCTATGGAATTGGTATGTTTCTGCAGCTAATCCAGATTTCTGCAATTACCACCACTGTTCACAAGGTTCAGAAGCTCTAGCACAATGAAGAAAGATACAGATGGATAAGGAATGGTCCCCTCGTGGATTCCTTCCTACTCCCTCGAACCAATTCATCAAGAATGTTGCAGGATCACACGATCAACTCCAAAGTCAACCACAAGATTATCGTTGGATATAATTCGAGTTTTTATGAAATATTATTGATTTTCTTTCCAAATCAAAATAAATATATTTAGGCTTCAAATTATCATACTGGTATGCCAAAGACTTATTATAAAAACTATGGCCGCACTGTGTTTTGGGTGCGCGCCGATTCATGTAATTTTTTAGAACAGTTTGTTAAGTTTCGTTTGCAAGTAATAGACTTGGTTTCATGTTTGCAATTTGCTATGTTGATTGGAGATTTTCGACTGATTCATGGAGGGCCCCTACGACCAGTAACAGGTCTTTAACCGATTGCAATTAGATTTCTTTCATTACTTGAATGCTTTGTTTTGTGTGAAGAAATGCAGTATGATGAGTTCGCCAGTGAATCGTTCTATGCATACACAATTTCCTTTGCTTTATACCTAGTTTAACTCTGCTATTTGATTTTACTTTTATCTGGTACAGTGTGGCTATTTCATTTGATTTTTATCTAGTGTAGTCCAACTGTTTTTACTTCATAGCATAACTGCTATCCATAATGTCTTGTTTGGATGAAATTGAATAAGTAAAAGAGTGAGAGTCTTCTCTTTAGCAATTGAATTCAGATAGTATTCCTTTACAGTTTGATAGAATAGATTTCTCTTGCACTTAGTAAATTAGATTTGGCCACAACATAAAAATTCAGGACAAAAATCCAAAACAGTCTAACATAAGTAAAGTCTAGAATAACTCTCAGATCATCCATAAACTGATTCAATAGAGAATAACTCCTAAGAAATTAGTTGATAACTTTAGGGATTAAGACACTAATATAATTAACGACACCATGTCCATACTAATATTAAGTTTAGATCCTAACAAGAACATAATGACATAAGAAATAACTTCTAGCACATATAGTGCACCTGTACTTCATCTGTATACCTTCCTTGGTTGATAATTTATGATTGACAATTGAAAGACATTAAATTGGCCAAACATTTTGGTGTCGTTGCGAGGGAAGTATAAATAGAAGTTAAGAAAAAAAACATTAATTCAAAACATGATATGCGCAGGGATAGAGACTCTAGAGGTAGATTTTTAGGGTGAGGAAGAAGTTTAATTCCCACAAATCCACTCACTTCACCACGATTCCAAGATTCCACACCACCTTCTCAAACCCGAATTCCGTTTAGAGGTCGAAAAAGACTTTCTAAAGTCTCAAGATCAGAAATTTAATCCAGAACTTCACCCACTTCATCTATTGAAGCTGTAATTGAAGAAAATTCTACATCCCTAACTACAAAAGTAATATTTCTATCCTCCAATGGTGAACAAATTTTGGGAGAAGAATCAGAAGTTCCTAGTGAGGAAGAGGAACATGAAACTTATTTTGAACAACCATTAATAGAAGAACCAGAAGAATTAGAAGAGCATTATATTAGTTCCAAAGAATCTATCATGGCTGAAGAAGGGGAAGGCGAGGTACACAATGTTCATGGTGAGGAAAATAGAATTGGAGGAGGTAGAGGTAGAGGAGGAGGTGGAGATAGGAACAGAGGAGGGGGTAGAGGTAGAGGAAACCAATATCCTTTTGGATTTCCTATTCTTGATGAGGATACAACCCTCATAATGAAAAATATATCACCCTCAATTCTTCCTAATTTCCACAGGAAAAGAAATGAAGACCCAGAGACATTTCTCTTTGAATTTGAGGTATTATGCAGATCGTATGACTATTTGCATGATGCTCAAAAATTAAAATTGTTCCCTACTACATTAAAAGACTCAACATTAAAATGGTTCATTAGTCTAGGAGTACATTCTATAACCACACGTGGACAAATGAAAGAGGCTTTCTTAGGCAAATATAAAGATTATTGTATGCCTAGTAACCTTAAAGATGAAGTCTTCAAAATGGCACAAAAAAAAGATGAAAATCTTGAAGATTTAGTAGAAAGATTTGTCTACAATGTTAAAAGAGCAAAAATGGACAATTTGGATGAGGAAACCTTAAAATCCCTCTTACTCAAAGCTATTAAAGATGAGTGGATCAATCTCCTTAACCTAACTGGGAAAGGAGATATTTCCCAACTACCATTTGCAAATATTTGTGATTTATGTGTACATATCTCAAGGGGTAAAGCACGAGTTGGAAGAAGTCCTAGAGACCCTCTCTTGTCAATAATTAATAAATCTGTAGCTGGGACAGTCAGCAAGGCAGAATTAGGAAACTTGCTTGATACCTTTAAGACATATATTTTAGGGAGCCTAAGTGAGCAGATAGACACCCTTAAAATACAAAACAAGCAAAATTATGAAAATGCTACATTATCTATCTTCTGTCCTAAATGTCGAAAGAAACATGCTCTAAGAGAGTGTCCCTTAGATTCAAAAGCCATAGAAACTTGTGTCATATGTGCAGATAATCATGATATGAAGGAATGTCCTTCTTTACCAGGTCTCAAGGCTGTATTTAATGATGAAGGAATATCAGAACCAGTAGACCCTCTTTACTTTATAGCCAAGAGACCATGTCAAAACCCCCAACTAAATCAATCACGAGGTTTAGACCACAACAATTTGTGCATTCTTCACAAAATAATTGGAATCCAGCTTGATAGCCTTGGGCTCAAGCACAATCACAATCTTGGAATCAAGGATGGAAAAATCCTTATGGAGCCTATGCTCAATATCGACAATACTCGCCATCCTATCTTCCACCACAATTTATACCACCATCTAATCAAATTCCCCAAGCTAACCAATTACCACAAATTCTAGTTCATAATCAAAACCCACAACTCTCCCTGCCATTTCCACAAAAACCAAATCAACTACCCGCTCAACCACTTCTAAATCCTAATAATAAAATACCACAACAACCTGTGTACAACATAGAGGGGCAGGATCCTCAAACTTATGTAATAACTCCAATATACCTAAATAATGTCCAATTAAGGTTTGGAAGAGCATTACCAAGAAAAACCCCCTGTTGTCATTCAAGAAACAAGATCCAATCTTAAAAAACACAAAAACCAATCAAAAGAACAAGAGACCTCTCTCCCTCAGAAAGAGAATAAATAAACAGAAGATGTTCCAATAAATACTCCCATCATAGAACAACCCTTAGTATCAATTAGACCACCTTTCCCTGAACGGTTGAAAATTGATGGAGTAGAAAAACAAATTATCTTTCCTAATTACAATATGATGGATGAATTGAGAAATGCTTGTATTAAGATTCCTTTATTACAAGCCATAAAAGAGAACGGTTGAAAATTGATGGAGTAGAAAAACAAATTATCTTTCCTAATTACAATATGATGGATGAATTGAGAAATGCTTGTATTAAGATTCCTTTATTACAAGCCATAAAAGAAATACCAATTTTTGCTAAAACAATTAAGGAAATAAGTACACAAAGATTAGGAAGAAAAAGAAAAGACATAAAAAGAATTCAGTTAGTTGGAAACATTGTAGACATTATGATGGGGAAGACGACAATCCAAAATTATTTAGATACAGGAAGACCCATTGTAAAAATTCACATCAATGGAACTGAAATACAAAACACACTGATTAATCTAGGAGTAGCCATAAACATAATGAGTAAACACGTTATGCACACACTTAGGATTCCTAACCTTCAATACACACCGACCTTATTACAATTAGTAGATAGGTCTGTTATTAAACTAGATGGTGTGTTGGAAGATGTTTGTGTATCCTTAGATTCTTGGGAATATCATGTTGATTTCATGGTCTTAACACCCAAGAATAATTTAGGAGGACATCCATTAATTCTAGGAGGACCTTGGTTAGCTACAACTAATGCTTTCGTAAGTTGTATATTAGGTGACATGTTTATCTCATATGGAAATTCTACAAAGAAATTAACATTATACCCTCCCACAAGGAAAACAATAGATACAGAAACTAAAGAATGGATAGAAGGTGAAGGAGATATACAATCTATTTTTACTATTGAACAAGTAAGAGAGGAAGACCAAATTCTAAATATACTGGAAAATAATGAATATTCCTCACATTATGATCGTAGTCGCAATGAGTATCTCTCATCTAAACAGGTTTCATTGCTCTCCATGGAAAAAATTCAGAATTCTTCAATAGAAATCTTTCCAGGGAAAACCTTGAATGTTAATTAAAAACCTGGAATAATTGCAAAAGAATCAATTGATAGAAATTTTACAGAAACATTCTTCTGCTTTTGCATGGGAATACACTGACATGATAGGGATTGATCCTAAAACTTGCATACATCATATCTACATTGAACAGAATGCAAGACCAGTTAGATAGCCTCAACGAAGAGTGAACCCAAATTTAAAAGAAATTGTTAAGGAGTTGTTGCAGAAATTGTTAAATGTAAATTTCATCTATCCGGCATTCGACAGTTAGCGGGTTTCACCCCTAGTAACCTTTCCTAAGAAAAAACGGAAAATGGAGAGTATGCATCAATTATAGGGAACTAAATAAAGCAACATTAAAAGACCACTTTCCACTACCTTTTATAGATCAAGTATTAGACACATTAGCAAGAAAAAATATTTTTCCTTCTTGGACGGGTTCAGTGGATATAACCAAATTTAGGTAGCCCTTGAAGATCAAGATAAAACCACATTCACTTGTCCATGGGGAACTTATGCTTATTGAGTACTTCCCTTTGGATTATGCAATGCTCTAACAACATTCCAGAGAGCAGTCCTAGGAATTTTCTCTGACCTTATTCATGATTGTGTGGAAGTGTACATGGATGATTTCATAGTTTATGGTGATTCTTTCGATGAAGCACTGGAAAATTTAGAAAAAAGTATTAATAAGATGTAAAGAAACAAATCTCTCGTTAAGCCATAAAAAATGTTTCATGATGTTTAACGAATTAATTGTTTTAGGGCACAATATTTCAAGAGATGGAATTAAGGTAGACTCATCTAAAGTTGAAGTCATTTATAAATTATCAATGCCAAGTTGTCAATGAGATGTTGGAAGTTTTCTTGGTTTTATTGGATATTATAGAAGGTTCATAAAAAACTTCACAAAAATGCATCCCCACTCTTTAAATTGCTTACCAAGGACTGTGAATTCAATTGGGATTCTGAATGTCAAACTGCCTTGAAACTTTGAAAAAGAGAATATCTGAAGCACCTATCTTAAAAGGACCTAATTGGAAATTTCCTTTTCATATCTCAATGGATGCTTCAAATTTAGCCTAGGAGATGTGTAAGGACAAAAATATCTTACTCCTTATGCAATCTATTATACTAGTAAAAATTTAACTCCTGCAGAGTTAAATTATACTGTAGTTGAAAAGGAGCTTTTAGCTGTAGTTCATGCCATTAACAAGTTCAGACATTACATAACTGGCTATGAAACTTTTGTTCACACAGACCATTCTACCATTAGATACCTAATGAATAAACCAGTCACTAATGGAAGAATAACTAGATGGCTCTTACTGTTACAAGAATTCAACATAACCATTCTAGATTGGCCAAGAAAATAGAACACAATTTCCGACTTCTTATCTAGAATTCAAAATGATCATAGTGATCAACTTGTAGAGCATAAATTTCCTGATGAATATCTTTTTGCAGTATCTACTAAATCACCTTGGTATGCAGATATTGCTAACTATTTAGCTACAGGGAAAATGCCATTTCATTTATCTCCTAGAGAAAAGAGGAGAATAGTCCACAATAGCACATCTTATTCATGGATAAATGAAGAGTTATAAAAGACAGGACCGGATCTCATCATCAGAAGATGTGTTCGAGAGGACGAAGTATTAGAAATACTTAAAGCTTGCCACGATGAGACATGTGGGGGACATTTTTCTTATAGAAGAACTACATATAAAATCTTGCTTTTAGGATATTATTAGCCTTCCATTTTTAGGGACACCAAGGAATATGTTAAGAGATGCAATAGTTGTCAAAGAATGGGAAAACCCACTCTTTCATATGAAATGCCACTGCAACCACTTATACTCATCAAACCATTTGAGAAGTGCACACTAGATTTTGTTGGACCAATCAGCCTGCCTTTAAAGCAAAAGAGGTATATTCTAGTATGTACTGATTATGTCACTAAATGGGTAGAAGCTAAAGCACTTCCTTTTTGCTACTGATAATGTTGTATTTTCATTTCTTTTTGAGGATATTTTTACTCATTTTGGTGTTCCAAGATAAATTGTAACATATCAAGGAACAAAGTTCACATCGAGATTAGTGCAGAAACTTGTGGATTAATACAAGATCAAACATCGGAAGTCCACTCCATACCATCCACAAGCCAATGGACAAGTTGAGTCCAAAAATAAGGTGATTGAAGCAATCCTTACCAAGACTGTACATCTACACAGAAAGGACTGGGTGGAAAAGCTTCTAGAATCTTTATGGGCCTACAGAACTACATGGATAAATACTACAGGACATACTCCCTATGAACTTGTTTATGGGAAGCAAGTCTTACTTCTGATAGAGTTCCAGATCCAGACCTATAAGACACAGTCCAGTTAGATCTTGACTTATCAGAAGCACAAAAGCAAAGGATGAGACAACTAAATGAGCTTGATGAAATCAGACAAGAATCCCTCCAGAGAACTAGCCTAGTTCAACAACAGAGATCTAGATGGCATGATAAGTACATTAAAGAAAGGAAATTTCATCCAGGAGATTGGGCATTACTCTTTGATTCAAAGTTCAAGAATTTTCAAGGGAAATTCCAAACCCACTAGCTTGGACCTTATGAAGTTGAAAGTGTTTTTGACAATGGTGCAGTTAGAATCAGGACTATTGATGAAGAGAAAATTCCTCTATTAGTAAATGGACATCGACTCAGACTTTACCAGAAGCCATTGACAAAAGAGGAATTTGTTAAAATGTTCCAAGATAATTCAGAACTGAAGATGGTTAAGAAGAATTCTTCTTCTTTTCCACCTTAGAAATTTTTACTCAGTTTTACTTTCTAATATATATATATATATATATATATATATATATATATATATATATATATATATATATATATATATATATAGATATAATAATAATAATAATAATAATAATAATAATAATAAAATAAATTATATGTATATATATACATATAATAATAATAAAAAGAAAAAAAAAAGGTATAAACATGAAAACCAACATGCTGTTGGCAGGTTTATACAGAAAATTTAGAGTGAAAACCAATTTTTGTTGGCACTTCAAATTTTCCTTTCAAAAAGAAAATAACAAAGTTCCTTTATTAAAGGTTTTTTTTTTTCTCAGTTGCAGAATCAGCAACTTTCCATAGCTCGGACAAGTTTCTGTAGCTAAGACAAGTTTCTGCAGCCTAATAAAATTTTTGAAGCCTACAAGGACACTTGGTGATTTGAATTGAAGGACAACTGACAGAGAAAAGTACTTGTAGGAGATCTCAGAACAACAAACAAGGTTAGAAAAGTGGATCACATGTATGTGCTACTTTAATTTAGCAATAGGGATTGATATATTTCATATATGACTAAGAAGACATAGTGTTGCCAAAAATTAAAATGAAATCATTACAACTTAAGGGTGATGGTCACCTAACAAAACATCATAATCCACCACTTAAAAGTCATGTCACGTCCTCATTCTGAATCCACTGAAGTAATCACTAAATCATCATTTTAAATGTGCCCCAACGGTCCGATTCATTCCTATAACCCTTATTATAATCCACCTGTTCTTACACTTCTCTAAACTTTCATAGCCACTCTGTCCTTCCGCCACTTAGCAAAACCCTACCAACACCATTCTCTTGTCAAGGTAACTAGTCTTTGAGGAAAAGCATCCTCCATAATGGGTGTCATTGTTCAAACCGAGCCAGCAGGGAAGAAATTCTTGGAGGGATATCCTTAGACCAGGGAGCTGCTGCAAAAGAAACAATGGTTGCAGTTCATAGAAAAATTCAATGGTTTTCACAGGGAAGTGACAAAGACATTTGCACGCTCGTTTGATGGAACTGAAGCTGAAATAGGAGACATTAAGATCACCATAACGGAGTCCATGATCACGGAAGCTACTAAATTACCAAGGAGCAGAGAAAAATGGTTCAAGAACAGGGGAATTAATGGAGAAGATTGGAAGGTCTTCCTAAAAAATCCAAATATGGACACCATTGTCTTCAAGAAAGGTATTCCTAGTACAACCCTTAAGAGTAAATGGAGAAATTTACTACTTATACTTCAAAAATTTGTCACTTGTGAGGGTCGGTTTGGGTATATGTATTTTTACCATGTGAGGATAATGATGCATTTTCTTGAAGATCACCAGATGAATCTTCCTTATTATCTCTTGCATAGTCTCAAGAAAATGTCCACGAACGTTCAAAAGAGAATTCAATTTATAGAAAATACCATGTATCATCATGGCTTGATAAAGATCTTGGTTGAGTTCCATCTTCGGAGTGTAGGGGATAACTGGGAAAGTTTTCTGGTGAGAAACCATTTTGAAGAAAGATCTCCAGAACAAACCAATAGCAATAGGACCCTCAGAGGAAGGAAGAGAACAATAGAAGTAATAAAAGAGTAGGAACCCCAGAATCAACCAAATTATCAGAAGAAGAGATGCCCATAATGAATATTTTGCAGAAAATGAAAAATGGAAATCTTAGAAGAAAGAGAGCTAGCAAAAGAACAGAGGATTTACCGCAAACTAGGACCCTTCCTCAAGAAGAAAAATTAGAAACTAAAAGAAGGAAAGTACAGGGATTACAAAACTTAGGACTAAGGAGGAGTACAAGGTTGAGCACAATGCAACAGGTAGTCTCAAAAGTTACGGGATACATTGATCTCGAGGAAAACAAGCCAACTAAAAACCCTGAAAGTCTCCAAGAGGATCACCAAAATCATCACCGAGAGTGTCACCACCACCTTGTAGCTCACCTCTAAGAAGCCCAATGCATAGTCTGAGTGTTGACCCTATTCAACAAGAGATTTATGACTACATAGAGTCATTAGAAAGAAAAGAGACAAAAACTAAAGAAATAATTCAAAGTCCCGGAGAAGGGAGAAATCATTTCAATGAACCACAAGAACCTTCAGCCTCAAACATTTTAAAGCAAGAGATTTTTGAGTTGGTGACACTAAACAGACATCTCAAGAATGAGAATCAAGCATTGAAGGCACAAAGTGAGATCCAAATTGCAAAAAGTGACAATCTCATCCTTCATTTGAGTTTGTGGTACAAAAAGAACAAAAATATGAAGAACGAAAACATGACAATGCAGAGAGAAATTATCAACTTAAAATACAAAATTCTCATGAGAAAACCAAGGATGCCAGTAGTTGCCAGAAAGAAGAAGAAAGTGAATCTTGGAGGTGATGATCAGAAGGCACAAGTGACTGACAATGATGAAGTGTATGAGGACATATAGAACCTCCAGCATGGGGGAATGTAGAGACCAAAGATTGTCTTACCTTGACATCCCTTTTTTCTTATATTTACTCCCTTTTTCCTATACTTATCACCTAAATAATGCAATAGGCACAAGGTTTTGTTAAAGGTAATCAATTACATGTCTTCTTCTTCATGTTTGTCTATATACCTTATTGTTTTGTTAAAGTATGCATTCGGCTACGGAATTGGTCAGTTTCTGTAGCTAATCTAGATTTCTACAGCTGCCTCCATTGTTTGTAAGGTTCAGAAGCTCTAGCACAACGAAGAAATATACGGATGGATAAGGAATGGTCCCCTCGTGGATTTCTTCCTACTCCCTTGAACCAATTCATCAAGAAAGTCGCAGGGTAACACGATCAACTCCAAAGTCAACCACAAGATTATCGCCAGATAGAATCTGAGTTTTCACGAAATCTTATCGATTTTCTTTCCAAATAGCAAATTGATTATTTAGTGATATAGTTTGATCGAAATAAATATATTTAGGCTTGAAATGCTCATACTGTTATGCCTAAGACTTATTATAAAAACTATGGTTGCATTGTGTTTTGGGTGCGCGCCGATTCATGTATTTTTTTGTAGCAGTTTGTTAAGTTTCATTTGCAAGTAATAGAATTGGTTTCATGTTTGAATTTTATGCGTTGATTGGAGATTGTCAGTTGATTCGTGGAGGGACCCTATGACTAGTAACAGGTCTTTAACCAATTGCAATTAGATTTCTTTCATTACTTGAATACTCTATTTTGTGTGAAGAAATGCAGTATGATGAGTTCGCCAGTGAATCGTTATATGGATAAGAAATTTCCTTTGCTCTATACCTTGTTTAACTCTACTATTTGATTTGCTTTTTATCTCGTACAATGTGGCTATTTCATTTTTTTTATCTAGTGTAGTCCAACTGTTTTTACTTCATAGTGTAGTTGTTGTTCAGAATGTCTTGTTTGGATGAAATTGAATAAGTAAAAGAGTGAGAGTCTTCTCCTTAGCAATTGAATTTAGACAATATTCCTTTACAGTTTGATAGAATAGATTTCTCTTACACTTAGTAAATTAGATTTGGCTACAACATAAAAATTCAAGACAAAAATCCAAAACAGTCTAACACAAGTAAAGTCTAGAATCACTCTCATATCATCCATAAACTGATTCAATAGAGAATAACTCCTAAGAAATTAGCTGATAACTTTAGGGATTAAGACACTAATATAATTAACGACACCATCTCCATACTAATCTTAAGTTTAGATCCTAACAAGAACATAACGACATAAGAAATAACTTCTAGCACATATAGTGCACCTGTACTTCATCAGTATACCTGCCCTGGTTGATAATTTATGATTGACAATTTAAAGACATTAAATTGGCCAAACACATGTACTATTGGTTCCAAATTATGTAGTGAAGAGTTGTACCACATGAAGGTGCTATTAGAAGAAGCATAGACAAAGGTCCATGCAAGGACCTATACAGGTGTGAAGGAATATTATAGAGATATGTACCTTTTTAATGTTCATTGGTTATTTGGGAAGGAAATTCTGTAATTGATTACTAGGAGGGAAAAGGGTTTTTGGTTATTGGCTTCGGTACAGGATACATACATAAGAAATAGATCATGATGGTCAACACTATCCCTAACCCAATGGACTAGGATGAAGTGACACTATCTGAGAGAGTCCAATATATTGAGAGAGCCTTAGCACGAATGGTACGTGGTATAGAAGGCCACATAAAGGAGTTTGAAGAGCTTCGAGAAGACATTCAAGAAATTAAGGGAGCCATTGAAGAAATTTCCTATACCATTGATTATGTAGTAAGAAAAGCTTAAGATCATGAGGATAAGATGAAGGACTTGGGGGATTAGGTGATGTTTCTTGTTGCACTCACAAGATATCTATTTGATACTTTAGCAGTATTGAAGCTGACCATAAGGTAGAGTTCGACTAGTTCATTTATGAAGGTGAGTATGAAATAACCAGAGATGTATGATGACACTATAAGTGCTGAGGTGCTTAGAAAAATTTGTTGGGATGTGGATAAAATAAAGGGTTGTTTGAAAGAGACAAAATTAAATGGAACAACCATGTATCTCATAGGAACAAGAAAATTTGGTGGAGAACCTGATTTTGGGACTTAGCAGTTGCATCAATGATGAGATAGTGACTTGGACAAAGCTGAAAGAGTATTTACATGCAATTTGGACCAAAGAATCAAGAATGGGTGGTAAGGGATAAATTGAGGGAGTTTAAGCATACCATGAATATTCATGTTGGAGGATAGGGATATTCATGATAAGGATAGGATTTATGGATTTATCAACAATATCCAACCATGGGAAAAAGGGAAATCATGAAGCAAGGAGTCTATACTCTTTTAGTAGCCATCACCACAACAGAAAAACTCCTTGATTACCAAAATAGATGGGAATGATATGGAGGAGGTCCATAGTGATAAGAGCAAGAAGAAGAAGAAGAAGAAGAAGGACCAACAGAAGGGGAAGACTTCCAAGGAAGGAAGCTAGCAGGTGCAACCTAGGAAAATAAGCCCTTATCTTGTTGGATCTATAGAGAAGATCACTTAGAAAGGAATCACCCTAAACCCTAAACCTCGCATTAAAAGTTCATGCAATAAACTTAATAGAGGAAAAATAAGACGAATGTCATGGGACACGTATTCCAAGTTGAATGTTGGGAAAAACATCCTAATGGGTGTTCATTTGGTTTATTATGGCTAAGGGGATATTGGCAAAGGCATTGAAGAGGATTTGAAAAGGAAAAGAGGAATTAAATTGCATTTTATTTATGAAAATAATGGAAAATAGGAGAAAATGAAGGTGAAAGGTCACAAGATACATGTGAGGAGGAAATTGAAGGAAAATAAGAGGAAATTGAAGAAAATAGAGGCCTCAATAATAAAAAGGCTTCTAAGGATCAATTCACAGATTTTGTTAGTTCAATTTTAGAGCTCTCTCTCTATTCTCTCTCTCTCTCATACCCTTGCACACTTAGAGAATTCTTGGAGCAGTCTAGCATTGGAAAAAAGAAGGCAAAGGAAGGAAAAGAAAGCAAAGGAAAACAAGGATCAAGTAAGGAAGAGTTGGATCAAGCGCTACAATGTGATTACTTGTAGGCATCGAGTTACATGTATGGTTTCCTTTCTATTTTTGGCATGCATGGAACATGCATGTGTGTATTTGGTTCTCTTACTGTCATTGGCATGGGTTTTTCCAGCTGTGACAGTGGTTTCAACTTTGCCTTGCCAATTCTAAATATACATGGTGTGATGGGGTTCTTTAATTTTATTGAGCTTTGGATTTTTGTATGGTTTTGGAAACAGGTGAGGTGGTCTCAAGAAAATTCCCAAGGGCCTAGGAATCCCTTAACCAGTGATGGAGGGATTGCGGTAAATCTTGAGGGTGGAGATAGGAAAATTCCTCAAGCTATTGGTGAAGAAATCTAGAGGCATCCAAGCTTGTTTAGGGCCTAGTGATCTCTTGATCGATTTTGGCGGGATTGAGATAAATATTGGTAATATATGTTTCTTTTTTGGGCTTAGGAATACCTTGACTGGTAATGGCGGGATTGTGGTAAAGACTGGTTGTGTGGGTGCTTGTTTCAGGCCTAGGAGTCCCTTGATCGTTTTGGCGGGATTACGGTAATTCCTAAGGAAGCCTTGGTTGTTTTTTTGTTAGTCCCACATTCATGCTTGGAATATGGCACAAGGGTGATTGGGTGAAAGAAATATTTGGTTCAGCCCAATCTATGGTTGGTTGGTACGTGGAAGTCCCTAACTTGGCTGGATTTTCATATGTTAATAAGAGCTATTTTCCTGTTGTATATCATGAATATTTATTCTTTCTTTTTTTTTATGTGGCTTTTATGGTTGTTCTATGACTGTTATTATTCTGGTTATATGCTATTTATAAGCATGGTTTATGACAGATTCTAGTTATGACTCTTATCATGTTTTGATTGATAAATGATTGGTTATTGAATACATGAACTAATAGATGTCATTGCAACTATTGTGAGAGGTAATTAGACCTTCTTGATGATTCTTAGATAAGTATTAGACTCCTATGTTTAGATATGCATTCATGACCTATAGATTACATGTTCTCAATGTGTTTGGCAAAATGTATGTCATGGTTAGGTTTGGCTAGGTAAATTTCTTGTATAAGTTTTGTGTTAATGGATTTTTCCTAATGTCATTCATCATTCTAGAAAGTTTTATCAATTTTTGGAGAGAGTTATGAATCTTAGCCCTGAAAAAGTGGCTCAGATTCAGGGGTCACATGCACATAACTGGGAATTCTAGACTGTCATCGCTAGGAGGCAGGGTTATCCATGTGGCTAGAGGATTAAAATCATTGGATTTCCTTTTCATGCAAGAAAATAGGAGTCTAGATCACTAAAAAGGAACTTTAACTCAGTGTTATGGTACTTGGAGTTGTTGTTTGGCTCTTGGGGGTCCTATAGCCCTTGAGGAAGGTCAGTAAAGTTTTAGTTTGTTGATTCCACTTCCTTAACTATACCTAGGAGGTTGAGTCAGGTCATGCTAGCCCTCAAGTCATGTTTACCCCGACAAGCTGGTAAAAGTGGGTAAATATGGGAGGGGTTGTTACAAAAGAAGAGGGAAGGATAGGGTCATATCCTCCTTTGCTGACTTACATTACGAGGAAGTATGGAGGAGTGCTTCCAAGAGAGCATATGGGAGGAGATGAGGGTGGAAGTCACCATGACCAACACTCCTTTTCATTACATTGATCCATGAGCAGATGGATCACTATAACATTTGGATGGCAAGCTAGGATCATCCGGTTACTTAGGGTGGTTCCTCTGTAGTAGTAGATTGATCAAGCCATGATGATTTGAGGTTTAGTTTACTACACTGTGAAACATGAGTTCTTATGGAGCTTGGATCTATGATTACATTAGCTACTTGATTAGCTAAGCAACATGAGGGGATCCAACACATTATGATATGTAGGGGTGATTTCTACCAATGTAGCTAGAGACGTCATCTGGAGATGATATAACATGATGACAATATCCAGTGGGAGATAACCAAAGGGTTATGGATGGGCTATTGTCGAGACAAAAATAATTTTGAGTGGGGGGGATGTTAGGCCCTAGATTTAGGTGTAACTTTTACCAAGGCACATGTCATGGGCGACATCTCCATGGCACGATTTGTAATGAATATATCACAAGAAATATGAAAAAAGTGGATGTTGGGTGAGGGTGTGCCAACATGAAATGTTGAAAAAACGACACTTGGGGTTTCCATTAGGAACTTATGGATGGCTTAGTGACATGGTGGATGTTGATGTTTGAGCACTCAAACTGCCCAAATGATGGGTCAAGAAATCATTATGATATAGCATGGGTCCCCAAGGGTGGCACAACATGCCCCCAAGATGAGTGACCGAACATCGAGTAGCATGTTGACTTGAGGCATAATGAGGAAAAGTAGTGGGTTCATATTGCCAAGTAGTATGGGTTCAATCGAGAGCCATGTTGGCTTGAGTCACTATGAATCAAGTAGTAGACAAGAGGGTGGGTGGAAAAAACATTGGGTGAGAGCTCGTTGAGTTGGATTGAGCATAAGATGGATTGAATAATGGGAAAAATGTGATGAAAGGAGCCAAGTGATCATGCAAAGGTGGAATAGGTGGAAAAGAATGAGTTTGGCTTAACCCACAGAATGATGACAAATGACGGGTAGTCCTGATGGGTGGAACAAGCACGGTACCCCATTAACCAATTGATTGACCTAACATATGATGATGAGACACAATAGTTGGAGCGCTTGAAGGAAGGAGTTGTGCCATATTAATATTCGTGTGATAGAGTGTAGACACACACAATCGAACAAGGAACAATAGTTCGAGAAGAGCAAGGTAGAAGCTCAATTGAAGGGAGTAGCAAGATGCAAGGGAGAGTGAGGGGATATAAAGTAGTCTAAAAGGAGCAACTCAAGAGTCTATAGTTTTGTAGACTTGAGAATTTTGTGGACTAAACTAAAACCAGATTGAAGCAAGTGTCAAGGAACTAGAGTAGGGTGCAAAGCATCCCATGTATAGTGCACAGGTGGGGTGAAGGTTTTTTATTTTGATTTATGGGATTTTGAATATGTATTCTTGAAGCCCAATCTATTTCCTTGGAGACTTGTTGTACTTGTGATTTGTTAATAAAAGTAGAAGGCCCTTTCCTTTATGAAAATATTGTGCATGTGTATAATGATGTTGATGGATTAATGCCTTGCATATGGTGCTCATGCTTTTATGAATGGAGGTTAATTGAAGTACATGTGACAATAATATTATTTGCATTATATTGATGAGTTATGATATTATGTTAAGTATATAATTATATAGAGATTATATAAGTCAACTTACTATGAGGCATAATCTAGATGGAATAACTTTGTCCTCCATGAGTGAAAGGTGAAACATGTTAGTGTCACATGTCTGAGGGATTGTGGTGTGCCCAAAAGGTGCCTTGTAACTATAGGAGTCCCTAGGGTCATGACAGAGGAAAATTGGTTTCAACGTTAAAAAGCTTCTTTACCTCATCCATAATAGAATTATTGAAGTTTTGGGAAAATATATTTTTAGAAAGTTATTACAATAGATAATGCAAGTTATGGTAAAACAAAATTAAATTATATGTACAAATAGGAAGAATATTGACCCACAAATACTTCATTCACTAGAATAGTGAGTCAGCTTGCTATAGATTAGGAGAAAGATAATAATAGAGAACAAACTTTTAAATAAAAAACAAAACAAAATCTTTTTCAAAGGAATATAGCTAGGTACAATGCATTTCTTATGTTTTGATTCCATGACCATGTTAATTTAATTTAGAAAAAATGGGAAGCCTTACCCATTAAACAATATTGCTAAATCTTAGAAATATAGAGAATGCTAATTCTTTTTATTTCTATGTACTTTTACAAAAACTTTTATTTGATTTTACCTTGGGAGATTGCTAATTAATGTAGATTCACATTTACCATCTAGAATTTAGCATTAAAAAAAAAAAATAACATTTAAAAATACAACGAAGATAGTTATATGTGGGGAGTTCTAACATTACAAAATAACATTAGAACAATTTAAGTATGTCTGTACTAATTTTGTGAAATGTAGTAACACATAAATATGATGATTGTGTGTCATTAAAATCCACACTAACCATTTAATTATAACTCATACAAACTCTACATTATGTTAACAATTATACCTATGATGATAGTAAGAAAATTACACTACAACATCTCCAGAAATGAACATTATATTAAAAATTTACAATTAGAACATTTCAATTTATTATCATATGAATGGAAGAGAAATGGATCAAAATTGAACTAAGTATAAATTCATTTTGTTTTGAGTGTAATTTTAGAGTAACCAAGCTACCAATTTCAACATGCATATTGTTATACGGAATTTACGGCTACAGACAAAAGTATCTTCCCTAGACCTAGTGGCTTTCTCTAGAACAACATAAATCAAAGACTATAAAGTTTTTCTTAGAAGAATTGGAGAATGGAAAGATGCTTACTTGTGATCTGTCATGAGCTCATCTCTCCTCCTGGCTTGTCATCTCCAGCCGTAGCTCAAAATGCTATAATTAGAACCTGCACAAACAAACAAGACAAGCCAAAGATCTATGACATCTATGTAGCATTAACCAATCAGTCTATTCAATGGATCAACATAGAATTGAAACACATGTAGGAAAATATTATACTCTTTGTATTAAAATGGAAGGGAGATATTTTACAACAAAAATAGAATTTGATCTTATAGAGAACCTCCCATGTTGACTTGTCCTTCCCTGCCACATTGTACACCTCAAAGCCACCCTAATTCATGGGAATGATGTCTCTCTTATGATCAAAGAAACAACATAAGGGTATGATTAATATCCAAAAGCCAACATCTAGCTTGTGGATGGCAATAAATATAGAAGAGGATGGTAGTTTAGGAATTCTTATCCGTTTATGAATCTAGGCTTGAGATCCACTCTTGATGGGTGGATGAGATCAAGGGATAACACGTGAAAAATCCAAGGTAGGGGAGATAGTATTCAAATTTCTTATCCAAGGTAAATGGTTGTAACAACTCCTGGAAGCTTCTGGGAGAGGAACCTTTGCGATTCTTTTTATTTTTCCCGAATTTCTAGAATCAGCACACCCCCAATAAGGGAAAAATTGCTATGATCAGAGTAGGTGAAGAACTGAGCAACTTGCCACAAGTCCACAAAGGGCCAAGGTTCATTGGGCTTTAAAAGCACTAAAATGAAGCAACGAAGGTCAGAAACTTAGGGACTTGAGAGATTCATGCTTAGGGATTTGTGTAGGGATGATGACAAGGTGTTCATGGATGTTGATGGATCTAGTTTGTAGGCTTATTGACCAGATGTGACAAAATGGCCTATAAAATATTTCCCCCTAAAGTGTAAAGTCAGAAATAGTGGTTGATGACTGAAGTGCTTTACCTTGTGACAAGTCTGGATCAAGAACAACTAGTCAGATCATCATCTATTACAATACATTTTCATCATGATATCTTTGTTGAGGGAGGCATACCCATGCTCAAAACATAAGCTAACATTACATGTACAATGATCAAGAAGACATGTCCACTGATGACAAAGGGCAGGCCCATGATTAGATGTCTATCTGTATGATCATAGCCATCATACATTATGATCTTATAGTAATCATGACATCGAAGCCTGGATGGATGGAACTAGATCTAGGGTCTTCTATCTCATTCACTCGATTGTCCAATGTACAATTCTAACCATATGAATAAAGGAGCTACGGTTGAACATGGAAGACACCATCTGATTACCAGCCAATGATGCAAGTCGTTAACAGATGCGAGAGAAACCACTGATGATGTTAATGGCTCTCAAGGTACTGTAATATAGTCTGTATGGTGTGAATGAATGAGTTGAAGTCAAACACCACACAAAATCTATCGGTCGAAGGCGAGTGATGTAAAATTGTCGTTGAGAGAGAGGAAAATTTCCATTGATGTATGCAAGTCCCAAGGTATTGAAGGAAGAGATCCTAGGTCAACTTCCTGAATAATGAGCTATTGTCGACAAGAGGCAACCTATTGCAGGAGGGCCTTGATGTATCCCCCATCAATTACATGAAGCATGCATCATGATTCAAGATAAAATGACTATGATGTGGAACTGGTTCAAGAATGATAGACATGGAATGAAGGCTTAAGAGTATCATAGCAGATATTAATTGAATGAATTCTCTTGAACACATTAGTGACACTGAATGGAGTTGGCAGCATTGACCTAAAATCGAAAATGGAGGCTCTAAAATGGTATGATGAATCTAAAGACAAGCATATTTCCCAACCCAACAACCACAAAGATTAAGTCGAAGAGTATCATGTTCAATAGCGACTCACTACCATAATAGGTGGAATATCCCATTTTACCAATTTAGCCAACCATTGTTGGTTAGAACCTATTTATTTTTTAACAAGCTTGAGGAGGATAACATATGCTTGATTTGTAAGTTCATCTCGAATGAATCCCTCCAAGTATGTTTAACGAACCCTGAGAAGGAGTGATTCTGTATCATCATGTTTGACGTGTCCATCGTTGTTTTATGTTTTAACAAGTCCAAAAAAGGTCTAACTTGACATATTTTTCATGTTTAGAGAGTTTGAAAAACAGGCGAAAAAAATACAAAAGTTCCTTTTCATAGATAGTCTCTTGAGTCTGAAAAGATAGAAAATGATACTCATGAGAACCTCTTAGCCATGTTCAACTAAGGTATTCCTTTTTCATATTTAGTATATCTCAGTCCAAAAAATGGTTAAACTTATACTTAGTAGATGTCTTTTCATTTACTTTAACGAGTTTGAAAAGACAAGTGCTTGAAAATATTTTCATGTTTAGGGAGTCTGAAAAGAGATGAAAGAGGACTCTAAGGGGTTCCTTTTTTGTAGGTTTACAGAGCTCGAAAAAGTGATAAAAGTATGCTCCTTGGTCAAAATGGTCTGTTTCAATCGAGACATCATCAAATCTATTAAAACAGTTGTCATCCTGCTCAAAACACCACAAAAATATTAAAAATACTTGTTTCATAATAAAACTGAGTCATATTTAGGTCAAAACACTAATAAATTAATGATGAAATGACCATAAAATAGGAAAAAGGTAACTCATTTTTACCATTTCACATTTACCTCTTGGAGAGTGAGTTTTAAGTGTTTTTCCCCCAATATTCTATAGCTGATTGTGACCAATCTAGTGGATCATTTCAAGCATCGTCACTTCCAGGTAGGAGCTAGAACCTTTTCTTTTTCTTTTCATGGTTCCATTTTGTGATTTCATGCACATTTTTCAAGGTTTTGAGGCCCATAAATCTCTAATTTCTCACCCTAGGTTCAACCCACCACTAGAAGGTCGAAAAGTGTGTTGATGAGGAGGAAAATATACAATCTCCAATTTGGTTTTACTTGTTTGCCTCAAATTTTCATTGGTTTTTTGCATGAAATTTATCCTAATGATTTTCCTTGTGATTTTGCAAGTGTCTATTGGAACAAAATGGCCTTGATATGGAGGGAAAGAGAACATGAAGAACAAGATTTAACTGCAAGTAATGATCCTGCCACAATCCAGGCTTTAAGAGATTGTGGGCTCTTAAAATTCTTTTGGCTTCCTGGTATGAGGCAGTAGATAGAGTTATTGAGGTATCTTGTTTGTGCATGGGATGTTCAAGCGCAAGCATTTAGACTTGGTGCACATAAAATGGAAATAGAGGTAGAGGACATATATTTCTTAACTGGTATGTCAAGGTGAGGTGCCCTTGTCTCTTTGTTTGCTTCAAGGAGTGGTGGAGAAACAGTCAAAGATTATGTCAATACACATTGTTGACCGAGATCCCAACCAACTAAGGAAGGAAAAACCAACATCAAATGTGTATTCTGTTTGCCTTTAATAATGATCATGTTCCTTATTGTCAGATTGACCGATAATGCATCTCTCCATATGGTGAATAATTCACATATGCAGTATGCTCTAGAATGTCTAGAGCTGGCAATATTCAACTAGAGTGAACGGGTATTGGTAAACATGAAAGAGAAGATAACTAAATAAAAAGATGGATGGTTAAAAAAATCTGGCTATGGATGGATTATGATCTCCTTTTCTCTAGAGCAAATTCCATTGATCAGGCCACAACATATTGCACTCGAGCCCATAGATCCGAGAGTCCCATGGATAAGGAGATGGGTGGATGTCATGTCTAGGCATGCAGGTATTTTCGTCGATGAGATTCACATTTGTCTTATTTATCTGGTTGTGCATGAAACTTATCATGATAAAAGAATATCCATACACAGGGATGGATTTATGTAGAGACCCGTGTCACACGGAATTTGTCAAGGGTGCGGACACGACTGACCTTCCTAGAAGTCTAAGACGTTCTAATGACAAACAAGACAAAATGGAGTGATCTTTCTCTAAATACACCTTTTACAACATGAAAACTACAAGTGTTTAGGCTTACCTTATTCCAAAACGCTGTTGTTGAAGTCCGTTCTTGACGATCCGGATGAGCTCCTCCTTCAAGTCAATTCCTGCAACCACAAACAATCAAACAATTACCAAGCACTTGCATTTCATATAATAAAACATATATTCAACATGCAGACCAAGGAACACATGAAATAACTCATTAACACAAGCTATTGAGAAAAATAAACCAGTTTGTATTAATAACGAAACAAAGAAACTCTTACAACCTGGCCTTGGTGTTGTGCAAGTTCCTCCCAGGGTCCATCAAGGGTTTTCCTCTACTTTGACAAAGCTCACCCTCTCCCAAGTAGAATCAAGTGAAGACAATCTCTCCTCACAAGGGCTCTAATGGAAGACCTAAATCCTGCAGCATTTACCCAAAGAAAATGTATAGCTCCAACCCCCCTTCCTTCTGGCTCAATGCCTTTATTTATAGTGCTGTAAAGAGGTTATTCAGGTCCACTATCAATGGGATCATCCCCCTCTATGGGTGGGATAGCTCCCTTATTGATGGGATAAGTTCCCCCTTAATAGAGATACATGAACCAACTGGAGGCGCATCCATTTCATCAAACCGACCTCTAGAATGTTCTAGAAGTAACCACAAGTAACTTTTTCAAGATAAAACTCGCGCATTTTGCCTTTTACAGAGGGACGCACCTGTCCCTTAACATACAGAGCGTCCATGGACGCAGATTTTGTGAACATGGTCAGCGTCCCCGCAGGTAAGGCTAGAGAGAACCTGCGACCCCAGAGATAAACATAGTTTTTACAAGACTTTCTCTCTTCTTTGAGTTTGAGATGGATAACAGAGGCATGAGACTTGCCTAAGAGGGTAGCATGACTGTTGATTTGAGCCATACTAACTGTAAGTAGTCAAGGTGACATTTTTTAGTGTAACAACCCGGAGCTAACACTTCCTGATGGTGAACGATGGGGTGCCATAGGCAATACATTTTGACCATTTTTTTGTAGTTTTAATTTTTACATTTTTTTGTGATTTTTGACGTATCAGAGACTAAATTGCTAGTTTGTAAACATGAAGATATTGGACCCGCTCAACCAGTGGGCTATTCTTATCTTCATTGTGTAGGAGACCCACAACAAGAACCAAAAATAGTATAGGCGGCTGTAGTAGGACGAGAGGTACTACATGATCTCGATGTGGCTGAGGTTCTAGCAGAGGTTGAGCATCATATGGAGGTGTTAACCATGGTATAGTTGAGACTAGGGTCCAATGTTCCACCAAGGTTCCGGGACGAGGGGGCGAGGGAGCGAGGGGGCATGGGAGCGGCCTATGCAAAATCTCCCCACCATTTTTTAGGAAATGTGGGGGAGCGTTAGGCTCTTAAAAACTTATAAATATAAAATATAATTTATTAATTGAGTCCACTATGACAATTTGGTTTGAATTGAAAAGCTACAAAGCTTGATCATTGATATGAATATCATTTGACATTATCTAAATTTATAATATCATATAAAATAATAAATTTAAAATTCTAATTTATAATCATACATTATGATTAAAGTTTAAAGTTTAAACCATATTGATGTTCCACTTCCTACTATGAACATTGAATATTGAACAACGAATATTCAATATTGACATAAAATTATAAAAGTAAAGTCTGATACATCATACATCAAGAGTGGAAATTTTATAGAATTATAAAAGATTAAAGTCAAGTCTGATACATCAAGAGTCAAAATTTTATAGAGTGAGAATCTGAATAACTGATAACACAAATGTTAAGAACTGAGAACATCAACATATCAAAAGATAAACGAGCATAATGCAAAATATGCCTCAAGGTAATGCTCAAGCCTCAAGGTAATGCCCCGCTAGTCTCTGCATCCAGCTGCTGCATGATTAAATCAAGATCAACCATATCACCATCTGAATCTGAATCACTAGCATTCTCAAACATGCTAAGTGGCACACCAACCAACCCCATCTGTCTCTCATCAAGTCTCTCCTCCATATCTACCTGTGCATCATCCTCTGGATCAACATCCCATCGTGTTGCTGGTCCCTTCAAATATTCAGGTGTCTTCCTATGCTCAAGACGTAGGGCACTGTGCAAAGAAACTAACTTCTTCGCTCTTCTAGAGGTAAGCTTGTTCCTCTTGATAGAGTGGAAGAAGCTATATGTGGAACAATTCCTCTCTGCTACAGAGGAACTAGCAATCTGAGACAACAAACGCATCGCTAGATCTTTGAGCTCTGGAGCACCATCCCCATGCATCCTCCACCAACCAATCGGGTCATCTTGGGCTCGATCTATGCGATCTACCCGAGCACCACGTGTGTTGAAGGGGCCACTAAGAGATGCAAACTGAACAAGTTGTCTTCAAAATTTTGACCCCTCCTCCTCACTCTACATCTTTGCAATTGCATCTAGGAAGCCTTTCTTTACCTCTAGATCATCAATAGGAGGCACCCTCCCAGGTCTCTCAACATACCATTTTGGGTTTAATGCATATGTTGCCATGTGTAAAGGTGTGTTCATGCGATCCCACCTACGTTGAATGATGGGTCAAATCTAGAAAGTATAGAACTCTAATGAGGGATCCCTCTACTGAATGGCTACCTTCACATGACCCAACATGCTATCAAAGGTCTCATAAATTTCTCCAAGACTAGGAGCATCTGAATCAGCGTAACGAATGACCTCCACAATAGGGCCCAAGAATGACACCAAATAAGAACAATATGCCCACCAATCATTGTCCAACACCTGAAGCCTGACCTTCTTCCTAGTGTCTGTCTTTGATTCTTACCACCTTCCCCACTCTGAACTCACAACCAAGGAGGTGTGGTGGTTGCAGATAAACATCTGCACATCTCTTGCTACTGACACCAAGTCTGATATCCACTGAATCTTGCCAATGCCCTTCAGTGCATTATTGAGTGCATGCACACAACAAGGAGTCCAAGAAATGTGTTGATACCTGTTCTGAATCAATAACCCAGCTGATATACAAACTGCTGCTGCATCTATCACAACCTGCACCACACTATCAGGCCCAACATCCTCTACAGCTTCTCGAAGAATCTCAAATTGGAAAGATGCATCCTTGCGCTTTCCAGAACAGTCAATAGCTTTAAGAAAGAATGGACCTTCTGAAGATGTCACTATGATGTTGATTAGTGGGCGTTTTCGGATGTCATTCCATCCATCCATAACAATAGAGCAACCAAACCTCAACCATGTTTGCCTCATTCTCTCTTTCTGCACATTAATTTTGGACACTTATCTATCCAAAATTGTTGTTCATAGTTTATGTTCTCCGGGTGGTACATATGAAGGCCCTATTTTTGCAATTGCTTGGACCATTTCCTTGTAATAAGGAGAATGAACAACATGGAAGGGAATCCCATTATCAAAAAGAAATTTTCCAATTGCATCATTTGTGTCATCTTGATCTAGAATGTTGTACATCCCAAACACTGTACCAGTACCACCCATTGTAGAAGAACAAGATGCACCAGTGGAAAATTTTGTCTTTTTTGATGAAGCACTGGATGGAGGAATATTTGTGGATGGATCAACATGTCTACTAGAGAACAATCCTTTTCTAGTGGCTGCCCTTTCTAGCCTCCAAAGTTGCTCTCTTAGAGCTAAATCTAGATTCTTTGAGGGACACATATTCACTCCTTTACCTGTAATAGCCAAAATGTGTTGCTTCACCCTGGTATAGATGCCAACAAAGTGATGCCCACAAATATTGCAGACCCAATCATGTGAGCCACCACCAACTTTTGGATTCTTTTTCGGCAGTCTAGTTGCATAGATTAGAAGTGGTTTTAGAGGATTAAATGTCCCATTTGCAAATTTTTCCAGCTCTCTTGGTGGGCCTCCAGAGTCTATACCATGCCTATTATGGTATCTTTCCCCCCTGTGACCGCTTTCAACTTCTTCTTGTGCATCATGTGGCTCACTATAGTGGTAGCTACTGTCACTGTTCTCACTGTTCCCAGAAGAAGTTTGACTCTGACTCATAGTTGTGACTTTGTAAGTTGTAAGTTGAATGACAAGTCAAAATGTAAGTTGCAGCCTGTAGGTTGCAACTTGAAATGAAAAAAAAAAATTAGAAACATTACAGCTACAACACATGCCACACACATTGAAGTTTTCAAGTTTTGAACACTGATTTTTTTTTAATTTACAAGAAAAAAATTAAAATAGAAATTAAATTTTAATACAGTCAAAATTATAAACAAAAACAGTTTCAAAAACAGTTTCAATTTTTTTTTACAAAAATAGTTTCAATTTTTTTTTAAAACACAGTGAAAAGTGAACACTCAAAACATAATGATAAAAAAAGAAATGAAAAAAAATCCTTTGCTCCTACTTAGAAATTAGAATATAAATTGAGATGAGATGTATCTTGATGAAAATATAAAAAGATGTGAAGATATTAACGAATTACAGGTAGATCACTCTAATTTTCGGTGGCATTAAGGCTACATACTGAACAATGAAAAGTTAAAACTGTTTCTATAATCTATTCACTCAACTAATAGTCTAATACCTTCTACGTTTAGGAAAGAAAAGGATATAATTTAAACCTATGCTCAATTGTTCTGCAGTCTGCACATAAATGATAAATCTCTCATCTCTGTCAACGTGCCCTGAATTAGTTACAAACTTTGCTCCAGATCTCTGAAGATGCCACTATTTTTCTCTAAAATGGAGACCGAGAATCATGACCAGGTCTATTGATAGCAAGTGAATTCAAATGTATAGAAGGCCTCAACCATTACAAACTTCCTCTTGCATAGTTTTGTATTGAAGATCAGATCCTAAAGATGTAAGTGATATGCCCAAAATAATAAAATATCTAGACCTTCAACCTCCTTTAAGGCTTTAAAATTAAAACTAGTAACATAATGATTGGCTAGTAAGTTACATCCCATTGAAATCTTGGTTTATAGAGCTGTGTTTTTAATACGAATGCATTTCATCTATGAAATTAAACAGCTTCCGACAAAGGTAGTTGTGACTACAGTGTTCTCTTCTTAAAATAATGCAAATAAGAAATTACATTTGAAGCTGTACCATACAAATGAATTTGCTTATGGTAATCGAACTTATAATGCTTTAAAGTACTTGTTCTAGGAAGTGGAGTTTTTGATTGCATGGGTTTATAACTTTATTCAATTTGTAGGTTGCATTGCTTATTAAAATTTTACACTGTCACTAACAAAAACCTTTTTGCACCTATCTGATTCGTTTGGCCGTAGACAAGGCCATCATATGAAAACCTGCAGAATATGTTTAAATTTATAAGTGAAACATGGAAACCTGGTTTCTTTCGAGAAAGTTGCATTCATACTGAAATTAAAATATTTTGACACAAGGATAGTTGGCATGACTTCTATGTTTCGGATCTCATCGCAAGAGTAAAATGTCAAAGCAGAGGTGCTGCACCAAGTTATAGTATTTTACATTTGTTCTTGAGAAGATGGGTTCTTGACTCCTTATTTTAGTAGTATAATACCTACATATTTGCTGGAACAGATCTATGTTGGGAACAGAACTCGCTGAGAGACTAAATTTGAACTTCGAAGGAATCTTTTGCAATTCTCTAGTCAAGAACCATGGTGACTCCATGGAAGAACTGATGGCTGGAAGAAAATATCAAAACATGGAACCTCCATCTGTAGT
Source organism: Pinus tabuliformis (assembly GCA_031772625.1). Lineage (NCBI taxonomy): Eukaryota > Viridiplantae > Streptophyta > Pinopsida > Pinales > Pinaceae > Pinus > Pinus tabuliformis. The sequence continues at coordinate 1,354,978,011 of CM062816.1, read as the reverse complement.
TTAGTTACGACAGCATTGTCGCTTAAAAAAACAGCGCTCAAGACACACCAAACAATGCGCACTATTGATCTGTTGGAGACTTATATCACATTTGAACCCCATCACATGGGCAAATTTGGAAGGGCAGTGTTTGCCATGCATTCAGAAGATCTCAATGCTTAAATAGGTGTAACGCGTCCATACGTTAAAAACTCATTTTGAAGGGCAAGCGTAAGAGAAAATGAATCAGAATAACGCATTTTAAGCAATAAACTTTTGTAAAATAAACTGCAAAAAGAATTTGGGCTTGGAAACAGTGAACACGTCTTCAATGAACAATAGTTCATATACACAAACATGTCCAAACACATTCTTTAGACACTCTAAACACAGTTACGTAGTGGAAAATTCTCATGAAATGAACTGTTACTTACTTGTTAGGTTGTAGCAGTCCTCTCCTCGCATGTAGTGCTGCTCGCACGATGCTTGAAGGGAGGTGCTGCTTGCACGATGCTTGATGGGAGCTGTTGCTCATAGGACACTCGACGAGAGGGAGGGAGGAGTTCTAGAATGATGAATCTGAACAGTGAAATCAAACGCTGTGAGTGGAGCGCTCAGCAAACTTGCAAAGGCTGTGAGTGTGTTGTTCATGGTTCAGGTTGCCGTTTTTATAACATGAAACAACTATTTTCCAAAACCCTAAGCGTTAATTAACTGGTAATTAAAGATTAGGTTCAGCGTTTAGTTAATTAAAATTGTTTTTTTGCATTAAAGGTGTGCCACGTCCCCCCTCGCCCCCCCACATCCCCTTTCATACCCCCTCGCCCCCCCTCATCCCCCCACGCCCCCCCACATCCCCCCTCGTCCCCCTTTTTAGAAACTCCCCCTCAGGAAAGGGAAACGATTCCCTGGCATGTCCCCCTAAGTTTCCTCATTTTTGGGAGCATGGGGAAACGTCTCCTACTCGTCCCCAAGTCCCCGAAGCGCAGGGGAGCGAGGAAACTAGACCCCTTGGGGGGGGGGGGGGGGGGGGCGAGTCCCTGTGGAGCATTGCTAGGGTCGATGAGCTCCCTATATGACTGCTGTGACATACTATCGACGTGCCTAGCCATATCAATTGGCCTCTATGCAAGATGGCTCACCACGAACACTATGATTAGTCTGCTAGGAGACCTATAGCCATATTTTGGTCACATGTATATTTTAGGTTGTGTGGACACATGTGTCTCAAGCACAAATTTTGTAAAACCAAAAATTTGATACATATATAGATATATATATATATATCTATATATATATATATATATATATATATATATATATCTATATATATATATATATATATATGAAACTATCTATCTTCAGTGTTTCTTATGGTTTTATTATTTCATTTCAATGTGATGTGATGTGTATTGAATTAATTTACATGTGTTGCAAATGTTTATCTAAAACATGATTAGTAAGTGCATCTTTCAATGTATTTAGATTTCTAGAAATGTGTTGATACTGGATGAAATCAAAATATCTTTCTAGAAGGTGAACCCTCATGAACATTCGAAACATAGTTGTAATTCTAACTGAATAGACATTAGTCAATTGTAGTACTACAAGTTGTGAGTCAAGTTTGATGACTATGTGGTGGATACCAAGTGAAATAGCATCAGACAAAAATTTTATCATTGTGCTATACTCAATGATGTTATTTGTAGAGCAACCGATACAAATGCCTTGTAAACTCACTAACTCGCTATTTGGAGAAAATATGGTCCAAGCTCCGGAAGAGAGCTTCCGAGTACTATGACTAGAACCATCAACATAACCAACATATGGTTCGAGGGATGTCAACATCTGAAAACCAAATTTAAATAGAATTAACAAAAACCAAGGAAACTTTTAGGGGAACACACTGCAAACACACTCAATCTCACCTATATACAGGATGTACACAATGTACTACACAAAACTCTAGCATAGTATTTATTAAGGTACAACCCATTTCTAGGTTGCGCCAAGGGAACTCCATCAAAATAAACTAGCTCATATGCCCCTTTAGCAAGAACACGTTTGACAATATATGGACCTAGCCACATTGGCTTGAACTTCCCTTATCCTAATTTACTAGACTCTTGATCGTATAACATAATGAGGTCTCCTTCTAAGAAGAAATGAGGCTTAAAACTCTTGTCATATCGCACATTGATATGTTTCTTATGGGCTTCATTATCCATAGAGGCATCTTGTTGGGTTTCATCTAAGCACGTCAGATGTAAGAGATGTTCCTCTTCCGTGGAAGTAGTAGGGAGTAGTTCGATAACAAGTTTGAGGGATGGAATTTCACATTCAATTGGAAGGATTGCTTCCAAACCATAGACCGATTGGAAAAGTATAAATATGATAATAGTCCTAACAGAAATTTAGTATGCCCACAAAGCCGCATAAAGAATGAGGTGCCAATCCAATTTATGGACCCATATCATACGTTGAAGCATTGTTTTGAGAAATTTATTAATCGCCTCAACTTTCCCATTTGCTTGAGGGTAGTAGGGAGTGGAAATTTCATGGGAAATTCCCAGCTTGGCAGTTAATTTAGACATCATGTGATTGTGAAAATGTTTTCCATGGTCCGTAACTATAGCTTGCGGAACACCAAACCGTGGAATCACATGGTTGAAGAAAAATAAAGCAGTTGTTTTGCTGGTGTTGTTATATGTAGGAATCACCTTGGCCCATTTGGTAAAATAATCAACCACTATGATGATATATCCATGCCCCTTGACCGAGTGAGGGTTACATGTCATGAAATCAATTCCCCATTTCACAAAAGGACCAATGACAATAATAGGATGCAAAGGAGCAGGCAAAGCACAATCTTTCAATAAAAAATATGGCATGCATGACACTTCTGGATGATGAGGATACAATTGCGAAATATGGTGGGGCAAAAGTAACCAACACATAGGATCTTCTGTGCGGTTGGATATCCAGATAAATGACCACCACAAGCCCCCAAATGGCATTCATTTAAGACTTTATCAGCTTCCTCATGGCTAAGGAATCTTCGAAAAATTGTATCAATATTGCGGCGAGAGAGAGTATCACCAATTATAATATAATGTTTGTCTTGATATCGAATACGTCGTTGGTCAGAGAGAGAGGTATCAGACTAAAAATTATTGGTCTGGGGATATATGAGAATGTATCCATACTACGGGTCAAATGAAAATCATCTGGAATAGAATCGTTAGATGTCGTTTTAGTTTCAGAATTGGGAAGGTTGCAAATTAACTCAATAAAAACTAGGGATTTATTTGACTTCGATTTGATGAATTCCAAATCAAACTCTTGTAGGATGACAATCCACTAGAGCATTCTCCCCTAGTAATTATTGTGAGAGGATGTACGTCATGGGGTTGCAATCCAAAACAACCATAGTTTTGTGGAGCAAGATGTAATGGCGAAATATTTGAACAACTTGAACAACTGCCAAAGCTAACTTCTTGACATGCATGTACTTGAATTCAGTATCATTGAGATTTTGATTGTTATGCAACCAACTCACAAATAAATATATCAAAAAATAAAAAATTATCCTCTTCAAGGGGGGAACCTTCTTTAAATTACATGAATGAACAATTATTGGATGATTCAAATGATAAGACCTCCTTGGTAAATATAGGAGTCTAAGGGGACACATATAATCATAGCCTACATAATAATAATGTAAGGGCACAACAATAACAATAATGGGCTTCTATGGGGCACAAGAATCACAAAATGGGGGATACATGGGCATAACAATAACAATAGGGGGCTACACTAACAATAACAATAAGGGGAATACACTAGTATTATAGGGACTTAACATGCCCATCTCCTTCAAAAAAGTGTTGTTCTCAATGCTTGAGTAGTTCCAGATGCTTCTGTATAAAATTATCATCCTCCCATGTGGAATATTTAAAAGGTATGTTCTTCCACTTAATGAGATACTATGAAATTAATCAAATCCATAGTTATCAAGTTCTTATTTCTGTTCCTGCTTTAGGCTCAAATATGATTTCTCCTTCTTCGTCAAGTTATGGAAACAATGTTTGAACTAGTATCTTGTCACCGATAGCCTTCCTTAAGCATGAAACATGGAAAAATGGGTTTACTCGGGAAGATGCAGGAAAATCCAATTTGTATGCCACAGTACCAATCTTTTGCAGTACCTTTTAGGGACCATAGTACCTAGGTGATAATTTATTATCCTTCATAGCTTGCTTGAGGGACACTTGTTTGTATGTTTGTAGCTATAAAAATACCTAGTCACCTACATAAAAACTTCTTTCACTGCGATGCTTATTTTCCTGTTGTTTCATTTGATTCTACACTAGAGTGAGGTTACCCTTTAAGAGTTGGAGAACTTGTTATTGATTCTCGATGTAATATTCCATTGCTTGAACCTTAGGATTTTCTCTTAAAGATAATGTGATGGATGGTGGATGATATCCATAAAGTGCCATAAAAGGGGTAATTTTTCCTGCAGTAGGGAAGGAAGTGTTATACCACCATTCAGCTAGACATAGCCACTCGAACCATTATGTTTGTTTATCGGATAGAAAGAAATGAATATATCCTTCCAAACATTTGTTCACTATCTCAGTTTGCCTGTCAGATTGAGGATGATAAGATGAGCTATGAGCTAACTGAGTACCAAGACAAGAAAACGATTTAGTCCAAAAATTTCAGTGAAAATGGGATCTCTATCACTTACAATAATATTTGGGCTTCCATGTAGCTTTTGAATTGTTTCCATAAATGAAGTAACAACCATAATAGCTTTAAAAGGATGAGATAATGCGAAAAGTTGTGAATTCTTGGTAAGTCCATCAGCTACCACCATGATGACACTCTTTCCTTCAGACTTGGGTAAACATGTGATAAAATCCATTGAGACCTCCTCCCAACATTGACATGGAATGGCTAAAGTTTGTAACAGCCCGAGGTCTTAATTCTCTCAACTTTATTTTGTTGGAAAACCAAACATTTTGCCACAAACTTCTGAATATCATATTTAAGGCCATCCCAAAAAAATCCTTCTTGACCCCGTGGTAATTTTTTAAAAATCCCAAGTGCCCTCCTAAGGGGGAGGTGTGTAATTGCAAAAGAATCATTTTCTTGAGTTGGGAATTATTACAAAGATATAAGTGATCTTTGTACCATAATGAATCATTTTTCCAATTAAATATCTCAGATGTACTAGGATCTTGCTGGAACTTTTGAATGAGTGTCCACACCTCTTCATCATTCTTCCATTCATCCCTTTCTTCAGTTATCCGATCAGGTTAGATAATAGAAATGGCACAAAGCAATGCTTCCACATCCTCATCGTTTCTCGAGAGTGCATCTGCAACAAAATTTTGCTTTCATTTTTTTAGATGATTTCAAAGTCATACAACATCTTTGTGACTTATTCTTGCTGCTCTTTTGAAGATAATATTTGTTCCAAAAAGTATTTAAGACTATCATGATCTATTTTTACCTTGAAGTGTCTTCCCATTAAGTAAGGCCGTCATTGCATTAGTGCATGTAGTATTGCCAACAATTCCTTCTCATAAATAGTTTTGTGTAAATACTCTCCTTTGATTGGACGACTTTCAAAAGAAATGGGTCTTACTTCTTGCATTAAGACATCACCAATTCCATTTCCTGAGGGATCACATTCCACAATAAAGGTTTGTATGAAGTTTGATGTTGCTATGACAGGTGCTTGGCACATTGCATCTTTAAGTTGTTCAAATGCCTTAGTTTCTTCTGTAGTCCAAGAAAATGCATCTTTATTCAGTAATGTTGTTAGAGGTGTTGCTATTCTCCCATAATTCTTAACAAACTTGTGATAATACCCTGTCAACCCGAGAAATCCTCAAAGATGCTTTATGGTTGTGGGGATTTTCCATTCCTTAATGGATTTAATTTTGTTAAGGTCTACCTTAACACCCTCATGAGATACAATATGGCCCAAATATTCCACCTCCTATATTCCAAAGAAACATTTGGAAGTTTTTGCATATAATTGTTTCTCCTCCAATAGTTTGAACACCCTGTCAATATGTTGAACACAATCCTTCCAAGACTTGTTGTAGATTAGTATATCATCAAAAAATACTAACACAAATTTTCTAAGGACGAGTTTGAAAATGGAATTCATCAAACCTTGAAATGTGGAAGGTGCATTAGTAAGACCAAAATGCATGACCAAAAATTCATAAGGATCCTCATGAGTTCTAAATATTGTTTTTAGAATTTCTTCAGTGTTCATTCTAATTTGATGATATCCTGAACAAAGATCTATCTTGTTGAGGTAAATATCTCCATGCAATTCATCCAACAATTCATCAATGATAGGAATGGGAAATTCATATTTAATAGTGAGCTTTTTGAGCTCCCTATAATCCAGACACATATGCCATGATCCATCATTCCTGTGCACCAATACTACTAGAGCAGAGAAAGAACTTTGACTAGGTGGAATTATACCAACTTCTAGCATTTCTACAACCACACGTTCAATTTCACTCTTTTGGGCATAGGGATACCTGTAAAGTCTAATGTTTGGAGAAACACTTCTTGGAATAAAATGAATAGCATGATCATGATCACAAATATGTGGGAAGCCTTTGGGAGAGTCAAATACCTTGGAATGATTTTCCAAGACTTTTTGGAGATCTAACGAAATAGATGATTTCAATGTTTGAACCTCTAGGGAGCGTAATTGTGCAATTACACCTTGTTGTTATTTATTTATAAGATTTTTCATGCCATTAGAGTTTATTATCTTTCCCAGTTTCCCTGCGATACCCCTTAATTCACTTCCTTTCCTTCCCAAAAAAAATTCAAGAAAATTTCTTGAAAATTAAAATCTATTATCCCCAAAGATTGTAACCATTGGAATCCTAGTACAACATCAACACCACCCATTGGAATGGAAAGAATTGGAATATTCAATACATATTCCCTCATGGTTAGCTTGATATCATGGCACTTTCGAGAGAAATTTATAGTTTCTCCATTTTCAACCATCACTTGACACTTTGGTGCTAGATATAGGAAGCAATTCAATTCCTTGGCTATCTTACAATGAATAAATTATGGGTACTAATCAAATCAATCAACAATATTACCTTTTTCTTCTTGATATATCCTTATATATTGAGAGTTTGAGGAGTGGTAATTCCTACCAATGAAGATATGGTCGTATTCATTTCTTCTTTCTCTGGGGTTGGTTCTTGGTGTATATCTTCCTCTTTTGATGTTTCTTGTTCCTTTTCTTCCTCCTCTTCACAATCTATGTAGAATAATTTCTTCTCAGCACACTTATGACCTTTATTGTATTTTCTATCACAACTGTAAAAAAGTCCTCTTGCTCTTTTTTCCTCCAATTATTGTGGCATTAACCTTGTAGGTTGTGGAAGGCTAGGAGTAACAACACTTTCATCTTTGTAGTTGTGAGTGGTAGAGTTCCTTGTTGCCATAATTTTTTTTCAACTTTTCTTGCCACCCTGAATGATTTCTCCAATGAACCAAGTTCCCAAAAGTGAACCTCATGTTGGATGTTTTCCTTCAAAGTCCCTATGAAGACATCAATCCTATCCTCCTTTGGAATATCAGTTATCCTGATATTCAATTTTTGGAAGTCCTTGATGTGCTCCGCCATTGAACCCTTTTGTTTGTGATTTATCAATTGGCTAAAGAAGGTGTTTTTGTTTGTATCCTCATAATGTGCTATCATTTCCTCCGTAAAAATTGACCAAGTGACAAGTGGTTTACGAGAAAAAATCCATCGGTACCATACAAACTGATTAGGTTCTAAAGATAAAGTTGCAATGTGTACCTTTTGTGTGTGCTGCACATCATGAAGATCAAATTATTGCTCCATTTATAGTATCCATGTTATCGGATCCTTGCCATAAAAATTCCTCATATCCATATTTGGAATGTGGTGGGACTTAAACCCAAAATTGGAGTCTCTAAAATCATAATTCATATTCCTTTTGTCCTCATCATGATTTTCATGGATTATCTTGTCACCATTGGGAATCCTTTCTTGTGACAACTTTGTCAATCCTTCCATATTGACATTCATAATTACTTCCATGTCTAATTTTAAAGAATTATTTAAATCTTCCATGTCTTCTTTTAAACCATCCTTCAAAACTCTCCATGTCCCCTTTTATTTCATCTTTGGTTTCCCTTTGTGAGAGAAAAAATTGTTGCACTTGGCCCCATAATTTTGATATATCATGTTGCAATTCTTCCTCTTCATTAGTCATGGTAGAGATTTCTAAGGGCTTAATTGGTGTAGAATTATTTTGTTTGGGAGGAATTTTAGAAACAAATACTGATATCTATGCTTAAATATTCCCTTTGAATCACTTCAACCCGAGAAATCCTCAAAGATGCTTTATGGTTGTGGGGATTTTCCATTCCTTAATGGATTTAATTTTGTTAAGGTCTACCTTAACACCCTCATGAGATACAATATGGCCCAAATATTCCACCTCCTATATTCCAAAGAAACATTTGGAAGTTTTTGCATATAATTGTTTCTCCTCCAATAGTTTGAACACCCTGTCAATATGTTGAACACAATCCTTCCAAGACTTGTTGTAGATTAGTATATCATCAAAAAATACTGACACAAATTTTCTAAGGAAGAGTTTGAAAATGGAATTCATCAAACCTTGAAATGTGGAAGGTGCACTAGTAAGACCAAAATGCATGACCAAAAATTCATAAGGATCCTCATGAGTTCTAAATATTGTTTTTAGAATTTCTTCAGTGTTCATTCTAATTTGATGATATCCTGAACAAAGATCTATCTTGTTGAGGTAAATATCTCCATGCAATTCATCCAACAATTCATCAATGATAGGAATGGGAAATTCATATTTAATAGTGAGCTTTTTGAGCTCCCTATAATCCAGACACATATGCCATGATCCATCATTCCTGTGCACCAATACTACTAGAGCAGAGAAAGAACTTTGACTAGGTGGAATTATACCAACTTCTAGCATTTCTACAACCACACGTTCAATTTCACTCTTTTGGGCATAGGGATACCTGTAAAGTCTAATGTTTGGAGAAACACTTCTTGGAATAAAATGAATAGCATGATCATGATCACAAATATGTGGGAAGCCTTTGGGAGAGTCAAATACCTTGGAATGATTTTCCAAGAATTTTTGGAGATCTAACGAAATAGATGATTTCAATGTTTGAACCTCTAGGGAGCGTAATTGTGCAATTACACCTTGTTGTTATTTATTTATAAGATTTTTCATGCCATTAGAGTTTATTATCTTTCCCAGTTTCCCTGCGATACCCCTTAATTCACTTCCTTTCCTTCCCAAAAAAAATTCAAGAAAATTTCTTGAAAATTAAAATCTATTGTCCCCAAAGATTGTAACCATTGGACTCCTAGTACAACATCAACACCACCCATTGGAATGGAAAGAATTGGAATATTCAATACATATTCCCCCATGGTTAGCTTGATATCATGGCACTTTCCAGAGAAATTTATAGTTCCTCCATTTTCAACCATCACTTGACACTTTGGTGCTAGATATAGGAAGCAATTCAATTCCTTGGCTATCTTACAATGAATAAATTATGGGTACTACTCAAATCAATCAACACTATTACCTTTTTCTTCTTGATATATCCTTATATATTGAGAGTTTGAGGAGTGGTAATTCCTACCAATGAAGATATGGTCGTATTCATTTCTTCTTTCTCTGGGGTTGGTTCTTGGTGTATATCTTCCTCTTTTGATGTTTCTTGTTCCTTTTCTTCCTCCTCTTCACAATCTATGTAGAATAATTTCTTCTCAGCACACTTATGACCTTTATTGTATTTTCTATCACAACTGTAAAAAAGTCCTCTTGCTCTTTTTTCCTCCAATTATTGTGGCATTAACCTTGTAGGTTGTGGAAGGCTAGGAGTAACAACACTTTCATCTTTGTAGTTGTGAGTGGTAGAGTTCCTTGTTGCCATAATTTTTTTTCAACTTTTCTTGCCACCCTGAATGATTTCTCCAATGAACCAAGTTCCCAAAAGTGAACCTCATGTTGGATGTTTTCCTTCAAAGTCCCTATGAAGACATCAATCCTATCCTCCTTTGGAATATCAGTTATCCTAATATTCAATTTTTGGAAGTCCTTGATGTGCTCCGCCATTGAACCCTTTTGTTTGTGATTTATCAATTGGCTAAAGAAGGTTTTTTTGTTTGTATCCTCATAATGTGCTATCATTTCCTCCGTAAAAATTGACCAAGTGACAAGTGGTTTACGAGAAAAAATCCATCGATACCATACAAACTGATTAGGTTCTAAAGATAAAGTTGCAATGTGTACCTTTTGTGTGTGCTGCACATCATGAAGATCAAATTATTGCTCCATTTATAGTATCCATGTTATCGGATCCTTGCCATAAAAATTCCTCATATCGATATTTGGAATGTGGTGGGACTTAAACCCAAAATTGGAGTCTCTAAAATCATAATTCATATTCCTTTTGTCCTCATCATGATTTTCATGGATTATCTTGTCGCCATTGGGAATCCTTTCTTGTGACAACTTTGTCAATCCTTCCATATTGACATTCATAATTACTTCCATGTCTAATTTTAAAGAATTATTTAAATCTTCCATGTCTTCTTTTAAACCATCCTTCAAAACTCTCCATGTCCCCTTTTATTTCATCTTTGGTTTCCCTTTGTGAGAGAAAAAATTGTTGCACTTGGCCCCATAATTTTGATATATCATGTTGCAATTCTTCCTCTTCATTAGTCATGGTAGAGATTTCTAAGGGCTTAATTGGTGTAGAATTATTTTGTTTGGGAGGAATTTTAGAAACAAATACTGATATCTATGCTTAAATATTCCCTTTGAATCACTTCAAACTGATTTTTCAAACAAAAGTTATGAAAAATTAAAAAAAAATACACACCTTTGTCTTGCTTTTTAGGAGCTTGATATTGAAGTTGTTGTATCTCTATAATTTCGGATCTCCAAGTTATAAAATTCATTCTTGTATTAGCCCTATGAGTCTTATTTCCAACCCCACAAGTCAGACCAAGGTTTTCTTCTTCAAGAAAGAGTTATGCCCCATCTCCTACGATGACTTGATTATAGACGGTTTCAATAGAGCTAACTTGTAAGACATATCACGTGTCCCTGTTTTGACCTTCAGCCCTAAACATGATACCCAAAAGATGAAATTTTGTCTTCTTTCAAGCACTTTTTACGAAATTCAAGTCTGATGCTCAGATAGAAAGTTATGATTATTTTCCCTAGGTCACTTGTTTGAGATGGAATTCCGGAGCTTGCAAAAACCCTAACTTCCACGGATCATATCTCTGAAAATATTTCGAACCAAGATCCAAATTGTGTACACTAGAATCCAAAGCTCTGATACTAAATGTTATGCAACCAACTCACAAATAGATAGATCAACAACTTAAAAATTATCCTCTTCAAGGGAAAAACCTCCTTTACATTACATAAATTAACAATTCTAGGATGATTCAAATGATAATACCTCCTCGATATATATAGGAGTCTAAGGGGTCATAATATAATCAGAGCCTACATAACAATAACAATGTAAGAGCACAACAATAACAATAGCAAGCTTCTATGGGGAAACACAATAAAAACATGGGGGATACATGGGCACAAAAGAAAAAATAGGGGGCTACACTAACAATAACAATAAGGGGAATACACTAGTATTATAGGGACCTAACACCAACTCAAGTAATAAATAGGATGTTCAATTCCTACATCATCCTATTGAACCAATACCATAACAATGGAAATACTTTTAGTAGTGAGGTACAAGAAATAATTACATTGATCATTAGGGGATATAAAAAATATTCTCAAACCAATACATCTTTCAAGGCATCGAAATTTTTTTGGAGCAGTGTCATCCCAATGGAAGGGGACCCCTTTCTTTAGCAAGTGAGTAAATCCTTTGGTTAGTTAGGCATAATTTGGAATGAACCTCTAAAGAAAGTTAGCCTTCCCTTGGTCTCATTGAATCTAAAGGAGGGAAGAAGGAGTAGGAAGATCAATGATCACCTAAAATTTCAAGAGATCAATACAAATTCCTTGTTTTGATACAACAAATCCGAGAAGACGACCAGAGCTAACACAAAATACACATTTGTTTGGATTGAGTTGAATGTTATAATGCCTACATTGTAAAAAGGTGGCCCTAAGATGCATTGGGTGATCAACCCGATGTTGTGAATGAGTATGAAAATCATCTAAATAATGTTGCATGATATGTTTGATTTTATGGAAGGCGTAATTCATGGCCATATGGAATGTAGCCCCAACATTATTTAATCTGAAAGGGAGCTTTTTTGCACGAAAATGTGCCCCAATGAAAAATGAATGCAGTCTTATGTTGGTTTGTTGGGAGAATGTTGATTTGATTATAGCGAGAGAAACTATCCATAAATGAAAATATCTCACAACCAGCACAATCATTAACTATCTAGTCAATGAATGGGGTGCAATAGTTGTCCTTCGGACAAGCATGATTTATGTCTCGATAATCGAATCACATGTGGCTTGTTCCATGATTTGTCATAAAAGGAACAATATTAGATGCCCAGTTAGTTAAAGTTATAGAATAGATGAAACCGTCTCATAGGATTTTTTCAACATCAACTTTGATAGCAATGACCTTCTTGGCATGAGTGGGCTGAAGGAGTTTCCACACTAGTTTAGCACCATGATACATTTTAATCTCGTGCACTATGATGTTTGGATCGATACTAAGAATTTATTCATATGACCAAGCAAAAACATCTTTGAATTCCTGGAATAGGGATTTATAAGTCTTGAACTCATCTGGAGAGCAAGATACACCGATATGTATATTTTCAACAATGTCAAGTTGAATTGAAATGTAAAGAGGGATGGTCTCTTCAATGTTAGTCAAGTTCTTCTCAAAAATGACATTGTAAATGGATGTGAAATTCGTAGATAACATGACAAAACTATTGGGTTGATAAAATTCATTAAGATCGTCTTCGAAAGAATTTAGCAAGGAGGAACAATGATGATGATCTTCCCATGGTGCATCATTTGGCATCATGATCTCCATGATGCTCTCATTGGTGGAAAATTTGGCATCATTTGGCAGAATAGGTCATGCAAGCCGAATGGATGGCTTCGTAATCCTACTCAATGGGGTTGAGCGACATACGGTCACCAAAACTATCGACATTAGATTGATCTGGCACTACCCATGGATCAATTGGAGAAGTACAAGAAGAAATAATATTAATATAGGTGACTAAAGTGGATTTATTGGGAAGTTGAGGAGGAGGAAGCGTAAAGGTTCCCATGAGAGAGGAGTCCTTAAGCAATCCAACTCCAACATGCTGATAAGGGTGAGGGGTTTCCCCCATGATAAGGAAACTTCTAGTAACTAAAGAAATAGTGCTAAAGAAAGTGACTAAATTTATGGCTACAATACCACCTTTATGAGGAAAAGTGATCTTTCAAAAGTATGCAAAAACAACCGCAACCTTGGCATAGACCCACGTGTGACCGAGTAGAAGATTATAATCTAGAGGTTCATTGATAAATTTGACTTCTACTGATACAGTCTTGCCACCTAATTCTACTTGTAGAGAATTCAAAATCCCACATGGTTTATAAGTTCTTCCATCAAAAGCTTTCAAAGTGGTTGGTGACTGGCTTAATTAGGGAGAACCAATAGCCTTCCAACAAGACAGGGACATAATACAGGTTGAGGCACCTTCGTCCACAATGGAACGATGAATATTTTTACCATGAACAATAACCTGGATCATGAAATCTAACTAAGCCAGAAGTCGAGGTGTATGGTTCTCATGGTTAAAGACTACTAGGTTGGAATCTGAAGGATCAATACATCCAATTGTTGAGAGAAAAGCCTTCTTTTGGGCAGGGCAATTTTGCAACACCTCAAGAGTGGACATAGTTGATGGGGCTTGAGCTAGGTCCTCAACTATGTTATAATTTTGAGTAGCTCTTGCACGAGGGTTGAATGTCAATTTATGAATAACACCATTGGGAGGCTTAATTGTTAATTTAGTAGGTATGAAATTTGGAGTAGATTCTGGTGGAGATGTGGTCAAATTGGCAGGTTGATCAATAGCCTGACCATTCAAAGGATTTTCATTACCATAGTCCTTACTTTGGGTAGCCACCAAAATATCATTTTTAGGCTTAGTAGATGAAAGCATTAAAACTGAATTAGAGGAAGTAGGGTCTTGGGCAACCAAATTGGTCTCCTGATTTGGGAATGGGTCTGTCAACACAACAGGTGTAGCATAGGATTTAAGGAATTGATTCACCTCTACCCGGTGTGGAAAATCATGAGTGAAGTGCTCCTCATTACAAATTAGACATGGGTAACAAGGTTTCCTCTTCTCTTCAAGAGACTGATTGTTTTGTTTATCCTGCAGAGCATTGTCTTTCTTCTTCTTTCCTTTGCCTTTCTTCTTACTTCCTGGTTGTGGAGATTTTCCTTTAGATGATTGAATGACATTGATATCAGAAGTTGAAGTCATGGGAGTGGAAGGAGGGTTTTTAGCAACAACAACAAGAGTTGAACTAGATGGTTTACTCATTGACTATTGGCTGGTAGAACCAATCACGCCATCAACAACATGTGATTCTTTACCAGGAGTTTGAGAAACAATATCGGTAGGTTACAGAGCATCAAGTATCTTATCATACAACATGCCATATTGGGTATAAATGAGATTCAAATATTGGGCATGAAATATTACCTATTCTTCGATTAGGACTCCACCTTTGGTTACGTCTTCTGTAATAGATGGCAACAAATACTTTATGAACCATTCAACTAAAAATTGATCAAGAATGAAAGTCTTAACCAAATGATGATGACGTTGCCACTCATGAATATGATAAGAAATTTGAGTGCTCTTACTCTATTTGAAATTGGTTAATAGTTTTGTTCCAATCTCATATCTGATGGGTAACTAGAAATGTGTTAGGAATGTAGTAGATAAAGTGCTAAAGTTATCAAATGAAGCTCTAGGTAATTCTATGTACCATTTAGTTGTCATACCAGTGAGTGTACACTGGAAAAGATGCAAACAAACATAATCATCATTGAGGGAGTTTGAGGAACACCACAAATAATATGTCATTATATGTGTGGATGGGACTTCTCTAGGATTTCAATTAAATTTAGGAATATCAAAAGTCAACTTGATAGGAATAACCGACCACCAAGGAGAATGAGCAATGGGATCGTTGGTGAGCTTGGTCAAATCTGACAATTTAAGAGTTGCCATGAATGGTAACTTCTTGTGAAGGTTTGGTGGAGGATATCCTGGATAAGAAGGAATATACTGGGAAGTAGGTATCTGTGTCCTGATATAGGGAGGATTTTGATAGCTCGTATACACATAACCCTATTGTCTAGTTCCAAGATGACCTTACAAAGGTTGGAACGACTGAGTTTGGACTTGTTAACCATAAGACATCTGAGGGATACCTTGATATGGCGGATATGGTTTCTTCGTGGGATTTTTCATCATCCCAATATGACATGGATTCGGTTGTGGTTATTCTTGTGCCATACCATACACATTTTGACCCATCTGAGCTTGAGGGATGGCCTTCCCAAACTGTTGTGATTGTAAGTTACCTTGAAGAGGTTGGGTATACATGGGTTGAGATGTGCCAGATACTGGAGCAATGGGTTGAGTTAACAGTACATCCTGTAAAGGTTGGATCACATTCATTTGAGTTTGGGCATGTTGAGACATGGGTTGTTGAACAGAAATCTGAGGGGTAGATGGAACAAGTTGAGAAGCTAAAGATGAAGCCACAATTGAACTAGATTGAATAGGAAAAGTAGGCTTCCAAACACTAGCAGTCATTCCTGAATAAGGAGGACTCATTTGAGGCTAAGAACTTATTTGAGGAGATGGAAATGAACCTACAACAAGTTGCCCCCCTTCCGAAAGAGGAGGGTAATACAGAGGAAACTACCCCCCAAGAGGGTTCCCAATAAGAGATGGATTGGGATGTTGTAAATAATAATGTACACTAACATAAGGGCTATTTTGCTGCTGAAGTATAGATGTAGATGGAGGAAGAGGAGTAGACTACATTGCACTCATTAACAAAGTTCCAGATGAAATTTGAGATGTAGATGTCATGGGAGAGGTCCATGGATTGGATGTTGCATCAGAGAAGGTACCAAACAAGGATTAGTAACCAGGTGAGATGGACGAGCCACCATACAAATGTGCTCCTGGTGTGGTTACAAACATGGATGAGATTGCAACTTGGGTTTTATCAGCCATTGTAGAAGATACAGGATGGGAAACCAATGTAGGCTCAACCATGGTTGATACCAAATATGATTTCCAAGAGAAACTCAGAGGTGAGTTTAAAGGAAAAAATCAAACAAAGGAGGCTGAAATGGAGTATGAGGAGACGGAAAAGGATGGGCCTGATAAAACTGAGTCCCTTCTTGAATGGAAGAGGAGGGTTGATGCTCTTCTTTTGGAATCTCTACGATGCCCACAAGACTGGGTGGAAGGGGTTCACTATTGGGTCCAAGATATATAGTTTGAGATTGTGTCTGAGACAATGGAAGAGAATGAGACAGTCTTGAAGTAATAGGTGAAGATGACTGAGGTACCTCAGGTTTATTTGTCTTTGAATTTGGAAATTCAGGTTCAATAACCTCAGGTAAAGACATTTAAGGTGCTTCGATATTGATTGTGTCAGAGCCACTAGCCAATGGAGAGGTAATATCGGGCTCCACACTCATAGGAAAAGATGATTCATATGGATCTATCTCAGATGGAGGACCAGAAGTAATAGCCCCTGAAGTACTAGATTCGGTAGTCTGTGTTTTCTTATTCCTTTAACGATGGCCAAGAGTTTCCTCTAGTGGAAGAGGAGGCTTATTTTTCATTCTACGTGAATGATGGGGTAAAGGGTCTTATTCTTCCATGGTGGATTAATAAATTTTAACAATTAACACAAAAAATAAATCAAAGAGGGTAAACTAGGCATAAAGGTTTACCAAGCAATTGTGAACTACAATATATAACCTTGGAGAACCAAGGATTTAGTTATGTATAGGAAATCTCCCCAATTGTTGTGTTCAGTGTATCATAGTGTACAAGGCAACCAACTCAATTCCCTATGGCAATGATAACAACCTATGGTGGACTTCCAAAATATACTTGAAGATATGTGGAAGTGCAATCTATGTTAGTGATGTCTAATGCATAATCATACAATGAGAGCATTCCCATATAGTTTTCATGCATGGAGCACCATACAATATATGTGGACATACGTGGAGAGTAGTCTGATACACTTATGCACATGGAACATGATATCACCCTCATAATTCAACACTAGCAAAAATGATAGCTCCTATTTTTAAAGACATCAGAAAAATTCTTTAGCCTATACCTCTAGATGTTTGTGTTAATGTTACAAATTATCCTTAGGTTGATTCAGTAAATTTTAAAGTTTATCTTGATTTAAGTTTCGGTTTTTAGGGCTCAACATGAATTCCACCTGAATATCCTAAAATGCAAACTAGCATGATAAAATGAAAATTTTCATTTCAATGAATCTATATATGGGATGGAAGAGAACAATGAATATGCAACAAACAAAATTTTTCAAGAAATTCCCCTAATGCAATTGTTTCTAACTACTCACAAAATGCTAGATGCAATGCATAATGCATAAGATTTTTATTTTCAATTCCACTTAATTCCAGATGAAAAATAAGATATTCACCTAGTCATTGATAAAAAACACTTTTTAGAATGATGACTGAAACACCAATTCTTTCAAGTAGTCCAATGATCAAGAAACTAGTTAGCTAATGACCTAATGACAAGAAGAAAGTAAAACCCAAAACCAAGAGAAAACCAAATGAAGGCTTTTGAGAGGGATAAACACACTCAAGGACACAAGGAGGACCAGCTGGAATCAAGTTAGTCAGAGAGAAAAGCTTCAAAAGGTAATTTTTGCATGATACAAGGGTCAGTGCAGGTGAAAAGAGGCTGCTAGTGCTCTGCAACGCAGGTATAGAGAAGGACATAGTGCTCCGTAATGGTTTGTCAACAGATGAGAGGGTGTGTTGATCAGGCAAAAGGAATTTCTGACACAACAAGTCAAATGCACTTCAATGAAGGGCCTTCTTAGGGTCAATTCAAGCTGAGTGAGACACTGGAGATCTTATGAAGAGGTGTAACAAGGGAAAAAGTGAAGGAAATCACTAATGGAATGAATTGATCCCCAGTATGGTCACCAATTTGTTATACAAAATATACGGCTACAGATAAAAGTATCTTCCCTAGACCTAGTGGCCTAGTCTAGAACAACAGAAATCAAAGATTATAAAGTTTTCCTTAGAAGAATTGGACAATGGAAATATTCTTACTTGTGATCCTTCATGAGCTCTTCTCTCCTCTTGCCTTGTCAGCTCCAATCGTAGCTCCAATCACTATAATAAAAATATGCAAAAACAAACAACACAAGCCAAGGATCTATGACATCTATGTAGAAGTATACAATAATTATATTCAATGGATCAGAATATCATTTAAACACATGTACATAAACATAACATAACACATGTAGGAAAATGGTATACTCTTTGTATTAAAATGGAAGGGAGAGAGTTTACAACCAAAAGTGGAAGCTAATCTTGTAGAGAACCTCCCAAGTTGACTTTTCCTTCCTTGCCACAATGTACACCTCAAATCCACCCTAATTCATGGGAATGATATCTCTCTTATGATCAAAGAAACAACATAAGGGTATGATTAATCTCCAAAAGCCAACCTCTAGCTTGTGGATGGTAGTAAATATATAGGAGAGGATGGTAGTTTAGGAATTCTTATCCATTTACCAATCTAGGCTTGAGATCCACTCTTGATGGGAGGATGAGATCAAGGGATAAGAGGTGAAAACTCCAAGGTAGGGGAGATAGGATTCGAAGTTCTTATCCAAGGTAAATGGTTGTAACAACTCCTGGAAGCTTCTGGAAGAGGAAGCTTTAGGATTCTTTTTATTTTTCCCAAATTTCTAGAATCACTGCATCCCCAACAAGGGAAAATCTGCTCTTATTAGAGCAGCTGCAGAACTAAGCAACCTACCACTCAAAGCATGCCCCTAAAGGGATAAGGTGCATTGGGCCTTAAAAGCACTGAAATGAAGTAATGAAGGTCAGAAACTTAGGGACTTGAGAGAGTCATGCTTAGGTATTTGTGTAGGGATGATGAAAAGGTGTTCATGGATGTTAATGGATCTAGTTTGTAGGCCTATTGACCAGATGTGACAAAATGGCCTATAACACATATTAACACAACTCTAAAAATTTCCCACAAAATTTGCTAACATAATATATCAACATTTATAATTTAATATTTTTTTAATTGCATGAAAGTAAATTTAATACCTTCTGTGAAGGGATAGATGTTGATCTTGAAGTTGAGTTGAAACCTTGTGTCAACCTTGTTAAATTTTTTTATGTCAATTTAGGTTGAAATGATTGATTAATATTGTTGAATGTTGGAGACCCACTTGTTAACTCCCTGCCACTCTATAGGTACTCTTCTTCCCGAAATACACCCAGGATGCGACGAGTTTGTATGAAGGATAACGTATCTATAGAAAATTGTGGATTGAAGCTTCCATTTTGAGAACTTTCTCGCTTCCTCATGGTCCCCAATGACGAAATGCTTAACAATGTCAACATAAGTCATAATTACTTAAACAATAGTTACACTGTCATTATGACATATATCAAGAAATAGTGTGCATCCAAAAGTATTTTCTCTCATTCCGTGCCCTCTTTTTAAAGTAATTCTATTTTATGCCACTTGTCCCATTCATGGAAAATTGCAATTTAGTATTTAATAATTTACTTATTATTCATCAGCACATCTTCCATTCATATACATATTATTATGAACCTTGCACCTTAAAAATGATAAAAATCCAATAATTATAGTCCAATTTGAGAGGGATACCTCCCTTAAAACGAATATAATGGATAAGGCAAGATTTTATGATCCTAAGACTAGGTCTCCTAAGTATATATAGGAGACAAAGGGCACAATTATAATGAAATAACACAATGAAAATTTTTAGTTGACATAACAATATAAAAATAAAAATGTAATAACTCAACATATAGGGATATATAAGGCATTCAAGGGTTAAAATTGGGTTTATATAGGGCTTAACATGCCCCTCCCCTTCAAACAAGTGTTTTCCTCAACACTTGTCTAATTTCAAGTGTTTCTGCACGAATAACTCATCTTTCCATGTTGCCTTTTCTACTGGTAGGTTCTTCTATTTGATGTGGTAAGTAGTAATTGCTTGATTTCTTAGCTACTTAATCCTTGTTTATAGGAATATATCTAGTTCTAATATGATCTTCCCTTCTTCATTCATCTATGGTAAAATAGCTAGTACTAGGATCTTGTCACCAATTACCTTCTTTAATTATCGAATATGGAATATTAAATGTGCATGTGAATATGGAGACAAATTTAATTTATAATCCATACTTCCAAACCTCTGCAACACCTTATAATGGTCATAATACTTTGATGTTGATATGTTTTCCTTCTTGTTTTCTTCAGGGACATATGTTTATATGGTTTTAGTCTAAAAAATACCCAATCCACCACTTCAAATTCACTTTCACTCTAATGTTGATCTAGTTATTGTTTCATATTATTTTATGCTATAACCAAGTTGTCCTTCAATAGTTTGAGAACCTCTTGTTGGTGTTTTATGTTTTCCTCCACTACTTGAGCCTTTACAATCCCTTTCAAGGGTGATGTGATGAATGGAGGATGATATCCAAAAATCACCGTAAATGGGGACATTTTTTATGAAGCATGGGAGGATGTGCCATATCATGATTCTACCGAGGGAAATAACTTGACCCACTATGTATGTTTATCATATGAAAAGCAATTTAGATATCCTTCTAAACATTCATTCACAATCTCAATTTTCTGATGCGATTGAGGATGATTAGATGAGTTGTGGAACACCTGAAAACCCAAAGAAGAGAACAATTCAATCCAAAAATTTCTAGTGAAAATTGGATCTCTATCACTAACAATAATTTTCAGTAATCCATGTAGATTTTGGATTGTTTCCATGAATGATCTTATCATCATACTTGCTTTAAAATTATGAGAAAGAGAGAAAAAAGGGCATATTTTCTCATTCAATCTACTATTACCACAGTGACATTATTTCCTTCATATTTGAGTGAACCTATAATAAACTCCATTAAACTTGCTACCTGATGTTGACTTGGTATGGCTAATGGTTGTGGGAACCGTAGGTTATTGATTTTCTGTCCCTTATTTCCTTGGCATACCACACATTCAACCACAAAATTTTCCACATTTTCTTTAATAACATCCCATAAAAATATTTCTTGAGCATATTGTATGTTTTTAAGAACCATAGATGTCCTCTACATGAGAAGTGTGTAATTCCAAAAGGACCTTCTGTTTGAGTTGAAAATTCTTACATAAGTATAAGTGATCTTGATACCACAACAAATCATTCTTCCACATAATTTTTTCAAGTACATTGGGGTCATCTTGTAGTTGTTGAATGATGTTTCATACCTTCTCAACTTTCTTTTATTCTATCCTTGTTTCTTCCACCTAGTTAGATTATGAAATGGAAATAATGCATAGTAAACCCTTTTTGTCTTTCTCTTTCCTTGAGAGTGCATCTGCCACAATATTTTATTTATCATTTTTATGGATTATTTCAAAGTCATAACCTAATATCTTTGTGACCCATTCTTATTTCTCTTTTGAAGATAATCTTTGTTTCAAGGATTATCTTAAACTATCATGATATGTTACATTGAAGTGTCTTCTTGTTGGGTATGGAAGCCATTTCTTATTTTCACCTATTATGGACAACATTTATTTTCCATATATAGGTCTGACTAATTTCTTCGCTTCAATTTCACTAATTTCAAAGGCAAGGGGCTTTAGTGCCATGAAGTCAGGGATCAAACTCCACAAAGAATGTATTTTTGAAGTCAGGAGTGGCTAAGATAAGAGTTGTACACATAGAATCTTTAGCTTTTTCAAAAACTTTGGTTGTTGCTCTAGTCCAACACAATGCTTCATTATTCAATAATTTTGTTAGAGGTGTTTCTATTTGACCATAATTCTCAACAAAAATGTGGTAATATCTTTTCAATCCTAAGAATACGCTTCAAGGCCTTGAGGATTGACCATTCGCTCATAGCTTTGATTTTTTAGAGTCCACTTTGACATATTCATGGGATATGATAAGACCCAAATTTTCAACTTCTTGAACTCTAATGGAGCACTTGGAAGGGTTTTCATACAACTGTTTCTCTTCCAATAGTGTTAAGACCTTGTCAACATGTTGTACATGCTCTTCCCAAATTTTTTTTTAGATTACAATGTAATCAAAATATACCAACACAAATTTTCTAAGGGTTTGAAAATAAAAGTCATAGAGCTTTTAAATGTTGAAGGTGCATTAATAAGTCCAAGTGGCATAACCAAAAACTCATAATGACCTTCATGTGTTCTAAAGGTTGTTTTGGGAATGTTTTCTTTCCTCATTTGAATTTGATAATATCTAGAATGGAGATCCAACTTAGTAAAGAATATTGATCCATGCAATTCATCTAATAATTCATCAATGATAGGAATAGGAAACATATATTTGATTGTCATTTATTTTTCTATTTGTAATATGGAAACATATGCCATGAACCATAATTTTCTCTAACCATCACCATTGGTCAAGAGAAAGAACTCCAGCTAGGTTGAATGATGCCATCCTCTAACATTTTTTGAACCATATTTTGGGTAATTTAATTGTGAGTTAAATTACTTAGCATTGAATTATCAATCCAAGTTCATATAATTGTTAAGTACACTACACTATATGTGATAAGAATTAACTCTCAACCAAAATGGAAATTAACCTATTGAAATGATTGCAAGACTGAAATGAAACCTATTAATGAAAATATCTAAATGAGAACACACACATGTTCTTTCTCAAAGACTATACCTATTACAACCTTAAATTAAGAACTTGAAAAATAATGTGTTGAATTGAAACAAGTTATTATAATTCTATACCATGAAAGCTTTTGAAACTATATCTTATTGAACATAAAGACAAATCCTATTCTATTGGACTTGGAAATGAATCTAGTCTATCGAACTTTGAAAATAAATATGATCTATTGAACTTGAAAACAAATCTAATCTATTGGACTTGGAAGTAGATTTAATCTATTGAACTTAAAAGCAAATCTAGTCTATAGAAATCAACAAGACTCTATTCTAGGAAAGAAATAAAACTCTATTCTAAAGCGAGAAGCAAATGAATTGGAATTAAATCCTATTGAGATTACTGATGTGTGCATACCAAATTAGAGCCAATCACAACTATCAATTATCTATGAATCTAAGACTAAGAAACTTAAAGAGAAATAAAATAAATGTTTTTGGTTATTTTCTATTTTTTTCAAGTGCTTCATCTTCAAAAGCACATAAATTAAATGAGCATAAAGGAGCATAAATATAGTGCATAGAAAATGGAGCATATAATCAAAATACTTGAAATAAACCTTGCAAAAAATGAGCATAAATGAAACTAGTCTATCTTGCAGAAATGAAACATTAAAATACACTCATACTCATCAGGTGGCCTTCTTGAAGTGCACAAGAGGTGGAAATTTTAGGAAACTATTGATCAAACACTATATCTCATCATGAAGGAACAACCATATCAAAGTATTGTATTAACTGAAGTGAACTTCAATAGCATTCATAACATCAAGTATAAGCATAGCCAACCCTTAACATTCCAAACTTAACACACCTTTGAATGGATAAGGTTACTACTCTTATTTAGACAAAAACTAAGATAACTAATTAATAAATGTAGATCCACAAATATCTCCTATATCCACATATCTCTCCTATATCCACAAATATCACATTTGGTTACAACCATGTGTTAACATCTAGCAAGTAACATATTTACATATCCTCTTACAAATCTCTCAAATATATGATAGGAGACATATTTACATATCCTCTCACAAATCTCTCAAATATTTGGTAGAAGACACTTCTGAAATTTTTTATGGTTCTTCCCCATGAAATGTTCTTGATCAATGATCTCAAATATTCCTCAAATGTTCAATAGTTTGAAGAAGAAATTCGAATTTGAGATTTCGAGGCCAAATATGATTTTGTTGGAATCTTCATGCCTACACACATCACATAACTCATCTAACTTTTAGATATAAGTGAATACATGTTTTTTTCTAATATTTAACCATAAATTCACTCAAAATATTAAAATAAATTCTTTCGAAAATAATAAGTATAAGCCCATATATGATCATGGAAATGGTCTTAGTGTAGGATGATGGAGCTGCGGAATATGGTAAATACTGAAGGAAGAGAAAGAAAAGATGGTGAAATGGATGACATTTTGGAGACCCAACACCATACCATACTCAATCTCACTCTTCTATGCATATGGATATCTATAAGGCCTAATGTTAGGTGGTACACTTCTAGGTTGCAAATGAATAGCATGGTCGTGATCTCAAGTAGGTGGAAGACCCTCATGCATCTCTCTAAGTAACTTGGAATTATTTTTGATAAAACTTTGGAAATCAATTGGAGTAGAGGATATATATTTTTTAACATCTAGTGAGAATTATTATGAAATTAACCCATGGTGTCCCTTTTTTATAATTTTTTCATGCTACTAGAGATTATCACTTTAGAGGATTTCCCTTGGATACCTCGAGCCCCAATTTCCTTTCTTCTGAAGGAAAATATCATGAAAATATATTGAAAATTAAGGGACACTATTCCTAATGATGGTAACCATTGGATCCCTAGTACAACATCAACACCACCCATTTGGATTGTAATTATGGGAAAATCCAATAAATACTCCCCCATATTCAACTTGATATTATGTACTCCCATGGAAAATTTATGGTACCTCCATCTGCAATCATTACTTGAAATTTTGGTGTTGGACATACAAATTAGTTAAGAAGTTTTTCCAATTTGTAATTAATTAATTTATGGGTGCTACTTAAATCAATCAACATCTTTACTTTTTTACTTTTGATATATCCTTCTATCTTGAGGGTTTGTGGAGTATTAAGCCATCCAATGTATGACAATATATTGTTGGATTAGTCTCTTTTAGCTCTTGATCTTGTGACCATTCTAATTCATGATATTATTAATATTCACAATCTATATAGAATAATTTATTCTCACCACATTTATTCCCTTTACTATATTTTCTATCTCAGTTGACATGCAGTCCCTTTTCTCTTCTTTCATCTATTTGTTGAGGTGTCAACCTTGTCAATTTAGGAGAGGAAGCATGATGTTCTCTATAGTTATTAGTGACCAATTTTATAGTAATCATATTTTTACTTTCAACTTTCCTTGCTAAAATGAAAGAATGCTATAGGGATTTAGGTTCAAAGAGACACACCTCATGTTGGATACTTTCCTTTAAAGTTCCCATAAATAAATCTAACAAATTATATTTTGAAATGTTTTTTACCCTGAGAGAGAATTTTTGGAATTGTTGTACATGTTTTGTAATTGGACCTTTTTCATGAAGATTTGCTAGTTGACTAAATAATGTATTACTCTTAATATCCCCATAATGTGTTATCAATTCCTCCACAAAAATGGACCTAGGATACAATAGAATCCATTTTTCTTTGACAGAGCCATTGATATTGTACAAATTGTTCTTGTTCAAAATACCTGGATTCCATATTTAACTTTTGTAAGGTTGTCACTTGGTGTAGATCAAAGTATTGCTCCATATATAATATCCATGTTATGGGATTGTTACCATCAAACTTCCTCATATTGATCTTCAGAATGAAGTGGTTCCTTGGTGTTGACTTGAATCCCTGGTGATATGGATCTTGGATTGAAAAAACATGATTAAGGTATTTATCATTCAACATATGTGCTCTCCAATTGTGATAAAATACTACCCATATGTGATTGAGTATCAACACAATTATTATATTTATGTTCATGAATTCCTTGGATCTCCATATCCCTTTTAGTGAGATTCTGTAATAGCATGTTTTGCATTTTTTATTTCTTTGTTATTTTTAGTCATGGATTCACGTATTTATTTGTTATTTAAAGTTATGGGATTTTGTATTTATTCCTTGATATTCCGCATTTATTCCTTGGTTTCTTTCATCCTTTGTTCCATATGTGACAAGTTACCTCCCAACTTGGATACCTAATACTGGATATCTTCTATTTTTTCATGAGTCATGTATGGGTTCTTTGGAGGTTTAAGTTGTGAAGTAAATTTAGAAGAACCCTTAGGAGCCATGTGAGTAAATAATAATGATCCTCTTTTTCCTATTTATCACAATTTTTGAATAACCAAAAATATATCTTTTAACCAAAAGTTATGCAGGTTGTAAGTTACATGTTTTTCAAAACCCTAGTTTGTAGACTATCTAGATAGTTGACTTTTCTTCTGATATGTATTTGAAAATTTAGCCATTCTAAATCCAATTATTTTCCCACAATACTCTGACATGTCTTTCGTACAATTCCGAAGGACTAACCAAAATTTATGTGCCAAGAGAAGTTTATGAACATTCCCAAAAATTCTTAATTTTTTGCCTCTTCCTATTAAGAGTAAGATTGTATAACATGTCATGTATCCAATTCTTCAAATCTGATTTTAATTTTGTTTCTTGATATACTTGAGTATGTCTCCTCAAATATATGAAATTTTCATAGTTTGAAGTGTCACAAAAATACATTCTAGAGAAAATTCCATGATTGCTCATTTGAAATTGATTTCAGGACCATTCACAAACCCTAAATTACAAAAATTATACCTATGAAATTATAGTGTCAACTAGAATGTACATTTTTTTACAAAATACATTGAGGTGTTTTCTCAATTCTCTCAAAATTCCATCGCCTAAATCTTCCCAAAAAAAGAATTACAATAAAAATTCCAAGCTTGCTCTTTTGAAATTGATTTGATAATCATTCACAAACCTAATTTAAATAGGGTATATCTATGAAAGCATAGCAAATAAAAATCTAAAATTTTTACCAAACATACCTTGATATTCCTCCATGATATTCTCAAAATTCCAAGATGACTTGTTTGAAGTACAAAACCTTAGGTTCATAGCTCTCATACCAAATGTTATAAACCTTGTTCCTTAAAATGATTAAATAATCCAATAATCATAGTCCACTTCGAGGGGAATACCTCCTTTTACAATGAATTCAATGTATAAGAAAAATATTAATGATCCTAAGATTATAACTCTGTAATATAGATATATGAGACAAAGGGTACAATTATAATGAAATGGCATAATAGAAGGTTCTAGATGACATAACAATATAACAATAGAAATGTAATAACTCAATATCTTAGGCTTAATGAGGGGTTTTAGGATTAAAATGGGGCTTATATAAGACGTAACACAGATGTGCACATGTTGCACAAAATATTGTCACCATGACATTCTGCAATCAGTGTGAGTCTATCACCACTCATACTTTCCTCCTTTGCAAGTCTTAAACCTCAGTTCTTCATGTCAAGCCTTGAAAAATGAGAGAAAGCCCTTAAAAATCTCTAAAACTCTGGTTCCACACTTTCTCTTAGCATTACTTGCGGTCCCGCACCCACTGGTCATGTCCCCTGTGTACCTGACCGCTCTGTTTCTGTGTAAAGGGTGAGAACCCCTGTAAAAGTCAAAAAGGCACAAGTACATTCTTAAAAACTCACTTTGGGTTATTTCTGGAAGCTTTTAGAGGGAATCTTGAGGTGGCAAGTTCACTCCTTTAAGGTGCATGCATCCCATACCTAAAGGAGCTAACCCCTTGATGTGAGGAGCTTATCCCTTTGAAGGAGGACTTTATCCCTTCATAGGTGGACCTGTAACTTCCTTCCTCTGCACTATAAAATGAGGCATTGGGTTGGTTACTAAGGAGGTTGAAAGCTGAATATTTTTGAGGGTAAATGTTGTTGGAATTTAGTCTTCCTAATTGAGCTTGAGAGGAGAGATTACATACCTTTTTGATCTCATTGGGAAGAGTGTGAGGCTTGTCAAAGTAGAGGAGATTCTTGTCTGGACCCTAGGAGGAGCTTGTACAACATCAAGGCACCAAAGGTTGTAAAGTTCTTCTTATTTTCAAAGTTAATACAATCAAGTTTATTTTTCTCAATAAGCTGTGTTTTATGGTTTATTTCATGGATTCCTTGATCACCATGATGAATATGATTTATTATATTGGCTATGCAGGTGTTATTTGATGTGTGCTTGTTTGTGTTTGCAGGTTCTCAAAAGGAAACTCATTCGGACTGTCGAAGCATGGTTCCCACAAACTAGCGTTGGACTTAAGGTAGGGTCTAAAACACCTCTTGGTTTTTATTTATAAATCACATTATATTTAGAGAAAGATAGATTTGCTTGTTCTACTTGTCGCTAGATATCTGTTGATACTAGGGAGATCAGTCTTGTCTGCAAGAACGATTTATCCGGCCGAAAAATTGGTGACTCCACTGGGGATCGAACCCAGAATCTCTGGTTTCGCAGACCAGCGCCTTAAGTAATTAAAATATTCAATCGTGGCTGAATTACAGAGACAATCCCGTAGACTTCGGGGGCAACCTCCCGAGTATTCACCAAGCCAGCTTGAAGGGCTACGAGCTCTTGTAACTACTAGTGTCAGGCGGAAAGAGTCGATTGTGCGGACACAACCAACCTCCCTAGGAGCCTAAGACTCTCTAGTGACAAACAAGAGCAATCCTTCTCTAAACATGCATTTACTATATGGGAAATCAAGTGTTTAGATCCTACCTGTAATCCAACGCTGTTGTAGCAGTCCAGCTCCGCTGATCCGGATGAGCTCCTCCTTCACTTTGAAACCTGCATACACTAACAATCAAACGATTAAATAACACTTGATAATCTCATAGAATAAAACATATTTAACACATAGACCAAGGAGTACATGAAACAACTCATAAATAACAAGTTATTGAGAAGAATGGACTCATTTGCATTAATAGGTAACAAAAGGAACAAATACAACCTGAGCCTTGGTGTTGTGCAAGTCCCTCCAAGGGTCCATCAAGAGTTCTCCTTTACTTTGACAAAGCTCACCCACTTCCAAATAGAACAAGTAAAGATGGCAATCTCTCCTCACAAGCTTCTAAATGGGAGTTCTAATTCCTGCAGCATTTACCCTTAGAAATGTATAGCTTCCAACCTCCTCTCCTTCTGGCCCAATTCCTGTATTTATAGTGCTCAAGAGGAAGTTAATCAGGTCCACCATCAATGGGATAATCCCCTCTTTGGATGGGATAGCTCCCTTATTGATGGGATAAGTTCCTCTTTGGTAGGAGTGCATGAACCATCTGGAGGTGCTCAATACACGTCGAACAACCTTCTAGAATGCTCTAGAAATGACCACAAGTGACTTTTTAAAGATGAAACTTGCGCATTTTAACCTTTACAGGGGGACGCACCTGCCCCTTTACATACAGAGCGTCCAAAGACGCAGCTTTTGTGAACATTGGGTGCGTCCCCGCAGGTAAGGTTGAGAGAACCTGCGTCCCCAGAGATAAATACATTTATAAAGACTTTTCTCTCTTTTTGGAGTTTGACATGGAGAGCAGAGGCATAAGACTTGCCCAAGAGGATAGCATGACTGTTGATAGAGCCATACTAACTGTAAATAGTCATGGTGACATTTTTTAGTGTAACAGATTTCCCCCTAAAGTGCGAAGCCTGAAATAGATTAGGGTTTTGTATTATCTAGGAAGGGTGAAGCGCTTTATCATTTCAAGGATTATCTCTTGGAGAGCCTGGTCAGAAACTGCAATTTTCAACACAAAATACATGTATAAGATTATATCATCACTGAGGTAGGCATTCCCATACTCAGATTAAAACTTTAACTAACAGACTAACTACTCTGATACAGGAATGATCTTGCAGTACATCATAATCATAGACTTTTGTAGACACAGTATGGGCGCAGCCATCTGTTTATGATTAGTCTACTTAGATAATGAATACAAAACTCCTCGCAGCCTGGATGGTGGAAACTAGATCCAGGGTCTTCATTTCTACTTCCCGAATTGGTACGATTCTAGCCATGCGAATAAATGAGTTGATGTCGAACATGGTAGAAACCACTTGATTACCAGTCGATGATGTAAACTGTTAACAAGCGTGAGAGAGACCACCAGTAATGTCAATGGTTCTCAAAGTACCCAGTACAATCCATGAGATGTGAATGAATGAGTTGATGTCGAACATTTCACGGAATCCTTCGATCGAAAGTCAATGATGTAAACTGACGTCAAAGGCGAGAAACCTGCCATTGATGCATGCAGACTTCAAGGTACTGACGATTTCTAAGTCATCTCTCTAGATAATGTGCTGATGTCGATAGAAAGCGACCCGTTGCAGGCAAGCCCGCAACACGAAATCATTGTTCAAGTTGAAGAAATGTTGCTGTAAGGACTGACTCAGGGATGGTCAAATGGATGACAACAAATGGATGACAAGTATTTTGCAGATGAAAGTTTTGCTTGCAGACCTCTTGAACACATAACGACACAACAGATGGCTTGGTGATAAACGACTCAAAGTTAATCCCCGGAACCCGGCTGAAGACTTTCAAAGTGGTTTGATCAACTGTGAGGTAAAGGATTTCCCAACCCAGGTGAATGAAAAGTGTCGTGTTCAAGAGTGGTAATAAAGTTTCTTCTGAGACAAAAGGTAACAAATAGGCTCATTCTTCTCTCTTTTCCCCCACCATTTCTGGCAAGTACCTCTTTATTTTTAACAAGCTTGAGGAGGATAACATATGCTTGATTATAAGCTCATCCTTCGGATGAGTCCAACCTAGTTTTGATTCGAACCCTAGGAAGGAGTGGTTCGTTCCTGTTTGTAATTGAACAGGTCCTTTACTGTGAAATGTTTAACGAGCCCAGTATAGGAGAAACTCGGCGTTTTTCAATTTTAGAGAGTCTGAAAAACTTAAGAAGACTCCAAGTTGAACTTTTTCGTAGATTTGTGTCCCTCAAGCCCGAAAAAGTATAAAATAATACCTGGGGGAACCGCTTGATCTTGCGACCAAGGAGTACTTTCATAATTAGTGCCACTGACCTGAAAAGTAAAAAGCGATCAAGGACACGTCGTTTTATTTCCGTATCGAGTTTGAAACGACAAAAACCCGGCAATCTTTTCCTGATTTTACGGTCAGAAAAGAGCTATAAGGGGACCGTCTTTTAATTCCGTTTTAACGAGTGTAAAAGAAACGCTCGGCAATCTTTTCATTTTTTAGGAGTCAGAAAAGGGCTTAAAAGATGACTCTGATATTTTGGTTCGTGAAAAATGACAATTTTCCCTCTAAATCCCTTTGTCCTGCACAAAAACGACACATTACTCATACCTGTTTAAGATAGGCAAAAATACATCGAAAAACATCCTTCCATGGTGAAAAATGAACAAATTCATCCAAAAAACCTATAAAAAGACTTTTTACCATGTCATTTTTACCATTTTACTGTTGAGGTTGAAAAAAGGGCTTTTGGCAAGAAACTTCCCGTGGTCGCTGCGGAAAATCCGACCGTCAGAATCGAACGCCGTCTCTTCCAGGTATTTTACAACATCCTACTCTTCAATTTCATCCGATTAAAATTGTATTTTAGGTTTTAGTTTTGATTTTTGGGGGGTTTTGGGTTTCAAAATGCGCTCTGCGGTGGACGCAGGTGCCCTTCGGGTGACCTGCGTCCCCCGACTTTTTCCTACACAGGAAAAAGGTCGGGGGACGCAGCCCACCTTCAGGCCAGCTGCGTCCCGACGCCCTGTGTTCTAAACGCGGGGTGCGTCCTCCGTGAAAGGCGGAATTTGAAACCCCAATCTCCACAAATAACCATTCAAATTTCCCCAAATCAATTCTAATCATTGTTTCTTGGTGTGTAGGGCACTCACCATGTTGGATTGGAGAGAAAGAGAGCACGAAGACGTTGATTTAGCTGCAATTGAACATCAACCTTCCATTGATGCCCTAAAAGCATGCGGGCTATATAAATACTGGGCCATACCTGGCATGAGGGCTCAGGTGAGATTCTTGGAATGGCTGGTTGAGAGATGGAACGTTCAAGAGCAATGCTTTTACATCGGAGGGCACCAGCTCGAGATAGAGCCCTCTGATGTATACTTTCTCACTGGCTTGCCAAATAGAGGCGAGCAACTCAATCTAGCCGGGACTAGGCCGGGTGGCCAATCCCTTGCTAGTCTCCGGGCAGATTGGTGCACACCCAATGCACACCATGCGAAAGGCGTGGAAATCAAACACATCTCTCTGCGTGAACTCAAAGTTATAGCTTTCACGGTTACCAGAATTTGCGGCGCAGCCGCTTTACATATTGCCTCTGGGTCCCAAATGCGGATGGCGATTGACTGTTACCAAGGCACCATTTTCAACTGGTGTGATGCTGTGTCGGCTAATATGAAGAGCCAACTGACTAGGGCAAAGAACGGACGACTGAAGACCTTTGGATATGGGCCTCTAGTCGTGAGCTTTGCCTTAGAGAGAGTTCCGATGCTGATCCCTCAGCAACTCACTGTTGATATCTTGGGTCCTCGGGAGCCAAAGCTGGTACGATGGGTTGCGGTGATGGCCCGGCATCCTGACGAGGGCGCGGCGATTGTTCGATTCTCTGATAGTTATTTTCACTGGTTAGAGGACCAGGTTTTTTCGATCCAGGACTTTCCGTATGCCGGAGTAGATTTTCGAGGTGATCCGGACATGGTTCTTCCACAGGGAGAACAATGGGATGACAGAGGTACTTTATTTTTCACAAGTTTTCAAATTATGTATTTTTTTTGTTTTTTATATATATCGTCTCAAAACTGACAGTAAAAATTTTCAAAATGCAGATGTTGGTCCACAGCGCCCAGCCAACCTCCGGCCTTTTGAGAGGAGACATCCAGTTGCACCGGTACCGGCCCCACAGGACGCGGCTGCAGAGTCACTAGCTGAGTTGGAGCAGGATCTAGAGCGTCTGACGGCGGATATGCCTGAGACTACCATAGATGATATTCCTATCAGACTTCAGCGCTATGTAGTCGCAGTCCCTGGACCGTTTAGGAGATTTTTGTGTAAGGTAGCCCGTGCAGTGGTGTCGTATAGGGAGCACCACCAGTGATTGGCTAGTCACTTTGTAGACACATGTGACATTTTTGACTTTTTGTACTTTATCATTTTTGCCGATCATAAGGTGTTTTTCAACCTATGATCGAAGACGATGTATATTTTTTGACACACTCCTATCTATATATATATCACTATTACCGGCTTATCTTGTTTAACATATGTGATGAAATGTTTTTAAATTTACTTGCATGATTATCGTAAATGTCTGTCCAACATTCGAGAAGCAATTGCATCTGCTAATGTATTTAAAGACCTTGGAATATGCTGATATTCAATGTAATCAAATTCACGTTCCAAGAGACGCACTCTCAAAAACAACCTTAATAACACAGGATTTCTAATGGCATAAACTCTATTAAGCTGTAATACAACAAGTTCAGAATCTAACCTCACTATCAAACGTCGAATTCCAAATGAAATAGATTCGGATAATAATTCAACCACTGCACTGTATTCTGCAATGTTGTTCGTTGTTTGACCGAGGCTTACCCCATGCATAGAAACTAACTCGTCAGAGGGTGAATAGATAACCCAAGCTGCGGAAGAGATATTCCGTGTACTACGACAAGCACCATCAGCAAATCCAATGTATGTTTGGAGAGGCGTCGACATCTGCAATATCAAGAGTAAAACCAAGATAAGCCAGAATAACGACGAAAAACACACTCTCTAAGCTAAGCACACTGACTAACTAACAAACATACTAGCTAGAAAGAAAACCTAACCTAACTAAAAATTCTCCATACCCACCATTTAAGCATAATACCTCTTTAGGTAAAGTCCATTTCTGGGTTTACCCAAAGAGTCCCCATCAAAATCTACCAGCTCATAAGCCCCTTTTGCTAGCTTTCGCTTTACAATGTAGGGTCCATGCCACATAGGAACGAATTTTCCAGCACCTAGCTTATCGTTAGCTTGATCATATAATAGCACTAGGTCTCCCTCCGAAAAACTTCGAGGGGTCACATTTCTATCATACTGAGCTTTCATTCGCTTCGCGTGAGTCTCGATTGCCAATGCAGCGTCACGTCGAGTCTCATCTAATTTAGCTAAGTACAATAAACGTTTCTCCTCTTCGGAAGTAGCTGGAAGTAATTCGACAGCCATTTGAAGTGATGGGATTTCGCATTCAATGGGTAACACAGCTTCCAAGCCATAAACTAGCTGGAAAGGAGTGAACCCTGTTGAAGTTTTCACTGAGGTTCGGTATGCCCATAGCGCTGAAAATAACATGTTGTGCCAATTCGACCGATGAATACCAATGGTTCGTCGGATCATGATAACCAGAACTTTGTTGATAGACTCAACCAAACCGTTGGCTTGCGGATAATAAGGAGTAGAGCTATCGTGGCGCAAACCAAGCTGGCTTGTAAGCTCAGTCATCATGATGTTTCGAAAATGGCTCCCATGGTCAGTAATGATTGCTTGTGGGACACCAAACCTAGTTATAATATGATTGAATACGAAAACTGCAGCTGTTTTGCCGCTTGCGTCGAATGTAGGCATCGCCTCGGCCCATTTAGTAAAATAATCAACCGCGAGGATGATATACGCATGCCCCCCGGCCGAGTGAGGGTTACAAGTAATAAAGTCGATACCCCATTTGGCGAATGGACCAACGGCAATTATAGGGTGGAGAGGAGCAGGTGGTGCGCGCATCTTGCGATCAAACACTTGACAGTTGTGGCACTTCCGGACTGCAATGATACAATCTTTAAACATAGACGGCCAGAAATAGCCAGCGCGCAACACCTTCTGAGCTGTGGCATACCCAGACATATGACCGCCACATGCTCCAGAGTGACAATCATTCAAAACCCTCTCAGCCTCTTCGTGAGTTAAACAACGTCGAAAAACTAAGTCTGCCCCCCGGCGATAAAGTGTATCTCCAATAATTTTGTATTGCTGGGATTGAAACCGAATTTTTCGACGTTCCGCCTTTGAAGCTTCAGGCCGAAAGGTTTGGGTTTGGAGATAGATGATTATATCCCCGTACCACGGATCTAAAGTACTGATAAGAAACAAAGATTCGTCCGCAATGGACTCCTCTGCCACAGTCTCTGTGTCAGCACGCGGGAAATCACACATCAATTCCGCAAAAACTAAGGATTTCTTAGACTTGGACTTCTCGAACTCCAAGTCGAACTCTTGCAGGATAACGATCCATTTAGAGTACTTGCCCCCTAGCAGTTGTTTTGTCAAAATATAAATCATAGGGTTGCAATCCGAAATAACTGTAGTTTTACGGAGAAGAATGTAGTGACGAAAACGCTGGACAGCTTGAACGGCTGCCAGGGCCAATTTCTCCACATGCGAATATTTTAGCTCAGTGGGATTTAAGGTCCTACTAAGATAATATATCACATGTTCCGCTCCGAATTCATCTTCTTGAACTAACACCATTCCAATGGTGGAATGCGAAGCTGCGAGGTATAAGAAGTAGTCCTGGTTGTAGTTGGGAGGATGCAACAACGGTGCATGGGTCAACGCGTGTTTAAGTGCATCAAAAGATTGTTGGGCAATCTCGTCCCAAAAGAATTGAGCGTTCTGTTTCAACAACCGTGTAAAACCTTTAGTGACCTCGGCGTAGTTTGGGATGAATCGGCGTAAAAAGTTCGCTTTCCCTTGCAAACTTTGGAGTTGGCGCAAACTCGAAGGAGGAGGCAATTTGATGATAGCTTCGACCTTCGAGGGATCGACGCGAATGCCGGCTTTTGAAACAACAAATCCCAGCAATCGACCTGTTTCTATACAGAAAACACACTTGTGGGGATTCAACCGAATTCGATAATGCCTACACCTCATAAAGATTGCTCGTAAGTGGACAAGGTGATCAGCTCGATGTAAAGAATGAGCAGGCAAATCATCGAGATACGGTTGCACAATGTGCTTGATGTCATGAAATGCGTAAGACATCGCCCGTTGAAAAGTGGCCCCGGCATTCTTAAGCCCAAAAGGTAATTTGCAATAAGCAAATGTCCCCCATGGACAAATGAATGCCGTTTTTGGTTGGTCGGCAGGTAGAATATTGATTTGATTATAGCCCGAAAAACCATCCATGAAGGAAAACATTTCACTTCCGGCACAATCATCAATAATTTGATCGATATAAGGCGTAGGATAGTTGTCTTTTGGACAAGCTCGATTTATATCCCTATAGTCGATACAGATTCTTATTGTTCCTTGTTTCTTGTTGACCGGAACAATATTCGATACCCAATCCGTTAACGGGATCGGATAAATGAAACCTGCTTTCAACAGCTTTTCGACTTCTGCTTTAATCGCAGCCGCTTTTCGAGGGTGAATCTGACGCAACCGTTGCCGGACGGGTTTAGCATCCGGGTAGGTCTTTATTTCATGAACAACAATGGCAGGATCGATTCCCGGCATTTCCTCGTAAGACCAGGCAAACACATCGCGGAATTCTTGGAATAGGGCCTTGTAAGTTTGGATTTCATCTTCTGTACATGCGGCACCTATATGAATGTTCTCCTCAATTCCGGGCTTCACTGAAATATCAATGGGAATAGTACGAGAAATATTCCCTAAATTCAACTCTGAATCAGAATGTTTCGTTGGATCCTGAGCGTCTTTGACATATTCAGCGGTAAAGATAGATGAAAAATCATTTTCAAATGCATCATCCTTAGGTAAAAACGAAGATCTGTGATGGAGATCTTCCCATGGTAGATCGTCTACACTTAGGATTTCGCGAAGTTGTTCGTCAGATGACACGACTTCGGGAAACGCTATCCGTTCTAAGGTTGAGGTGAAAAGTGATTCTTCACTGACCACATTCATTTGGTCGATTTGGGTTGAACGCGAGTCGGTAAAAGACATGACAGCTTCATAAGCAATTTCATATGGACTCAAAGGCATAGCATCACCGAATGAGTCTATCTCAGAGTCAGATGGGACAATCCAAGGATCATCATAAATAATGTTTTCTGATGTAATCATATGAATTGTTGCAAATGAAGGGTCTACGCTGAGTGGAGGGAGAGGAAAAGTTCCCAGTAAACCGGAATCTTTAACTAAACCTACACCAACGTCCCTATAAGGGATTGTCGTCTTACCGACATGCTGGATACTCTCTGAAGAGGCTGGGTCGGATGAAAAGTATGTCAGCTGATCAATAGTCACGATCTTACCGTTATGTGGAAACTTAATTACTCTGAAGACCGATGAAACGACCGCTGTCATAGCATATGACCAACTTCGACCCAAAAGAAGGTTGTAGTCTAGAGGGGCATCAACCACTTCCACATCCAGACTAACGGTTTTACCTTCTACCCCTATAGGCAATTCCTGTAGAATACCAAACGGACGGAACCCACGGCCATCAAAGGCCTTAAGGATGGTGGGGGATTGGTTCAACGAAGGAGAACCAAGCGATCTCCAACATTGAATCGACATAATACACGTAGAAGCTCCCTCATCAATCACAGTCCGATGAATAGGCCTGTTTTTGACTATCACTGGAATTTGGAAAGCCATTTGATGGGGGAGACGCGGTGTACTATTTTCTAGATCGAAGATTATTAGATTCGGGTCCTGAACATCAACAGCTCCGATAGCCGACAAAAGTAATTTTCGTTGTGCTGGGCATGATTGCAGCACTTCTAACGCCGACATTGCTGAGGGTGAAACAGCTAAGTCCTCAACAATGTTGTAATTCTGGGCTGCTCTCGCATGTGGATTGAAAGCAGACCTTCGAAGTACACCCTTGGCGGGCGGTTTAATTACTAAGTCCGGGTTAGGTTTCTCGATCTGTAGTGGATCGGAACCAGGAGCTGAGGTTGATGGGTTAGAGTGAGAAGATTCTGCTTCCTTACCATCAACAGGATTCTTACTACCATAATCTTGCGATCGAGTCGCAATCCTCACATGAGACATCATCAAAATGGGTTCTTCACTGGCATTCGAGGAAGAACCTATCATCTTATTCTCCTGCTCCGGAAATGGATTTTTTAACACAGCAGGAGTGGGAGAACCTTTGACTATTTTCACAACCTCGGCCCGATGAGGGCAATCTCTCGTAAAATGATCCTCTTCACAAATAAGACAAGGATATCGAGGTTTGCGCTTTTCGTCATTGGTTTCCGACTTTTCCGTTTTCTCCTTCGGAGCCTTGTCTGCTTTAGCCTTCTTCTTTCCTTTCTTCTTTCCACCGTTTTTTGATTTGGCCGTAGATGACTCTACAGCGTGAATATCGGCGGTAAGTTCAGGAGAAGACTCTCCTGTCGGGGAATCAGGCAAAGTGATAATAGGAGTAGTTGAAGCCTTGGAAGACTTCTTCTTGCTCTTTGTATTCACGATACCAATCATACCATCAGCGGCATGAGATCCCGAAGGAGCAGCAGCGATTTGATTCGACTTTGGAAGATCCGGAATCTTCTCGTGTAACGTACCCGACTGAGTGTAAACTAAGTCAAGGTATTGCGCCTGAGCAATGACTTGCTCCTCAGTAACTACTCCGGCCTTAGCTACATCTTCAGTAATCTTCGGTAATAATGATTTAACAAACCATTCAGCTAAGATTTGGTCCGGGATAAAAACTTTCACTAGCCTTCTTCGACGTCTCCACTCATGAATGTGATCAGAAATATACGTGGACGTTGATTGTTTTAGTGAAGTTAATAACTCCGTGCCGTTATCGTATCTGACCGGCAACTGAAAGTGAGTTAAGAACGAGGTAGCTAACTGGCTAAAATTGTAAAAAGAGGCCCGTGGTAACTCAATGTACCACTTGGCCGCGAGACCAATGAGTGTACGCTGGAAAAGACGTAAGCGGATCGAATCATCCGAGATAGAATTTGAAGCACACCAGAGGTGGTAAGTCATCACATGATTGGACGGATCCTCTCCAGACTTACCTTCGAACTTGGGTATATCACTGGGCAACTTATTTGGCATTGG
This sequence comes from Pinus tabuliformis, assembly GCA_031772625.1. Taxonomy (NCBI): domain Eukaryota; kingdom Viridiplantae; phylum Streptophyta; class Pinopsida; order Pinales; family Pinaceae; genus Pinus; species Pinus tabuliformis. Next base: position 1,354,938,701 of record CM062816.1, on the reverse strand, counting down.
CGGCCAGAACTGAAGATATTGAATTGGATCGTTCGTTAGGCGCGTCAAGTCTGGTAAATCCAAAGTTGCGATAAACGGTAACTGCCGGTTAGGATCTCTAAAACTCTGGGTCACAATACCAGCCCCAGGAGGAGGATATCCAGGATAACTAGGAACAGGAGTCGCATTTGGGATATTATATCCTCCTGGAAAACCAGGATTAACCGGACCGTACTGGGGTTGTTGAGGTTGTTGATAAGTGTACCCAGGATACGGTTGATACTGGTAAACCGGTTGTTGGACAGCTTGCCCAGGTTGGTACTGTCCCTGGTACGGTTGGTGAACAAATTGAGGTTGAGTAGTGACAACCGTACTTATACCAGGCTGACCTGCAGGCATCTGGACCGTGGTTTGAATCGTAGATCCAGACAACGGTAAAGATGTCTGAGGAGTGGTTACAGAGACAGTAGAAACCGGAGCCGTCGATACTCCAGAAGTAAGTATGGTAGATGTGGCGGTAGTTGCAGCAGCCGTTTGAGATGGAGTACTAGGTGCAATTGGCGGCTGAGTAACTACCGAAGTTACAGAAGTTTGAACATTTGACTGGACAGGTTGCGGTTGCTGGGGTGGACCAGAAACTACGGGTTGTCCAGCTTGAGGTACCAACTGTATACTTGGCTGCAACACCTGTTGACCCTGTGATGGATCCCACACTAACATTCCAGGGTATTGACCCGTAACAGGTTGAGGATACTGAGATCCATAACCGGATTGAGGATAGGATTGATAATTGTAAGGTGCAGTTCCCATACTTGGAACATATGACTGACCTTGAGGTGGTTGATAACCTTGACTCGAGTATTGACCTTGAGGTTGATAACCTTGAGGTAAATACGGATACTGGGGTTGACCTTGACCTTGAGGTTGGTACCCTTGAGGTTGATACCCTTGGGGTTGATACCCTTGGGGTTGCCATCCTTGAGGTTGATATTGATACTGAGGTTGACCCTGGGGTACATATTGAGGCTGGGGTTGACCTTGAGGCATGTATTGCACCATAGGCGCATACTGACCTTGAGGTTGCCCCCCAGACACAAATGGTGTACCTTGAGGTTGCCCCCCAGGCGTTAACTGAGGCTGCCCCCCAGGCGGTAATTGGCCACCTTGAGGTTGGGAAACGGGAACTGAACCTGACATCATGTAAATGTCTCCTACACCCAATGGTATATTACCACTGTTTCCAACTAATAACCCATGATCAACGGGTTGAGGAGATGCCCCCGCAAAGGTACCAGAAAGTGATTGATACCCAGTGGGAACAGAAGGACCGCCGTGTAAGAAAGATTCAGGACTTTGAGTAAACACGGACGACTGACCAGACATATTTACAGGAGTATGAATACCTCCAGGTGGAAAAGGAGTACGAGGTGTAGAAAAACCTAGCCCAAAGTTGTCTAAATAATTGGTTAACGAAAGGTACCAAGTAGTACTTCTAGGAGGACTGTAAAAGATAGATTCACGCTCCCTTAGATCAATAGTAAGTTGATCTTCAAGGTTAGAGACGCCTATTTCTTCCTCTGGAGCAAGTTCTTCGATAGCAATCAAACCAGTAGGAAGATTTTCGGTGATAATTCTTTCTATTCTCGGTGAATCAGGAACACTAGAAGTCGGAGTAACAGGTTCAGATATTTCAGGTTCTTCGCCTGTATCACTAGCAGACGAAAAACTACCAACAAGCTCAGAAACTGTAACAGCTTCGGGATTATAACCTGTCTCTAAACCTTGGTAATCTGAATGGACTACCAAGGAAGATTCTCCTTCTTCAGGTGAACCTACTCTACTGCCACTAGGAGGAGTTACAAGGACCTTTAAACCTTCTAGATTACCCGGTCGTCTCGAGGAGGTGAATCCCTAAGTCTACGGGATCTTCTTAACAATTCGGCCACAGAAACAACTTCAGGAGACTGGCCCCGAAGTCTACGGGACTGTCTCGGTAATTCCGCCACAGCTAAAAACTTTTAACTACTACACACGAAAACAAAATAAAATTTCAAATCAAACCACCTAAAGTCTCTAAAGAACCAAACAAATTTGAATCACACGCCTAAAGAATCTAGGGCGTCAAACCAAGCACAAACAGTAGCCTTCCAGACCGAAAGCGCTAGTTGGTGATGAAGCCCAACATCGCTGGATTCAGTACAGAAGTGGCGGGTGGAACAGTTACCCCGGCAACCTGCTTAATGAATAGACTGGACCAAGTTCCTCCACTTTAACCGTCTCGAGTGAAGTGAACCCCCCAGAAAATCCAAGTGAGTCTAGCCGACGTCTGCTCCAGGTACAGTGGGATCTTCCCTCCACCGTCACCTCGGTAGAATCCTAAAGATAATGGTCACTAAGGTTACCAACCGCAACAAATGCACCTGGGGGAACAGTCTAAACTCCGACAGCACGCAAGGGCAGAGTAGCAAGCTCAATCCCCTTGCCGGCTCCTTGACAATAATCCAAGGTTTACCGACAAGTGACCCCTGGCTCCTCGACAATGGTTAATCCGAGGTTTACCGTTTGTAATACGTGCGTGTCTGGCGTCGTTCCCAACGAGGGGGGATTGATCCCCTCACTGGTTCGGACACGAGCTCGTGCTTCTCCTTTAAGAGGAGCTTTCCCAGAGTACAAATGAGACAATTGGATTTATTCTATCACAAGATAAGCTACTTGTTTGGTTTTGTTGTCTTGGAGAGTTAATTACTCACCTACTCCAAGACACTAGCCTGATCTAAATTGGTGTTTCAGAGCCCTAGTAAATAAAAGTTACTACGTCGATTTTACTTTAAGCGTTAATTTTATGGTTTTTCTTAAAGACAAAAGGTAGCGGAAGTGAAACCAATGGTGTGTAGACTCGACTCAAACCACTACAAAGATGCACCTAAGATGATTTACGCTACTTTCCTTTTTCAATGAAATTCTTAACTAAGAGAGTTGAGAGATGCAAATTTTATAGAAAACAACTTTCTTAGTAAAGACAATCAAAGAAACAATTCTCTTTATCTTTTCAAGCATACAAACATGACCACTCCTTACGTGCACGAAAAACTCTTTTTCTTTCAAAACTTTTCAAAGCTACTTGAAACAAAACTTTTCAAAGGAGATGTTTTTGTATTTTCTCTTTTTAATAAAGCATATAAATCTATCTTAACAAAAATCAATCTCAAAAGCTATAAAATCTATGAAAACTTGACTCACAAGCAAATCAAAAGGAAATTACTCTAAGCAAACCTAACAAGGCAAAAGCTCACAAAGATGATTCTAGGTTGTTTTACTTGACCAAAATCAAATCAAGGACCAGCTAATGCAGAATCAAAAGACTAGTCAAAACAAAACTCAAATCTTTTTGTTCTTTTTGTAAAATGGAATTCAAGACTCAATCAACAAGCACTTCGAAATTTGCCCAAAGAGACAACTCAATGGTAAGTTGCTCTCACAGGTAGACTTTATGACAGGTCTGACTTCTAAGAATGCTGACAAAACCAGAGAGATCTAAGGCTTGACAACTTCTACCGCCAAAGTCACTACAAGACCTACTCAAAAATCAAACCCTAGGGCTTAAACTTCTATGAAATCCACTAAAACACTCAATGCTATCGAAACAAGTTCAGGTGAAGATCTTTGACAAGGACTAATGAATCTGGGCAGTAAAAACTAAGAAAAAGCAAAATCTAAGAGCAAAAATGCAAAAAATGGAATTTTCTCAAATTTTAGCAGGGGACGCAGGCGACCCGTTAGAACAGGTGCGGGCCCGCTCTGTGCACACAGCGACAGTGCGTCCAGGGACGCACTGTGCAATACTCAGAGGGTGCGTCCTACTGGAAAATTCAAGAAAAACCAAAATGAATCTAACCCTAAGCTAACCCACCCAAAGACAAAGTCACAGAGCCAAAAACCAGAAAAATAAACCAATTTTCTCAGAGCAAAGTTCATACAAAGGAAAAGACTTTTCACATCAATGGAGTCCCCAGTGGAGTCGCCAATTTGTCAGGCGGAAAGAGTCGATTGTGCGGACACAACCAACCTCCCTAGGAGCCTAAGACTCTCTAGTGACAAACAAGACAAACAAGAGCAATCCTTCTCTAAACATGCATTTACTATATGGGAAATCAAGTGTTTAGATCCTACCTGTAATCCAACGCTGTTGTAGCAGTCCAGCTCCGCTGATCCGGATGAGCTCCTCCTTCACTTTGAAACCTGCATACACTAACAATCAAACGATTAAATAGCACTTGATAATCTCATAGAATAAAACATATTTAACACATAGACCAAGGAGTACATGAAACAACTCATAAATAACAAGTTATTGAGAAGAATGGACTCATTTGCATTAATAGGTAACAAAAGGAACAAATACAACCTGAGCCTTGGTGTTGTGCAAGTCCCTCCCAGGGTCCATCAAGAGTTCTCCTTTACTTTGACAAAGCTCACCCACTTCCAAATAGAACAAGCAAAGATGGCAATCTCTCCTCACAAGCTTCTAAATGGGAGTCCTAATTCCTGCAGCATTTACCCTTAGAAATGTATAGCTTCCAACCTCCTCTCCTTCTGGCCCAATGCCTGTATTTATAGTGCTCAAGAGGAAGTTAATCAGGTCCACCATCAATGGGATAATCCCCTCTTTGGATGGGATAGCTCCCTTATTGATGGGATAAGTTCCTCTTTGGTAGGAGTGCATGAACCATCTGGAGGCGCTCAATACACGTCGAACAACCTTCTAGAATGCTCTAGAAATGACCACAAGTGACTTTTTAAAGATGAAACTTGCGCATTTTAACCTTTACAGGGGGACACACCTGCCCCTTTACATACAGAGCGTCCAAAGATGCAGCTTTTGTGAACATTGGGTGCGTCCCCGCAGGTAAGGTTGAGAGAACCTGCGTCCCCAGAGATAAATACATTTATAAAGACTTTTCTCTCTTTTTGGAGTTTGACATGGAGAGCAGAGGCATAAGACTTGCCCAAGAGGATAGCATGACTGTTGATAGAGCCATACTAATTGTAAATAGTCATGGTGACATTTTTTAGTGTAACACCTAGTGACAGTAGAGTTGGGTCACCGGAAGATAGAGAATCTTCTTTAGTTGTTCATCCTAATTATCAAGTTCAAGCAACAAAGTATATTTCCGAACCAATTTCATTTTCTGAAGTTACTGGTAGTATTTCTTCTACTAGTGAATTAGTTGAAGAACCTGAAATTTCTGAGCCTGAAACTGAACCTGCTGCTACTCCATCGTCAGGATTTGCTTCTCCAACTTCTAGTGGTCCTGGTTCACCCAGGGTAGGAAGGATCATTACCCAAAATCTTCCCTCTAGACTTATTTCTATTGAAGAACTTGTTAGTCCGAAAGAAGGTATATCTATCCCTGAAAATCAACCAACTTTAGGACTTAGGGAGTGTGAATCAATTTTCTATAGTCCTCCTAGGAGGGATGCTTGGTACCTCTCATTGACCAACTTTTTGGAAAATCCGGGTCTAAGTTTTTCACCACCTCGAATTCCTTTTCATCCAACACCTAGAGGTTATTATCCTCCTTTGAATATGTTGAGACAGTCATCCATGTTTTCCCAATCACCGGAAGCATTTTTATATGGCGGTCCTTCTGTTCCTTCTGGGTATCAGTCACTCGCTGGTACTTTTTCAGGAGCATCTCCTCAACCCATTGAACATGGGATATCAACTAGTAATAACAGAACTAAACCGTTGAGTGTAGAAGACATTCTTATGATGTCTGGTACTATTCCAACTCCGCAACCTCAAGGTAGTTAGTTACCGCCTGGGGGGCAACCTCAAGGTACTCAATTACCGCCTGGGGGGCAACCTCAAGGTAGTCAGTTACCGCCTGGGGGGCAACCTCAAGGACAATACATTCCTTCGGGACAATACATTCCTCAAGGTCAACCCCAGACTCAATATATACCTCAAGGTCAACCCCAGTATCAATATATGCCTCAAGGTCAACCCCAGTTTCAGTACGTGCCTCAAGGTTATCAACCTCAAGGTCAGTACCCAACCCAAGGTTTCCAACCACCTTCAGGTCAATCATTTGTTCAAGGAGCTGGAAATGTACCTTTGAATTATCAGCCCTACGCTCAACCTAGTTATGGTCCTCAATATGCTCAACCTTATATGGGTCCATACCCCGGAATGAACATGGTGTGGGATCCATCTCAATCTCAACAGATCTTACAACCTAATGTGCAGTTGTCATCTCAATCTAGACAACCTTTGGTTTCTGGTTCAACCCAGCAACCTGTCCAGCCTACTATTCAAACTTCTACACCTGGTGTAGCTCATCAGTCTGGGCCTAGTTCGCCTCGAACTCTGCCTCAAACGACTGCTGCAACTACTGCAGCTTCTGTGCAATCTACCCCACCTACTTCTAGAGTATCGACAGCTCCGGTTTCTACTGTTCCTGCATCAACTCCTCAAGCATCTTTACCTCAGTCCGGACCCACAATTCAGACTTCGGTTTAGATGCCTGCAGGACAACCTGGTCCAAGTACGGTTGTCACAAGTCAACCACAATTCACTTATCAACCGTACCAGGGACAATACCAATTCGGTCCTGCTATGAAAAGCCCAGTTTACCAGTATCAACCGTACCCTGGATATACTTATCAGCAACCTCAACAACCCCAGTATGGTCCGGTTAATCCTAGTTTTCCGGGAGGATATAATATCCCAAATGCAATTCCAATTCCAAGTTATCCTGGATATCCTCCTCCTAGGGCTGGTCTTATGACCCAGGGTTTTCGTGACCCTAATTGTCAGTTACCGTTTATAGCAACTTTGGACTTTCCTGATTTGTCACGTCTTATGAATGATCTGATTAATTATCTTCCATTTTGGCCGCCAATGCCGAATAAGTTGCCCAGTGATATCCCAAAGTTTGAAGGTAAATCAGGAGAGGATCTGTCAAACCATGTGATGAATTATCACCTCTGGTGTGCATCTAACTCCATTATAGATGATTCAATTTGCTTACGTCTTTTCCAATGCACTCTGATTGGTCTTGCGGCCAAGTGGTACATTGAGTTAACATGAGCTTCTTTTTATAATTTTAGTCAGTTAGCTACTTCATTCTTAACTCATTTTCAGTTTCCTGTCAGATATGATAATGGCACGGAATTATTAACTTCATTAAAACAGTCAACGTCCACTTATATATTAGATCATATCCATGAATGGTGACGTCGACGACGTTTAGTGAAAGTTTTTATTCCAGATCAAATTTTAGCAGAATGGTTTGTTAAATCATTATTACCTAAAATCACTGAGGATGTAGCTAAGGCAGGAGTTGTTACTGAAGAGCAAGTAATTGCTCAAGCTCAGTACCTAGACCTCGTTTATATGCAGTCGGGTACTTTACACAAAAAAAATCCCCGACCTTCCGAAACAAAATCAAATAACTGCAGCTCCTTCAGGGTCTCATGCCACTAATGGTATGATTGGTTCAGTTAACACCAAAAGCAAGAAGAAATATTCAAAGAATTCTTCTCCTATTATAACTTTACTAGATTCCCCGACAGGAGACTCTTCCGCTGAAATTCCTGCCAATATTCATGTCGTAGAATCATCTATGGCCAAATCAAAATCTGGTGGTAAAAAGAAGGGGAAGAAGAAAAATAAACAAAATTTGAAAGAGAAATCAGATAAAACTAAATCTACTGATGAGAAACGTAAACCTCGCTATCCTTGTCTCATTTGTGATGAAAATCATTTTACAAGAGACTGCCCACATCATGCTGAGGTTGCGAAAATCATCAAAGGTTCTCAAACGCCTGATGTCTTGAAGGATCCTTTTCCTAGTCAAGATAGTAAGATGACCGGTTCTTCCTCAAATGCCTCAGAAGAACCCATAATGATGATGTCTCATGTTAGGATTGCGACGCGATCGCAAGATTATGGTAGTAAAAGTCCTGTTGGTGGTAAGGAAGCAGAATCTTCTAATTAAAACCCATCAACTTCAACTCCTTCCGGTTCCGATCTGCTACAAATCGAGAAACCTAACCCAGACTTAGTAATCAAACCGCCTGCTAAAGGTATACTTCGGAAGTCAGCTTTCAATCCGCATGCGAGAGCTGCTCAGAATTATAACATTGTTGAAGACTTAGCTATTTCCCCTTCAGCAATGTCGGCTTTGGAGGTGCTGCAATCATGTCCAGCACAACGTAAATTGCTATTGTCGGCTATAGGAGCTGTTGATATTTAGGACTCGAACCTTATAATCTTCGATTTAGAAAATAGTACACCTCGCTTACCTCATCAAATGGCTTTCCAGATTCCAGTGTTAGTCAAAAATAGACCCTTCTTTAGGACTGTAATTGATGAGGGAACTTTTACGTGTATTATGTCGATCCAGTGTTAGAGATCGCTTGGTTCTCCTACACTCAATCAATCCCCGATGATTCTAAAGGCTTTTGATGGCTGTGGGTTCCATCCTTTTGGCATTCTACAGGATTTACCTATAGGGGTTGAAGGAAAAACTGTTAATCTAGATGTGGAAGTGGTTGATGCCCCTCTAGATTACAACCTTCTCTTGGGTCGCAGCTGGTCTTATGCTATGACTGTGGTTGTTTCATCGGTCTTTCGACTTATAAAGTTTCCTCATAATGGAAAGATCGTAACCATAGACTACCTGACTTATTTTTCATCCGACCCAGCCTCTTCTAAAAGTATCCAACATGTCGGTAAAACAAATATCCCTTACAAGGATGTTGGGGTGAGATAGATGACAAATCTTTTGATGCACTTAAACACGCATTGACCCATGCACCGTTATTGCATCCTCTCAACTACAACCAGCATTACTTCTTGTACCTCGCCACTTCTCATTCCACCATCGGGATGGTGTTAGTTCAGGAAGATGAATTCAATAGTGAACATGTGATTTACTATCTTAGATGAATTTTGAATCTGACTGAGCTAAAATATTCACATGTGGAGAAATTGGCCTTGGCAACTGTTCAAGCTGTCCAAAGATTTTGTCATTACATCTTACTATGCAAAACTACCGTAATTTCTGACTGTAACCCTATGATCTTTATTTTGACCAAACAATTGCTATGGGGCAAGTATTCCAAATGGATTGTTATCCTGCAGGAATTTGACTTGGAATTTGAAAAATCCAAGTCAAAGAAATCTTTAGTTTTTGCGGAATTGATGTGTGATTTCCCGCGTGCTGATACTGAAACGGTGGCGGAAGAGCCCATTACGGACGAATCCTTGTTTCTTATCAGCACTCTTGATCCATGGTATGGAGATATCATAGTTTATCTCCAAACCCAATCTTTTCGACCTAAAATTTCATGATCTCAGCGACGGAAAATATGATTCCAATCCCAACAATACAAAATTATTAAAGATACACTCTATCATCGTGGGGCGGATTCTGTTTTCCGATGTTGTTTAACTCATGAAGAAGCTGAAAAGGTTCTAAATGACTGTCACTCTGGAGCATGTGGCGGTCATATGTCTGGGTATGCCACAGCCCAAAAGATATTGCGCGCTGGTTATTTTTGGCCGTCTTTGTTTAAAGATTGTATCTATGCGGTCCGAAAATGCCACAATTGTCAAATTTTTGATCGAAAGATGCGTGCTCCACCTACTCCTCTCCACCCTATAATTGCCGTCGGCCCTTTTGTAAAGTGGGGTATCGACTTTATTACATGTAACCCTCACTCGGCCAGGGGGCATGCGTATATCATCCTTGCGGTAGATTATTTTACTAAGTGGGCCGAGGTGATGCCTACATTTTTGGCAGACGGCAAAACTACTGCAATTTTCGTTTTCAATCATATAATTACTAGATTCGGTGTTCCTCAAGCGATTATCACTGATCATGGGAGTCATTTTCGAAACATCATGATGACTGAACTAATAGATCAACTTGGCCTACGTCACGATAGTTCTACTCCATATTACCCACAGGCTAATGGTCTGGTTGAAGCCATCAACAAAGTTCTAGTCATTATCATTCGACGAATCATTGTTATTCATAGGTCGAATTGGCATAACATGTTATTTTTAGCGCTTTGGGTGTATCGAACCTCAGTAAAAACATCAACTGGTTTCACTCCTTTTCAACTGGTTTACGGTTTGGAAGCTGTGTTACCCATTGAATGCGAAATTCCATCATTACAAATAGCCATAGAATTACTCCCAGCCACTTTCGAAGAGGAAAAACGTTTTTTGTACTTAGCTCAGCTAGATGAGAATCGACGTGATGCTGCATTAGCAATCGAAACTCATGCCAAACGAATTAAAGCTTAGTACGATTGAAATGTTACACCTCGTAATTTTTCGGAAGGAGACCTAGTCTTACTATACGATCAAGCAAACGATAAGCTAGGGGCTGGAAAATTCGTACCTATGTGGCATGGTCCTTATGTTGTTAAGCGAAAGCTGGCGAAAGGGGCCTATGAATTGGTAGATTTTGACGGTGTCTCTTTGGGTAAACCCAGAAATGGTATTTATCTAAAGAGATATTATGCTTAAATCTGGGTGTGGAGATTTTAGTTAGATTAGTTTCTTTCTAGCTGGTGTGTTTTAGATTAGAAAAGTGTGCTTAGTTTAGAGAGTGTTTTTATCATTATTCCTGCTTATCTTGATTTTACTCTTGATATTGCAGATGTCGACGTCTCTTCAAACATACATTGGTTTCACTGATGGTGCTTGTCATAATACATGAAACATTTCTTCCGCAGCTTGGGTTATCTATTCACCCACTAATAAGTTGGTATCTATGAATGGGGTAAGCCTCGGTCAAACAATGAACAACATTGCAGAGTATAGTGCAGTGATTGAGTTATTATCTGAATCGATTTCATTTGGGATTCAGAGTTTAATTGTTAGGTTAGATTCTGAAATCGTTGTATTGCAGCTTAATAGAGTTTATGCCATTAGAAATCCAATGTTATTAAGATTATTTTTGAGAGTTCGTCCCTTGGAACGTGAATTTGACTACATTAAATATCAGCATATTCCAAGATATTTAAATACATTAACAGATGCAATTGCTTCTCGAATGTTAAATAGACATTTGCAATAATCAAACAGTAAATTTAAAAACATTCCATAACATGTTTTACAAGATAGCCAGTAATAGTCATATAGCATAGCATAGAAGTGTGTCAAATATACATCGTCTTCGATCATAGGTTGAAAAACACCTTATGATCGGCAAAATTGATAGTACAAAAAGCAAAAATGTCGTATGAGTCTACAAAGGCGATCATCCTATCACTGGTGATGATCACGATAAGAAGTCACTGCTCGGGCCACCCTACAAAGGAACCTCCTGAAAGGTTCAGGGACCCCAATCACATAGCGTTGTAACCTAAGAGGAATGTCATCTATGCTAGTCTCTAGAATATCTGTTGTCAAACATTGTAGATGATTTTCTAATTCGGTCAAGGTCTCTGTAGATTCGTCTAGTGGGGCCGGTACCACTGCAGCTGGGTGTCTCCTCTCATATGGCCGGAGAGTGGCTAGTCACCGTGGACCCACATCTGCATTTGAAACTTTTATTATCAGTTTTGGATGATTTAAAAACAAAAAAAAAATAGTTAAAACTTAGAAAATGTTGAGAATTATTTTACTTGAATCATCTCATTGCTCTCCTAGTGGAAGAGTCATGTCTGGGTCACCACGATAATCCATCCCAGCATAAGGAAAATCCTGAATCATGAAAAGTTGGTTCTCTAACCAATGGAAATACTCTGGTGGAAATCGAACAACCTCTGAACCCTCCTCAGGATGACGGGCCATAACTGTAACCCATCGCATGAGCTTAGGCTCTCGAGGAAGTCCAACTTCAATGGAAAGATGTTGTGGGACCAACATCGGGACCCTCTCTAGACCAAAGCTCACAACTAGGAAACCATATCCAAATTTTTTTAGTTGTCCGTTCTTTGCTCTAGTTAGTTGGCCTTTTACATTTGCCAACACAGCTTCGCACCAGTTGAAGATGGTGCCTCAATAATAGTCTACTGCCATTCGCATTTGGGATCCGGTAGCTACATGCAATGCTACACTTCCGCAGAGTCTGGTGACAGTAAATGCAATCACTTTGAGTTCAGGATGGGAGATAGTTTTGATATCGATCCCTTTTTCCTTTGTTTGGTCATTACAAAACTCTAGTCGGAGACTATCGACAGACTGGCCACCTGGCCTAGTCCTGAATAGAGATAATCGTTTACCTCTCTTGGGAAAACCAGTCAAGAAGTAAATGTCCTCTAGCTCCATTTCGATTCAGTGGACACCAATAATGAAACACTGGTCCTGTATATTCCATCTGTCCACTAGCCACTGCAAAAAGTCTACTTGGGCCCTCATGCCAGGTATGGCCCAGAATTTAAATAGCCCGCATGCTCTCAATGCATCTATGGAGGGCTGATGATTAATTGCGGCAAGGTCCACATATTTTTTCTCCCATTCCTGCCAAATGAGCATTTTGTATATCCTACATTGTAAAAAAGGTAGATTAGAACATTTTTAGTTCAAAATTTTTGGGCGGAAATGGAAAAATTGAAGTTTCAAAACCTATTTTGCGGGGTCTGCACCTGCTAGTTAGGGACATTTCATATGTCGACACTCTGCCCAAGCAACAGGTGTAGGCCCTTGGCTCTTTCCTTTGTAGGAAAAAGTCAGGGTCCGCAGGTTTCGCATGCTGCGCTTGCGGACCCCAACGAGCGGTCTTTTAAACTAAATTTTTCCTAAAAAATCAAAATGGAAGCCTAAAAACAAAATTCAAATGGTTGAAATGCAAGATTAAAGTGATGTGGATTACCTGGAGGTGACGGTTTTCGATTCCAACAGACGGATTTTCTGCAATCTTCACAGGAAGTTTCTTACCCAAAAGCTCTCTTTTCTCACTCTGAAGTCAAACGGTAAAAATGAATTTACAAAAGCCCTTTTTATAAGTTTTTTTCAATAAATGAATTTTTAATTTGTTTATTTTTCACTTTAAAAAGGTAACTTTTTGATGCATTTTTATTTATTTTAAAATAGGTATGAGTAATGTTTGAGTTTTTGTGCAGAATATCAGATTTTTCACGGAAAATTGATCATTTTCAACAAAAAATATTAGAGTCCTCTTTAAGCTCTTTTCTGATTCGTAAGATATGAAAATATTGCCGAGCTTTTCTTTTTAATCTCGTTAAAACGGAATTAAAAGGACGGTCCACTTACAGCTCTTTTTCTAACTATATAAACATGAAAAGATCGCTGGGCTTTTGTCGTTTCAAGTTCGATATTGGTTATAAAACGACGTGTCGTTGATCGCTTTTTTACTTTTTCAGATCAGAGACACTAATTATGAAAATTACTCCTTGATTGTAATGGTCAAGCAGTTCTCTCAAGTATTATTTTATACTTTTTCGGGCTTGGGAGACAAATTTATGGAAAAGGACAACCATGGAGTTTTCTTAAGTTTTTCTTCTGACTCCCTAAAATTGAAAAACACCAAGTTTCTCCTATACTGGACTCGTTAAAATTTAACAGTAAAGGACCTGTTCAATTTCAAATAGGAATGAACCCCTCCTTCTTAGGGTTCGAATTTTAAACTAAGTTGGACTCATCCGAAGGATGAGCTTATAACCAAGCAAATGTTATCCTCCTCAAGCTTGTCAAAAATAAAGAGGTACTTACCAGAAATGGTGGGGGAAAAGAGAGAAAAATGAACTTATTTGTTATACTTTGTGTCTCAGAAAAGCATTCAACCACTCTTGAACATGACACTTTTTGTTCACCTGGGTTGGGAAATCCTTTGCCTGACAGTTAATCAAACCATATTGAAAGTTTTCAGCTGGTTTCTGGGTATTAGCTTTGTGTCAATTGTTACCAAACCATCTGCAGTGTCGTTATGTGTTCAAGAGGTTAGTTCAAATAAACCATTCATCTGCAAAATATCTGTCATCCACCTTGACCATCCCTGAGTTAGTCCTTGCAAATATATTTCTTCAAACTTGATCTATGATTTCGTGTTGTGGGCTTGCCTACGACGGATCACTTTCTATCAACTTTAGCTCATTATCTAGAAAGATGATCTAGAAATTGTTAGTACCTTGGAATCTGCATGCCTCAATGGCAGGTTTCTCGCCTTCGACGATAGGTTGCATCATTGACCTTCGATCAAAGGATTCTATGGCATGTTCGACATCAGCTCATCTATTCACATTTCATGGATTGTACTGAGTACTTTGAGAGCCATTGACATTACTGGTGGTTTCTCTCACACTTTTTAACAGTTTACATCATTGATTGGTAATCAAGTGGTTTCTACCATGTTCAACTTCGACACATTCATTCACATGGATAGAATCGTACTAGTTTGGGAAGCAGAAATCAAGACCCTGGATCTAGTTTCCACCATCCAGGCTGCAACGAATTTTGTTATTCATTATACAGTGGACTATTCATAAACAGATGGTCACGCCCCTACTGTGTCTACATATGTCTATACTTGTGATGTATTACAAGATCATTCCTATATCAGAGCAGTTTAGTTAGTTTTCTAGTCAGTTTTGATCTGAGTATGGGAATGCCTACCTCAGCGATGATATGTTCACATATATATATTTTGTATTGAATGTTTTTACAGGTTCCAACCAGGGTGTCCACAGGATGATCTTTGAAATGATAAAGTACTTCACTCTTCTTAGATGACAAATGAAATCCTCATCTATTACAGACTTCGCACTTTAGGGGGCAATCTGTTGCACAAAATATTGTCACCATGACATTCTACAATCAGTGTGAGTCTATCACCACTCATACTTTCCTCCTTTGCAAGTCTTAAACCTCAGTTCTTCATGTCAAGACTTGAAAAATGAGAGAAAGCCCTTAAAAATCTCTAAAACTCTAGTTCCGCACTTTATCTTAGCATTACCTGCAGTCCTGCACCCACTGGTCATGTCCCCTGTGTATCTGATCGCTCTGTTTCTGTGTAAAGGGTGTGGATCCCTGTAAAAGTCAAAAAGGTGCAAGTACATTCTTAAAAACTCACTTTGGGTTATTTCTGGAAGCTTCTAGAGGGAATCTTGAGGTGGCAAGTTCACTCCTTTAAGGTGCATGCATCCCATACCTAAAGGAGCTAACCCCTTGATGTGAGGAGCTTATCCCTTTGAAGGAGGACTTTATCCCTTCATAGGTGGACCTGTAACTTCCTTCCTTTGCACTATAAAATGAGGCATTGGGTTGGTTACTAAGGAGGTTGAAAGCTGAATATTTTTTAGGGTAAATGTTTTTGGAATTTAGTCTTCCTAATTGAGCTTGAGAGGAGAGATTACATACCTTTTTGATCTCATTGGGAAGAGTGTGAGGCTTGTCAAAGTAGAGGAGATTCTTGTCTAGACCCTGGGAGGAGCTTGTACAACATCAAGGAACCAAAGGTTGTAAAGTTCTTCTTATTTTCAAAGTTAATACAACCAAGTTTATTTTTGTCTATAAGTTGTGTTTTATGGTTTATTTTATGGATTCCTTGATCCCCATGATGAATATGATTTATTATATTGGCTATGCAGGTGTTATTTGATGTGTGCTTGTTTGTGTTTGCAGGTTCTCAAAAGGAAACTCGTTCAGACGGTCAAAGCGTGGCTGCCACAAACTAGCGTTGGACTTAAGGTAGGGTCTAAAACACCTCTTGGTTTTTATTTATAAATCGCAATATATTTAGAGAAAGATAGATTTGCTTGTTCTGCTTGTCATTAGATATCTGTTGATACTAGGGAGATCGGTCTTGTCTGCAAGAACGATTTATCCGGCTGACATCACACGTAATTAAAATTTAAAAAATTAAATATAAAACATTTTACTCACTGTATTCTTTATTTCCTATTTTTTTCCTCTTGTTGTTTCTTACATCTTCTTCAAGTTCCATATTTTTCCACTATGTGGGTAGTCTAATTAACTACTAATTGTTATTACTTTGACTCTAACTTACCCTTTTTTTTTCCAATTTCAAATTTTAGTTATGATTACCATTCCTATACTTTCTCTATGATTTACTAGTGCTCTTGAATTAAATTTCCTCTAGTTCATAATTAATTTAAATTATTTAGATACACAATTTTTCTCATCATCCATTGATTAGATGTAGTATTGTTAACTTATTTCAAGAAAATATTTAATATAATATTTTTGTTAAGTATATTCAAATTATTTAAATACAATTAGTTTATTTAACTTTTTAACTTAAAATTATTAAACATTAATCTAAAATTTGGCTCCTTATTGAGTTAAATAACTACTAGTTTTCTTAGGATATTTTCAGTTTTAGTTTTTACTATACAATTTAATATAAGGTCATATTTACTCAGTGATACAAAGGGTTCTATGGATATCATTCCCTTGAAGAATTATCGTATGTAATTCCAAGGGTGCAATGATTGCATGCCTTTAAAGTACTAAACTTTCTTGAGGGAAAATGATGCAATCGTATGGAGAAAATGGTTAAATCTCTATCATTCCATTATTCAAGGATTAATGGATATTGAGGAATAAGGTTTTCACCTTATTAAGTGTTGAAAAGTGTAACTAGGTTCGATCTTCATAATGACATGTGTAATTGTGATTTTATATAATTGACGAAAAGAAGAAAAATAATTTTTTTTATTGCAATGCTTGTCTCTTGGGTTTCATAAGTAAGGAATTTTATTTTAGTGATGGCTGCCATTGATAGCCTTTAGGATTTTTCATCTAGTCATAAAAGTCAATCTGAGTCTATGTCATGTATGAAGGACCCTTCTTGGGCATATTACATTTTGTATGAGTCATAAAAAGTATAAGAAGGCCATCCAAGACCAAGACAAAGTCACCTCTTTCAAGTCAGCTTCAAAAGAATAATAGAATCTCTTAAATAGACACATTGACTCATTTCCAAGTTTTGTCAACTTATTACAGGCTCCAACAACTATAAATACTATAGTTCGGATTTCAGTTAGAGACAAAATTTTAGAGCAGATTTCAGTGATCATCTGCGGTTTGAAGAAGTGTGAAAAGGGTCAAGGAAGGCAACATATAACCAACGAGTAAAGGGAGAAAAAGATCGAATTATTTCAAGACTGTTTTGGGCTTTTTTTTGTCAAACATGCGAAGTAAGGAAGAAACATCTTTTACAGAGGTAACTGAGAGTGTTGATGGAGGATCCAAGGTTGGCAAAGTCACTTATAGAAGAAGAAGTCATTAAGACGAAATATTTGAGAGAGTCTCCCCTCTAAGCGAAGAGGCTACAAGGTGTAGAAGTTGATTATGATACTTCTCACACATTGCAATTAGTGATGAAATAAGGTATAGGTCTGAAGCAAAAGTAAGTCAACATTGAAGGGTAGCCAAGAGGGAAGAAGAAGTAGGAGGTTGACAATCTTCAAGGATCTCATCAAGGGAACATGTGTCTTGGTATTGGAGTGGAAAATAGGTCAAGGGTCTTGGTTTTAGTATTTGGCAATTAGAATCTCTATAAGAAGAAGAATTTGTTCGTGTTTTCCTCTTAAGTGGGAGAGGTTTTGGCCCTGGATGATAGACTATATTCTATGTTTCTTGTCTCTTTATGGTTTATGTATTGGTAGCTATTTTATGAAGAAGAACACTAATAACCTAAGTAAAATAAGATCGTAATCTAAAGAAGTAAAAAGTATTCAGAAGCAGTTACTAATATAAGATAAATCACTTAATTATTATGCCCTATATTTCTCAACATGGAATCAGAGCTAAGGTGACTAAGTCAATGAAGGGCATCTTATCAAGGGACACTCAAGGATCAAATATCAAGGAAGGCATCAAAGAAAATATCATCTTGAAATCAAAAGAAGCATCATAACCCTAGATAAAAGAAGTCAACAAAGAAGTATATGAATCATCATCAAGAGGGAGAAGGAAAAAAATCCTACATATAGTCAAGTTAAAGTGTTTTTAAGACTATTCATCTAAAGGAAGTTAGATCAAAAGGTGGTGTCATCTCACTCTCTATGGATCAAGGATCATTCTTGAAGAAAATTACCATCACCAAGGAGAAATTTTCTATCCTCCATATCATCATTAACATCAAGGAAGCAACAAGAATAAGGAGAATCATATCAAGTAAGTATATTTATGTCCACATCTGAATATGTCAAAATGCCCTTTTGCAAGGAAAGCAACAAATTGGTTGGGGCTTCAAACTATCTTGCATGGAAGAAAAGGACAGATCTGAATCTCATTGAAAATGAAGTTATGGAACATGTCAAAGGTTCTATCACTAAACCAAGAAAGGAATATGCTCAAGCTCTTGTGAATTATATGAAAGGGGAAGTTAGTGCTCAAATGATTCTCATAGAATCCATCAAGGATCTCCTCATCCCATGTGTATCTAAACACGAAACTTCAAAAGAAATCTGTGGCAAACTGGTAGAGTTGTATTCTGTAAGAATTGTTGGAGAAGTCATCTCATTAAGCCAAGAAATATGCAAGTTGAAGATGTCAAGGGAAGATGGAATAATCTCATACTTTATGAGGATATCTGATATCCAAGATCAACTACAAGATTTGGGAGAAGTCATGTCTGATAGAGAAATGACTACAATTGTATTAAATGCACTACTAGAGGAGTGGGGTAACTTTACTTCAAGTATTTATGGGAAGAAAGAAGATACTCCATTCCAAGATCTATGGTCACTATGCAAGACTGAAGAATGTAGACTAAAGGTAAAATCTGATGTGTGAGCAGGTGAGAAAAATCAAGCTTATGTTGCAATGACAAAAAGAAAGGGAAAATTTGGAAATTTTGGTCCTCAGAAAAAGGAGATGAACATGGATAAAATTCAATGCTGTGGGTGTGAATTCTATGGGAATGTTGACAGTGGTGGACCTGCCAACATGTCAAGGGGATCTCCCGGTAGGAAGTCCCAATTAGACCTCAGACTGTTTGATGTAGGAGTCCCAACAGTGGGCCGTAAGGTAATGCCTTGACCGTGATGCCACACAGAGGCAAGTAAGATAACTCTGTAGGTAGCAAGGGTGTGACTAATGCAGTGAATCAAGGAAGGTGTATGAGAGGTTCTAACACTTCGAAGGGGGAAGGAGGTGAAGGTGAGTTCCAGGTTGAAAGGGATCAGTCCCAACTTGGCTAGGAACACACAACACAAAGGACATGCACAACTTCCAGTGGAGCAGTCCACTCGGATGTGACAGTCACATCATACAAGGTAAGATAACACGTACATCACTCACAGATTAGTCCGAGACGAGTGTGATGATTGTTATAGCAAGGTTCGAGTGAAAGGACTGTTTGATGCCCGACAGAGTAGTGAACACGGATGGTGACAACATTAACAACATATGCAACACATTAACAACAAGATTCATATAATTGCATGTGAATCAGTTCATACACAAGTACGTAAGTTAAACAACATATATCATTAAAGAAACCAAAGTTATCCAACTACAATAATAACATATGCATGAAAATGTGTTGGCTCTTATTGTATAAAGAAGTGTAAGTCACAATCATACAATACATCCATGTAAACCTACTAGCCCCAACAGTGGAATGTTACAACCACATCCACCTGCTCCTCCAAAGAGATGTACTAGCTCTGTGCAGTGCAGAAGCCAAGGCGCGTTACAATACTGTCCAAGCCTTCTTCAAGATAGACTTAGTAGAAGCTTGGTTGACCAAAATCCCATCTGATGAGTTATGAAGGACTATTTATAGCAAAGGGTGGGGTGACCCTTGACATTCCCCTTTGTGACAGTTCAACTACCCTCATGACTCTTCACCTACTCTATGATTGTTACATCCAACTATTGACACTTGACTTACACTTGACATGACTCAACATTACAATGCACATGTACTCATGTGAGACAACATGGCTTGAACAAGCCTCGCAAGACATCACTGACACTCAGTCCGATGTGGTGAGACAAACTCTTTGACATGCTTGTGATGGTGAAGCTGGTGAGCTAATGCCAAGCTTGTTCGTCTGTGATGATGTGCATGCACCTCATGGTGACATCTTTCCGAAGCGAACTCTTGCTTCCGTTTCAACCGGTGCATTGGTTCGGCTCACTTCATCTAACTCGTCTGCTAAAATGCGCATGGTCTTCTTGGGTGCAGCTAAACTGGAAACACACTGATGCATATTGTCCCTGCTAATCTTCAAGTGTGTGTTGGTGGTCATGCACATCAACTTGTCAAAGTACCCATTCGACTCCAGTTGGACTTGCTTCTTGTCTTCACCTTGGTGAGTGTGTTGAATGGGTTGGATTGCATGCATGCACACAATGACATGCATGCTACTGAATCCCTTGCATGCGATCAACCACACTAATCACCATGTTTGCTCCATGTTAGCTGTTGGGATGGATCGTTAACTTGTCTAGGCGTAGTTTCATCCGTGAGTGCATGTTGCGTCCACTGCTGTTCCTGATCCTGCTGCAACTCATTTGTCTGTCTTGGAAACTTCATGTTCTTCTTGAGTTGCTACTTTATCACATGCAACTCCTTCTTTGTTACATCTTCTGCCTTTGCACAATCTTCATGTCATGCCATCACTCCATAGCTAGAGTCTCCAAAGTTGCTTTCATCATCAATGGACCTACTTGAGCTTGCAACCTTGTTTCACCTACGTGTTTTCAACAACCCTCCTCTTGCATTCATTGCATTTGGCATGATGTATTCAACTGATTTTCATGATGCTTCTCGTTGTGATGATGTTGTTGTCATATCTTGATGTCCTTGTCTATGAACGACTTGATGTCTTCGTGGGTAGGCAAGTCCATAAACACTTGATCGACTGCATCCCCAAGTGTGCTTTGAATGGTGTCATCATCTTTGGTCTCCTGGAAACCATTGTACCTGGACTGCTGAGAGGAAGATGAACACCTATGATACCTGGAGACATGGCAACACTCATGGCAAGCAATCTGTCAGTCGAAAACCAAAATGAACATGAGAACTCACTTCCAACATACCTAGGTGAATGATAATGAATGTTACGCAATTTTGGCCGGGAGGTCAAGAGACCAATTGCCAAGACTACAAAAGGCATAGTCTAGGCTACTGGGAGACTTACTGACTACTCGAGCTATGTAATGCACAGTCCAATCTAGCTGCTAACTACTGGGATTGTGCAATGTGCAATTCCTGTTGGGAAGGACTGCTGGCCTAGGGACAAATTTGCATAATTTCTTGTGCCAAGGAGCCTTCCTTCCCCATATTGCGCAATGCAGCCTTGGTGAAGGCAGAGTCTGAGCCAAGGTTGGCCTGACTCATTGATAGGCAACTGAAAGTAAGTAAGTCAATGAATGCATGGCGAAAATAAGTGATAGCATAAGTGATTAAAATTGCATGAAAAAAACGGATGAAATATTTAGCAAATAGATAAACATGCATGTGGGTGAGGTAGTTCACCGGTTGGGCAAATGTCCATGCAAAACAGTTTGATGCATGCGACAACAGTGAGATAGAAACGAAAATTGAAACAGAGCTAGGACAAGTTAATATATATGTAAACGATAGCAAGAGTTCAAAGTAATCAATAAAACAATACTCCCATAAGCGAAAACACAAAAAACGATAGAAATGCAGCACAAGGCATGGGAAGCGAGCTTACCCCAAAACAACTGAGCTAAATGTGCCCATTGCTCCTAGATGTGATGTGGGATGTCAAAGCTGCAAGGTTGATGTGAGGAATGAACTCTGTAGCGTCTGGTTGATGAGTTTTGATAACATTGAGGTTGTGACGCGCATGCCACGAATATAGGGGAAGTGACACTTGATGGGAGGTTTCAGAATTTCTCATTGCATGTAACCTCCAACTGCTAAACATAGATCCCTGAAACAAGGGATGCCTTTGCATGCTACCTTGGGAGAAGCAGACGATGCATTCAATACTGTTTTGCTTAGTCTCGAAGGGAACTTGTCAACTCAGTTGCACATGCAAGACACTACTTCACTACTGGAGATAAATGTGCATTTCTCACTATGAGCTAGGCTGGCTGCCCAAGAGATATGCACAATTTCTGGGCAGAGCAGTTGACTGCTACCCAGATTTGTACAAATCTTGGGCTGAATAGATTGCTGCTGAGAAAATTTGCGCAACTCTTGCTGGGAGTGTTGGCTTGCAAGATTGCACAATCCTGGAGTCTAGCAAGCTGTCAGAGAGGATTGCACAATTTCTAGAGGGTAGGCTAGTTGCCCTCCAGTAATGCACACTTTTCAAGGAGAAGCTGCTGAGCCTGCAGCTAGACCAAGTCTGGGTGAGCAGCCTGTGACGGGGATGGATCAACTGTGATCAACAGGCTGCCTTTGTGCGAGGAAAACACTTGAAGCTTGATTACATGATGAAGCAAGACAAAGTGTTGTGTAAGGTTGGTAGGGAGGCTCCGAAACAAGTTAAGGAAAAATTTTGGAGGGTGGTTGTAGCTGCTACAACACTTGGCGACACATTGGTATAACTCAGCTCTTTGAATGGACCTTGTTCGTGAAAAGCAAGTCTAACACCTTTGGAAGTATTGTTCAGCTCTCAACTCATCTTGGCTTCACACTAGCTTGATTATAAGATGTAGCATCCACTAGATTCTTGGTTTATTGACACAAATTCCAAGCCAAGGCAACATATTTGTTTCGATTGGGTTTGATGGCTATATAGGTGCACAAGAAGTATAGTCATCAGAGTCTTAGTTTCATCTTTAATGCTACTCTACTGCCAGCGGGCCTGGACAGTACTTCGGTAGAGTCACATAGGAACACAAGAATCATAGCATTGCCAACAAGCCTAGTAAGTACCTCGATGGAGTTACTTGCATCACCTCCCTGCACATGAAGCCTTTCTCTTCTTTCTCCTTATTCATTTTTCATTTTTCATTTTTCATTTTTTTTTTTTTTTAAACTGTGCATAGCACTTATTCATTTCAGAGGCGGAAGAGGGATCCCAACTTATTGAGAGCAGAAGAGATTGTTACAGTAGAGAAGTAGTTTATTGTATCTCTCATGTTCCTATTAAGGTTTCCCCCCTTACCTTACTCTACTTGACTGAGCTGACAAGGGTTAACCTAAAAACAATCGACTAGAGAAGGTGACACTAGTTAGTGTGCAAGCATTGTGTTTACACCAAGGTTCACTTGAACAATATGTATTTTCCTTCAACGTATCATGGACTGAAAGAAACAAGCTCATCATACAGAGGCAAGATGACAGATAACCAAGTAGTGATAGTTCTACAAGCCCTCTTGTACTACACAACTTGCTTCAAGAGTCATACATGGTTTCTTACAAGACTAGCCTAGGAACGAAACAAATGAACTAACAAACATCAAAGCAAAGCAAAAGTAAAAGCGAAAGTGAAGCAAAGAAAGTAATCAAACAAGCAAACAAAGCATGTAAGCAAACAACTGAAAGCAAACACTACTCCTACTCCTACACTAACAATGCATGGGCCTGATCACATGAAGTGATACTTCCAACGTAGCCACCAGCGCATTGGTAGACCCATGTTGGTGAAGGCTTAGTCTGTGAGTAACCCGGTTGTGTGGACCAACAAGCAATAAAGATATAACAATGAAGAGAGCCACACTTCATGTTTCAAAGTGACCATGGGACATAAGTGAGTGCAAGGGCATGACGGGTAGTCCGTGGATGTATCATGGTGTTTTTTGACACTACGTGCAAATTTGAAGCATAAGCACACTCTTGACTGTGACATGCAAGAAAACGAAAGGAAAAAGGATAACTTGCGTCGCGCACGAGTGCTTGCAATATAAGAATCCTCTAATGCATGAGGAATGAGATTGTGTAGTTCAAGTGGAGGAAGTAAAATTTGAATGTTAGATTGATCCCGAGTGCATATAGATGAGTGATGAGGAGCCTTGAGTGTTTGAAAAATTACCTGATCAGAAGCGAAACCAACCTTAGGACAGCGAGGGCCTGACATAACCATCGACTCGGGCTAAAGTGCCTCGACGGTCTGTGGGGTTTTGACTTCGTTGACAGATGGATAATTGTAGACTAGTGGCTTAGACAGATTAACAACGAGTGAATCAAAATCATGATCAGATGATGAGGTGAGGAGATCATGAAAACCAAGATCAGAAAATTCAGGATGTTGGTCGGCATCCTCATGGTTTGATGAATCACATAGAGGGGTAGATGAGGAGGAAGGATTTTCACCCTCTATGTTTTTGGAAAAAGCAGATGAAAGATCAAGTGGATTTCCAATGAGTGATTGGTCGTCTCCATTGTTGGATGATGGGCTAACATATGCTGTGCCCTGTGAAATATCAACAATGGGTGCATCCATGGATGAAGACACACATGCGAAATCATGGATGGTAGGTCCATCAATGATGTTAGGAAAGAATAGAGGGGTCTCAGACGGAAGGGAGTCATCCTTCGCCAAGTTTTGATGCTCAAGCTCCCACTCATACTCTTCATAAATGATAGCTCATGTTGGTTGTGAAACACCCACTCCGTCAGTGGGTTGTTCCTCGTTCACAATAAGTGAAGAGTCCAGAATGGAAGAACACAAGACAACATCATCTGGAGGAACACCCGGGTGCAAAGACGGAGGTCGTAGAAAAGAAATTTTATGAGAACTCAAAGGACTCACAACAAAATCTATGTGAAAATTGAGTGGGGTGATGTTGGGAGAGTGTGAAGGATGAAGAGGTGTGTGAGCATGATCTTCAACATCACTGGGCAATGGTGGATCTGTTGAATGAGAGGAAGGAGGATAATCAGTCGAGACAGTGCCTACTTCCACATGATAGTGCGCAACTCCATTAATGAAGAATGTTGATCAAGGCTTGATCTCAAGCTTTCTCTTGGGACGGGAAGATTTCTTAACCGAAGGCAATACTCGAACCGGTCCCAGAGAAAAGTAAATTTCATCTAGCTCTTCGGAGCTTGAAACTGCAAGTCACAGAAGCACTGCCAAAAATCAATAATGGATTCATGCGGAGCCCTCCATTGTTGTAACAGTTTCCGGTCAAGATGGTCTGGATCAAAATGATAGAATGTGTCTTCAATAAGATCACAGAAGTGCTCAAATGAGTGCACGATGTTAGTTGGTAGGCTGAGCACCTAACGAAATGGAGATTCGCAAAGTGTGTATGCAAGTAGTAAATCGACATGTTCATCAGAAAACTCATCTTCCTCATAAATCATGGAAATAAAGTTATGTAAGTGCTTAGGCCAGGCCACTTCACCTTCACCATCATACATGTGAGTGGACAAGAGATCGAAAAGCTTCCTTGAGATGGAGACATCTTCACGATTCAAAAAACACCTTGGGGGAAGAAGAGTGCAAGACTCCATGAAAGATATGCAAAGGTTCAAAACTGGATGATAGGACACAGCTTGTCATCAGACCCTCCTTCTAGCGCCAGAAATGTTGACGGTGCTGAACCCACCAACATTTCAAGGGGATCTCCCCGGTAAGAAGTCCCAACTAGACCTTAGACCGTTTGGTATAGGAGTCCCAGCAATGGGTCGTAAGGTAATGCCTTGACCGCGATGTTGCACAGAGACAAGTAAGATAACTTTGTCAGTAGCAAGGGTGTGACTGATGCAGTGAGTCGAGGAAGGTGAGTTCCAGGTTGAAAGGGATCAGTCCCAACTTGGCTAAGAACACACAACACAAAGGACATGCACAGCTTCCGACAGAGTAGTCCACTCGAATGCGGCAGTCACATCATACAAGGTAAGATAACATGTACAACACTCATGGATCAGTCTGAGATGAGTGTGACAGTTGTTATAGCAAGGTTCAAGTGAAAGGTTCACTTGATTCCCAACAGAGCAATTGACATGGATGGTGAAATCATTAAAAACATATGCAACACATTAACAACAAGATTCATATAATTGCATGTGAATCAGTTCATACACAAGTACGTAAGTTAAACAACATATATCATTAAAGAAACTGGAGTTGTCCAACCATAATAAAAACATATGGATGAAAATGTGTTGGCTATTATAATACAAAGAAGTGTAAGTCACAATCATACAATACAGCCATGTAAACCTACTAGCCCCACCAATGAAACATTCTAGCCACATCTGCCTGCTCCTCCAAAGAGATGTAGTAGCTCTGTGTAGTGGAGAAGCCAAGGCGCGTTACAATACTGTCCAAGCCTTCTTCAAGATAGTGTTAGTAGAAGCTTGGCTGACCAAAAGCCCATCTGATGAGTTATGAGGGACTATTTATAAAAAAGGGTGGGGTGACCTTTGACATTCCCCTTTGTGATAGTTCAACTACCCTCATGACTCTTCACCTACTCTATGAATGTTACATCCATCTATTGACACTTGACTTACACTTGACATGACTCAACATTACAATGCACATGTACTCATGTGAGACAACATGGCTTGAGAAAGCCTTGCAAGACATAACTGACACTCGGTCCACTGTGGTGAGACCAATGCTTTGACATGTTTGTGATGGTGAATTTGGTGAGCTCAGCCAATCTTGGTTGCCTATGATGGTGTGCATGCACCTCATGGTGACATCTTGTTGAAGCGAGCTCTTGCCACCGTTGCAACCGGTACATTGGTTCGGCCCCCTTCATCCAACTATTCTGCTAACATGAGCATGGTCTTCTTGGGTGCAGTTGAACCGGCAGAACATTAATGCATAGTGTCCATGCTGATCTTCAAGTGTGTGCTAGTGGTCATGCGCATCAACTTGCCGAAGTACCCGTTCGGCTCCAGTTGAACTTGCTTCTTGTCTTCGCCTTGGTGAGTGTGTTGAATGGGTTGGATTGCATGCATGCGTATAATGACATGCATGCTACTGAATCCCTTGCATGTGATCAACCACACTACTCACCATATCTGCTCCGTGTTAGCTATTGGGATGGATCTTTAACTTGTCTGAGTGCAGTTTCATCTGTGAGTTCATGTTGCGTCCACTACTGTTCAAGATCATGTTGTAACTCATTTGTCTATCTACGCAGCTTCATGTTCATGTTGTGTCGTCACTAC
Organism: Pinus tabuliformis; assembly: GCA_031772625.1. NCBI lineage: Eukaryota > Viridiplantae > Streptophyta > Pinopsida > Pinales > Pinaceae > Pinus > Pinus tabuliformis. The sequence continues at coordinate 1,354,911,702 of CM062816.1, read as the reverse complement.
ATAGCCGAAGTCTCCAAAGTTGCTTTCATCATCAATGGACCTACTTGAGCTTGCAACCTTCTTCCGCTTCCGTGTTGTCAACAACCCTCCTCTTGCATTCGTTGCATTTTGGTATGCTATCTTCAGTTGTTTTTCATGATGCTGCTTGTTGTGATGCTTCTACTATAATATCTTGATTTTCTTGTCTACAAACAACTTGATGTCTTCGTGGATAGGCAAATCCATAGAAACTTGATCGACTGCATCCCCAAGTGTGCTTTGAATGGTATCTTTGTCTCTGCTCTCCTGGAAACCATTGTACCTAGATTGCTGAGAGGCAGATGAACACCTGCAATACTTGGAGACATGGAAACACTCATGGCAAGAAATTTGTTAGTTGAAAACCAAAATGAACATGAGAACTGACTTCCAACATACCTGGGTGAATGATCATGAAGGTTGCACAATTTCGGCCGAGAGGTCGGGAGACTGAATGCCAAAACTGTACAAGGCATAGTCTGGGCTGCTTGGAGACTGAATGATTACTGGAACTACACAATGCACAGTCCAGTTTGGTTACTGACTGCTGGGATTGCACAATGCGCAATTCTAGCTGGGAAGGATTGCTAGCCTAGGGATAGATTTGTGCAATTTCTTAGGGCAAGCAGCCACTGTCCTCCAGAAATGCACAAAATAGTCCTGGAGACCAATGTTGGGCATGAATGCGCAAATCTGGAGAAGAAGGTGAGCCTTCCTTCCCCAGATTGTGCAATGCAGCCTTGGTGAAGGCAAAGTCCAGGCCAAGGTTGGCCCGAGTCGCCAACGAGAAACTAAAAGAAAGTAAGTCAGTGAATGCATGGCGACACTAAGTGATAGTAGAAGTGATTAACAGTGCATGCAAAACATGAATTAAAGATTCAACAAACAAATCAACATGCGTGTGGGTGAGGCAGTTCGTCGACTAGGTGAACATCCGTGAAAAATAGTTTCATGCATGCGACAACATTGAGATAGGAACGAAAACTAAAACAGAGCTCGGAAAAGCTAATCTATATGTAAATGAAAACAAGCATTCAAAGAAATCAAGCAAACAGTACTCTCACATGTGAGAACACAAAAAGCAACAAAAATGTAGCACAAGGCATGGGAAGCGGGCTTACCCCAAAAAACTGAGTTGAATGTGCTGATTGCTCCTAGATGTTATGTGGGATGTCAGAGCTGCAAGGTTGATGTGAGGAATGAGCTCTGCAGCATTCAGTTGATGATTTTTGATAACAATGAGGTTGTGATGCGCATGCCACGAATCTAGGGGAAGCGACACTTGGTGGGAGGTTTAAGAATTGTTCCTTGCATGTAACCTCCAACTGATAAACATAGATCCCTAAAACAGGGGATACCTTTCCATGCTACCTTGGGAGAAGCAGTCCATGCATGCTGTTTTTCTCAGTCCTGGAGGGAACCAGTCAACTCAGCTACACATGTAAGAGACTACTTGACTACTAGAGAAAAATGCACATTTCTGGTTGAGAGATAGGCTGGCTGCCCGGGAGATTTCCACAATTTCTGGGCAGAGCAGCTGATTGCTACCCAGATTTACGTAAATCCTAGGCTGAATAGCCTGCTGCTGGGAAAATTTGTGCAAATCCTGCTGGGAGAGTTGGCTGGCAGGATTTCGCAGTCCTGCAGCCCAACAAGTTGTCAAAGAGGATTGCACAATTTCTAGAGAGAAGGTTGGTTTCCCTCCAGTAATGCACAATTTTCAAGGGGAAGCTGCTCAGCCTATAGCTGGACCAAGTCTGGGTGAGCAACTTGTGAGGGGGATGGATCAACTGTGATCGACAGGCTGCCTTTATGTGAGGAAAACACTTGAAGCTTGAGTACTTGACGAAGAAAACAAAGTGTTGTGTAAGGTTGGTAGGGAGGCTCCAAAACATGCTAAGGAAAAATTTTGGAGGGTACTTGGCGACACACTAGTAGAACTCTAACTCTGTAAATGGACCTTGTTTGTGAAAATCAGGTCTAACACCTTTGGAAGTATTGTTCAACTCTTAGCTCATCATAGCTTCACACTAGCTTGATTGTAAGATGTAGCATCCACCAGAATCTTGGTCGATTGACACACATTCCAATCCAAGGAAACATAGTTGTTTCAATTGGGGTTGAGGGGTATGTAGGTGCATAAGCAGTATAGTCATCAGAGTCTTAGTTTCATCTCTGGTGTTGTTCGACTGCGAGCAAGCCTGGAGAGTAACCCGATGGAGTCATATATGAACACAAGCATGGCTTTTCTACTAGCGAGCTTGGTCAGTACCCCAATGGAGTTACTTGCATCACCTCCCTGCGTAGGAAGCCTTTCTCTTCTTTTTCCTTATTCATTTTTCATTTTTCCTTTTTTACTCTTTTTTTCATTTTTCACTGTGCATAGCACTTATTCATTTCAGAGGCGGAAGAGAGATCCTGACTTATTGAGTGTAGAAGAGGTTGTTCCAGCAGAGAAGTAGTTTATTATATCTCTCACATGCATCTTAAGGTTTTCCCCCTTACCTTACTCTATTTGACTGAGATGACAAGGGTTAAACCAAAAACAATCAACTAGAGAAGGTGACACTAGTTAGCACACAAGCGCTGTGTTTACAACAAGGTTCACTTCGAACAATATGTATTTTAGTTCGACGTATCATGGACTAAAAGTAATAAGCTCATTATATAGAGGCAAGATTATAGATAACCAAGTAGTGATAGTTGTACAAGCCCTCTTGTACTTTACCCAGCTCGCTTCAAGAGTCATACATGGTTTCATGCAAGACTAGCCTACGAACAAAACAAACAAACTAACAAACATCAAAGCAAAGCAAAAGCAGAAGCGAAAGTGAAAGCAAAGAAAGTAAGAAAACAAGCAAGCAAACAAACAAGCAAACAAAGCATGCAAGCAAACAACCGAAAGAAAACACTACTCCTACTCCTACTCTAATAGTGCATGGGCCTGATCACATGAAGTGATACTTCGAATGCAGCCACTGGCACATTGGTAGACCCATGTTGGTAAAGGCTTGGTCCGCGAGCAACCCGTTTGTGCGAACCAACAAGCAAGAAAGATATAACAATGAAGACAGCCACACTTCGTGTTTCAAAGCGCCCACGGGACATAAGTGAGTGCAAGTGCATGACGGGTAGTCTGTGGACTTATCATGGTGTTGTGTGACACTACATCCAAATTTGGAGCATAAGTACACTCCTAAAAATGACATGCAAGCAAATGAAAGAAACAAGGATAACTTGTGTCACACACGAGTGCTTGCAATATAATAATCCTCTAATGCATGAGAACCGGGATCATGTAGTTCGAGTGGAGGAAGTAAATTCTAAGTGTTAGATTGGTCTTGAGTGCATACAGATGATTGATGAGGAGCCTTGAGTGTTTGAACAGTTTCCTGATCGGAAAAGAAACCAACCTCAGGACAACGAGGGCCTAACATAACCATCAACTCAGGCTGAAGTGCCTCAACAGTCTGTGGGGTTTCGACTTCGTTGACAGATGGATCATCGTAGACCAGTGGCTTAGAAGGATTAACAAGTGAATCAACATCATGATCAGATGATGAGGTGAAGAGATCATGACAACCAAGATCATAAAATTTAGGATGTTGGTCGGCATCCACATGGTCTGATGAATCACACAGAGGGGTAGATGAGGAGGAAGGATGTTCACCCTCTACATTTCCGGAAAAATTTGATGAAAGATCAAGTGGATATCCAATGAATGATTGGTCCTCTCCATTTTTGGATGATGGGCTAACATACGTTGTGTCCTGCAAAATATCAACAATGGGTGCATCCATGGATGAAGACACACATGTGAAATCATGGATGGCAGGTTCACCAATGATGTTAGGAAAGAATGAAGGGGGCTCAGATGGAAGGGAGTCATCCTTCACCGAGTGTTGATGCTCAAGCTCCCACTCATACTCTTCATGAATGACAGTTCATGTTGGTTGTGCAACACCAACTCCGTCAGTGGGTTGTTCCTTGTTCACAACAAGTGAAGAGTCCGGAATGGATGAACACAAGACAACATCATCTGGAGGAACACCCGGGTGCAAAGACAGAGGTCGTAGAAAAGAAAGCCTATGAGAACTCGAAGGACTCACAATAAAATTTGCATGAAAATTGAGTGGAGTGATGTTGGGATAGTGTGAAGTATGAACAGGTGTGTGAGCATGACCCTCAACATCATTGGGGAATGGTGGAGCTGTTGAATGAGAGGAAGGGGTATAGTCAGTCGAGACAGTGCCCGCTTCCACATGATATTGTGCAGCTCCATCAATGAAGAAAGTTGAGTGAGGCTTGATCTCAAGCTTTCTCTTGGGAAGGGAATATTTCTTAAGGCAATACTCGAATCGGTCCAAGAGATAAGCAAATTTCATCTAGCTCCTCGGAGCTTGAAACTACAAGTCATGGAAGCACTGCCAAAAATCAATAACGGATTCATGTGGAGCCCTCCGTTGGTGTAACAGTTTCCGGTAAAGATGGTCTGAATCAAAATGATAGAACATGTCTTCAATAAGATCACAAAAGTTCTCAAATGAGTGCATGGTTTCAGCAGGTATGCTAAGCACCCAACGAAATGGAGATTCATGAAGTGTGTATGCAAGTAGCAAACTGGCCTGTTCATTAGAAAACTCATCTTCCTCATAAATCATGGAAATAATGTTATGTAAGTGCTCAAGCCAGGCCAATTTTCCTTCACCATCATACGGGTGAGTGGATAAGATATCAAAAAGCTTCCCTGAGATGGAGACATCTTCATGATTTTAAAAGCACCTCGGGGGAAGAAGGGTGCAAGACTCCATGAAAGATATGAAAAGGTTCAAAATTGGATGAGAGGACACAAATTGTCATCAGGCCCTCCTTCCAGTGCCAAAAATGTTGATGATGCTGGACTTGCCAACATGTCAAGGGGATCTCCCGGTAGAAATTCCCAATTAGACCTCAGACTGTTTGGTGTAGGAGTCCCAGCAGTGGGTCATAAGGTAATGCCTTGACCACGATGTCGCATAGAGGCAAGTAAGATAACTCTGTCAGTAGCAAGGGTGTGAGTGATGCATGGAGTCAAGGAAGGTGTATGAGAGGTTCTAACACTTCGAAGGGGGAAGGAGGTGAAGGTGAGTTCTGGGTTGAAAGGGATCAGTCCCAACTCAGCTAGGAAAACACAACACAAAGGACAAGCACAACTTCTGGCAGAGCAGTCCACTCGGATGTGGCAGTCACATCATACAAGGTAAGATAACATGTACAACCCTCATGGATCAGTCCGAGACGAGTGCAACAGTTGTTATAGCAAGGTTCGAGTGAAAGGTTTGTCTGATGCCCAACATAGCAATCGACACAGATGGTGACATCATTAACAACATATGCAACACATTAACAACAAGATTCATATAATTGCATGTGAATCAATTCATACACAAGTACGTAAGTTAAAAAACATAAATCATTAAAGCAACTAGAACAGTCCAACTACAATAACAACATATGCATGAAAATGTGTTGGCTATTATTATATAAAGAAGTGTAAGTCACAATCATACAATACATCCATGTAAAGCTGCTAGCCCCAACAGTGGAACATTAGAGCCACATCTGCCTACTCCTCCAAAGAGATGTACTAGCTCAGTGTAGTGGAGAAGGTAAGCACATTACAATACTGTCCAAGCCTTCTTCAAGATAGTCTTAGTAGAAGCTTAGATGACCAAAAGCCCATCTGATGAGTTATGAGGGACTATTTATAACAAAGGGTGGGGTGACCCTTGACGTTCCCCTTTGTGGTAGTTCAACTACCCTCATGACTCTTCACCTACTCTATGACTGTTACATCCAACTATTGACACTTGACTTACACTTGAAATGACTCAACATTACAATGAACGTGTACTCATGTGAGACAACATGGCTTGAACAAGCCTCGCAAGGCATCACTGACACTCAGTCCGCTGTGGTGAGACCAACTCTTTGACATGCTTGTGATGGTGAAGTTGGTGAGCTGATGCCAGGTTTGGTCATCTGTGATGGTGTGGATGCACCTCATGGTGACATATTGCTAAAACGAACTCTTTCTTGCGTTGCAATTGGTGCATTGGTTCGGTCCCCTTCATCCAACTCGTCTGCTAACATGCGCATGGTGTTCTTGGGTGCGACTGAACCAGCAACACATTGATGCATATTTTCCATGCTGATCTTCAAGTGTGCATTGGTGGTCATGCAAAACAACTCTCCCAAGTACCCATTCAGATCCAGTTGGACTTGCTTCTTATCTTCGCCTTGGTGAGTGTGATGAATGGGTTGGATTGCATGCATGCACACAATGATATGCATGTTGCTGAATCCATTGCATGCGATCAACCACACTGCTCACCATGTCTGCTCTGTGTTAGTTGCTGGGATGGATCTTTAACTTGTCTAGGCAGAGTTTCATCTGAGTGCACGTTGTGTCCACTACTATTCCTAATCATGCTGCAACTCATTCATCTGTCTGTGCAACTTCATGTTCTTCTTGAGTTGCTGCTTCAACACATGCAACTTCTTCTTTGTAACATCTTCTGCCTTCGCGCGATCTTCATGTCGCACCGTCACTACATCACCGGAGTCTCCAAAGTTTCTTTCATCATCAATGGACCTACTTGAGCTTGCAACCTTGTTCTGCCTCCATGTTGTCAACAAGCCTCCTCTTGCATTCGTTGCATTTGGTATGCTGTCTTCAGCTACTGTTCATGATGTTGCTCGCTGTGATGCTGCTGTCATATCTTGATGTCATTGTCTATGAACAATTTGATGTATTCGTGGATAGGGAAGTCCATAGAAACTTGATCGATTGCATCCCTAAGTGTGCTTTGAATGGTGTCTTCGGTTCTTCTCTCCCGGAAACCATTATACTTGGATTGCTGAGAGGAAGATGAACACATGCGATACCTGAAGACATGGAAACACTCACGGCAAGAAATTTGTTAGTCAAAAACCAAAATGAACATGAGAACTGACTTTGAACATACCTAGGTGAATGATCATGAAAGTTTCGCAATTTCGGCCGAGAGGTCGGGAGACCGACTGCCAAGACTACACAAGGCACAGTCTGGGCTGCTATGAGACTGATTGACTACTGGAACTGTGCAATGCATAGTCCAGTCTAGCTGCTGATTGCTGGGATTGCGCAATGCGTAATTCTAGCTGGGAAGGACTGCTAGCCTAGGGACATATTTGCGCAATTTCTTGGGCCAAGCAGCCACTGTCCTCCAGAAATGTGCAAAACAGTCCTGGAGGCTAGTGATAGCCATGAATGCACAAATATGGAGAGGAAGGTGAGCCTTCCTTCCCCAGATTGCACAATGCAGCCTTGGTGGAGGTAGAGTCGAACCAAGGTTGGCCCGACTCGCCGATGGGCAATTGAAAGCAAGTAAGTCAGTGAATGCATGGCGACACTAAGTGATAACAGAAGTGATTGACAATGCATGCAAAACATGAATGAAATATTTAGCAAATAGATCAACATGCAAGTGGGTGAGGCAATTTTCCAGTTGGGTGAACGGTCGTGCACAATAGTTTCATGCATTATACAACAATGAGATAGCAAAAGCTAATATATATGTAAATGATAGCAAGTGTTCAAAGAAATCAAGCAAACAGTACTCCCACAAGTGAAAACACAAAAAGCTACAAAAATGTAGCACAAGGCATGGGAAACGAGCTTACCCCAAAACAACTGAGCTGAATGTTCCCATTGCTCCTATATGTGATGTGGGATGTCAGAGCACAAGGTTGATGTGAGGACTGAGCTCTGAAATGTCTGGTTGATGAATTTTGATAACATTGAGGTTGTGACACGCATGCCATGAATCTAGGGGAAGCGACACTTGGTGGGAGGCTTCAGAATTTCTCCTTGCATGTAACCTCCAACTGCTAAACATAGATCCCTAAAACAAGGGATGCCTTTGCATGCTGCCTTGGGAGAAGCAGCCCATGCATGAAAGACTGTTTTTCTCAGTCCTGTAAGGAATTGGTCAACTCAGTTGCACATGCAAGAGACTACTTGACTGCTGGAGAAAAATGCGCACTTCTGGCTAGGAGCTGGGTTGGCTGCCTAGGAGATTTACGCAATTTTTGGGCAGAGAAACTGACTACTGCCTAGAGTTGTGCAAATCCTAGGTTGAACAACCTGCTGCTGGGAAAATTTGCTCAAATCCTGTTGGGAGGGTTGGCTGGTAGGAATGAGTAATTCTGGAGCCCAGTAGGCTATCAAAGAGGATTGCGTAATTTCTAGAGGGAAGGCTAGTTTCCCTCCAGTAATGCATAATTTTCAAGGGGAAGCTGCTCAACCTGCAGCTGGACCAAGCTCGAGTGAGCAGCCTATGAGGGGTATGGACCAATTGTGATCAACAGGCTACCTTTGTGCGAGGAAAACACTTGAAGCTTGAGTACTTGATGAAGCAAGACAAAGTGATGTGTAAGGTTGGTAGGAAGGCTCCAAAATAGGCTAAGGCAAAATTTTGGAGGGTGGTTGTAGCCGCTACAATAGAGAACTATAAGAGAGATTATCCTAAGATCAGCGAGGAAGTGGAGGAAGCTGAAAAGAATAATTTCAAGAAAGAGGAAGTAAGATATAACTATTACTGAGATAGTCTTCCTCACATAAGTTCTTTTCAAGTTCCTAAGTCTTCTATTGTAAAATATGGCTATCATGATTCTCTAAGTAAAACAATGGGATGCATCAATGCATCATAGAAGCATTGAAAGCAAGAGTTCGAGACATCATCAAAGAGAAGCATGAAAGATAATTAGAATCTATGGAAGTCAAGGATATAGCTCTTGGGAATCTCATTAAAACCACAAGTGGAAATTTCATCTAGTACAGGGTGTTATCACTTAAAATTTCTCTAGGGTTGTTATCTTGTGTCAAATAATATTAGAGGTAACCACAAACCTACTTTTGAGATGAGGATCTAGCCTTCCTAATCCTCAGAGAGGGCTCTCTCTTTATGATTTAACTTTATTGAGTTACTTGATTTTAGGCTAGTTATTTAAGATTGATTGGGTTTTGATTTTGATTTGGTGGTGGATTCACTAACTTAAATGGATAGAGGGATGTCCTTTACCATTGGGCTATGGGGTTGTGTCAAGAAAATAGGACTGAATCAAATTCTAAAGATAGTGTTCACAGGGCAAGGTAGCTGAGTAAATTCAGATCTTTTAGGCTGGATGGTGAAGTGGTTTCTAATTGGGGTCAAGGAGCAGTTAAGGATTCCTCAAACTGGACAATGAGGGAAATGATAGAGATCAATCGAAACTAGGGAGAAATGAGGGATTCCCTACTCTGGATATCAGAAGAAAACATTAAAATGAATAATTTTTCAAGACAGAGTGTACTTAAACAAATTCTGTAATAATATTCCAGTTATTTCATTCAGTTTAGATAACATTCAAGTATGTGAAACATTTAAAAAGATAACAATTTGTCAAACAGGAAAATACTTCATCGAAGTGGCCCAATACATGAATCTTCTAATGCAATGCCTTTATTACTTAGTCCAATCTGCTGACTTGAAAAATGGTACAATGAACCCTTAGGTTTCAGATCAATACAACTATAGAAATGTTTAGCAATCCACACTCTATACTTCGAATTATGAAGTATTTATACAAAAATAGTTACAAAATATCCTAAAATATTTCTTAGGATTTATTCAAGGAAAAAGAAATATCTTCACACAAGAAGATAGAGACAGTTATGTAACTGCTACAAGCTGTCCTTGTTTACTTGGCTCTGCTGTATTATGCTTCGATCTTTTGTTGTTTTTTCTCCTTTGTTGTTGCTCTACGCTAGCTGTTCTTTTACTTTTCGTTTTTACTGATACTCTTTCATATGATACTCTTTGACTTAGCTGATCTGCTACTTTTCTTTCACTGCTCTATATCCAGTGTTTACCTTGCATTTTCATAGTAAATCATTTAATTTTTCCCAAGTCTCTGTATCTCGTAATTTAATATTTACCATTCTTCTGTAGACTTCATCAGTTTCTGTGTATTTTGCAAAGGTGGGCTTGTTTACAAAAATATGTTTTACCTCATGCTGTAGGTAAAAGAGGTTCTCAAAAGTCTGGTAAAGAACCTTTCTTGTAGGCATCCCTTTCATAGAGGAATTATTGGCTTGCTCCTTTGCCACTTCTCTGATTCTCTTGTCATAGTCTTCATGTGGCATTAACCTGTCATTTATTACCAATGGATTAGGCAGACCTTTCTACGTCAAAGCATCAAATTTGACCATAAACCTGCCTAGAGCTAGCTCCATGGTTTGGCATTTGTCCTCAAGCTGCGCCATCAAGTTCCTCTTGGTGATTACCTTCTTCACCTCTCGTATAGTGCTAGTTCTGTCAGTGATGCCAAGTTACTGCAATTCATATTTATTCTTTGAGTTAAGGAATTGGATTATTCTTGAAGCTTCTTTTGGCATATTTCCAAGTTCGGCCTTAACCCTTTGAATTGCTTCACCAACCTCTTTGAGTAAATCATTTTGTTCAAAGATAACTTGTATAGATGGAAAAATATCATTGACAGAGTCAATGATATTAGCCCATAGCTGCTCTTTTGCTTGGGTAAGTGGCTCCTTCAATGTTAATTCCTTTTCTAAGTTCTTTATCCTCTCAGTCAACCTGTTTGACTTCTGTACTTCATTTTTATGCATGATTTGAGCCAGTTTCTTCTCATCCTCTATACTTTTTATCTGTTCTTTACGTCTATTTATTTTAGTGGTCTGAATGGACATGTACTCCATGGCTTTGACCAGTTTACTTGCTTCATCACTTGGATGAACTGCTATTGTTGTTGAACCTGTTGCTAATGTAGTTGTTGATGCAAGGGGCAGTGTTGTAGCTGGTGGAGCTGCTGGGGCCAATGAAGCTGCCAAAGTTGAAGGAACTGTTGTAGTGACTGTAGGGATAGTTGTGGTAGTAGCTCTCTCAATGCTGGCCCGTTTCAGCTATATTAAACTGTCCAATTCATTCTCCATTTCTTTCAATTAAGAATTTAGTTGAAGAATGAGATCCATCATTTCATCCTGCTGGGTTTGGCTCTCTAGGACCTCCTTGGTCTGTGGATGTTTAGAAGGAGGCAACTTTAGTTGTTTCTTCAAAGCAGAAATGTCTTCATTTTTCTTCTTTATGAGCTTTTCTGCTACCTTGATGTCATTTGGATTATATCCAATCTCAATCACCAAGTCCTCCAGTGACTTGATTCTGTTATCCTTGGCCTGTGAGGATGCCTTTTCTAGCTTAAACTGTGTTGTGATGTTATCTAGAGAACTTTGAAGTTTCTGCACAGTTATTGCTTTGTTAGTCATTGTCGAGTAAATCATTTCACCTGCTTTCTTATGAAATTCAATTTGATCAATAGGGTGAACATCCCTGGCCAAAACTTCAAACTCTGTCTTCCTATAATCTGCTGATGTTTTAGGCTGCTGGATTGTAGGCTGCAAAAAGGTCATTTGCATTTTACCAGTTTTAATGTCAAAAGCTGACATCAACCTCTTCTGATTGCTAGGAGTCTGTTTGAAGTACTAGGCATATGTTTCAGCCTTCAATGCCTCATTTCTCAACTTGATTTCCTTATACTTCTCTTTTATATCTTTCTCTTTATCCACTAGTTTGCTGGATGAAGAGACTGCTGGAGCTTTACTCTTTTCAACCACCGTGTCAATATCAATGATTTCAACTGTCTCAATGGTGTCTTCTCGTTCATTTTTAGGATTAGGCTTGGGTTTCTTCCTGTAATTGATTTCAAACCTATCATCTGTAGTATCCATTTTAGAGCTAGAACCTTCTTCCCTGTTTCTTTTTACATTTCTATCTTTCATGGCTTGAGTCTGTAGAATGGGACTAATACCCATCTGTTCCCGTAGGGTTGGAACCTACAGAAAGGAACTAGTATCTATATGCTTTTCCACATCTAATAAGGTATTTTCCACATATATTAAGATATTTTCCACATCTATTAAGGTATTTTCCAACCACTCTGACGGGTTGGCATATCTTTCAATGTCTGGCTTGGACTCATGCATAAAAGGGATTAATTTGAACTTGAGTCTTAACTTGTTTATGACTCCATTAGGGTCATACTGCCACATAAAATTGCTGCTGAACTTCATTTGTTGTAAAATTTTATCTGCTTCTTGTCTAGCTTCCCTATTATTACAAATAAAAGGGCCTAGTTGGTTTTTGATTTTGAACTGTGTTTTCTTCCTAGCTGTCTAAAAATTGACCTCATTTGAGTTTATGATCTGCCTGAAATAATCTAATGCAAATATCCTCATGGGGAGGTATTTTGGCAGCTTGTAAGGAGTGAGATGGCATCCATATATCCTGATTTCAGTGTGGTCCTGGTATAGATACCAGTCTCCTAGTTTGCCTTTCTTAGACAACTACAAAACTCTTTTCATCTCATCATTGATTCTGGGTTGATTGCTACTGGTTAGCATGTTTACAATTGGATGAAAAAAGGAATCAATGAACTCTTTATAACCAAAAACAATGGAACATGTTTGGATTAAGGGTGTCTAAAAGATGACGGATCTTGGATGGCCCTTAGTATCCAACTTTTGGATGCTAACTAGAAGCTTGCTTGACTAGAAATACAAGAACATGTGGAACAATATTGAAGAATATTTGAATACTCTTTCATTTGGAAGTTTGATCAATTGATCATGGATTCTATCTACCAAGAACTGGGCAAAATTGAAAATTGCAACTAGAGGCTTGTCTGGGCAAAAAATAGAGAGGAAAGCTAGTACAGGTTCATCTACAAACTCATCAGTAGTATACCCTAGGATACAAGACAACATGGTTACAATTTTTCTGGCTTTTTCAGAGAAAATGGTGGCAGAGTATGGAGGACTATCTGTAGGAGTATGAGACTCTTCTAGGATGAAAGTCTGAAAGATTTGAACCCTCTTGGGAAGGTCCAACTTGATGTATAGTTCAAGTAAGGCTTCAATGGAAAATGGGGTCTCATTTGGGCTTGGTTCGATCTGCAGCATTTGATTTATGGACTTAGCAGTGATTGTAAATAAAATTTGTTGGTCAGGAGAGACTATGGATCCTTGGCTTGGGATATAGCAAGCTTGATAGAAGTGGATGATTTCTAGGAACAAGTATTTGGGAAAATTTGATTCCCATAGATGAATGTCATCGTTTCGGTTCAGGAATTTATCTTTACTCTAGCACTGGAGCTTTAATAGGTGGCTAAAGGTAGATGTGTCTTTAATTTGGAAATCTCTATCTGTCAATGGGAGGTGGTCAATGTCTAGGTGAGGGGTTTGTAGGGGTTTTTCATTCAGAATGCTTTGGGAAGCCATAATTTGGTTTATTCTATTGAATTATTATTTTTGTGGCTTAGGAGTAAGCTTAGGGGCTCTGGAAAATTAGGAAGGGCGAATATAATCTATAGAAAAAGGGCCTTTAGATGCACAATGGGTTATTCTAGTTTGGCAGGGTCTTTTAATTAATTTAATTAATTAACCTTTCATTAATTACTGTGCAGAGCTTTAAACAGAGGGTCGTTCTGGTTCTTTCAAGAATACCTGGAAAACAGAGATTTGGTGTGGAATCAGGGTTGTATGGTAGCAGTAGAGGTTTTTGAAGCTTGAATTGTCTGTGTGTTGCTTCAATTTGGAATTTGCAGGGTCTTCAGGTTGTAAATGGGTTGAAAATGGTTGAATAGGGTTTCTGGGCGTTGGAATTGGTTGACAGAGGCGTCTGCAACAAAAAATCAGTGAAAAGGGGGCTTTTTTGGCTTTTAACTAACAATGGTTAAATTTTGGCGCGGGATTAACGAATGAACAGTGAGTGGTTTTATTTTACGCGGGGAGGTGGTTTTATGCCATATTGCACCACTTTTGGGTGGAGGGCAATATTTTTCAAGAGGACGCAATACAACGTGGTGCTACCACATAGCGAAACAGTGATTGGCCAAAACTGTGAATCTTGTGTGCTTTTTGGATTTTAAGTGTTGGATGATGGGAGCACACGATATGGATATGGGCCGTTAGATCTGGAGGTGGGAGATTGGAGGGCTATCGCACGACGGAGTTGCAAGGGTGGAGTTGGGGAGTGGGGTCGGGTTTAATTACAATGAAATGTAATTAATTAGAAAGTAATTAGGGGATTTTGATATATGAGATGGGTTAATAGGGTATCGGGGAATTATAAAAATGGGGGGTTAAATATATACAATGGGACTATGGGTTAGAAAATAACATAGGGGTTAAGTTTAAAGGGTATTGGGGAGGGTTTTTAATGGGGCCTGACACATTTAACTTTTCAAACTTAGGATAAAGGGGTTTAGTGGGTTTTTTTAGGGAAAAATGGAAATTAATAAAGGGGGGTATTATTTAGGAAAGGGGTTTTGGGAAGGGGAAAGTGGAATGAAGGGGAGGGGATATTTTTACAAGGGAAAATACCTCTTTTGAAAATGAAAAATAATGAAGGGGAAAATGAAGGGAAATTAATAAAGGGGTTTAGTGAAATGAGGGGAAATTAGTGAATAAGCTTTAGTGAATTGACCTTTGCCTTTAATAATTCCTCCTACACATGAAACATAGGATCAAGTATGATGAAGGTGCATTTGAGCTAGCAACCTTGTGCATTTCCAAAAATTCTTCTACCTACTCTTTATTTACCCTAGCATTTTCTCTTCATTCATTGGGTGCATTTGAGCTTGCTGACCCTTCATTTCTTTTTCTTTGATAAACAAACTATCTAATTCTAACCTTATAACTTCCAATGGCTCAGATTAAACTGATGAGCTCATTATTATTCTCTACCTAACTACTGATCTGCCAAGAATAAATAGTTTGGATAAATATTTATTCTCTATCTATTAACATTAAAGCATGAATGAATCAAGTTTAAACTTCTTTGACCATCATGGATTTATGGCATTTTTGACAACCTGCACACAATATTATTTTGCAAAGTAAAGTAAAAAGGATTGGCATTGGAATTTTCACACTTTCATAATCTATTTTGATCTCTTTTTGTGGGGTTCATATCTTATATTTTTTTGATCTTTCTCTTTCTTTTAGTCCTTTGATTATTGTTTTAGGACTAATTTGGGAAAACACTTTGCAGAAATAAAAAGCATGTACAATATTACAAGACTAACCATAACCAATTCAAAATTATGAATCCTATTATTATAGTTCCCTAACAGTGGCTCCACATGGGGATGGCATTTCTTGGTGAAATGTCAAGAACTTTAAGATCAGTAGCCTTTTGAAACTTAGACTGTGGTTGCCTTGTAACTGCTCCTCTGTGATTTTCTTTATTCATACATATGGTGTTACACCTTTCAAAGCTTAGGGCCTTCTCTTCGGGCTTCAACCTCAAAAGATTATCATCTAATCCAATCTAAACTTTGCAATGTTATGTACAATGAGCAAAGTAAACAAATGAACTAATGTTAATCTGGGGATAAGTAATGCTTTAGCATTCTACCATTGACTGGTCCACCTAGTAGATTTGTTCCATCTAACTGTCTCAAGAAAAATGCATTGTTACCTCTGTAACCATAAATGATATAAGGGCATTGCCATAGGAAATCAAATTTACCATGTTTACCCTTTTATTCTCTTCTAGAATCCCATTTGAGTACTTTATCACCTATGTAGAAATCATCATCTTTGGTTTTCTTGTGAAAAATATTTTTGATTTTATCTTAGATCACTTGTGATTTGACATAGAATTCTTCTCTATTTTGTTGCAAATGCATTGTCTGATTTATCCTCCTTTGGATATCATTGGACTCTACCTCCAGTTATTGAATCATTTTCATCACTGGTACACCTAAAGAAGATGGAAAAACAACATCCAGTCCATATACTAGTTGGTAAGGAGATGTACCAATGGATTTTTTGGTAGTTAGTTTGTCTGCCCATAAGGCATTAACCAACTTTTTGTTCCAGGTCTTCTTGTTGTCTTCTAGCAACTTCTTAATGATATTAACAATGCTTTTGTTTGAGGATTATGCAAGTCCAATACTTTGAGGGTAATAGGTAGTGGAATGGCCAAGGGTAATGTGATATATGTTATAAAAGTCTACCATTTTCTTGGATTTGAAAGCAGCTACATTATTTGTAATGAGCTTTTGGGGGAATCCAAATCTTGAAAGAATATTGTTTTCAAGGAATGAGATGATGACAGAATCAGTGGCTTATCTAGAAGGGATGGCTTCTATCAATTTAATAAAGTAATTAGTGGCTATCAAAATCCATTTATGCTGGGCTGAGGAGGGTGGGTGAATTTCCCCATTGAAGTCTAAACCCCATTATTGAAAGGGGATTTCTGCTGAGATGGGTTTGAGGAGTAAAGGCAAGAGTTTCTTCTTGCCTTCAAATATTTGGAATTTATGATGGGAGGTCACATATTTTTAGACATTTGTAAAAAGGGTGGGCCAATAAAAAATTGCCCTTAAAATCTTATCAACAGTTGTTTTCTAGTATAGGTGTCCTCCACAATCTCCTGCATGAAATTCTTGCATAACTTTGTCAGCTTCATCTTTTAATAAACAATTCAACAATATGCCACCATTATCTTTCCAAAATAAATCATTATCTATGATACAATATTTCATTGATTTCAATTTCAAGAATCTACCTTTAGTCCAAGATAAACCAAGAGGAGCCTATAGTTTTAATAAAAAAAATATGATATTTGCATACCAAGGTGAATCTATGAAAGCTTCACTAATCTGTGGAGTTTTCATCTCTTCATGATCATCTAGGGCACCAATGAAATTTATATCTAAGGCCTCACAGTTTGATTCAACCATGAGTTTAGCTAAACCTTGGCCTTTGATAAGTTTTGTAGGCTTCATTTCAATGTGATATTTCAAAATGGTGGCAATCCATTTGCCTCTCTTTCCTTCAGGCCCATTCTGTGTTAAGATGTCCTTTACTACTGAATTTGGAACATATGCAATGATGTGTGAGTATAAGATGTACACTTTGAAATCTTTAATAGCTTTCACTAAATCAAGTGCTTGTTTTTCCATTATGTTGTATTTTAGTGTAGAATCTCTCAAAGATCTGCTGAAAAATGCAATAGGCTGCTCATAACCTTTTTCATTCTTTTGCAACAAGACTGTTGCAATAGTATGTTCTAAAGAAAAAGAAAAAATTATAATTTTTTTTTTTGAAATCAGGACTTATGAGGACTGGTGCTTTAGTAAGGGCTTCTTTGATTATCTCAAAAGACTGTTTAGCCTCTACAGTCCACTTAAGTGCTGAATCTTTCTTTAACATGTTATTTAATTCTTTGATTAATTCTACCAAGTTAGAAATGAATCTTCTAAGAAAAATTATTTTACCTAAGAATGATTGCAATTCTTTAATGTTCCTAGGATGACTGATGTTTAGGATTGCCTCTATTCTTGCTGGATCTATTCTAATTCCATATTTTGATATTATGTGTCCCAAGAGTTTACCTTCTTCTAATCCAAAAAGTGATTTTTTAGGATTTAAGGATATGCCAAATTTTCTACATTTAATAAGAACTCTTCTTAAATGATCTAGATGTTCATTGTCTGATTTGAAATACACTATGATATCATCTTGCTAAACAAATAAAAAGTCATGGATTTCTTTTGCAAAGGCTATGTCCATTGGTCTTTGGAATGTTGCTCCAGCATTCATCAATCCAAAAGGCATTTTCAAATACATGAAAGTACCCCAGGGAGTGGTTAATGCAGTGTTTTCTTAATCCTCTAGTTGGACTAAGACTTGGTTGTATCTAGAAAATCCATCCAATAATGAGATTTTGGATGACCCTACTACCCTCTGTAGAATATGGTCCATTTTAGGGAGGGGATAATTATCCTTTAGTGATACTTTGTTCAAGTTTCTAAAATCAACACAGATTCTGATTTCCCCTTTTTTCTTTCTTGTGGTGACTAAATTAGAGACCCAATATGAATATCTAATTAGTGCTATGATTTGTGCATCATACATCCTTTTTACTTCTTTTTCAATTAATGGCATAAGAAGTGGATTAATTCTTCTAAGCTTTTGTTTGAAGGGTTTCTGATCTCTTTTATAGGTATTTTGTGTTGGATAATGTTGGTGTCATAAGATTTGAGGTATTCATAACTCCAGGCAAAGACATCTTGAAATTCCTTAAACAGACTTATGTATTTTAGCTTTTTAGCTGGAGGTAATGCTTTGGATATTTTAATAAGCTTAGGTTTTTCTTCTATTCCTATGTTACATTCTTCTATGTCTGATCTTAAAGGCTCCATTTTTTGTTTTCTAGATACATAATTTGAATCAAACAATTCTTCTAATGGGACTAGTCCTTTAGGCAAAAAGTTATTTTTAAGGTTTAAAATCTCAAAATCATCATTGATTATTTCTTCTATTTCTACTTTTTCTAAGTTATCTATTTCTACTTTAGTGAATTTAGTGGGTTTATTTACATCTAAAGCATTTATATCTATCTCATTATTTATGATGTTATCTATTGTACAATCAGTATCTATGCTACAATTTTGGAATTCTCCCTCAGTAATCATGAAATCATAGATTTGAGAATCTTGTGAAAAAATCTGCCAATATTTCAGATTATCAGGTATAATAGGTCTATATCTTACTTCTGCAGTGCACTAGTGGTTGGGCTAAAAAGGAAATCTACAAGTGCTAGCAAAAGTAGCCAAACTGTGAGCTTGCATGTTCTGTTTCCTAGGAATAGCAGCAAAATCAGTTTCAAGAAGTTCCTTAATTAGATCTAGAACAGTTTCTCTGTATTGGCTAAGTCTAGGATTATTCACAGAATATTCTCCTTTAATTTGTTTTATGATCAATTCCGAGTCTCCCATGATAGAAACTCTCTTGGCTCCAAGTTTTCTTACAATTTGTAGTCCTAAGATTAAAGCTTCATACTCCGCCATGTTGTTTGTGCATTTAAAGTTTAATCTAAAGGCATGACCTTCAGAATGATTATTTTCCATGTTATGAATCCAAACTCCTACACCTGCTCCTAATCTATTTACAGAGCCATCAAAATCTAAGTGCCATAGAGACTCATGTGTTATATTTTCACTATCAGGTGCTTTGTATTTTTCTTCTACAACTGTGATTTCATTTTTTCCATTGTCTGAATTATACAAGATAAATGAGTCCATATCAGAATGCATGGAGTATATAGGGTAATTCTGTGGTTTTTCTGAACTACTTACCATGTACTTCATTAAAGTTTCTCTGTAAAGCTTTTTGGGCTGACCAAATACTGAAATTGTGGCATATGACATGTCTAACTGTAGAGATCCTTGCAATTTTTCTCCCCATGAGCGAGATAATAGCATTCCATATTTTGGAGGGATATTAGCAACTATAATATCCATGACAATACTCTTACCTGGGTATTGAACTAGAGTAACACACAAGTCCTTTATTAGGCCCAGGCATTTAACTTTACTAGAATCAAAAGAGAAAAGATCTTTGTAAGGTCTGGTTATATCTAAATCCAATGTTTCCATGATGGCTTTAGGCATTAAATTGTGAGATGCTCCTGAATCTAACATAGCATTGTGCAATATTTGATCATGAATAGTCAAGCTAATGTAGAATGGAGGAACACCACTTTGTTCATGTTTGCCATTTACCTCAGGACCAAATATTAACTTTGGTTGGTCATCATTTAGATTAACAAAGTCTTCTCCTTCATCTATATTCAGTGTTTCAATGATTTGGGATTTGTAGGAATCATTTTTTATCAATTCTGTTAAATGAACTGATATTTTCAATTTGGATATTAAAAGGAGTCTGCGTTTTTCCTAACCTAATGTCTCCATCCTTAGGAATTGGAGTTTGTGTGGCCTTTTCTTTCTTATCTTCAGTTGGTGATTCAGTTTTTGTTTGGGTCTCAACTATTTTATTGTTTTTAATTTTCTTATTTGGAATAGTTTGGGAAGCAGTTGAAACTTTAACAGCATTTGAAGCTTGAGTATCAGTTGGTTTTGGGACATCTTTTTAAGTTTTGATAGAAGCAATTGTTTTAGGATCAGCGGATGTTTTAAAAACAGTATCTGTAATGTCCACAATTTTTGGAATGGCTGTAATGTTTGGAATGGAAATTTTTTGGGATTCTCTAGAGAGAATTTGTAGCACTTTGGTTGTAGGAGCTCCTACTATTTTCTTGGTCTGAGTTTGGACAGTTTTATTAGTAGGGACTTCCATATTTTTCTTACTTCTAAGGTTATATTGCTTGTGAACTTCATTAATGGAAAATTCATAACCTTGTTTTTAATCAAAGGACTCTCTAGATTCTAACTGTAATTGTCGTAACATGCATAATTCTTGTTCTTCTTGGTTGAGAAAAATAGTATAACCATCATTTGTTCCTATTAAGTTAATCTGAGTGTCTTCCTCTTCTTCATTTGGGTGAGAACTATTAGCATAGTTTTCTTGGAAAGGTGGTCTAATCTGAGTTTGGCCAGTTTTATTAGTAGGGGCTTCCATAGTTTTCTTACTTCTAAGGTTATATTGCTTGTGAACTTCATTAATGGAAAATTCATAACCTTGTTTATAATCAAAGGACTCCGCAGATTCTAACTGTAATTGTTGTAACATGCATAATTCCTGTTCTTCTTGGTTGAGAAAAATAGTATTACCATCATTTGTTCCTAGTAAGTTAATCTGAGTGTCTTCCTCTTCTTCATTTGGGTGAGAACTGTTAGCATAGTTTTCTTGGAAAGGTGGTCTAATATGTTGATTGGGTTGGCCTTTTCTCTATTTACCAGTGTTGGGATTCTTCCTAATGTTTGGATTTCTTATTTGAAGACCTTGTTGTTGATTATCCCATTGTGGTTTGATTTCCATAATTTCTAATCTATCCATCATTCTTTCCATGGTTTTTGCCAAAGTATCTATTTTGTTATCTAATGTGGATGGTTCTTCCTTAATGGTTACTCTTTTTTCATTTCTCATCCTAGCTCTTTTAGCTAATAGGTTGGCTTCTACACTAACAACATTACTTTGCGTTATATACCTAGGGGGGATAATATGGGGTACAAAAGGAGGTATCCAAGGTAATAATGTAATAATGGGATGGGCCATAGTAATAAATAAGGTGGTTAACCCATATCATGTAAGGAACCACAAGTAGTTAGTAATAATGTAATGGGCCCATGGTATTAGTTCGATGGTATGAGGGAACCATGGTAATGACCCATGGTATTGTATGTATGAGGCCTATATAGAGGCTAGAGACTCCACATGGAGAGATGTCAAGGAATAATGTCAAGGATTATTGTATGAACAGGCATATGGCTTGTGGAGTGTTCTCCTTCCTTAAGGAGTGAATGTATAGTGTTGCCCTACCTTAAGGGTTTGATCAATAAAGAAGCATTTCTATCTATTTCGATCTTGTTATTATTGGGTATATTTGTTATTTATCATATATTTTTGGGTTAGATCTATAACAAGTGGTATCAGAGCACTTTCTTGGGCAAAAACGTGGAGAAATTGTTTTTTTTTTTTGCAGGATTTTGGGGGCGACGAGTTTGCAGATCAGATCTATACATTTTGGTGCAAGATCTGCAAAATCTAATTGCATATCTGGATTCTATGTGAAAAAATACCTGATTTAAAAAAAAAAAAAATATCGGTCGAATCGGAGTCCGGATGAAGGAGATATCACTGATTTAAAAATCAGTGGGGTTGCAGACAATTTTTTGGGGCAGAGAATTTGCGGCGCAGATCTAGAAAATATCTGCAAAATCTAATTTTAGATCTGGATTCTTTGTGAAAAAATACTCAATTTCAAAAAAAAAATCAGTCGAATCGGAGTCCGGATGAGGGAGATCGCTGATTTAAAATCAGCTCTTTTTTCAGAAATTTTGGTGACGGCGGGAGAGTAACAGCGCAGATTTGAAATTACACTGTCTAGATTAGGATTTCTATCACATGGGCAGATGCAGAATGGTTGTTCCATTGCCAAAAATAGGTCATAATAGGGATTCTGAGCAATATTAACGGAACTGTGACAATTTCAAATTTTCTCCAAGTAAGTGAATTTTTTCAGAACCCTCTTCATGGCGGTTCTATGTTTTACAGGAAAAGATAATGGTCCTACTATTGAAGAATACATAAAAAAACACAAGTCATTATGGGCACATAATTGGAGAACTTTTGTAGTGTTTAATTTTGAAGATGAGGCAGCCACATGGTGGGGATTACTTAACCAAAAGAAGTGTTCCAACCTGCCCGATGAAGAATTTGAAAAATTACTTTTAGACAAATGGTCTCAAGCCAGAAAACAAGATAAGGAGAAACATGTGGGGCTATTTCCTACTGGTATATCCTCATTACAGGTTCATGGATTGATTCAAAAGGAGAAGATCATTGTTTCTATAAATCCTAGTTGCAAGCATAATTTTATCAATGTTAACTTGGCAAAAAAATTGTAAATTCCAACAAAACACATTGAAAACACACAAGTGGATGATGAGGATGTTCAAGTGTACAAGGATTTGAAGGTTTCTATGGATAAGTATGTGTTGCATGGTGATTTTTATACTTCAGAGATGGATAATATGGATGTTGTTTTGGGATATTCTTGGATGGAAGCTGTGGATACTATCAATATTAATGGGCAGAAGAAATTCTTGAAACTCTGGTATAAAAAGAAGAAAATTACATTACAGGATATTTCCATCAATAAGCAGGTAGAGTCCAAGGAGGCTGAAGCAAAAGATGTTCGAGGGACTAACATATCAGATGATGAGCCAGTGATGATCGACAATCAAACACAAACAAAGGTTGAAGCAGAAAAGGTTACAAGTGCTGATACATCAGATGAGGGTTCAGTGGTTGAAGTAATATTAGAAGATAAGACACCATAGCAGGCACCACAACATGCACCAGATAACAGTCAGGCTCCAGTAAGGGGTGAATTAAAGAAAAAGATACCGTGGGTTAAAACTTCAACATATCATCACCCACATCACCCTACAAGACAACCATCAAGATGGCAACCAATTAGCCACAAGTACAACCACCCCCGTAGGACAGATAAAGAGGAGCGAAGATCCACCTATTACACATCAACACAGAAGAGCTACCATGGTCAACTTCCATATCAAGCGAGCGAGGCACTAGCGAGACCGAGGGTTCACCTTTCTCTTGGATGGCTAGATGCACGTGCATGGTACCAGTGGACTACTCTTTTGAGTAGATCTTATTATTTGTGTTCTTCCCATGTTTCGGGGACGAAACATGCTAAGGGGGGTAGAATGTTATATACCTAGGGGGGATAATATGGGGTACAAAGGGAGGTACCCAAGGTAATAATGTAATAATTGGATGGGCCACAGTAATAAATAAGGTGGTTAACCCATATCATGTAAGGGACCACAAGTAGTTAGTAATAATGTAATGGGCCCATGGTATTAGTTCAATGGTATGAGGGAACCATGGTAATGACCCATGGTATTGTATGTATGAGGCCTATATAGAGGCTAGAGACTCCACATGGAGAGATGTCAATGAATAATGTCAAGGATTATTGTATGAAAAGGCATATGGCTTGTGGAGTGTTCTCCTTCCTTAAGGAGTGAATGTATGGTGTTGCCCTACCTTAAGGGTTTGATCAATAAAAAAGCATTTCTATCCATTTCGATCTTGTTATTATTGGGTATATTTGTTATTTATCATATATTTTTGGGTTAGATCTATAACACTTTGCATCTTCTCCAATGTTTCAGGGTTTCTTTCTCTTAATTGGTAAGATATCTCAGTGTCAAAACCATCAGGAAATTTGATTAGTGCCAAGTCTGGTGGAGGCTTGATATTTGCAGGGATTGCATTATAAATACTGTTAAACCTAGTACAATAGTCTTGAACAGATTCATTGGGATCTCTTTTAATGTTTTCATATTCAGACAATATTTGTAAAGGATTTTTCTTTCTTTCCCATCTATTGATAAATAATCTATGAAAAGCAGGTAAATCAACAATATGATTAGCAGGTAAACCTTTAAACCATTTTTTGACATCTCCTACTAATGTTTGGGCAAATAATCTCATTTGCACATTAGATTCATCAATCTCATGTAACTCAAAAAAATCAGTCATTTTATTTACATGTTGTTGGGCAGTATACTGACCAGTAGCATCAAACAGAAAGATTTTACTCTGGTAGTCTTGGGGCATGGCATGTAGTTGAGCTGGTAAGACCAAAGGTGCATATCTGTCTGCCATGGCTGAGATTCTAGCTTGGCTAGGAGGTAAAGTGGTAGTGCTTGAAGAAGAACTTGAAATGGCTGTAGATGAACTAGATGAACTTGAGATGTTCGGTTGGAGAGGAAGTTGAGGTATGAATGGTTTTGGGGAATGAACTGTGGTGGATATTATAGGTGAGGTGGTAATAGATGAAGCTGTATTTACAGTTTTTGAAGACTCCATAGAAATTTCAGGGGTACCAGTAGTTAGGGCAGCTAATTCAACTGATTGTTGAAGATAGGCTTTGTCTATATTGCTTATGAAAGTTGACGTTAAAGCTTCTAGTTTGTCAAAAGTATCCAAAACATGTTGATCTAAATCAAGATCTATAGGAACACTTTTTGATTCAATAAGTTGAATAAAATTGGGGTCCATTATAGTATCATGAATTGAATTTTCAGATTTGGTATGAAACAAAGAAAGCTAAAATGGTAAATCAAATTTAATATCCTCTAAACTTGATAACTCTTTAGGAAGTAAATTTTATTTAATTAACTGACTACTACTTCCTTGAGTTTCCACCTTTTTTGGTTTTCTTAAAATTTTGTCAAGATCATCAACAATTATAGCAGGGTTTGGATCTGGATGTGCCCTAGTATAATGTGTTCTTTTGGAAGCCAAAATTTTAATTTTTTAAGCGAAACTTTTAACAACCCTAAAATGACCTTAAGGTGCAGAGATGAGATTTAAGATTTCCTTTAAGGTTTATTAAACTGAGGAATTCCCCAGTATGGTCGCCACTATGTTATCACTCTAAAATTTCCCTAGGGTTGTTATCTTGTGTCAAAGAAATATTAGAGGTAACCACAAACCTACTTTTGAGATCAGGATCTAGCCTTCCTAATCCTCAGAGAGGGCTCTCTCTTTATGATTTAACTTTGTTGAGTTACTTGATTTTAGGCTAGTTATTTAAGCTTGATTGGGTTTTGATTTTGATTTGGTGGTGGAATCACTGACTTAGATGGATAGAGGGATGTCCTTTACCATTGGGCTATGGGGTCAAGTGTTAAGAAAACAAGACTGAATCAAGTTCTAAAGATAGTGTTCACAGGGCAAGGTAGTTGAGTAAATTCAGAGCTTTTAGGCTAGATGGTGAAGTGGTTTCCAATCGGGGTCAAGGAGCAGTTAAGGATTCCTCAAAGCGGATAATGAAGGAAAGGACAGAGATCAATCAAAACTAGGGAGAAATGAAGGATTCCCTACTCTGGATATCAAAAGAAAACATTAAAATGAATAATTGTTCAAGACAAAGTGTACTAAACAAATTCTGCAATAATATTCCAGTTATTTCATTCAATTTAGATAAAAAGAAAGTATGTGAAACAATTAAGAATATAACAATTTTACAAATAGAAAATACTTCATTGAAGTGGCCCAACACATGAATCCTGTAATGCAATGTTTTTATTACTCAGTCCAGTCTACTGACTTGAAAAATGGTACAATGAACCCTTAGGTTTCAGATCAATACAACTATGGAAATGTTTAGCAATCCACACTCTATACTTCGAATTATGAAGTATTTATACAAAAATAGTTGCAAAATATCCTAAACTATTTTTTAGGATTTATTCAAGGAAAAAGAAATATCTTCATGCAAGAAGATAGAGACAACTATGTAACTGCTGCAAGCTGTCCCTGTTTACTTGGCTCTGTTGTCTTATGCTTTGATCTTTTGCTATTTTTTCTCCTTTGTTGTTTCTCTATGCTGGTTGTTCTTTTACTTTAC
Organism: Pinus tabuliformis; assembly: GCA_031772625.1. NCBI lineage: Eukaryota > Viridiplantae > Streptophyta > Pinopsida > Pinales > Pinaceae > Pinus > Pinus tabuliformis. The sequence continues at coordinate 1,354,885,684 of CM062816.1, read as the reverse complement.
CTTTTGATTGATACTCTTTCATTTGATACTCTTTGACTTAGCTGATCTGCTACTTTTATTTCACTGCTCTGTATCCACTATTTACCTTGCATTTTCACAGTAAATCATTTAATTTTTCCCAAGTCTCTATATCTGGTAATTTAATATTTACCATTCTTTTGTAGACTTCATTAGCTTCTGTGTATTTTGCAAAGGTGGGCTTGTTTACAAAAAGATGTTTTACCTCATGCTGTAGGTAAAAGAGGTTCTCAAAAGTCTGGTAAAGAACCTTTCTTGTAGGCATCCCTTTCATAGAGGAATTATTGGCTTTCTCCTTTGCCAGTTCTTTGATTCTCTTGTGATAGTAGTCATGTGGCATTAACCTATCATTTATTACCAATGGATTAGGCAGACCTTTCTGCCTCAAAGCATCAAATTTGACCATAAACCTGCCTATAGCTAGCTCCATGGTTTGGCATTTTTCCTCAGGCTGCATCATCAAGTTCCTATTGGTGATTACCTTATTCACCTCTCGTATAGAGCCAGTTCTGTCAGCTATGCCAAGTTCCTGCAATACATATTTATTCTTTGAGTTAAGGAATTGGATTATTCTTGAAGCTTCTTCTGGAATATTTCCAAGTTTGGCCTTAACCCTTTGAATTGCTTCACCAACCTCTTTGACTAAATCATTTTGTTCAAAGATAACTTGTATAGATGGCCAAATATCATTGACAGAGTCAATGATATTGGCCCATAGCTGCTCTTTTGCTTGGGCAAGTGGCTCCTTCAATGTTAATTCCTTTTCTAAGTTCTTTATCCTCTCAGTCAACTTGTTTGACTTCTGTACTTCATTTTTATGCATGATTTGAGCCAGTTTCTTCTCATCCTCTAGACTTTTTATCTGTTCTTTAAGTCTATTTATTTCAGTGGTCTGAATGGACATGTCCTCCATGGCTTTGACCAGTTTACTTGCTTCATCACTTGGATGAGTTGTTGCTATTGTTGAACCTGTTGCTGATGTAGTTGTTGATGCAAGGGGCAGTGCTGTAGCTGGTGGAGTTGTTGGGGCCAATGAAGCTGCCAAAGTTGAAGGAACTGTTGTAGTGACTGTAGGGATAGAAGTGGCAGTAGTGTCTCAATGCTGGCCTGTTTCAGCTGTATTAAATTGTCCAATTCATTCTCCATTTCTTTCAATTGAGAATTTAGTTGAAGAATGAGATCCATCATTTCATCCTGCTGGGTTTGGCTCTCTAGGACCTCCTTGGTCTTTGGATGTTCATAAGGAGGCAACTTTACTTGTTTCTTCAAAGCAGAAATGTCTTAATTTTCCTTCTATATGGGCTTTTCTACTACCTGGATGTCATTTGGATTATATCCAATCTCAATCACCAAGTCCTCCAGTGACTTGATTATGTTATCCTTGGCCTGTGAGGATGCCTTTTCTAGCTTAAACTGTGTTGTGATGTTATCTAGAGAACTTTGAAGTTTTTGTACAGTTATTGCTTTGTTACTCATTGTCGAGTAAATAATTTCACCTACTTTCTTATGAAATTAAATTTGATCAATAGGGTGAACATCCCTAGCCAAAACTTCAAACTCTGTCTTCCTATAATCTGTTGATGTTTTAGGTTGCTGGACTGTAGGCTGCAAAAAGGTCATTTGCATTTTACCAGTTTTAATGTCAAAATATGACATCAACCTCTTCTGATTGCTAGGATTTTGTTTGAAGTACTGGGCATATGTTTCAGCCTTCAATGCCTCATTTCTCAACTTGATTTCCTTATACTTCTCTTTTATATCTTTCTCTTTATCCACTGGTTTGCTAGATGAAGAGACTTCAATACTAAGCTGTTTTTCAATAATTTGAGTATTTGAGGTGGAAGGTTGATGAGTTTCCTCTGAAACTGCTAGAGCTTTACTCTTTTCAACCACTGTGTCAGTATCAATGATTTCAACTGTCTCAATGGTGTCTTCTTGCTCAGTTTCAGGATTAGGCTTGGGCTTCTTCCTGTAACTGATTTCAAACCTATCATCTGTAGTATCCATTTTAGAGCTAGAACCTTCTTCCCTGGTTCTTTTTACATTTTTGTCCTGCATGGCTGGAGTCTGTAGAATGGGACTAATACCCATCTATTCCTGTAGGGTTGGAACCTGCAGAAAGGAACTAGTATCTATCTGCTTTTCCACATCTAATAAGGTATTTTCCACATCTATTAAGGTATTTTCCAACCACTCTGACTGGTTGGCATATCTTTCAATGTCTAGCCTGGACTCATGCATAAAAGGGCTTAATTTGAACTTGAGTCTTAACTTGTTTATGACTCCATTAGGGTCATATTGCCACATAAAATTGTTGCTGAACTTCATTTGCTGTAAAAATTTATCTTCTTCTTGTCCAACTTCCCTATTATTACAAATAAAAGGGCCCAGTTGGTTTTTGATTTTGAATTGTGTTTTATTCCTAGATGTTAGAAAATTGACCTCATCTGAGTTTATGATCTGCCTGAAATACTCTAATGCAAATATCCTCATGTGGAGGTATTTGGGCAACTTGTAAGGAGTGAGCTGGTATACATATATCCTGATTTTAGTGTCTTCCTGGTATAGATACCAGTCTCCTACTCTACTATTCTTAGACAACTGCAAAACTCTTTTTATCTCATCATTGATTCTGGGTTGATTTCTACTGGTTAGCATGTTTACAACTAGATGAACAAAGGAATCAATGAACTCTTTATAACTAAAAATAGTGGAATATTTTTGGATTAAGGGTGTCCAAAAGATGATAGATCGTGGATCACCCTTCGTGTCCAACTTTTGGATGCTAACTGGAAACATGTTTGACTGGAAATACAAGAACATGTAGAACAATATTGAAGAGTATTTGAATAGTATTTCATTTTGTAGTCTGATCAATTGATCATGGATTCTATCTTCCAAGAATTGGGAAAAATTGAAAATTGCAGTTGGAGGCTTGCCTAGGCAAAAAGTAGAGAGGAAAGCTAGTATAGGTTCATCTACAAACTCATCATTAGTATACCATAGGATACACGACAACATGGTTACAATTTTTTTGGCTTTTTGAGAGAAAATGGTGGCAGAGTATGGAGGACTGTCTTTAGGAGTATGAGACTCTTCTAGGATGAAAGTTTGAAAGATTTCAACCCTCTTGGGAAGTTCCTGCTTGATGTACAGTTCAAGTAAGGCTTCAATGGAAAATGGGGTCTCATTTGGGCTTGGCTGGATCTGCGGAATTTGATTTATGGACTCAGCAGTGACTGTAAATAAAATCTATTGGTCAGGAGAGACTATGGCTCTTTGACTTGGGATATAGCATGCTTGGTAGAAGTGGATGATTTCTGGGAATAAGTATACCAGTGGAACAAGTATTTGGGAAAATTTGATTCCCATAGATGAATGTCATCATTCTGGTTCAGGAATTTATCTTTACTCCAGCAGTGGAGCTTTAATAGGTGGCTAGAGGTAGATGTGTCTTTAATTTGGAAATCTCTGTTTGCCAATGGGAGGTGGTCAATGTCCAGGTGAGGGGTTTGCAGGGGTTTTTCACTCAGAATGCTTTGGGAAGCCATAATTTGGTTTATTCTATTGAATTATTCTTTCTGTGGCTTAGGAGTAAGCTTAGGGGCTCTGGAACAGTAGGAAGGGTGAATATAATCTGCAGAAAAAGGGCCTTTGGATGCACAGTGGGTTTATTCTAGTTTGGCAGGGTCTTTTAATTAATTTAATTAATTAACCTTTCATTAATTATTGTGCAAAGCTTTAAACAGAGGGCCATTTTGGTTCTTTCAAGAATACCTAGAAAACAGATATTTGGTGTGGAATGAGCATTGTATGGTAGCAGTAGAGGTTTTTGAAGCTTGAATTGTCTATGTGCTGCTTCAATTTGGAATCTGTAGGGTCTTCAGGGTGTAAATGGCTTGAAAATGGTTGAGCAGGGTTTCCGAGGTTGGAATTGGTTGATAGAGGCGTTTGCAATGAAAAATCAGTGAAAACAGTGAAAAGGGGGCTTTTTCGTCTTTTAACTAACAGTGGTTAAATTTTGGTACGGGATTAGCGAATGAACAATGAGCAGTTTGCTTTTATGCGGGGACGCAGTTTTATGCCATATCACACTGCTTTTTGGTGGAGGGCAGTATTTTCGAGAGCACGTGATATAACATGGTGCTACCACATAGCGAAATAGTGATCGGCCAAAACCGTGAATCTCACGTGCTTTTGGGATTTTAAGTGTCGGATGATGGGAGCGCGCGATATGGATATGGGCCATCAGATCTGGAGGTGGGAGATCGGAGGGCTATCATGCGGTAGAGTTGCGAGGGCGGAGTTGGGGAGTGGGTTCGGGTTTAATTACAATGAAATGTAATTAATTAGAAAGTAATTAGGGGATTTTGATATATGAGATGGGTTAATAGGGTATCGGGGAATTATAAAAATGGGGGGTTAAATATATACAGCAGGACTATGGGTTAGAAAATAACATAGGGGTTAAGTTTAAAGGGTATCAGGGAGGGTTTTTAATGGGGCCCGACACATTTAACCTTTCAAACTTAGGATAAAGGGGTTTTAGTGGGTTTTTAAGGGAAAAAGGGAAATTAATAAAGTGGGGGGGGGGGGGGGGGGGGGTATTATTTGTGATGGGAATGGGTTTCACACTAGGGAAAGGGGTTTTGGGAAGGGGAAATGGAATGAAATAAGGGGGAAAGTGGAATGAAGGGGAGGGGATATTTTTACAAGGGAAAATACCTCTTTTGAAAATGAAAAATAATGAAGGGGAAAATGAAGGGAAATTAATAAAGGGGTTTAGTGAAATGAGGGGAAATTAGTGAATAAGCTTTAGTGAATTGACCTTTGCCTTTAATAATTCCTCCTGCACATGAAACATAGGATCAAGTATGATGAAGGTGCATTTGAGCTAGCAACCTTGTGCATTTCCAAAACTTCTTCTACCTACTCTTTATTTACCCTAGCATTTTCTCTTCATCCATTGGGTGCATTTGAGCTTGTTGACCCTTCATTTCTTTTTCTTTGATAAACAAAATATCTAATTCTAACCTTATAACTTCCAATGGCTTAAATTAAACTGATGAGCTCATTATTATTCTCTACCTAACTACTGATCTGCCAAGATTAAACAGTTTGGCTAGATCTTTATTCTCTATCTATTAACATGAAATTTAAAGCATGAATGAATCAAGTTTAAACTACTTTGACCATCATGGATTTGTGGCATTTTTGACAAGCTGCACACAATATTATTTTGCAAAGTAAATTAAAAAGGAGTGGCATTTGAATTTTCACACTTTCAGAATCTATTTTGATCTCTTTTTGTGGGGTTCATATCTTATACTTTTTTGATCTTTTTCTTTCTTTTAGTCCTTTGATTATTCTTTTAGGACTTACCCTCTTTACATTTTTTATTTTTAATATGGGAAAACATTTTGCAGAAAGAAAAAGTATGTACAATATTACAAGACTAACCATAGCCAATTCAAAAGTATGAATCCTATTATTATAGGACCCTAACACAAGGTTCATCATACATCTATCAAATGGAAACATTTGCTGATGGTATACTTTAGATCCTCGGGATTCTCTAATGGAATATTCATTGAAAGGTTCATCGATCATGAGGGGAAGCAAGTGTTTCATCAAGAATTTCAAACTTTTCGAATTCATGGATGATGGTATAATGATATAAAAGTGAAGCATATCAAGTGATTGAAGCTCTTTCAATCAAGGAAGCTGCTACAGGAAGTCTAGATGACCCAAAGGAAAATGAGGCATGTATGCTTACAGTCTATATTGAAGAGTCATGTCATATGGTTGTATGTAACGTGGACCAATTCTCTATCTTAAGAGCATGATCAAAAGAAATGCTATCCTTCCTAAAATGGATGTAGGAATGCATGGGTCACACATTCACTAGATGAAATCAACATAATATGTCCTCATATGAAGTATGAGGTGGTTAACTACAATTGAGGAACTTTGATTGGAAGCTTCTGGGAATGAAATGTGTGAATAAAGGAAGGAAGAGATCATGGAATATACAAACATTTTAAAGGAAATCAAAATCCGATAAACCAAGAAGATTTGACTAGTATATCTCCATGGAAGATATGAAGACTCTGATGGAGTCTGAAAAAAGAAAGAGACACTTGAAAACATATATCTTTGGGAGATGTGTTAATATGCAAGATGTTGATGAAAACTAGAAGATGTCATGATGAAATACCATCACAAAGGTAATGTTAATTTTAATATTGTTCATTACTTTATTTTTGAACAAATATCTGGATGGGTTTATGCAGGGCTGCCAAGGGAAGATCTATGGATGTCTTCCACCACCAATGAACATGTAGTAGGATGAAATATCCTTAAGTAAACATGGCATGAAGAAAGAAACATGGTGCGAAGGAAGGCTAGATATGGACTGATGGATCAATTTTCAATGATGACATGCCTGACTCATGGATGAAAGTGATCAATGGTTGTCGCCCTTGTAGAAGTCCCAAACATGAAGACTCCTAAATAACGGAAATAAGTCCATGACATCGTGGAGAGGATTTATTCAAGAAGTTAGTTGTCCCATCATATCCACTTGAGGAGCTATTATAGGTCCCTCATTAATGTGCCTAGAAACATGTTTCTTACTTGGAAGAAACTTGGAAATTCCTAAGGCATGAGGGAGATTAGGTACATTCTTTCCGTATGAATGAGTACATTCCTTTATTGGAATAGATATTTCCTCCCTAATTAAGAGGGAGAGATAGACACATCATTCTTGTGTTCACTTAGGAAGACATAATGGAGGATTGGGTAAACATCTGGCATCTGATGCTCTTTAACGATGAATTAGGGAATCCAAGATAAGAGTAGTCTTTGACGACCAATATTATTTGAGGACTTAGAATCCAAGATAGGAATAGTCCTGGCGGAGCACACCCTGAGAACCCAGGTGGGGTGTGTTCTGAGAGAGACAATGATGAGGGTGTCTATACATCATTGCTCTCACCAGTATTTTGTTCAGATCTCGTGGAGAGATAGAGTTGTTATTCACGACATTTCTATGTGAAAATTCTAGTTGATATGATGCTAAACAGATTGGTTATCAATCTGACTCTTCTTATGAGAAATTCTTCAGAATGATAATGACCAAGTACCATTATGAATACCTCCCTACTTAGAGGGAGTGTTGAAAAGTGTAACTAGGTTCAATATTCATAATGACATATGTAATTGTGATTTTATGTAATTGATGAAAAGAAGAAAAATAAAATTATTATTGTAACTCTTGTCCCATGGCTTGCGGGATTACACTACCGTGCAGGTTAGTCAATGAAATCAATGGTGTAGGATGACTATGGTAAGTCGCTCTTGCTTTAGGAGCTAACTCTTCCAACCCTCCGTGGTTGTAAATATAACGACAAAGGATTTTAAAACAATCACACTGAGACTAATTCTATCAACCAAACATAAATTCAAATTACCTTTATAAATTCAGCTAAACCAGAATTGATGATAAACAGAGGATTACAGAGGAATGCACACCTCCGGGATTGACCAATTTATAGTGGAAATACACAGAGCTTAAGTTTCTGCAATTTTATTCATATAAGGCCAGACAAGCCAAATCAATTCCAATCAGTCCAAAATCCCCGTTTCATCATTCAAAACTTACATTAATACACTCCACTCTAACTATCAGATCCTTAAACACTGGATCGAATCTGCCTATTTTAGACAAAAATCAAATCTGAGCAATATCCTCCTCAAGGCTCTCAACTAAATCAAAACTATTCTAATTAATTACAGAATCATTCAATCCTAAATTCTAGTTCAAAATCCTATCTAGAAAGCTGGTAAATTGATGGCTAAAGGATCCCACTCCTTTGCTTGTAATTTTTTTGTATTTTTGGAATAAGTTTGAAGCCTTTTTCCTCCAAGCCTCATGCTCCTACATCATACTCCTGAGGACAAAATTCTTCATGGGCTCCTATCCATGAGCTCTTCTACAGAACTGCCCAACTTCTATAGCATGGCATCTGTCATCCAAGTAGCTTCAGCAATTGGTTGTTCCTTCCATTTGACCAAATACTGAAAGTACTCTTATCCTCTGGTCTTCTTCAACAATTTCTTGTCCAATATCCTCTCTGGTTCCAATTTCTTTGCTATAGGTAACTGTTTTACCCAATCAACCTCTTGTTCCTCTTGATCCTCTGCTGTGTCTTCTGCCTATTCCTTTTCATACCTGTATAAGTCAGCAACATTAAATATTGGAGATATTCCAATATCAGGGGGTAATTCAATTTCATATGCATTTGCAGAAAATTTTCTCAAGACTTTACATGGCCCAATTTTCTTAAACTTCAGTTTATTATACTCCCTTTTTGGAAATATTTCCTTCCTCAGGTGTGCTAAAACCAAATCCCCAACTTCAAAATTAATTTCTCTTCTCTTCAAATCTGCTCTGCCCTTGTATTTGATGTTGTTGCCCTATAGTTGTTGCTTTACCTGTTCATGTATTGCTTGAACTTCTGTAGCAAAATCTTCTCCTTTGGCACTTCTCCTCTCAGCTTGTCCCAAATTTCTCAATTCAGTCACTCCTCTTGGGTGCATTCCATAATTTATATGGAATGGACTCTACCCTATACTCCTATTAGGAGAATCATTATATGCATATTCTGCCTGTGCCAATATTTGATCCCACTGTTTTGGATGTTCACCTGCAAGACTTCTCAAAAGATTACCTAAGCTTCTATTCACAACTTCAGTCTGTCCATCTGTCTGAGGATGATAAGCAGAACTGAAACTCAATTTAGTTCCAAGCTTCTTCCATAATGTCCTCCAGAAATGTCCAACTAATCTAGTGTCTCTATCTAAAACAATGCTCTTATGCAACCTATGTAATCTTACAATCTCCTTAAAAAGCAGATTAGCAATATGAGTAGCTTCACTGGTTTTATAACATGGAATAAAATGTGCCATTTTTGAAAACTTGTCAACTTCTACATAAATTGAATCATTTCCTCCTTGAGTTTTTGGTAAACCCAAAACAAAGTCCATACTTACCATATCCCAAGGCCTATCTGGAATAGGTAATGGAACATACAAACCTGTGTTCTGGCTCCTTCCTTTTGCATATTGACAAACTTTGCAATTTTTCACATACTTTTCCACTTCAACCTTCATCTTTGACCAAAACTAAAACCTGCTCAATTGTTCATAAGTATTTTCTGCATCGAAATTCCCTCCAAGTCCTCCACTATGTTTCTCCTTGATCAAATTCTCCCTCATGGAACAACTTGGTATGCATAGTTGATTCCTTTTAAACAACAGTCCCTCTTGCAGGAAATAATCCAGCCACTTGCTTCTGTCTAACAAAACAGGATTCTTACAAGCTTCAAATGCCTCTTTAAAATCTAGATCTTTCTCATATAACTCTTTAAGAAAATCAAAACCCAACACTTGAAATTGACTTTCTTGAGTTAAAAAGCTTTTTATACTTAAGGCATCTAACACATATTTCATTAAAATTGGAAATATTTTTTTACAAGGACATGATTAAAATTTAGCTTTTTGGTTATTTTGAAATTCTAGATCCACTATTTAATTCCAAATTTAATTAAATATGTGTGATTCTGCTACTTTGTTTGACTGACCAATTATATGTTTTAATACAAAATTAAAACTTTGCAGGTATTCTACCCATTTTGCATGCTTCTGGTTAAGCTTTGGCTGCTGCATAATGTACTATAATGCATGGTTATCCGAATACAGTATGAACTCTTTGGACATCAAGTAATGTCTCCACTTCTTCAAAGACTGTACTACTGCATAAAACTCTTTGTCATAAGAAGAATATTTCTTCTTTGTCTCATTTAGCTTTTCACTAAAATAAGCTACAGGCCTATCCTCTTGACTCAAAACAACTCCAATGGCTTCTCCACTGGCATCACACTTCACTTGAAAAGGTTTATTAAAATAAAGCAAAATTAAAATAGGTTTCTCAGTAATCTTTCTTTTCAACAGCTGGAAGTTCTTTTTTACTTCAGCAGTCCATCTAAATGGTTGTTTGTCTTTCTTTATTGTGTCAACAATTGGAGCATTGATCTTACTAAAATTTCTTATAAATTTCCTGTAAAAACTAGCAAGTCCATGAAAGCTTCTTACCTCAAAGACACTCTTTGGCGAAGGCCACTCCATGATAGCCTTGATCTTCTGTGGATCCATTTTTAGTCCTTCAACAGCAACAACAAAACCCAAATACATCAACTCGTCCTTCATGAATGAATATTTCTTTATATTTAACAGTAATTTCTCTTGTTGTAGCCTCTATAAGACATAATGCAGATGTCTCACATGCTCCTCCCTGGATTTGTTGTATACTAATATATCATCCAGATATACTATTACAAACTTACCAATAAATTCCTTTAAAACTTCATTCATAAGTCTCATAAATGTACTAGGTGCATTTGACAATCCAAAAGGCATTACCATCCACTCAAATAATCCTTCATTGGTTTTGAAAGCAGTTTTCCACTCATCTCCCTCTCTAATTCTGATTTGATGATAACCACTTTTTAAATCTAACTTTGTAAAATATCTAGCTCCATTCAAACAATCCATCAAATCTTCAATTCTAGGTAAAGGGAATCTGTACCTAATTGTTATCTTATTGATTGCTCTCGAATTAGTGCACATTCTCCAACCTCCATCTTTCTTTGGGCTCAACACTGTTGGCACTGCACAAGGACTCAAGCTCTCTCTAACCAGTCCCTTGTCTAGCAATTCCTGAACCCGTTTCCTGATCTCTTCATTCTCTGTGGGAGTCATCCTGTAAGTTGCTTTATTAGGTAGATTCTCCCCTGGAATCAAATCTATGTGATGACTAATTTTTCTAATGGGTGGTAACTCATTAGGAAAATCATCTACAATGATATCACATTATTTATCCAGCATCTCTTGAATTTCAATTGGTAAATCAGAAATTTTTATGGAAGTAAATATTACCTTGGGTTTCCAAACCAACACATAACTTACCTCATCTTTCTCCATCTGCTGTAAGTACTCCTTTCCACTCAACAAAATGGTTTTTGAATTAGGGTTTCTTTGATGTATCCTCTTCCTCTAGTGGTAATAATGTATGATTGACACGATCTTTACTAAATTTATATGTATTCTTATTTCCATCGTGCATAGCTTCCCTGTCATACTGCCATGGTCTACCCAACAGTACATGACACACATCCATAGGCATCACATCGCACAGGATTTTGTCTCTATATTTTCCCAATTGCAACTCCACTTCACACTATTCATTTACTATCAACTGATATCCCTTTTGAATCCATTGTTAAGGGAATAAGTCCCCTAGGGCTTTGGATCAGAACCCTATCAGAGCAGGAGTAATATACAGCAAAAAACACACATACAACTCAGGAAACATGCTTAAATAAACTAACTATGCGAGGATGAACATACCCAAATGTCCTTCGTTTGGGTAGTTCCAGCTAGGGTTCAAACCCTTTGCAACTCCTGATGATCTTTGAATCTAAAAATCAACCAATTCGAATACACATAGTAGCATATAGATAAATCATTTTAGTGAAATAAACTTTATATCATATAAGTAAATGGTTAGTTATACATCAAGATAGACATTCATATATAAACCATAACAATAACATCGGATGCATAAACAAAGTCGATATTAGGAACAAGACAACGTTTCTTTTTATTGTAGAAAACTATAATAAACATGGAAAGAGTTCACCTGAGTCTTCCTCTTCCGGCTCCAAGTGGAACTGTCCTCTAGGTTCGTCCAGTCCCAGTCTTCAACAGCCACCTTCCATAACCAATATCATGATATCTCAAGCAAGTGGGAGAATATCAACACTCAAGGAAACAAGGGTTTCTTGAACTTGGGGAAGTGCTTGAAGCACAGGGATACTTTAGACTTGATCAGGAGATAATCTCAATATAGTACTTCTATCATTTCTCTCCTCCTTAAGGCCAGGCTTCCCATCACAGTCTTTTTATACTTCACCCAATTAGTTTTTTAGTTGGGGAAACAGTTGGGAACAGTTGGGCCACAGGCAGTAGGAGGTAATCAACAGGTAAAACCCGTGAACTCTACCCATAGTTAAGGAGATTTAATTTTTTTAAGTGTTTTAACACATATACGCAGGTTGGGTATTGACTAACCCACGTGTACAGACTTTTAACACAGGGCAAAGTAGTGTACAGGGAGTAAAACACTGTTTTTAAAATATTTGAACCAAGTCTGGAAGGAGGGGTTGCCCTAGGCCATAAACCAAGCATCACAAATACCAGGAGTGATATTTTGAGCTATAACAGATGCCCCCTAATATATGAGGTCAGAAGTGGTACATGATGGTCGAAATGTATTAAGTATATGGAAAGGAAACCTATCAAAAACTGAGAAGGACTTCACCAGATTTCAGCCTGCCAAGCCAACAAAAGAAGATGAGAAAGAAACAACTGTCTGAGGTGGGCATACCAATGCTCAGAGAAAGTAAAGCATGTCCACATATTAAGTACAAGCGGATCTAGTACATGTATAAAAGTATAAAGAACCGAAAGTACATAATGGACCATTTGATCATGATCGAACAAGTACATGTTTGAATATCACATATAAGAAGATGATCAATGAAGCTGAAAGATGAAGCTGATCACTGATGTCAAAAAATGATCCCAATAGTATCAAATGAACATCATGGAATAAGATTATACTACATCGCAACTCGGATGCCAGCATATAGGATGTCGTTGTGAAGGACTGCAACATATAATGTGGAATGGTGTCAACTAGTAGCAACAGGAGCAACTGACAAGTGAACCAAAGAATGCTGATGCAACTCGAGGTCTTCACCGACCATCGTGGTACATTTCTACACAATGGGAATAAATGATCTAAAGTCAACCATGTGAGAAATCGTTTGATTACCGGTCATTGATGTATACCATTAACAAACGCGAGACTACTCACCGATAATGATAATGAGAGTCAAGGTACCCAGTACAATCTAACAAGTGCGAATAGATGAGCTGAAGTCGAACACCTGGAAGAATCTATCAATCAGGAGACAATGATGGTTTCCCACTGTCGATAGTGAAGGATCTACCACTGATGACTGCAAACCCCAAGGTACTGCCAAATGGACTCTAGATCTTTTCCCCAGAGCAATGAGTCGTAGTCGATAGGAAAAGATCTTCTAGAAGGAAGGCATTAAGGCATCCTTCATCAATCTAGCACGAGTGTAACCTGTAGGCCAATATTGTGGAAGGAATTGGATGAAAAAAGATGTAGTAACCCGACCGAAGCACGTTTCCAGCGTACAAAAGATGTAGCTAGCGCACGATAGAAACCCTTTGAACCAACCAATAATGAACGCTGACACAGAGGCGAGGAATCCACCAATAGGGTCAAATGGAAACCAAGGCATTACACGAATCCCAATGTGTGATAATGGAAGCTGATGTCGAACATAAGGGAAACCACTCAGTCAAAGACCCATGATACTAATCGATGCTAAGCACAAGGTGACCTATCAATAATGAAAATAGGGCTAGGGTGTAGCTCTAGGCCTATCCTCAGAGCAATATGTCATCATTGTTAACGACAAGACCCGACAACAAGAAGTCAATGGAAACCTTCTCAAACCGGCACGATTAAATGACCAATATAACTGATGTGATGACAAACAAGACACTGACAACCAGGGATGGTCGACTGAAAAATAGGTCAAGAGACACCACAAAGAGGCTGACTCATGCTTACTTCCCTTGAACAAAATCATGATTCAATGATGACTATGTGGCAACATATGATAACTCTGCATAAATTTGTCATGCAGGAGGCACAAACGAACTCTCCATATGATTGGAAGAGATAACCAATCGGAGGAGAAATGACTCAATAACAAGGTTAAGGCTTACCTAAGTCAAACTAAATCCTGCCCAAATGGAGGAGAGACTTTATTTTGAGTGCTTTGTTCAAGGGTGACAAAACTGACTCTAGCTGCCAACAATATATGGAAATGTTGTCCCATTCCCTCTCTTTTTGGAATATATAATTTCTTTTGTCTTTTTATTTAAGCTGGAAAAAGAATAAAAGAATGCTATAGTACAGTGGAAAGAACAAGTGTCAGTGAAACAAATGATCTAGTCCCTGGGATGGGAACATTCCTATGCTCAATGTAGGGAGGCGAATCTGGTTAAGGACACTTAAAGGGATGTTCCTTCCACGACTCTGAGGCCGTGTCAAGTTGCAGAAGCTAAGGGATTGCAAGTTTGAGTTTGCAGAAGACATGGTCAAAAAGTGGCTTAAACACGATTCCAAGTGAAGTCAGCTCAAGGCCAAAAGGTGCAAACGGTCAAAATTCAATGCAATAGCACAACTCAACACAAAGGAGACTCTAGGGTATAAGTCCAGAATGAAGTGAAGAAGCAAAGAGGAATGAGTCTTCAATGCACAAGTCATGGCGGGACTAGAGAGGAATCCTGAGCCTACTCAATAAAACAACATGGGCAACCAATGTCAGTGAAGTGTTAACTACGATGCCCATGTAAAGGATGGTTCTACCATCATGTCATGATTTAAAAATTGGCAAGTGAACATGGTTTACTAACCATAACATGATGGGATCGACCCTATGGCAGGTGTATTGACAAATGGAGGCTAGTATGCAAAATGCAATGGAAAAAATGGTTTCCCTAACCTATATGCTAGGGTGTAAACGATACCTGCCATGACAGGTCAGCAGTCATGGGACCGATGTGAAATTTCCAAAGAAGCGTCCAAAATGTCCTGAAAAGCAACCTATTCCTGACAATCCAAGCTCACAAGTTAAAAGATTCATGAGACGAAAAAAATAAAGTTTTGAAAAAATTTGACATTTTCAAAGCTATAAAATGACCTTTTGACTCACCATTTGTACCATTTGTGTTGAGATCAAAGTTGTGGAGAAAAAGAGAGCAAACTTGCCCCCCAAAGAATTGGACCGCTCAAATTGGATCAAAATCATCAGGTAACCCCCCTCTCAAGCTTGCCTTACTTTATGATTGTTTTTAGAAATTTTTATTGAGGTTTGACCATAGGAATTTATGCTAAAAAATTCAACGCGGTGTATATGCGGGTTGGATATTATAGACCTGCGTATACGGAGGCCCTACATGTGATTGTATGTGAAAGGGACCCACGTATACGTGGTTTGAAATTTCAACACAAAAATCTAACGGTTGAAACTTAATTTTCTTTAAGGATGACAATCACATGGAGAGAGAGGGGGCATACTACCATTGATAATGAAGTTATGAATGACCAAGAGGCCCTAGATGCATTGAGGGGATGTGGCTTATTGAAAATTTTCAAAATTCCCAATATGAAGGCCAACACCCATTTGCTTGAAATGCTAATCCACTATTGGAGTATCGAAGATGATGCTTTTATGATTAATCAAATGCCTTTCAGGATAGAGGTAGAAGATATTTACTTTATCACTGCTCTCTCCTGGAGAGGAGAAGTTGTACATTCGATTGGTCGGACACGAGGTAGTCTGTTAGTGGAAGACTACATACACATTTACTATCCTGGGCATCCGAAAAAAATTGGACGCCAAATTCCAATAAAACAAGTGGAGAGCTTGTCCCTGAGGATCTTACTATTCACCATAGCCAGGATAAAAAGATCAGCCTCATTGCACTAAGCATCACGAGTATCCATGAGCTTTGTCGTGGAGTGTCTCACCACTGTTTTTAATTGGTGTACACCTCTTCTTACAAATATGAAGAGCCATTTGTCCTCCATTCAGAAAGGTTAGACCAAAATTTTTGGATATGGGACCATTTTGTGCTCCTTCTTCTTTGAGAAGGTTCCTGGGCTACGCCCCAGAGTATCAATCTCTATCAGTAGCCCCCGGGATCCTCGGATGGGTAGGTGGGTTGACCTAATGAAATGCCTTGGAGGCGGGGACATGCTGAAGACTGCTTTCGATGATGAGTTCTTCTCCTGGTGGGAACAACAAATCATCGTTGTGCGGGTTAGTCAATACCAAAAATAGATATCCAACCCATAAACTAACTGAAAAGGTGTAAAACCGGTGGTAGTCTTTACCGAGGTTCGGTATGCCCAGAGAGCCAGATATAACATGAGATGCCAATTGGAGCGATTTTTGTCAATTTCCTTTGCAGAATCGTCTTGAGGGCTTATTCACGACTTCGACTTGCCTATTGGCCTGAGGATAATACAGAGATGAATGCTCCTACCGAAAGCACAATTTAAGAGCCAATTCAGACATCAGTTGGTTCTGGAAGTGACTGCCATGATCAGTGACAATCTCTCTCGGGATACCAAAACGTGAAATAATCTGATTGAAGAGGAACAATGCCGCTGTCTCACTATCATTTTTATAAGTAGGCATGGCCTCAGCCCACTTCGTAAAGTAGTCTACGGCCACTATAATGTACTTGTGATTTGCCGCTGAAGGCAGATTACAAGTAGTAAAGTCAATACCCCACTTTGTAAAAGGACCAACAGTGATAATAGGGAAAAGAGGAGCTGGATGCGCGCGCATCTTCTGAGTATAGACTTGACAAGGGTGGCAACGTTTGACCGCTTCAATACAATCTTTGAAAATCGAAGGCCAAAAGTAGTTGGCACGCAAGATTTTTTGGGCTGTTGCAAGCCCAGATAGATGACCACCACAAGCTCCATTGTGGCAATCATTAAGCACAGACTCTGCTTCCTCTAAGGTTAAACACCACCTAAGGATTGAATCAATCCCTCAACGATATAATGCATCACCAATGATGACATATTTCTTAGCTAGGTGACGTAATTTTCAATGTTCATCCTTGGAGGAAGCAGGAGGGAACTTCGAAGTCTGGAGATAGATGATGATATCTCCATACTAGGGATCTTGTGAAGAGATGAGGAATAGATGTTCATCTGGAAAACTTTCCTCATAAATGGTATCATCTCCACAAGGCAGCTCAGAAATTAATTCCGCAAAAACCATTGATTTCTTAGACTTGGCCGGCAAGAACTCGAGATCAAATTCCTATAAAATAACAATTCATCGATTGTATTTTTCCCCAATCACTCACCTACTAAGGAAAAATTGGAAAGGATTGACCACCGCTAAGACAAATGTTTTGTGTAGCAGAATATAATGACGAAGCCGCTAGATAGCATGGACAGCTGCCAAGGCCAATTTCTCAACCAAAGAATAGCGTAGTTCAGGACCTACCAAGCCTCGACTCAAGTAGTAAATCACATGCTCTGTGAGAGCATCCTCTTCCTAAACCAGAACCATACCTATGGTTGATTCTTCAGCTACAAGATATAAAAGGAAATCTCTACCATAATCTGATGGACTAAAAAGCAGGGCAGAGATTAACACCTACTTCAAGGCATCAAAATATCATTGTGCAAATTCATCCCATAAAAATGGAACTCCTTTCCTCAGCAAATGCATAAATCCTTTAGTTATCTTAGCATAGTTTGCTATAAATCGTCTCAAGAAATTTGTCTTTCCTTGAAGACTTTGAAGTTGTCGGATGGAAGATGGGGGAGGCAACTGAATTATTGCCTCAACCTTGAAGGGATCAACTCAAATCCCTTCAGTTTATAGAACCCTAAAAACCGACCAGATGTAACCGCGAAAATGCACTTATTTGGATTCAACCGGATCTTGTAAAATTGACATCTCTCAAAAATCAACTGAAGGTGACTAGGATGATCGATTCTCTTTCGAGAATGAGTAGCTAAATCATCCAAGTATGCTTTGATGACATGCTTGATGTAGTGGAAAGCATAACACATGGCCCGCTGAAACGTGGCTCCGACATTTTTAAGACCAAAAGGCATCTTTTTGTACGCAAAGGTACCCCAGGGACAAATGAAAGTTGTCTTATGCTGGTCTTCTAGACGAATAATATTTGATTATACCTAGAGAATCCATCCATGAAGGGGAAAATCTTATTACCCACACATTCATCAACTATTTGATCAATAAACGGTGTGGGGTAATTATCTTTCAGACATGCTTTGCTCAAATCCCTAAAGTCAATGCATAAACAGATCATTCCTTGTTTTTTATCAATTAGGACTGGATTAGAAACCCAATCCGTTAGCGGAACGGGGTATATGAAACCTGCCTTGAGTAGCTTTTCTACTTCAGCTTTAATAGCTATTGCTTTCCTAGGATTGACTGGCCGAAGATTCTGACGAATCAGCTTAGCATTTTCACATGTCTTGATCTCATGCTGAATGATTGTTGGATCAATACCAGGCATTTCTTCATAAGACCAAGAAAATACATCCCGAAACTCTTTAAAGAGGTCGATGTAAATTTGAGTCTCTTCAAGGGAACACCTGGCTCTGATGAAGACATTTTCTATCACATTAGGGTTCCTAGAGATGTTTATCGGTACGATTTTTGAAATGACTGACATATTACCGTCGACACGGATGTGTGCTGGAGCCAAATGGTTTGAAACCGTACAAACATCACTCATAAGCAGATTGGAGAACCTGGATTCGACTTCTTGCAATGGGGGAAGAAAATATGAACGATGATGTAAATATTCCCATGGTCAATCTACACCCGTCATTGCTTCTAAGATTGCTTCCTCTGATAGTAAAACCGTATCTAAGAAATCCATAGCAGAAGTAGAGTCAAGGGTCCAAGTTGGGGCCACATCACCATCTAACTCTTCCTCTAAAAAAGGAGTAGGATGGTTGTCTACAGAGTTAACGATAGACTGATATCTAAGCTATGCTGTAGACATAGGGAATGCCATTCCACCAACTTGTCCTTCATCTAATTTGGTTGTGGGTGAAGGCAAGGTCCAAGGGTCTAAAAAATAATGAGTCCACAAGAACTCTTCCCGTGAAGACTCTTTGGAGGACGAAATGGCATTGATTCTAGCTATAGGAGTGGGAAGATCAAATGTACCCATCAATGAAGAATACATCCCAACTCCTAGATTCTCGATAGGTTGATGGGGGTTATCCACCAATGGAACATTAGAATCCGAAGTTGCACGAGGGTCAACTAGAGAATAATCCAATTGATCAACTTTAACAATTCTCCCCTCATGAGGAAAACAAAGGACGCGAAACAGAGTCGAAACTACGACATCCATTTCATAAATCCAATTCATCCTAAGAGGAGGTTGTAATCGAGGTTGGCATCAACGATTTCTACTTCGATATTAATGACCTTTCCTCCAACACATATAGGAAAGGCTGGGATAATCTCGTGTGGCCTATGAGAATGTCCGTCAAATGTTGTCAAGAGAGTGGGTGAAGGAACAACCGAAGGCAATCCAATGGCCTTCCAACATGACATAGACATTACACATGTGGAAGCTCCCTCATCTATAACTGTTCGAAAAATATTAGTTTTCTGGTAAGTAGACTTTATTTGAAAAGCCATATGATGAGGAAGTCGCTTTTTGACATTGAGCATATCAAAAGTGAGCACTAAATAATTTTTTGGATCGACTGCCCCGATCGCTGAAAGAAAAGCACTTCGTTGAGCTGGACATGACTAGAGTACCTCTAAAACAGACATAGCGCATGGACTTTGAGCCAGATCTTCTACAATAGAGTAGTTCCGGGCTGCCCTAACATTAGGTTTGATAGTCACACATTTGGCAGAACCTTTCGGTATCTAAGATATAGACTCAACAGAGGGTCGCTCAATATGAAGTGGATCCATAGTTCTAGGAACAGATTTATCCTTGGATGTTTCAGCTTCACCATAATCACGTGACCATGTAGCCACATTGACTTGAGAACTCATCATGAAAACATTTGAGGAATTATCCTCATCCTGGTTTCCCCCTGTAGAGGTACTAGGGTTTGAGTTTGCGCCAGCAAGCAACTACTGCCCTTGGGGGAAAGGGTTAGTTAAGACAACTTGGGAGCTAGAAGACCCTTGCTGCACTAACAAGCGCTGATCATCTTGAATTTTCGGGAAGAGATGAGTCAAATAATATCCAATGCATAACTTGCATGGAAATTTAACTTTCTTCTTAGACTCTTTTCCACCCTCACCAACACTATTGCTGGGCTTGTTCGCATTACCCTTCCCATCCTGATTCTTCTTTTTACCTCATCCCTTCTTCTGTGAAACTAGAGATTCTGGGTTTGATCCCTAGTGGAGTTGCCAATTCTATTAAGGGAATAAGTCCCCTAGGGCTTTGGGTCAGAACCCTATTAGATCAGGAGTAATCTACAGCAAGAAACACGCATACAACTTAGGGAACATGCTTAAATAAACTAACTATGCGAGGATGAACATACCCATATGTCCTTCGTTTGAGTAGTTCCAGCCAGGGTTCAAACCCTCTGCAACTCCTGATGATCTTCGAATCTGCAAATCAACCAATTCGAATACACATAGTAGCATATAGATAAAGAATTTTAGTGAAATCAACTTTATATCATATAAGTAAATGGTTAGTTATACATCAAGATAGCCATTCATATATAAACCATAACAATAACATTACATTCATAAACAAAGTTGATATCAGGAACAAGACAACGTTTCTTTTTATTATAGAAAACTATAATAAACATGGAAAGAGTTCACCTGAGTCTTCCTCTTCCAGCTCTAAGCAGAACCGTCCTCTAGGTCCATCCAGCCCCAGTCTTCAACAACCTCCTTCCATAACCAATACCATGATATCTCAAGCAAGTGGGAGAATATCAACACTCAAGGAAACAAGGGTTTCCTGAACTTAGGGAAGTGCTTGAAGTACGGGGATACTTCAGACTTGATCAAGGGATAATCTCAATATAGTAATTCTATCTTTTCTCTCCTCCTTAAGGCCTTCCCATAACAGTCTTTTTATACTTCACCCAATTAGTTTTTTAGTTGGGGAAACTCTTGGGAACAGTTGGGCCACGGGCACTAGGAGATAATCAATAGGTAAAACCCGTGAACTCCGCCCATAGTTAAGGAGATTTAATTCTTTTAAGTGTTTTAACACATATACGTGGGTTGGGTATTGACTAACCTGTGTGTACACGCTTTTAACACAGGGAAAAGTAGCATACAGGGAGTAAAACACTGTTTTTAAAATATTTGGACCAACTCTAGAAGGAGGGGTTGCCCTAGGCCATAAACCAAGCATCACAAATACCAAGGGTGATATTTGGAGCTATAACAGCCATGACACCTTATAAGGTGTTGGATGTTTCTTTGTTTCCAACTTCAACTTCTCCACCACTTTTGTGGAGACCAAGTTGTTTGTACTACCACCATCTATTATCATCTGACAACACTTCCCTTTAACTTTGCACACAGTCCTTAACAAGGTTTTCCTTTTTGTTGGTTCAACAATTTCATTAATTGGTTTCAACAAAACTTTGTTGAGTACTAAAGATTCCCTTTTCTCTGGTACATTCTCTTCATCAATTACCTTTGTTGTTTCCTCTTCAGTTTTTGCAACAATTACATTCCTTTGATTCGTTCCCACATTTTCTAGGCACTCATAGGCTCTGTGTCCCAGTTTTTTACATCTGTAACATCTTACTTCTCTTCCTCTGCCTCTGCCTCCTCTTCCTCTAGAAAAACTCCCTTTGCCACTTGCATCACCTCCTATGGATGCATGCTGACTTGAGATGCTACTAGCTCCATCTCCAAGTGCTGTAGATCTTCCTCTACCACCTTGTCTTCCCCTTCCTTGGAAAGTACCTCTATTTCTGGCAGACTGCTTCCTCAAGAGTTTTTCTTCAGCCTTCAGTACCATCTGATAAGCCTCTTCTACTATTTTAGGAGACAATACACTTATCTCATCTTGAATGTCCATTCTAAGACCATTCACATATCTGGAAACCTTCTCATCTGTATCTTGAATTTGTCCTGCTCTTATACTTACTTTATAGAATTCCTCTGTGTATTCTTTTACTGTCATAGACCTCTGTCTAAGATTTTGCATCTATCTAAATAATGTTTGCTGATAGTCACTTGGTAGAAACTTACCTCTCAGTTTTGCCACCATCCTATTCTAATTCTTAATTCGTTGTTTGCCAAGTCTTCTCCTTTCTGCCTGTACTCCATCCCACCAAATTACTGCATGTCCTTTCAGTTTCGTGATAGCGAACTTTACCTTTTTCCCTTCATCTGTTTCTTCATAATCAAATAATTTCTCCATATCATTTATCCAATCAATCAATTCCTCAGGGCTTAAGCTTCCTGTGTAGATTGAGACTTCTAGTCTAGGCTTGGATGTTGATCTCAATACAGACTTAAAAAATCTCATTTTAGGAGTTACCTCTGCAGGTTCTTCATCTTCTGCAGCTCCAGCTTCAGGTTCACTAACATCTCCAGCATCTGCATCTCTTCCCATCTCCACTACTTCCAATTTGGCTTGCATCTGTTGCACAACTTCTAACACTTTAGCATTTGTAACTAGTCGTCCTCTTCTTCGACCACCACCTCTTCCTCCAACTCTGAAAGCCATGTTGGATTTCTTCTTCTGCTCCTTGAGATCTTGCTCAATGTCAATAATCTGCTCTGATACCACAAATGGTGGTCTGGGTGCAGGCGATATTGACAAGTGTTCAAAACCCAATACGATTTCCTCTAATTCAGGCGGAATCCCTTCATCAATCTCAGGCGGAGTATCAGTCATCTATTATAAAGACTGTTTGTTCTGTTGATTTAGCAGGGTCGCCAAATATCGCCCCCAACCATAGTGGTTCCACTATTCTCTATATCATTGCATATCGCAACCACCGATGAGTATCAAACCTTTAAATGACGTGACGCAACCTCCACTATCCAATCAAGTCCCTTATCTGACGATTAGCTCCTCGCCCTATCAATAAAGTTACTCGGTGTTCCTCCGTCGTAGATCAAACCTCCAGTTGATCTGATGACCGATAGCAATTTCAGGCGCACAAATTGCATGACCCTTAATCAAATTTCGGACCCGATGAAAATTATAAATTGCCAATGTAAAAAATTTCGGGTCCGACCTCTCACTTAACACCCATTCATTTTTTAACCTGAAATCCGTCGGATGATGAGGCCCGAGTGTTCTACGGCTTGCAGGATTACACTAGCATGCAGGTTAGTCAATGAAATCAATGGTGTAGGATGATTGTGGTAAGTCGCTCTTGCTTTAGGAGCTAACTCTTCCAACCCTCCATGGTTGTAAATATGACAAAGGATTTTAAAACAATCACACTGAGACTAATTCTATCAACCAAACATAAATTCAAATTACCTTTATAAATTCAACCGAACCAAAATTGATGATAAATAGAGGATTATGGAGGAATGCACACCTCCGAGATTGACCAATTTACAGTGGAAATACACAAAGCTTAAGTTTCTGCAATTTTATTCATATAAGGCCAGACAAGCCGAATCAATTCCAATCAATCCAAAATCCTTGTTTCATCATTCGAAACTTACATTAATACACTCCACTCTAACTATCAGATCCTTAAAAACTGGATCAAATCTACCTTCTTTTGACAAAAATCAAATCTGAGCAATATCCTCCTCAAGGCTCTCAACTAAATCAAAACTATTCTAATTAATCACAGAATCATTCAATCCTAAATTCTAGTTCAAAATTCTATCTAGAAAGCTGGTAAATTGATGGCTAAAGGATCCCACTCCTTTGCTTGTAATTTTTTTTGTATTTTTGGAATAAGTTTGAAACCTTTTTCCTCCAAGCCTCATGCTCCTGCATCATAAAACAATTCTCATATTTTATCATCACACTTAGGAAAACTATTACTAATACTATAATGAATATGTATAGATATCGTTTAACTCATATAGAAAATAAATTACCATCATTCATTTAATTTGATTAATGAATAACAAGATATCTTAATAAAACATAAATAAATAACCATCAATTAACATCTAGTCCACTCAACCATATCATAAAAATACAGGCATCATCATCAACTAATAGCATAAAGTTGGGTCATCAATAAATTGATACCCCAAAACAAAATATCATAGTATCTATCATAATAGTTAAATAAATAATTAGTTATTAATAATATAACCATGAATTAATATGTAATATGCTCAACCATATCATAAAATGTTAGTTTTCATCATCAACTAATAATATAAAGTTGGGTCATCAATAAATTGATACCCTCAAATAATAAGTAAATATTTCATAATATATGTCATAGTAGTAAAAAATATGGGGCACTAAAATAGGATTAGGGAACACCCCTTTTATCCAAGGTTGAATCGTCTAATACCATTTTAGATTTTACCCTATCTTCTTTTACCTAATAGGATTTAACCTCTATTGAAGGTGGATAATGATTTAAAACAATAAGAAAGGAAACAAGGGCTATGTGGATCCCAAGGCTTTGGATTAGAGTGTGACCGCCTATATTCTAATTCCCTCCAAGCTAGCAAAAATATTCGTAGCCAAGAAACCTATTAGACTCTGTCATATTTCATCCTCCCTTTGGGGGAGGGGTATCTTTAGGTTCCATTATCCTCCATCACAGTTGGATGCGAAAGCCACTATTGATTTTGAAGACATCCAAAGGAAAGCTAATAAAAATAACCTTGACGTTTGAGGAAACAATATCTTTGTGGCTTTGATTTCTTATAAGGAAATAAGATGTGGGGATTGTGAAGAGATGGATGTTTCTTTTAATGGACCTCAGTGAAACTTACATCTTGGAATATGAGGGGTGTTTTATATCCAATCAAGGAGGTTATGGTTCATAGATTTCATTTTCTAGTTTCAAATTTGATGTTTTGTGCTTGCAATAAGAAAATATAACTATTTTTATGTTTAAAACAATTTTTCATAGCATTTGGCTTGCTTTTGTTTCCTTTTATACCATTCAAAAGGATGGGAAAATGTGGGAGGCCACTATTATCTCAACTATTACAATGTAACCAATACCCTCTATGTTGTATTGAGGATATGGGTTACAATTGAAACCAATCAATTTAAATATAATTTGTTTCTCTGATACCATATCCTTGATTTTCTTATTTTGATACCTTTCCTCATCATCCCATTATCAATTAATTAACATATGTAGGAACTATAATTCCAAGTGTAGGAAATCATAATTAAACCATTCAATAGAAAATGGCATTATGATCTATATATGTGGGTTTAAACATACAAACATAACTAATTAACCTAAAATTAATTCCAGTCATAACATAAACTAGAATAACTAAACATATAAGTAAATTAAGTAAATTATCTTTCTAGAAATTATCCACCGACTAGTTGTAAAAAAAGGACATTTCACACAATCATAGGCTCCTTGTTGCACCAAATATATTTACAAGAAAGGGCACCCTAAGCTAAGTCTATGAGTCCATAAAGGAAAATTACCTATGGTTGTCTCTACCTCTCTTTACATTTCGCAATTTCCAGGTTCACATTGAATTTTCCAACTACAGTAGTCTCAATCCATATCCTTCTTTCCCCATCATCCTACACAACCCAGGTAATGGAATCCCCTTCTCTACTAAGTAATCCTAAAGCCTATCCCACTTCCCTTTATGGTTCTAATATAGGTTGGCCAAGAAATATCACTAATAGTATTGGGGGCATTTTGAACTATAGTTCAAATTTCTCGAAATAACAACAATTACTCTAACTTACAACCAAAATCCCACATAATACATGGTAGTAGCTTGGCACGACTTCATACCATAAGAACATGTTAACTAAACTTAGAGATAACTCACCCAAATTTCCCCAAAAAAATATTATTTCAATCTCTCCAAAATTTCCAACAAAATGGAAACTCAAATTATCCCAACAATTGACAATTTCAATTCCCCTGCCAAATTATAATTCAAACATAATGGTTATTTAAATACAATTGTATCTCAAATAAAATGTTCATCCAAACAACATGGTAATGTTATGGCTAAAAGTCTCTAAAATTGATCTCTAAAACCACTTGATGAGTTAACCAATATTTAAACCAAACTCTATGATTCAATTACATATACCTTCATAGGAAAGAACACCATAAATAAACAATGGAAAACACATAAATATATGAAAAATACATAGATATTTTTATCCTAGAAACCCTTAACCAATAAAACTAACCAACCTTTAAATTTCACTACTCTTTACATTCTTCAATGAATATTCAGCTAGCTTACATTAAACATCAACCTTGGTACACTTTAAGACCAATGTGCTCATTACCTAACTGGATCTCAGCCAATCAATTCATCTCATCATCTTCTTAAAACCTTACATCATGCTCTATTTATATGTATATAACCCTAATATGTATCACTTGAATCAATTATGGAAGGTTGAATCTCATTGCTAATATCCCAAGAATCTTGGGATTCCTAACTATTTCGAAAATAATTCAGCTATAGTTGATCTCTTTTTGACCATGAATAAAGCACCATCTCTATTAACATGTGTGTCCCCAACTTTAATTAGTTTCAACTATTTCATAAACTATTGACTATGTTAGTTACTTTGTTAGACTATGATCCCTATCTCAATTTCAATGTCAACTATCAACTCAACTTTACCATATCTTTGATTCTTGTCTTACTTGATCTACCTAAACTATTTAGTTACCCCATCAATATAGAAAGACAATCCAATCGACCGACTACATTCTACTCAACTGGATTTCCTCTACAAAGAATATAACACCTCAACATTTTACCACCTTTTGTATTCTTTGCAAGAACAAGAGATATCATGCTTTAGTGAACTAGGAAAGTAATCCCCAATTCCTATCTACACCAAGAGAAGTTCATAACCCTCATAGACTTTGTCAAAGTATTTGTAACATTTACCAAAGTGTCTACCTTCTCCAATAACACTTTATTTCTTTCCACCATATCCCTCTCACAAAATGGTATTGTATGTCAATGTGCTTTGTCTTATAATGGTAAGTTGAGTTATTTGCCAGGAATATCACACTATAGTTATCACAACCTATCCTTATTATTTAAAGTCTAAACCCAATATTTGAAAACAACCTCTACAACCAAACCACTTCCTTATTTGCATGGGTGTATTCCATGTAGTTATCTTCTATTGTCTATAGTGCCACAACCTACTACTACTTACTCATTCAGTAGCTCCAACAAATAATTTGAACATGAATCCACTATTTTACCTTCTTTGATCCAGATTGTCATCTTAGTTGACATTGTTAAAACCATGTACATTCACTCCCCTAATATTTCTAGACATCCCTTGGTATCATATCACATGATTAGTTGTGCCATGGTAGTACTATAACACTCTTAATAGTTGTCTAATTCCCTTTTCCATGTATCAACATGTATTTTCTCAATGCTCATATTATGTGAGTAATGTTTGGTTGAATTGAAACCATTGCATATAATAGAATACCAAAAACACTAGCATAGGGAACATTTTCCATGTCCTCTATTTCTTCATGTGTCTTTGGACACTATTAAAAAACTAATATTTCCCCTATAGGAATAAGTACCTTGGTCAACTTGCACCCTTCCATGTTGAAATGTTTCATGATTGTTTCAATGTACTTCCTTCAATTTATTGAGAGTTTCTTAACTACCTAGTCTCTCTTAATCTCCATTCCCAAAATGAATTTTGCAACCCTAAGATCATTCATGTTAAACTTGGAGAATAGTTGCATCTTCACCTCCTTGATTACATCCATGTTGTTTCCAAATAATAATATGTTGTTAACACACACACACACACACATGAAACCATTGCCTTCTGATTTGGAATGTACATAGTGATTGGATTTTATTCTCACAAATTTCAATCTTTGGATGTATGTTTCAAAATTTTGGTACCACATCCTAGGTGATTACTCTAGATCTTAAAGGAACTTCTTCAAAATGCAAACTAAAGTCTCCTTGTCCTTTACTGCAAATAGTCTAGGTTGTTTATGTATATTTCTTCTTCCAAGTCCCCATGTATAAATATTTCCTTCACATCTATTTTCCCTATATCAAGATTGAATATTGCAACTAGAGACATTATTACTCTAATTGAAGTTAATTCTGCAACAAGATAAAAAATTCACCAAAGTTGACTCCCTCAACCTAGAAATAATCCTTCACTACGAGTTGAGCCCTATACCTTTTTACTTGACATACTATGTTAAACTTCTTCTTGAACACCTACTTGTAACAAAGGGCTTCCTTCCATTAGGTATTTCAACCAAATCCCATGTCTCTTTCTTGAGAAAATATTTAATTTCTTCCACCACGACCTTCTTCTAGAGTCTACCATCTATCGATTCACCTTCATTCTTGATCAAATTAGGATCATCATCAATGGAATATAAAAGAATACATCATGTAAATTAGGTGGAATGTACCTTTCAACTCATTTCCTTACTCAATCAAACCTCCTTAAGACCAAAGTCTATTATTCCACCTCTTCATCTAATTTAGTCAACTCATGTGAATAAAGTTTCTCACTCTTCAAGTTAAACACCAAAATTTTTGGCTCCTTCTCCTTTGGAGCATCTTCTTTCTTGGAATTACACCTAACCTCCTTGTACATTTCATCTCAATTATAAATCATCTTCCTTGTCACCTAATCACACAACTTATATATTTTCATTCCATCCATGTAACCACTGAAAATACCCTTGATTTCCTTGTTTTCCAACTTATTCCTCTTCTAAATGGGAGCATGGACAAAAGTCTCATATCCAAAGGCTATGGGATGTGTGAGTAATGTCCGTTTACCAAACAATACTTCATGTGGATTATTTTCAACTAACATTGATGAAGGAAATCTATTCACCAAATAGCATGTAGTATTAACTACCTTTGCTAAAAATTCTTGTGCCAACCCTACACCATTGAGCATGCTCCTCTCCTTTCCCATCAACATCCTATTTATCCTTTTAGTGATTCCTTTCTACTAAGGGGTGAATGGAGTATTCATTTGGTATAATATACCATGTTGCTTGTTGAACAACTCAAACTCTTTACCATAGAATTCACTTCCATTATCATATTTTAGCAACCTTATCTTCCTATTTATATAGATTTCATCAAGAGATTTAAACTCTTTGAATTTCTTAAAATCCTCATATTTATTTCTCAGGAAATACAATCATGTTTCCTTATATAAATAATTTATGAATGAGACATGATATAGAGATCCTTCTAGTGATGAAACTAGTATAGGCCCAAACACATCACTACATATCAATTCCAAACTACCTTTCACCTTTGTGCCAAATGGGAACCTAACTTGTTTCAATTTACCATAAACACATTATTCATAGAAATTAAATTCCATAGAACATTAGGGGAATATTTCACCCACACATTTTTTTTTCATAACTTGAATACCATTTTCCCCAATGTGTCCCATCCTTTGGTGCCATAACATAGTCTCGTTGATTAGAAATGAAGATGTCATGATGGTTTTAGGACTGAGTGTATTACTGCATCCACTTGTGTCAACATGCCTCTATATCTTGTACAATGTTCCAATACAAACTCCTCTCATCAATACCATCACTCCAAAAACCACATTGCATGAATCCTTGTTAAATACAATGTGAACACCTACATTACCCATTTTGTGAATAAATATCGAGTCTCTTTCCAATCCTAGAATATGAATCACACTTGGGAGTTGTGTTGTACTTCTCCCATATTTGAGAATTAGTCAAACTAAAACTTGTCTAATAACTTTGGTTGTCAAGTTGTCCCCAAGGTATACATCATCTCCTTCATATTCTTCATACTCACAAAACCATTCCTTATGAGGTGTCGTATGATAGGATGCTACCAAGTTGATAAAACATGCCTCATGATCTGATTATGTACTCATCAAAGCTAATTCCAAGATGTCCTCCTTCATTTGAGGAAGTACTTACTTCAATCAATTGCTTCTCATTAGATCCCTTTCTCTACTCAACAACCATCTACTTGTAGTCTCTTTTGTAATGCCAAGCTTTATTTCATTTCCAACATCTTTCGGTCAAATAAACTAGAGATTTATATCTTCCCTTCAACCTAGAGCTCCCTTTGAATATTTTACCTTTACCCCTATCAATTGATCAACTTCTCACCTAAAATACACCCTTGGTAAATCTTTTCATGTTCTTCTACATAATATCCTTTGACAATATAGGTGAAACCACATCACCAACCATTAGTGCATTCATATTACTTCGAATAGCGATGACTAAGCTATCTAATGAAATGAGAAAAGAAGACAACAAACTAATACATTTCTCCTCCTCTCTAATCATGATATCAATAGATAATAATCATCCAATCATGGTGTTGAATTCCTTAAATTTCTTTGTGACCAAGCCACTCTCCTTCATCTTTAGAAGATACAAATTCTTCTAAAGAAACAACTTGTTTACTATGAATTTTGACTAGTAAAAGTTCCCAACTTTTCCTATATTTTCCTTATAATTTCTTCCTCAAAGACATTCAAAAATACCAAATATACTCGACAAAGTTGAATCATTCTTCTTGCTTTTATTTCAAGTTTCTTCCAATCCTTCGCCGACATATTAATTGGAGGTGTTCCGAGATGTATAGTGACTCATTATTCTCAATCTTCAAGGAGATATTCCATTTTAATCTTCCACAACTCAAAATTATAGCCATTGAACTTCTCATTCTCAATCCTCATATTTATAGACATTACTGTTTACAATAAACACCTTTTTAAAGCTTCCACTAGAACTAGGTTAATTAGGGAAAGTTTTAGGGGCTAATATTCGCAAGTGGGCTAATTTTCCATGCTTTTTTCAAAAGACGATTCACCAATTTCCATTTTTTATAAAAATAATTCACCCAAATTTTATAGTATACAATTATGTTACCTTTAAAATCACCAATATTTTACATAGACTATATAAAATCATTAGAACTTCAAATATTTTTACAAAAATATTGCTAACCATTTTATAGTTTGCATGTTATGGGCTAATGAGATTCGCCAAGGTTTCTAAACTTTAAGATCAATTTTCATCCTTAAATTTCCCTTAGTAGGTTTATTCTAGATCTATTCAAAATTCAAGATCCAAGTCCAATATCACCAAACCCTTAGCAATATAGGTGTCCCACTGAGGCAAAAATTTCTCTAGTACTAAATATTATGCCTAGAAGTGTGACACCCCTTTCATTACCCGCAATTTTGTAATGCAATCAATAACATATAATTTTGAGGTGCTAACATTGATGTTATAATGTCAAACTCTATTTTATGATGTAAATTTTATTATTATTAATAAAAAAATATAGAGCTGAAAACTTGGATTAAGAGGAAAAATATATCTTGGGTGAATATTTCCCTTTGATGTGATGGTTAGTCTTCCCAATAAGTTGAAAGGATAAGAAGATGAAGAGTCAATATGTGCTTATAAAAATGAGGAGTAATCATAGGGTTATTCTTCTTAGTTCTTAAGTTTCTATTTTTTCTCTATTCTATTTCTTTATCATACATCTCCCTCTCTCACTCAGAGATTTAAATTTGGCATGAGAATAGGTAACAACTTGTGTAACACGAATTGAATGTATGATAGTGCTTTTTTCCTTGGACTAGATAGCTCTAAGAACTGGGAATGGTCTTGGTTGTGTGTGGCACATAGAGCACTGAAGATGGGGGGAGTCAAGGGTTTGCATAGATAATAGGAGGACTCCCTTGTGTGGTCCAATGTCTATGGGTCTCGTCAAGAAATGCAAAGTTTGAACATTGAGATTCTTTCTTGTGTGTGGAGGAGAGTGGCCTTCACTTTTTGTGTTAAATATGGTTTGAAAATTGTGTTCTAAATCCCTGAGTTTAGTTTTTCCTTCAAGTCATCAAGATATGGCTTAGGGGTGGCCATCTATGAGAAATAATGAAACATAACTAAGCCTATGGTTGGGCGGAGAGTGGATCAACCTTCTTCACTTCTAGATTGCAAAAGATTTGAATTAAGAAAATTATCTCTTATGCATGATTATTTAATTTCTCTTTTCACCAAGTCTATATGTACATGAATTTACCCTTCAATAAATTTATCATTATTGTAGCTATTATACTATTTGGTTGTATCTTTCTATGTGTATTAAACTTTATAACATCATTTGTTGAGGAAGATATTCTTCCTAAATGCATCTTTGAACATGTCATGTTGGAATTCCCACTATAACATTTCTTCTGGGAGGTTCTAGAAATTGAAACCTAGACCATAGTGAGCAAAAATGTCATTGATAATCTGGTACAACTTTAAAATATTGGGTCACAATATTTTAGGAGATATGATCACAAGAATTCAATCTTCCTAGATGCTCTAAAATCACGCATCAAATAGGTCATGTTGGAATTTATACTATAAATTCTATTCTGGGAAGTTATAGAAGTTGAATCTTCAATAATAATGAGGGGAAATCATGTTCTAATACAATTATACTTATATGTTGTGTGTTGGTACCACTCATATGCACATGAATGAAAGGAGGAGAGACCCCATAGTTATAAGGAATAAATTTGGGTTGTGAACCTGCCAAGAATTTGAGAGAATTTATTTCTTTGTTTAATAAAATTGCTATGATTATTCATGTGATGAAATTCCCAATGAGCTTGGAATCCTACCTTGTAGAGTTGTATTAGAGGGTGGATGTGGATAAATTATCAATCAAGGAGGGCTTGACTAGGTCAATATGAACTAGATGAAAAGTGAAGTCATAGCTGTGAAAATGGCTTAAGAAGGGAGTTTCCCTTAACTGAAAATTATGCTTGGTTGATATATTTTATTTATGAAAATAATATGAATGCATGAATGGTAAGAAAATAGAAACTAGTACTTGCTATGTTTTGGGTAATATAGTAAGGTTACCTAATGAATTCCATGTCACATGGAATGTTCATATGGAAAGTGTGCAAGAGTGATCTCTTATTGTTAACTACCACATGAAAGAAAGTAGTGTGCTTATGATTATGCTTATGAGACTTGTCATGTGAATGATTGAAAACAAGAGAGGTTGAAAATTAAATTTAAAAATAAATGTGTATGAATAACATGGAATATGTGCAAGTATGGAACATGCATGACAAGATGTATATGCACATGTTTGGGTGCATGATTGAAGGTGTTGTTTGAACATATAAATTGGATACATGGTGCAAATTCTCTTTATAATTATTCATTGAAACTTGTGTGTAAGTATATGAAATGATAAGAGTTGTGACTAATATGTGAGGTTGAGATCATTTCAGGGGCTATTGAATTTTGCAACATCAAGTATGCTAAGAAGCCAACTAAACTCCATAAAACGATCTCAGTTGAGAATGCTTGTGATGGTAGCCAAGTAAGTAGGGAAACTCGAAAAAAAAAATAAAAGGTGAAGGAATTGGGTAAGAATTCCTTTTGGTTGAATTTGGTATATTTTGTCTTAAAAATTAATCCATGTATTGCATAGACATCGAAGAAGGGGTATGGTTAAGGTAGAAAATTGTCAGCACAAAAGATTTAGTGAAATATTATTATTGTTTTCATGCATTGAGCTGCCATGTTGAACAAAGATTAAATGAACGAATAATACATGAATGAGACAAAATATGTTTGGTACTGCATTGGGATAATGCATGAAAATGTGGGATGTATGAAGCAAATGTAGGGACTACAATTGTGTGTGTATGTGTGTGTGTTTATTTATTAATCTCCCTTAATTTGCTCCCTTTTCTACTTTCTCCTTTTACGTTTTGATCTGTAAGGTGTCCATTTACATGGAAAATGTAGGTAATATTTTGGTCTTCATGTCCTCCAATATACCTCCTACTTAATTTTTAGTAATTTTAGGGAGGAGGATGAAGTACTTATTGAGGTTTTTCTTGCTCTACCTCTCTTTCTAGTAGCTCTTGAATGATTTTTGAATACCTGTTTATTGTCATCATAAGTGAGCTATTATATGTCTCCCTTGGCCAGCAAGTTGAGTGTTTTAATTATATCTTCCTTAACTCCTCATAGTAGAATTAGCTTCAAGGAGTCTATATCCAAGGTGAAATTATGTTCCCTTTTATAATTCATTTGAAATCTCTCCTCAAAGTCTTCCAGAGACTCATTTTCTCCTTTGATCATTCCAAATATTTCATCTCTATTACCCCTTGCTCCGTAATAATCCTAGTATTTGTTGCTGAAGGTTTGCCTCATTTTTTCCCATGTGGTAATTTTATTTCCTTCTAGGCTTATGAACCATCGAAGGGCTACATCCTTCAGGGTGGAAGGAAACAACTTGAGCTTATGTTCATTAATGCTATAATCTTAAGTCCCACATACCACAACAAACCCAAATATGAACGTGTCAATATCCTCTATAATCAAACCATAGAAGTGTGGGAGAATAGATGGATTAATGTTTTTCATTCTAGATTCTCCATATGTTTATCCAATGCAAAACATAAACAATTTTGGTTGTCTATCTTCAACCATAGTGTTAATAGAATTGAAGACATTTCTCCTTTTGTGAGCTCCTCAAAGATCCCTGATTGCTGACCAAAAAGGGCCTCGAAGGTCTGTATGGATAGAGTAGGAGGTTCACAGTCAATTGAAAAGGACTAGTTTTTAGTGGAAGTGGGGGTTTTTGGTAGAAATTTTCATGTCTTCTCCCTAATTCTCTGAGGCATAAAATAATAAAATTTATTTTTTTTATTCTGTATTTTTTTAAAGAAGATGTGAATGTGTTTTTTTGTTGTTTCAGGAGGTGAAATGAAAGAAAGAGAAAATAAACTAAATAAAAACGAAGTATATACTCTGAAAGCTCCTCAACAATAGAACCAATAAGTGATGGCCTTCAGTATTGCAACAACAATGTTGCAACTCCAAAGGGACTCAACTTTAATTATCAACCTAAGGCTCATAGAAACTTAAAAGAGGCCAACACTATGTGTGTAGTAGGAAATATCTCTTTCTCCTATTTACTTTTATGTAGGTGGAAACATTAAAATGACAGCTAGATGTATATAGACCAAGTTAACTAATCTATGATAAGAAAAATATAATTGCAGAAATGACTTGTTGAAAGGAAAATGGCATACAAATCTAAGCTCCTTTCAATAGAAAGAAGCACACTTGCACACTTATATACTATTTGCAGTGAATGAAAAGAACACTTGCACACATCTATGTTATATAGAAGGAAAGGAAAATAACATTGTGTTGAAATAAAAGATTGTGAATTTAAAACCCTAGTTTGTAGAAAAAAACAATTTTGTGAAGCAAATCAACAAAACATCTATAAGGTCTCTACACCTCTAAGTTCTACTATCAATATTATATAATTTTTGTAATATGCTAAGGTATTAAAATCGTGAATTTATTACAAAGCCAAGTGAGAATGGAGCGTTGGTTATAGGTTGCTACAAGGGTCCCTACTTTACTATAGGAAATAATCCAGCAAGAATGTAACCAAGAAAAATGTGGGTCTAGGAAGTAAGGAAGCTATGTAAATGTTAGAAAATGATAAAATAAACTAATCAAAGCTTCAAGCCAACCTATTGCAAATTTACCCTAGCAAAAATAAACTTTGTGTATTTCATGTATTTGCAAAATGGGTTACACAACAAAAGAAAACAATGAACAATAAATGTGTAACAACAAATGAAATGAATTACATGAAGATTTGAAATGACTTTAACTAATGCTTACTAATACAATCAAATGCATAAATAACTTATAAGAAAGAATTTTTCAAGAAAGCCTTCTAACTAACCATGAATGAGTGCTATGAAAAGGTAACTTTCAGAAACGCTATAAAAAAAATAAAATCATAACACTAACATAAATTACAGGCAGGATCTAGAGCTCCTAGGGTGGGCCCAATCCAAGGATGCTCATGTTACCTTAAAGGAAAGCCAAACTAGTAGCTAGAGAAGAACACTAATTCCATTAACTAAGAAATTATTTTCACATTACAGAATTACAAAACTTACCTAGAAATACAAATATAGTCTTTCCTCATATTATTCACACTCTTATCTATACGTCTACTAAGCTAATCAAGCCTCTTATTTATACAATGAGTGGGGAGAAACCTCCTTGAGAGGAGGAATGCATTTCCTTCCAAAAGTCACTAGAAAAGTGGATCTTTCTCCTAGTCCACCTTGCAACAATAGGAGGGGGCATTAAATGCCCTTATCTAAGTGAGTTAAGGCTCTTCTGTAGCAGTGAACAAATCCCAAGCATATCTCTAGTGTTGGATCTTCTTGGAATATGTGTAATATAACTTCAAATATTGCACAATAAACATGTTAAGGCACATAAAATGGACACCATTGACTCTCCTAAGAACCCATTAAGCTAGGAAAATGGATCATTGAGTGAAAAAGGTGGGTTTAATATAGCTTTTATCTACTCAAAAGTGGATTGATGGACCTTATGATTTCCCTATTTTAGAGGCCCATTGGGACCCTTACATGTTCAACAACCACCATTTAATAAATGGGTTTGAGTATATTATGATTGTGACACTCTTTTGGATCTAGGATCTATTACTCAATTTTTATGTCTATCTCTATTATGGAAATATTTTTCCCATATTTTAATTTATCTTTTTTCTTTTTTGGCCCATGGACATATCATGTTTTTAATTTTGAACTTGTAAATCCCTCAGGGATCAATCTATTTACTTTATAGTATCCCTATGTATGTGCACTAGTTGTTGGAATTTTCTTATGACCATTGCTTTTCTAAGCCACTATTTTTTTAAGAATAAAATGACTATATTTATCACTTATTAATAACATATTAAAGGAAACATTTCATTGCAAAAGAAATTTTGCTAGCATCCAATAGTAATCAAATATCCAACCTATACTCTATTGTATAAACCAGACTAAATGTTAAAAACGAACCTATCAAACCACTCATAATATCATCTAGTGACAACTCAACCACATAAGCAAACTAAATTGTTAGTTTTATTAATTCCCAAATATATGCTGGTCATAAAAAAAGAGTTTTCAAAGTCAATATTCCATTAATTCTTAAAACAAACCACCTCCTAGTGCCCCCCTTGATTATGATGGCAAGGATTATTTATATCCAAGCAACTTAGGTTTTTGTTATTCTTGATCAACTTTGAGTTCTTTTATATGGGTAACTTCTATCACAATAAAAGCACACCTTTTTCAAACCATTTCAAATAATTAAAATCATAATTTAAAATGAGAGAAGCCAAATGCACAAGGATTCATATTTTATGTTGTTTCTTTTGCGTTGTTATTAAGCAATAAAAAGGATGATGTTTTTGCATTGTTATTAACCAATAGTAAGGTTGATGTTTTTGCATTATTATTCAACAATAGCAAAGTTGGTGCTTTTACATTATATCAATACCAACATTCATTCTCTACCATCATTCTAGGATTTTTAAATTACCATGTCTTAGTTATATAATGCGATTTATTATCGAAATTGTTACATATTTTATTAATCAATGCAAATATCATAAGGGAATGGTGAGGAATGGCCTCATTCAAATCCATTAATTGTAAACCTCTTTTACCTACTAATGGATTCAAATATGTCATTTTTTTTTTGTTGATTTTATTTAATTAAAACCATGTTTAGAATAAGACTTTAGTCTATAGGGTTTTATATGGTAGGCCAAATAGCCATGTTGAAGCAATTGATGGTTGAGAACATAATGGCTAGCTACTACTAACTCATTCCATCACAACCTCGATGTGGTTTTCATGTGGATTTCTACGAAGATTTTTTGTTGTCATGGATCTTCTTTTAGTTCTTCAACCTTTATCATTTTATCCTTTTATGTGTACGAATTTTCACACTTCCACATGAATTAAGAATGATTTAGTAACAATTACCTAATAATATTTTTTATCCCCCCCAACCCAACCAAAAGAACACCCAATACTTCATCCTCTTTTTTTTTTTTCCTTTAATAATAATGAGAATCTCTGAAGAATTGGTAACTTCGATAGATTGGATGCCACTATTATACCATATACAAATATTTATAAATGGCACTAACAAGTGTATTACAACATGTTTGTAGAGACTTGAACCCATGTAACCAGGGAAAGAATTGTTCACCAAACCACTTCAGCTAAGATCCTTTAATCCAACACTTCATCCTCTCTTAATAACTACAAACATATGACCTTTTCCCCTAAACAAAAGTAACTCATGATCCCCACCTTTTTGCTTCTTCACCCCCTCACAACACTTTAACATCCAAATTGATACAGGCTTTGCATTGGAATCTTTCCATGCCATAACTATTATAAATCCTTACTCCCCTTCCATAATAAATTATGTTGATTCTAAATATGATAAATTATCTCACACCCTCTCGACTATGATATCCATTCAGGCCATTCACACCTATCAACCCCCTTATCCACCTATATATATAGTTATAGATATAATCATGTCTACATCTTCACTTCTTCTTAAATAAGGAAAAAATGAAAATGATAAAATCACAACTTTTCTTCACCACAATTGTAGTCATAAGATCCATTATGTTGATTCCAAATATGATAAATTATCTCACACCCTTTTGATTATAATATCCTCTCAAGCCATTCACACCTATCAACCTCCTTATCCACCTATATATAGATACAAATATAATTGTGTCTGCATCCTTACTTCTTAAATAAGAAAAAAATTAAAATAATAAAATCACAACTTTTTTTATCACAACCGTAATCATAAAATCCATTATATTAATTCTAAATATGATAAATTATCTCACATCCTCTCTATTATAATATCCCCTCAAACCATTCACACCTATTAACCCGTTTTCATTACGGACTAATGGAGCGACAATTGCTGAAATATATTCGTATTGCTAGAAGAGCCAAAAGCTCAACGAGTCAGATCTTATTGCAATTACTTAAAATGCTTTTGGATAATATTCTTTTTCGATTGGGTATGGCTCCCACCATTCTCGAAGCTAGACAATTTAAATAATAAAATTACAACTTTTCTTCACCACAAATATAATCATAACATCCATAAACTAGGGATTCTATCTGTTATGCCATCCTAATAGGATTAACATGCACTAATAGATACACACGAAGTTCCCCACAATTCACCCCAATGAAAGAAATCAAATGTACGAGATTCAATAACCACTATTCCTAGAATATAAGATAGTCTTTGCACATATTACAGTCACAAACCATCGACAATACTTTCCAACTGTCCACTAAAGACAAGGTTCCATCACATGTGCCACCCCAATTCAAATTGACCCTATTGGTATGGCATCTCCAAGGTTTAGAGTTATTCAAGGTTCAGCTGGTATAAATGTTTCAGAAGATGTAATTGTAGGCAAGTTATTTGAAGTGGGTTATTTGGAAAATCTGTTTGTTTATATTGGAAAAAATTAGTATAAATTTATTTTAAATAAGGATTTAATATGAATGGAGAAGATGAAGAAAAATTTTTCACTTCTAATTTTTACATTATTTTAATATTTTGTTTAGTTATTTAATTTTTTAAATTGTAAAATGAGCTTCTCCGCTCTACTCAATAATGATATTGTTAAACAAGTGTTATATATAGGAAAATAAAAATACATATTTACAAAAAGAAAACTTGCATCACAGCTACTGCTTTGAAAAGGCCTTAGCGTCCCTGATACATACATCATTTTATGCAAATTCTAACTATAAAGCTCCCAAGCTCCCAGGATGTGGTCTAAACATAAATTCTAACTATAAAGCTCCCAAGATGCCAGGATGTGGTCTAACAGTTTCGTGAGAAAATTTTGGAGAAATTCTGGTGTCACAAATCTTATAATCCAATCCGACCCAAAATTATGTATGCTCAAAAGACTGCTCCAGACATAATTTCTTTGTTGATATCCTGAAGGGCACCTTTTAAATGGCAACAAACAAATCCAAAGTCCATATCTTAATAAACACAGCCAAAAGGAACAACACACCCAAATGCCAAAAAGATGCAATTGTACAGATAAAACGAGCTATCAATGATTTTCTAATTGAACTCAGAAGCTTGCTCGTATTGTGAGGTGTGGTTCGTTTTTTTCTGGTACTGAATCTTCATCCAACGGACGCCCGCTGATGTTCCTGCTTTGGCCTTCTTTGCCCCTGTGGTTGCAGCAGATTTTGCCTTCTCAAACCCTGTTGTTGCAGCAGATTTCATCTTCTTATTATAATTTCTCAATTTGCTGTTTGCAGATCCCTGAGGGTTAAGTTCCTCGTTGTAATCTTCCCACGTATTGGTGTACTGGTCGTTGAATTTGGGTGCCATCTCAGTGGACTTAGCAGCCATGGCCATTGAAAATCAAGCTCAACTTACCTTGAAACTGAGACTCACACCGGAGGGTAGATAGATGGATGGATACACAGGAATAGTAATAGAAATTGGGATTTCAAGGTTTGTCAGACTGTATATACCTCCTCATGGGAGAGATATGAGTATATATACACTTGTAAGAAGCGTATAGCTTCCTTGGTTGGGAGGGATTAGATAGAGAGTCAGAGGAGTAGTTGAGGACTTCTTGGAAGGATGTTA
This sequence comes from Pinus tabuliformis, assembly GCA_031772625.1. Taxonomy (NCBI): domain Eukaryota; kingdom Viridiplantae; phylum Streptophyta; class Pinopsida; order Pinales; family Pinaceae; genus Pinus; species Pinus tabuliformis. The sequence continues at coordinate 1,354,845,135 of CM062816.1, read as the reverse complement.
TTACGACGACCACGCTACGTAGCACGACCTGGCACACGCATCCATCGTAAAAGTCATGGCTGACACCGGGTAATACTCTCTTTATGTATTCTCAACTTTGATTGGTTCAACCCTATGATCCCCACCCATTTGGAGTTCACTAAGTTGAATGACTAATTGATTAGGAAAACTTTCCTAATCCCCTTCTAATAATATATTTAATTAAATTCCAAAGCTTTCATGATAGCATAGTTTAATAGAATGGTATTTAAAATATTACGAATAATGGTGGCTGATTAACTAGAATAGATAGATTTTATTTCTAAATTTATAAAACATTAAAAAAAAAGCTAAACTGAAACTAAAGTAGGTATATCAACCATCCAAATACCCACTTTCACTACCAAAGCCTAGAACGTAGGATTAGGGAATGCAGCCTCCAATCTAAGGTCAACGCCTCTAATATCCCTTTCGTTTTTACTCATCTTTTCAAGACCAAAAATTTTTGACCTCTATTGAAGGTGGATATTGAATTTAAGTGGTATAAAGGTTCACTGAGATGAATTACTAATTTATTAGGAAAACTTTCCAAATTCCCTAATAATATATTTAACTAAATTCCAAAGCTTTCATGATAACATAGTTTAATAGAATGGTTTTTAAATATTGTGAATAATGGTGGCTGGTTAACTAGAATAGATAGATTTTATTTCTAAATTTATAGAACATTAAAACAAAAACAAAAAAACTGAAACCAGAGTAGGTATATGGACCTTCTAAATACCGACTTTCACTGCCAAAGCCTAGAACATAGGATTAGGGAATGCAACGCCTCTAATATCCCTCTGGTTTTTACCCTATCTTTTCGAGACCAAAAAGTTTTAACCTTTATTGAAGGTGGATAATGAATTTAAGTGGTATAAAGGAAAGAAAGAAAAAGTAGCCGGAACTAATGTACTCGTTTTATTTAGCGCGGGTAGTTGAAGAAGTCATAGTAGATTTTTTTTTTTTGTAAATCCGGAAATTATTTTAAGTATTTTTTTTTTTTAATTTGTAAATTATTTTAGTTATGAAATTGAATGTATATATGGTTTGATTGAGCCGAGAGGTTTATTCTACAGCTCAGTATGATGTGTAACATTGTCAATCTGTCATCAAAGTCAAAATTTTGCTCATATTTGTCAAAAAAAAAAATTATAAAAATTAAAAAAATTAAATAACTATACAAAACATTTAAATAATGTTGGCTCATAAAAAAGAATTTGCATGCGAAGAAATTGGATCTCTCTCGACACATATTAGATCCTTATTTAAAATGGATCTATGGCACATGTTAGATCCTTATTTAAAATGAATCTATGCTAGTTTATAATTTTCTTCTATTTTTGTAGTTCTTTCACCATTGAGCTATTATAAAACTACACTTTCCCAATGTAAATAATTAAAACTAGATGTCTATACCTTTTACTTTTTAATTTTCTTTCATTATTATATTTCCTTCACAATTTCTTTTGACAATGAGCCACAGTAAGATTACACTCTCTCATTAAAGATTACACTCTCTCATTAAAACTACACTCTCTCATTAAGACTACACTCTCTCATTGCTTATAGTTGAACCAAGCCTATTCCAAGTCCTCCACTCATTGATGCAAAAAATGTGTTGCAATATCTTATGTTTCAAGGTGCTTGTAAAAATCTATTAGTCAGTCATTACTATTCAATGGTTCACTAGTATTTGAGGTTAAAAACTATAGCTAACAGGGCACACTCATGACATGGCTTAAATTCATCATGATTGCATCGTAGTGGAGTGTAGCAATAAAAAGGTCATTGAATTTTCAAAAACTATAGCTAACAGGGCACACTCATGACATGGCTTAAATTCATCATGATTGCATCGTAGTGTAGCAATAAAAAGGTCATTGAATTTTCAAGTGTCACTTTTCTTTTAATAATTTTTTTTTTTTTTTTTTTTTTAATTTTGGCTTTTTAGTGTTTTAACACTATCTATTGCATGTACACTTCAAAAGTTGTCTCATCTTGCAAGTGAGTCAAGCAAATAATCTATCTAGTGACAAGGGTTCTCTACCATGTTTTAGATGCAATTTTATTTTACTATCGATTGTCCTTGCTTGAAATTAGCTAATGTGCATTTTGTTACCCTGCAACACAAATGTGGAAAATGAGACTCCTCACAAGAGTAAACCACAAATGAGTTTATAACACATGCTAGAATTACTGCTTTTTCCAGTTTTGATTTTTTTTATAATGTGTGAGGCAACTTCTCCGCTTTTCAGCAGACTAAGGGATGATGATATATATGTGAAAAACTTCTATTGAATGCAACACCATGGCATGTTAGATGTGCGTATAATATAACATAATTACCATGGCATACTCTATGTATATATAACATATGATGATGGTGATTGTCATTAATTAAAGATATATTAGCACAACCAGATTTACCAATGTGGTTAATTTATGTTGATAGGCGTATATGAAGTATATATACAACCATGTTTTCCAATATAGTTGATATACATCGATAGACTTATATCAACCACATTAATAATTATTATGTGTATTTTTTTAAACACCAAATATTTATGATTATTAATAACTATATAAATAATAACAACCATATTCTTATATATTTATATATTATTATAATAATAATATTAACTCATAATAACAACAACTATGTTCTAATAATAATTAAAATTCTGATAGCCCCAAGAGTTAGCTCAATCGGTCAAATCAAGTGCCTTGCCAATGGGAGGTCACAGGGTCGAATCCCGAAAGCTCTTGGGGTTAGGTCAGTAAATAGGCCGAGGGGTGTTGATGCCTTCAGGTGCGTCCACTCAGTGTTGAACAACCCTGGATGTAGTGGCTACCCATTGACCCGGGTATCCGTGAACCAGAAAGTGAAAAAAAAAATTAAAATTAAAATTCTGATAAGAGAATTATTATATATATTGTTTTAAAAATTAACTATTTATGATTACTAATAATTATATAATTAAACTATATTCTTATATATTTATGATTATTATATTAATATTAGGATAATAATATTATATTATCATTATATTATTATAATAATATAATAATAATAATAATAATAATAATAATAATAATTATTATTATTATTATTATTATTATTATTATAATAATAATAATTATTATTATTATTATTATGATAATAATAATTATTATTATTATAATGTATTGTGTTATTATTATAATAATTATATTATTATATTAATAATATTAACTCATAATAATTACTATTGTCAATAATAATTAGAATTGTAATAAGGGATTATTATGTATATTATTTTAAAGATCAACTATTTATGATTATTAATAACTATATAAATAATAACAACCATATTCTTATATATTTATGATTATTATATTAATATTATAATAATAATATTAACTCATAATAATATTAGTAATATTAATTAATAATAATAATAACAAATAATAATATATTAATATAATAATATAATTATTATTATATTATTAAAATAATAATATAATAATTATTATATCAATAATAATAATAATAATTATTATTATTATTATAACATACTTATTGTTTTATTATTATTATTATTACTGGAGGGATTAATACTAAAACCCCAAGGGATTATGAGCCTCAAGGAATAATATTAAACAAAAGGGACTGTTATTATAAACCCAAGGGATACAAACCCTAAAATAAATATTAAAAATACTAAAATAAACATGGTTGAATTAATAAAGCCTAAGAATTAATATTTTAAACTCAAGGGAATAATAAACCAAACCGTTTAATATTATAAACCCAAGGGATAAATATTAAAAGCCTAAGGGATCAAGGAGTGCAAGGGATCAATATTACAAACACAAGAGATTAGTAAAGTTGATCATGATTGATATTATAAACCCAAGTTAATAATAAACCCAAGGGATTAATACTAAAACTCCAAGGGATTATGAACCCAAGACAATAGTACTAAAACCAAGAGACTAATATTATAAACCCAACATTGGTAAACCCTAGTATAAATATTAAAAACACTATCATAAACATGGCTTATTTTCATGGTGAGACAATCCTTGTCACAATGTGACATTCAACCATGGCTAATGATGGTTGGCTATGATTGACAATGGTTGACCATGATTGATATTATAAACCTAAGGGAATAATAAACCTAAGGGATTGATATTATAAACCCAAAGGAATAATAAACCCAAGGGATTAATACTAAAACCCTAAGGGATTATGAACCCAAGGGAATAATATTAAACCCAATGACTAATATTATAAACCCAACATATATGAACCCTAAGATAAATATTATGAACAGTAAAATAAACATGATTAATCATCGTTAATTTTCATATTGAGACAATCCTTATCACAATTCCATGTTGGAACATGGTTGACCATGGTTGACCGCAGAATAATAAACCCAAGTGATTGATATTTTAAACCCAAAGGAACAATAAACTCAAGGTATTAATACTAAAACCCCAAGGGGTTATGAACCTAAAGGAATAATATTAAACCCAAGGGGATAATATTATAATCCCAAGGTATGTAAACCCTAAGTGGAGACAATTTGTTTCATGATGTGAGATTAGACCATGATTGAGCACAGTTGACCATGGCTGACCATGATTGATATTATAAACCCAAGGGATTCATATTATAAAGTCAAAAGCATAATAAAACCAAGGGATTAATACTAAAAGCCCAAGGGATTATGAAACCAACAGAATAATATTAAACCCAAGGGACTAATATTATAAACCCAACATTGGTAAACCCAAATATAAATACTACAAACACTAAAATAAACATGGTTTATTTTCATGATGAGACAATCCTTGTCACAATGCGACATTCAAACAAGGTTGACCATGGTTGGCTATGATTGAAAATGGTTGACCATCATTGATATTATAAACCTAAGGGAATGATCAACCTAAGGGATTGATATTATAGACCCAAAGAAATAATAAACCCAAGGGATTAATTCTAAAACCCCAAGGGGTTATGAACCCAAGGGAATAATATTAAACCTAAGGGACTAATATTATAAACCCAACATTGGTAAACCTAAATATAAATATTACAAACACTAAAATAAACTTGGTTTATTTTCATGGTGAGACAATCCTTATCACAATGCGACATTCAACCATAATTGACCATGTTTGGCTATGATTGACAATGGTTGACCATGATTGATATTATAAACCTAAGGAAATAATAAACCCAAGGGATTGATATAAGAAATCCAAAGGAATAATAAACCCAATGAATTAATACTAAGACCCCAAGGGATTATGAATTGAAGGGAATAATATTAAACCCAAGGGACTAATATTTTAAACCCAACGTATATAAACCCTAAAATAAATATTATAAACACTAAAATAAACATGATTGACCATCGTTGATTTTCATATTGAAACAAATATTATCATAGTTCCATGTTGGACCATGGTTGACCATAGTTGACATTGTAATAAACCATGGTTGACTGGGCAATAATAAACCCAAACAATTGATATTATAAACCCAAAGAACAATAAACCGAAGGGATTAATACTAAAACCCCAAGGGATTATGAACCTAAGGGAATAATTTTAAACAAAAGGGGCTAATATTAGAAACCCAAGATATACAAACCCTAAGATAAATATTAAAAATACTAAAATAAACATGGTTGAATTAATGAAACCTAAGAATTAATATTTTAAATTCAAGGGATTAATAAATCAAAGGGATTATTAATATTATAAACCCGAGGAACAATAAACCCAAGGGATTAATACTAAAACCCCAGGGGATTATGAACCGGCTAAGGGAATAATATTAAACCCAAGGGATTAATACTAAAACCCCAAGGGATTATGAACCTAAGGGAATAATATTAAACCCAAGGGACTAATATTATAAACCCAAGTTATATAAACCCTAAGTGGAGACAATTTTTTTCATAATGTGAGATCAGACCATGATTGACCATAGTTGACCATGGTTGGTTATGGTTGACCATGATTGATATTATAAACCCAAGTTAATAATAAACCTAAGGGATTGATATTATGAACCCAAGGGAAACATAAACCCAAGGGATTAATACTAAAACCCAAGGGATTATGAACCCAAGGGAATAATATTAAACCCAAGGGACTAATATTAAAAACCCAACATTGGTAAACCCAAATATAAATATTACAAACACTAAAATAAACATGGTTTATTTTCATGGTGATACAATCCTTGTCACAATGTGACATTCAACCATGGTTGGCTATGATTGAAAATGATTGACCATCATTGACATTATAAACCTAAGGGAATAATAAAGCCAAGGGATTGATATTATAAACCTAAAGGAATAATAAAGCCAAGGATTAATACATAACCCAAAGGGATTATGAACCCAAGGGAATAATATTAAACCCAAGGGCCTAATATTATAAACCCAACATTGGTAAACCCTAATATAATACAAACACTAAAATAAACATGGTTTATTTTCATGGTTAGACAATCCTTGTCACAATGAGACATTCATTCATGGTTGACCATGGTTGGCTATGATTGACAATGGTTGACCAGGATTTATATTATAAACCTAAGGGAATAATAAACCTAAGGGGTTTATATTATAAACACAAAGGAATAATAAACAAAAGGGATTAATATTAAAACCCCAAGGGATTATGAACCCAAGGGAATAATATTAAACCCAAGGGACTAATATTATAAACACAACATTGGTAAACCCAAATATAATTATTACAAACACTAAAATAAACATGGTTTATTCTCATGATGAGACAATCCTTGTCACAATGCGGTATCCAACCACAGTTGACCATGGTTGGCTATGATTGACAATGGTTGACCATTATTGATATTATAAACCTAAGAGAATAATAAACCCAAGGGATTGATATAAGAAACCCAAAGGAATAATAAACCCAAGGGACTAATATCATAAACCCAACATATATAAACCCTAAAATAATATTATAAACACTAAAACAAACATGATTGACCACCGTTGATTTTCATATTGAGATAATCCTTATCACAGTTCCATGCTCGACCATGGTTGACCATGGTTGACATCATAATCAACCATGGTTGGCTAGGAAATAATAAACCCAAGCAATTGATATTATAAACCCAAGTTATATAAACCATAAGTGGAGACAATTTTTTTCATAATGTGAGATTGAACCATGATTGACCATAGTTGACCATGGTTGGTTATGTTTGACCATGATTGATATTATAGACCCAAGTTAATAATAAACCTAAGGGATTGGTATTATGAACCCAAGTGAAACATAAACCCAAGGGACTAATATTAAAAACCCAACATTGGTAAACCCAAATATAAATATTACAAACACTAAAATAAACATGGTTTATTTTCATGGTGAGATAATCCTTGTCACAATGTGACATTCAACCATGGTTGACCATGGTTTTCTATGATTGACAATGATTGACCATCATTTATATTATAAACCTAAGGGAATAATAAACCCAAGGGATTGATATTATAAACCCAAATGAATAATAAACCTAAGGGATTAATACTAAAAACCCGAAGGGATTATGAACCCAACGGAAAAATATTAAACCCAAGGGCCTAATATTATAAACCCACTATTGGTAAACCCAAATATAAATACTACGAACACTAAAATAAACATGGTTTATTTTCATGGTGAGACAATCCTTGTGACAATTAGACATTCAACCATGGTTGACCATGGTTGACCATGGTTGACCATGATTGATATTATAAACCTAATGGAATAATAATCCTAAGGGATTGATATTATAAATGCAAAGGAATAATAAAACCAAGGGATTAATATTAAAACCCCAAGGGAATAATATTCAACCCAAGGGACTAATATTATAAACACAACATTGGTAAACCCAAATATAAATATTACAGACACTAAAATAAAAATGGTTTATTTTCATAGTGAGACAATCTTTGTCATAATGCGACATTCAACCATGGTTGACCATGGTTGGCTATGATTGACAATGGTTGACCATGATTGATATTATAAACCTAAGGGAATAATAAACCCAAGGGATTGATATCAGAAACCCAAAGGAATAATAAACCCAAGGGATTAATACTAAAACACCAAGGGATTATGAACCCAAGGGACTATTAATATAAACCCAACAAATATAAACCCTAAGATAAATATTATAAACACTAAAATAAACTAGATTGAACATTGTTGATTTTCATATTGAGACAATCCTTATCACAATTCCATGTTGGACCATGGTTGACATCATAATAAACCATGGTTGGCTGGGGAATAATAAACCCAAGTGATTGATATTATAAACACAAAGGAACAATAAACCCAATGGATTGATACTAAAACCCGAAGGGATTATGAACCTAAGGGAATATTATTAAACAAAACGGGCTAATATTATAAACCCAAGGTATACATACCCTAAGATAAATATTAAAAATACTAAAATAAACATGGTTGAATTAATAAACCCTAAGAATTAATATTTTAAACTCAAGGGATTAATAAACCAAAGGGATTATTAATATTATAAACCCAAGGAACTAATAAACCCAACCGTTTAATATTAAAAACCCAACAAATTAGTGAACCCAAGGGATATATATTGAAAACCTAAGGGATTAAGAAGTGCAAGGGATCGATATTACAAACACAAGAGATTAATAAAGCTGACCATGATTGATATTATAAACCCAACCTAATAATAAACCCAAGGTATTAATACTAAAACCCCAAGGGATTATGAACCCAAGGGGATGATGTTTGTTACCGGGAATAGTGTCTATGCAGAACTGCTAATCCCACTAAGGCTGGTAGCTACCTTAGAAACAAACAAACTAAAACTACTTTCGTTTTCCTTTATGAGAGATAGATGAGAGAAGAATAAAGGAGACCAACCTTTATCGTGCGCTTGGTTCCTTGCTCGATTCCTCTCTCTTCTGATAGTCCTTTGCTACTTGCTTTCTTGTGTACCCAGCTTCACAGAGTACCTGTAGAATCAAAGTAGCATAACACTATACGAGAACATAGATCTATTGTCATAAGCAATATAGGATCAGATGTATATTAACCACACAAATGCATAAAACATCAATCACACAAATGTATGGAGGAAAACTTGAATAGCTTTATTGATAATCAAGAAAGAACCAAGAGAATTACAACCAATTGTTCTGACCCAGCATCATCCTCTCAGCAGGTAATCCCTTCCTCACCTCATGAAAATCTTAGATCACCCAACACTATGATATTGCACCAAGAAACCACCAACACTTCCTTACAAGATACAAAATTCCAGCCTCTGGATCTCTAGGATGAGGGATACATATATAGATGTCTGCAAGGGAGGTGAGTCAACTTTTGAGATTTGATTAGTGTCTTCCTTCTGATAGTTCTTGATTCCACTTGGAGATTGATGATCTCTTAGTCATCCCTGGTCGAATTCAGAGAGGCAAGTGTCACGGGAGAAGTTTCTGGAAGATTCCATGCTTCTCCACCTTGCGGATTGACCCTGCCATTTGTCCCTTCTCGCCCATTGCACCCTATAGAAGGGCTTTTTGACATGCAATGCACCTACTGTGTGTATTTAGGTGGAATGCTATGGAGCGGGTGAAAGGGTCCAGTTTGGACCAGTTCTGAGTAGTTTTTCATGGAGAACTTCTGGGAGATGTTGTAATTAGTTGACCTTGTTCTTTTAGGGGTTGGAACAACACCTTTAGGGACTTAGGAGCCCTTCGTTTATGGACATTTATGCTTGTGGTTGCATCTATAGCAGTTGCCCCCTAAAGCATGACGTCGTTAATCTTTTTGATGTCGGGTGAAATGCTTTATCATGAGGATCCGAAGTTCTTTCAAGCTGGAAGGAGACTTGTAATAAGATACAATACAATACATTATCTTCATAATATTTTCATGATCTAGCTGAGGCGGGCATTCCCATGCTCAGCTTTTATAAATTCATTTTTCATGTACATGAGACAGACAATCATCTGAGTGTAGACTGATGATTTTGGTAGAGCCATCATCCCTTAGATTGGATGATTATCTGTGCAACAATGATGTACATTTGATTTCTTTATTTTCCTGAATGTATATCGCAGCCCAGATGGATGAAACTAGATCTGGGGTCTTCAATCTCGTTCGATCTTCACTCAAAGTACAATTCGATCCATGTGAGAGATGTTCTGGAGTCGAACATGGAAAGACATCACTTGATTACGAGCCAATGATGTAAGCCGTTAACAGGCGCGAGAGGAATCACTGATTATGATGATGACCCTCAAGGTACTACAGTACAATTTACGTAGTGTGAATAAAGGACTTGGCATCGAACACCACGCAAAATCTTTCGGTCGAAGGCCATTGATGTAAACCTATCGCCGGAAGTGATAAACTTGCCATTGAGGCATGCAATCTTCAAAGTACTGAAAGGGTTGTTCCTAGATCGACTTCTTGGACAATGAGTTGATGTCGACAAGAAGCGATCTGTCATAGGAGGGCCTTAGTGAATCCCACATCAATGACACACAACTGAGCAAGTGATTTTAATGGAGGTGAAAACGATCTGGTGATATAAAGTTCAGTGTGGCGGTCATGAAAGAATGGAGCATAAATGTATTGCAGTGGGTGAGACACAGGTGAATTCTTTGAGCGACTTCTCTTGAACATATCAGCGACACTGACATGATGGATTGGTAGCATTAACTCCAAATGTGGATGGTGTGATGGAACCATGGTGATGTAACCAGTGAATGGAACAACCCAACCCGACTTGGATGTGGAGTGAAATTGTCATGTTCAAGAGCGACTTGCTACCAATAAAGTTTCTTCAAGTTTTCTTCCCAATTTTTCCCCAGTCATTGCTGACCAGTACCTCTTTATTTTTTTCAAGCTTGAGGAGGATAACATATGCTTGTTCTATAATTTGCCCTTCGGGCAAACCCATCGTTATGTTTTAACGAGCCTAGCGATCGTGAAACTCGTTCTTGTCTTTTATGGACAAGTTTGTCGCTATTAGGTTTTAACGAGTTTAACGACAAAGATAACTCGGTCCTTTTCAATTTTAGAGAGTCTGAAAAGGAACGTAAAAGAAACTCCAAAAATCATTTTTCGTCATCTAATCCCTTAAGTCCGAAAAAGTATAAAATAATACAGAAGGGATGAATTTTCGGTAATTTTAACGAGCCGAACAAAACAAGCACTCGATCTTTTTGTGTAATAATCCCTCAGGTCCAAAAATATTAAAATCTAAAGGAGGGATAGCACTTCCGGTCACTTTAACGAGCTGGAGAGGCCAATGGCTCGACAATCTTTTCATATTTTACAAGTCAGTTGAAAAGAGATTAAAGGAGACTCGTCTTTGAGGAACGAGTGATAAATTCGGGTAGCGGCTGATTCCAGGTAAGGTTTGGAATTTTCCAATCACGGCAGTGTTATAAGGATGGCTAACAAGATCACTCTTCGCAGCTATTCCTCAAAAGGGGTAAACAATCAAGTGGAGGTGAATGATCGGCCAATACAGAGTGGAGGTGATGATGAGAACACGACCAAGGCTTTAAAGGCTGAAGTACTACATTCACGATGGTTATTTACCGGAAATTGGTTCATTTTTTATTTTAAAATGAGCTTAAACGCTGGGGGAAACACTTGCTCATTGCTTATGTTTATTTTTTAATGAGCTTGACGTCCGCATTAAAACTGCTCGATCTAGTCGTATAATAAGGATGTCTCATCTAAGATGCCATTTTTGTGGAGCTTGCACCTTACAAAGCTTTGCTCCGGATCCTTTCTTTATGCAAGTTAGGAAACGACCAATCCTACGAGTTTAAAGGGTTAGAGGACCTACAAATTTAAAAAATAAATAGTCGCTCTTTGCTTGCACGCCAAAAGGTTTGCATGCCCCCAGGTATAGAGAAATAGAGTTTCGAGGTTACCCCTCAATTTGCAGAAAAAACATTTTTTTTATCAGGAAAGGCCTACCTCTTTTAGGTTACCAAAGATTGTTCTATCTGTGCCACAAACAAAACACTTCTTCGGCGATGTCTACCGAAATAGACAAAGGTGAGTGGCACAGACGCCTCCACTCACATAACTTTGACGAGGGAATCTTATTCCAGTCTAATCCCATTTTCCAAAATGGACGGGTGTGTCAGACTAGTCATATATCCCTCGTGGAAACCTACCCTATACCTGAAGTTTTCCTGCCGAAGCAGACCAGGGTGCATGCCCCCTGGGTTTCAGTCATATCCTCCGAATCACTCGCGCTCATCAGGAGGACGGACTGGGGATTGATGAGACATTCCTTGCGTGAAAAGACCATTCAGGGATGGCATATGACTATTTTCTATGTGTGAATCGGGGAATGAAAGCTGGTCTACGAGCTTGACCACTCTTCCTTCGTCCGGAAAACACATTACTCTAAAGAGTGAGGAGACAATGGCTCCCATGCAATAAATATAGTCTCATCCAAGGAGTAGATTATAATCCAGGGGTCCTTGGACTACCATTACGTTCATGTGAATGGTTTTCCCTCTCAATGTTATGGGCACATTGGGAAGGATCCCTAATGGTCAACTGGTTCCTTTGTCAAAGCCTGTTAGATTTCTCATCTCAGGCAAAAGCGATGGCGAACCAAGCGCTTTCCAAGCAGTTGAGGAAAGGATACTCACAGAAGCCCCTTCATCTATGATGGTACCAGCCATGACCATTCTATATACTTGAGCAATGATTTGGAATGGTACACTAGCCGATAAACGGGGTCTGCCTAGTAGATTCCAGTCAAAGGAAACAACTAGGTTGCTTGGAGGTGGGACCAAAGAGATGGTCGGATATGACTCTGAAGAACTTCCTTCCTGCAGTAAAGGAACGGGTAGACTGCCCCCATGTTCATCGAAGTCTGTGTTTACGAAGAGAATTTGAACGGTGTCGTTCTTGTTCTCTTCGGTGATTGTATCATCTGAAGATGGATCCTCTGAAGGCAAGACCGGGTCAACTGCCGCCTCGACCTTTTGAATTTCGTCTGGTGTGGATTCAGATGGTTTATCTTCAATGATAGACACTTCGGCCAACCACAAGGGTGTGTCAGCTAGATTTTCAACTAGTGACGGACTCAGCAAGAGTTTCTTATATCCAGGAGGAAGCCGTAACGCTGAAACCGGACGGTCGTCCAAAAAAATTTTAGCCTCATCTAATAAGGGACAACGGTGGACGGCGTGATCGCCTTCACATAGTTTACAAGGAAATTTACGTTTTCCTTTTTGTCCAAGGGCTTCACTTTCACTAGTCGATGGTGTAATTTCAACATGATCATCAGAGGTTGACGACACCGGGTTGTGCCAACGAGGAGACTAGTCCCTTAAGATCCGAGGGATGCAAGGACAATCTCGATTATAGTGGTCTCCTTTGCAAATGACACATGGCAATTTAGGCCTGGTCGGTGTAGTGTGTGGATTTTCGCTAAACAATGCTTGGTTGCCCCTTTTCGCCTTTGGCTCCTTCTTCTTCTTCTCTTTCTTCTTCTTTTCCTTCTTCTTCTCAGGTACTTGATTTTTGGCTTTACCAACTTCATCAAGCGAAGAGGAAGGAGGAGAGGAAGAATTGGACGAAGTAGAGGGTTGGGGGTAACTCTGAAATCGTTTAGTTGCTGACTCGATTGTTTAGGAATTGCGGTGTTCTGAACGACAGAGGTTGAGAAGAGCCATACAGGCAAGCCAATTGTCAATCCTGGAAGCGACAATGTGGCCATATGGGGTGCACCAACATCTCCCCAAGAGGAGAAGGGACTAGTGTTTCCTCCAAGGGGAACTCCTTGGTTGGTGGACTCCATTTTCCTCAACCTAAGACCAACGTAGGAAAGGTGATAATTATTCAATTTAAAATAAATTTTAGACACTTTGACACAACTTGTTTTTTCAATTTTTAAGAGTCAAGAAAAAACAAAAGATGACTCTAGTCGCCTTCGATTTTTAATGAGCCTGAAGTGACAAGTGCTCAGATGGACCTTTTCCGTTAAGGAGTCTGAAAAGGAACGAAAGGGACTGCTCTGGAAATCTAGACAGAGGGATTACCAAACCAATCGCAAAACTGTAGAATACTTTTTACGGTACGGCAGTCAATCTTCCCGAATGCTGTGTTCAGTGCATTGAGATCGATCGGGCGGCTGACACGGCTTCCTATGGATAAAGGATTAAGCCTATTGTGGTCTCCCAAAATATACTCGACGGTACGTGGGAGCACAAGTCCGTACTGGCACTTATCGTCGCAAAGTGGAGGAATCACCCAACCAATAGTGAAAACAACAGTTACTAGGCTTTACGATGCCGGAATATATCTCTAGCCTAGACTTCTAGATGTTGTGCGTTGGGTTCCAAAGCGTTTTTAGATTCATTAAATTTATTTTATAGTTGATCTTGCTTAATAAATTTTCCTTTCACGTTCACTGCGTGATGTAGATGTACAATTCCTAAAATGCAATCTAAGATGATAAATAATCGTTTAATCTTCTTTCTGCAATGAAAATCCTAGCTACTAAGGAAAGAGAGATGGCATTCTTTCAACAAAGAGCATAGAGCACACACTATATGCACTGTCCTAAATCAAACCAACAAATAGTCTAAATGAAAATGCACATGCATGTATTTTTTTTCAACCTTCTTAATGTGTAAATGATAAAAAGAAAGCTAAGCGCAAATCTGAATTATTTTTCAAAGCGACAATTACTAACAAGTTTCTTTTCAAGACACAATGAGGACAATGACAACACTTTGCGATTTGGAATTGAAAACTTGCTTTCGACACTAGAAAAAACTACTAATTTAGATCAAATACAAGAGTAACATTGTAATCGACTATCAAGAATAATCAGCTTCTCTTCTATGATTGAAAACGACACTTGCGACACTTTCAAGTCAAGAAACGACAATACAATTACGCTACTTCTTTGTAAAGGAGAACTGAAAATGACTCAAAAAATACATAAAAACATTTACAGTTCTTTGCACAATGGAGGTAGAATAACAGCAAGGAAAGGGGTTTCAAACAGAGGTGTACTGACTACAGGCAACAAAACTCCTGAATAGAGCTGAAAAGAATGAACAAAAAAACCAAAATTTAGGAACAAGGCCTTGTCTGATCAGCGCACCTGTAACACAGTGAAACTGAAATGTAACGCACCTACTACACTCGGGAAGTGTGCTGCGTTTGAAGTTCATAGAATAGACAGTGCACTGGACGAGGGACGAGACTTTGATTGGGTTCCGGGTCACAGTTTGCAGTTCAGTTCAGGGATTTTGGCCGAGCAAGTGGTAATCAGTAAATCAATCATAGGGGTAGATCTAAGGAGGTTACTAGAGCCACCACAAGGGCAATTAGAGAGCTTGTAAATCAATTGTTTAATTCATAAACAAAACCCGGAGATTGACTGAAGCAGCGTTGATATACTTTGCACTTGCATAGCAAATGCAGTTCGAAGGCTAGCTGGCTTGACTTCAGGCTCCGTCTGTAAGTTTATAAAGTAAACAAATGTAGATGAACAAACAATCTACTCGCTCCCCAGCAGAGTCGCCATTTTGTTACCGGGAATAGTGTCTATGCAGAACTCCTAATCCCACTAAGGCTGGTAGCTGCCTTAGAAACAAACAAACTAAAACTACTTTTATTTTCCTTTATGAGAGATAGATGAGAGAATAATAAAGGAGACCAACCTCTGTCTTACTCTTGGTTCCTTGCTCGATTCCTCTCTCTTCTGATAGTCCTTTGCTACTTACTTTCTTGTGTACCCAGCTTCACAGAGTACCTGTAGAATCAAAGCAGCATGACACTATATGAGAACATAGATCTATTGTCATAAGCAATATAGGATCAGATGTATATTAACCACACAAATGCATAAAACATCAATCACACAAATGTATGGAGGAAAACTTGAATAGCTTTATTGATAATCAAGAAAGAACCAAGAGAATTACAACCAATTGTTCTGACCCAGCATCATCCTCTCAGCAAGTAAGCCCTTCCTCACCTCATGAAAATCTTAGATCACCCAACACTATGATATTGCACCAAGAAACCACCAGCACTTCCTTACAAGATACAAAATTCCAGCCTCTGGATCTCTAGGATGAGGGATACATATATAGATGTATGCAAGGGAGGTGAGTCAACTTTTGAGATTTGATTAGTGTATTCCCTCTGATAGTTCTTGATTCCACTTGGAGATTGATGATCTCTTAGTCATCCCTGGTCGAATTCAGAGAGGCAAGTGTCACAGGAGAAGTTTCTGGAAGATTCCATGCTTCTCCACCTTGCGTATTGACCCTGCCATTTGTCCCTTCTCACCCATCGCACCCCATAGAAGGGCTTTTTGACATGCAACGCACCTACTATGTGTATTTAGGTGGGATGCAATGCACTTTGCCTATGGAGCAGGTGAAATGGTCCAGTTTGGACTAGTTCTAAGTAGTTTTTCATGGAGAACTTCTGGGAGATGCTGTAATTAGTTGACCTTGTTATTTTAGGGGTTGGAACAACACCTTTAGGGACTTAGGAGCCCTTGGTTTATGGACATTTATGCTTGTGGTTGCAGTGCCAAAAAATGTCTATAACAATGTTAAACCCAAGAGACTAATATTATAAACCCAACCTTGGTAAACTCTAATATAAATATTACAAACACTAAAATAAACATGATTTATTTTCATGGTGAGAAAATCCTTGTCACAATGTGACATCCAATCATGGTTGACCACAGTTGGCTATCATGATTGATATTGTAAACCAAAGGGAATAATAGACCCAAGGGATTGATATTATAAACCCAAGTGATTAATACTAAAACCCCAAGGGATTATGAACCCAAGGGAATAATATTAAACCTAAGGGATTAATAGTATAAACCCAACATATATAAACCTTAAGACAAATATTATAAACACTAAAATAAACATGATTGACCATCATTGTTTTTCATATTGAGACAATCCTTATCACAATTCCATGTTGGACCATGGTTCACCATGGTTGACATCATAATAAACCATCATTGACTGGGGAATAATAAACCTAAGCGATTGATATTATAAACCCAAAGGAACAATAAACCCAAGGGATTAATACTAAAACCCCAAGGGATATTATAAACCAAAGGGATTAACACTAAAACCCCAAGGGATTATAAACCCAAGGGAATAATATTAAACGAGGGATAAATATTATAAACCCAAGGTATATAAATCCTAAGATAAATATTACAAACCCTAAAACTCAATGTTTTATATACCCAAGGGAATAATATTAAATCCAAGGGATTAATATTATAAACCTAAGGTATATAAATGCTAAAATAAATATTATAAACCTTAAAAGAAAAGTGACTAATAAATACAAGGGTTTAATTTTATAAACCCAATGAATTAGTAAACCCAAGGGATAAATATTATAAACCTAAAGGATCAACAAACCCAAAGAATCAATATTAAAAACACATGGGATTAATAAACCCTAAGAATTAACATTTTAAACCCAAGGGATTGATAAACCCACATGATTATGAATATTATAAACCTTAGAGATTAACAAACCCTGAGGATTGTTAATATTATAAACCCAACCACAACAAACATTAATGATATAAATATAATGTTAATTATAAAATTAATATTCATATTAATAAATATATAATAATAAAAATAATAATAATAAATAACTATTACAATAAAATTATTATTATAATAATAATAATATTACACACAAAAGAATAATATTATAAACCCAAGGTATATATACCCCAAGATAAATATTGTAAACCCTAGAATTATCATGGTTAACCATGGTTGACCATGATTGATTTTCATATGCAGTGAGTCTTTGTCATAAAGCAATGTTGGACCATGGTTGATTTTCATATTGAGAAAATATTTGTCACAATGTGACATTGGACCATGGTTGACCATGATTATAAACCATGGGGATAATAAACCAAAGGGATTACAAACTCAAGAGAATAAATCTAAAATTAATATTCATATTGATAAATATATAATAATGAAAATAATAATAATATTAAAAAATAGCTATTACAATAAAAATATTATTATTATAATAAATAATAATTATTAATTTATATTAATAATTAATTATAATGTAAATAAATTATTATTACAATTATTTTAAAATAATTAGTGTTATTACTAATTATTTATTATTATTATTAATATTTGAGGTTGGACCATGGTTTACCATGATTATAAACCAAGGGGATTTATATTAGACCCAAGAATTAATATTATAAACCCTATGAATAATATTAAACCTTAGGAATAAGAACCCTTATATTAATAAACACAAGGGATTGATATTATAAACCAAAGGGGATAATAAACCAAAGGGATTAATACTAAAAACCCAAGGGATTAAAAACTCAAGGGAATAATATTAAACCACGGATAAATATTATATACCCTAAAACCCCAACGTTTTATAAAACCATGAGAATAATATTAAATCCAAGGGATTAATATATAAACTCTAAAATAAATATTATAAACCCTAAAATAAACATGGTTGACTATGGTTGACTATACAGTCCCTTAGGGTTTTAAACCCCAAGGGACTATGAACCCAAGGCAATAATATTGCACCCAATGGATGAATATTATAAACCAAAGGTATATATACCCCAAGATAAATATTGTAAACCCTAGAATTATCATGGTTGACCATTGTTGATTTTCATATTGACACAATCTTTGTCACAATGCGACATTGCACCATGGTTGACCATGATTGATTTTCATATGCAGTGAGTCTTTGTCATAAAGCAACGTTGGACCATGGTTGATTTTCATATTGAGAAAATATTTGTCACAATGTGACGATGGACCATGGTTGACCATGATTATAAACCAAGGGGATTTATATTAGACCCAAGGATTAATATTATAAACCCTATGAATAATATTAAACCCTAGGAATAATAACCCTTAGATTAATAAACTAAAGGGATTGATATTATAAACCAAAGGGAATAATAAACCAAAGGGATTAATACTAAAAACCCAAGGGATTACAAGCTGAAGGGAATAAATCTAATATTAATTATAAAATTAATATTCATATTGATAAATATATAATAATTAAAATAACAATAATATAAAAATAACTATTACATTAAAATATTATTATTATAATAAATATTAATTATTAATTTATATCAATAATATCAATCAAATAGGCACTGGGAATGCCTTTTGCTAATATTTATTAAGTAATAGTGGGATAAAAAGAAGTTCCTCTTTGAAACTTTAGTCGCTCCTATTATCTTATATGGTTGTGAGGTTTGGGGTTGCAGAATCTCCAGAGAATCATGGAGAAAGATTGAGCAAATCCAGAAGCGTTTTATAACTTATAACTTCAAAATTAAAAGTAATACACCCTATCCTATTCTCCTTATAGAAGCAGGTCTTTCCCCTATTGAGAGCCTAGCTATGCTTAGGTTTCTATTGTACAAGCACAAACTCAATAACATAGACGATCATAGACTTCCTAAGCTAGCTTTAAATTCCAGCCAAAACCACCTAAAGCTCAATCGAGGGTGGCATAAAGACACAAGGGCCTGGTTAAACTATTGGAAGATCAACGAAAATGATGCATTGCAAAACATAAATAACATTAAAGATATTTTTACTTCTAAGTTCAAAGAAAAAATGTGGTGTGAGAAAGATTTAGCGGCTAAAAGAAAATTAAGTTATTATAAGAAGGTCATCAACCCCACCCTAGAAGATCAAAAGTATCTCTCTATTTTAACTAGCTCAAAGAAGAAAATTAATATAGCAAAGATTAGAACGAATTCTCATGAGTTCCATAGTGAAACTGGTCGTTGGGCAATTCCTAAAATGCCATGGATGGAAAGGATCTGCCATATATGTGAGAATAGGAACTTCAAGGATGAAAACCACTTCCTCTTAGAGTGCCCCGCATACAATCACATTAGATCTCAGTTTCACAATCTTTGTTACAATACTAACCTTCCTAGCCTTTTACAATGTCAAAATTATAGTGAGCTCGGGAGGCTTCTCTCCAAGCTTTTTGAGCATAGGAATAAAATCTTAAATCAAAATAAATAATTTGTTTCTTTAGATCCGATAGACCATTGTTTGGTCTCAGTAGACGTTAACCATCTTCATCTTCATCATCAAATATATATTTTTCAATTTTTAATATTATTAATATTCATGTTACAATTTAAATAATATTAATAATTTATTGTTATTATGCTTATAACATTAAATGGCGATAATTTCAAAAAATTATTATGATTAATATTATTATTTTCTTAAACCTAATAAAATTGTTATTAATAATCACATTTAATTATTAATGTTGGTAATTAATCATATCTAATAATCGATTTAATAATCACCATATTGTTATTAATTATAATAAATATAAAGTTACATAAATGCTTACATTAATATTTAATAAACCACTTTAGTGAACCATGCCACTTAATATAGTATATACAAAGCACAACAATATTTACTAATGATTTAACCATATTAAACTCATCAATATTGATAACCCAATATATGTTGATAACTTAGTATTTGGTTATAACCACAATATATTTGGTTAATGACATCACAAATATTAATTTGTAAACATTTTTAATATTATATTAATAATATTATTAATAACAATGTTTTCCATATTAATTTGAATGTTATTCTATTATTAATTATATTTATTAATATTGTACTTTTTAATAATTAATATTAATATTATATATAAATAATAATAATGATGATGATGATAATGATGATGATGTGGTTAATAATTTTATTTGAATATAAATATTAAAAATATTATAAAAAATATAGTATTTAATGTAAAACTTTTTTTAATAAAAAATAATTCTAATAAATAATATATTAAAAAAAAACATATTTATTAAAACCTAAATGTAATTGACATTTGTTTTAATGATGTAGTTAAATGCTTGTATTAAATGTTGGAATTAAATGTTGTATTTGTTGGATTCAAACGCAATGATACAACAACATTGTATTTGTTGGAATTAAATGTTGTTCTGAACATTGTAAATGTTGTAAACATATTATATGATATAACGCATTGCTTATATCAAATAACATTGGGCATGTACCAAAATGATAACATTGGACAATTAATCATAAATCACACAATGTAATGTAAGGCACTGTATTGTAAACGTTATTCTGAACATTGTAAACTTTGCTCTCCACAATGAATACATTGTTCCATAATACTAATGAACACTCCCCAATGAACACAATATTAATGCAATAACCCTAAGCAATGCCAAAACAAATGTTGCTAATATAAAAACAATGTACCAAATTCCAATATGCTGCCCAATGGCTTAGATTATGGCACAATATAAACATTGGAGTGTTGCTCCAAACTATTAATGTTTCTCCAAAAATATTAATGTATTGGAAATATATTAACACTGCATAACTTTGCAATTATATATTGAACATTAGTATTAAATGAATAAAATATGTCATTAAATGAAGAAACATTGTCTTTAAATGAAGAAGAAACACATGTCTGGTTTATTTTGAATGCTCTCCACCACAATAAACGTTGAACACTGAATGTTGCATAATAAAAACATTGTCCAATGTTGTACATTCTCCAATTTATAACGCTCTTCATCGTGCCTTTAAGGTGTCAATATTATGTATGGAGCTGTCAACATTCATTATTTGTTTTTCTATCTCTTGCCATCTCTGCGATCTTGTTAATTATGCCTTCCCTGTGCCTATGTCATCTACTATTTTTGAAGATCCTGTCACCTTGCATTACCTTTGATCATAAGTGTAATGCATATTTGTAATGAGACTTGACTTTAAGAGTTAGGGTGCAAAATGCTAAGAAACTATTTTGATAACACTCTCTTCCTAATGATACAATAGGTAACGTGTCTTATGAAAATGCAGGGATTTTGATTCCAGTACTATAAGTCTTATTTTATTGCTTAATTATTTGATTAATTACTTGTCTCTTGATTCATTTGCCTTTTGTTTTTTTACCATTGGCTACTATCTCTTGTTTTTGCTTCACCATGACTATTTTTATTGACTTCCATTTAGGTTCATCAAATGCTATTGGAACTGCTGCTTAGGTTAAAATTTATCTTTTTTTATCAAAATTTTAAAGTAAAACTTTTTTTAATAAAAAATTAAAATAAGTAATATATTTATTAAAATTTAATGGGTGAATTTAAAATAAAATAACCTTATTTATTTCAAACATTTGTAAGTGAAATGGATTTAAAAATCTGAAGATTCAAACACTTCATGAAACTCATTCATTGGCAACTCATTAAAATCTTAAACCTAATATTATAATATTATATTAATATAAACTAAAATATGTATGATTGAGGCATGTTCAAGTGAAAAGAAATATGGGGATATAAAATATTCATTTGAGCAATATCCTGGTATAACAAATTCATTTTTCACTTAGTAAAGAGGGATTCAATCAAATTAATGAATTCAAGGCTTAGATGAAGGGGCATGAGGGCTTTACATTATTTGAATTTGTCCAAGAGAGCATTTCATAGTTAAGTAAGAGAGCATCTCATGGTATATATATATATATATATATATATATATATATATATATATAAATTTTGATTGAATTTAAATGAAACACATTTCAAATTCACTTTTATTTTAAATCAAACAAATTTAATTGAAATTTAGTTAAAAAAAAGTGATAGGTCAAGAGATGTTGAAGAGGAAAAACATAATGATTAAGAAGAAACATCATTAAAATTTATTGTTAAAACCAATTAGTTATATTAAATTTAATACTAATATCTAAGATTATATTGTGAATATTATATTAACAATACTAAAACCTCATATTATATAATATTTAAAATCTAAAATACTATTATAACAGGAAAAACATAATGATTAAGAAGAAACATTTTAAAATTTATTGTTAAAACCAATTAGTTATATTAAACTTAATATTAATATCTAAGATTATATTGTGAATATTATATTAACAATACTAAAACCTCATATTATATAATATTTAAAATCTAAAAATACTATTATAACTTAAAACCATTAATTTTTGTTATAAAACCATGTTAAAGTTTTGGCAGTTTGAATAAACTGCAATTAATGAATACCAATGAATTGAAGAGACAAATATTTGGACCATGAAGCCTTTTGAAACACACACTTTTAAAAAAGTTACCCACAATTATGTGCAACCACGTTTCAATAATATAATTTTTTTTACATCTTTTGTTTTTAATTCTCTTTCTCTAATCTTCATACGTGTCGAAAACTAACTTGTATGGTAAATTTTTAATAGTGATTTGTAAAAAAATAATTTAAGTGAGGTTTAAACATATGATTTAGATATGCAAGAAAGTTAGTGGTGTGAATTTCATCCATTGATGGAGTGGTGACGATGAGAATATACTGGCATCTTTAAGTTTACACCATCTGATAAAAAAAATTAATTAAGAAAAATATTAAAGTGCCCAATTCCAGGGGATGCCTATTGGCGTAATAACATATGATGATGGTGATTAGCATCAATTGAAGACCCATGCAAACCATTCCAAGTTTGATATTTTTTTGGTTGGATTTTGTTTAATCACATGTGGATATATTGAAGTTTCATTTAATTGAAGATTATGTTGTAAATATAAGGTGCCTAGGAGTCAATTTACCTGCATACAAGTTAAATCAAGTGAAGGTGAATAAAAATAAGCACTTACAAGATTTTTCTTATTTTTTACAGACTTCTTTTGTTAGCAATAAAAATAAAGCCATGTATGTTTGACTAAATCCTGCATATATTTCAACTGTCTCTTAAATTATTACCATGCTTATTTGAATGCTTTTAATTTGTTTTATCTAGTAAACATAATCTGAGATAACAGTGGGTTCTTTTTAAATAGCCCTTATTCTAGCAGTTCTAAACCTGCAAAAGAAGTTGACTTCACGATCAACATATTTTGTACCTATTTTACTATATGATGATATATGCAACCTTCATGAATATGTTGACTTTTTGTCATTTAGTAAAATTGTTTGACCGGGTAGAAGAGAAAATCAAATCAGAAGTTGAAATAGTTGCGTTAAGATCTTCATTTCGTGAAGAAGTGGTTGTATGGCATAATTAAAAAAAAACTGGTAACAAACACACCCTTGAAATGGGTGAATAAATTAGAGTTGGGTGAATAAATTAGAGCATGTAATGGAAATCATTAACTCCACCTTCTACCAGAAGCTCACAACTTCTCCTAAATATTTATTATGACTACTGGGCTTTGTTTGCAAGTAGCCATGAGACTCTGAGGAAACTCCTCGGGTAGTACGACTACTGGGGAATTTCCACACTGCTTTTGAATTACAAGCCCGAGTTCATAGCCTGATACTCTAGTAACTGGTACAAAAACTGCATTTCCAACTTGTACGTACCTATTCAACATACAACAAGCATTAGAAGATAACATCAAACTAAAATATGGTATTATAATACACAGGGCAACAAATTCATTGAGTTCCATAACAATAGCTGCCAACTAATTTATAATAATCATGCAACCCTTGTATGCAGGCATTTTCCCGAATTGTGAGCACACGATCCTGTTCTGGGTGTAATATAACCTAAGAAAGAAAACAAAATAATTTTCAATTCCCCTGTTAATGATTATAGCATGGAAGTTCCATCCAGTGGTTGTTGTGTTGTTGTAGATTATCTTGCCAGAGGAACACTGAAGTCCTACCTTATAAAGAATGAAGAAAAAAATTCGCTTTTGATGTTGTAATCCAGTTAGCTTTGGACCTCTCAAGAGGGAGAGTTTCTGTCATAATCTTTGAATGCAATTGACAAATTGAAACTATTATTATAATTAACTTCATTTGCATTATAATTACTTTTGCATTATCCTGTTATAATTAACTACTTTTGCATTATCCTGTTAGTGTGTCCTTTGGTAATTGAAGATTTAATTTTAAATAGCTATATATCTTGATATTATGTAAAGCACATTTTTATACTTGTATCTGTATTTAACAAAACTAACAACCATTATTTTGCTAATATCTATTCTGATTTAACAAGCAACCATTATTTTGCTAGTATATATTCTGATTTAACAAGTTTTCTCTATTGCAGGTTAGGCTATCTTCAATCAAAGAAGACAGTTCATACCGATGCTAAGACAGAAAACATATTGTTGGACAAAAACCAAACACTTAAGATAACATATGAAATAGGATCAGGGGTGGGAAAGCTACAGTCTTTCCTTTCATGAGTTGATCCAGCATTTGAAAGCAACATGTTAATAATAGATTAACAAATGATTTTGAGTACGCTCATAATGTTAATCATAACCCCACCAACTATTTGAGCAAGTATTCTACCTTCCGAATCAAAAACTATGAACTGAAAATAAATAAACATTCTTACCCTTCTCCTTCTCCTAGACTTACATTATTTTAGTCTTCATTGCCGAGCAAAATGCAGGCATTACCTTGAGGATATTGACGCAAATATGGACAGAACTGGAACTCCTACTCAGCAAACTGCACTTCCTGCCCGGAAAGGACTTGTTGCTCACGAACCATCCTTGTTTTAGAGTGTAGTCACTTTCATATTGATTCTCTCTATGCCAACCAAGATAGTCATGAGTGTAGTCACTTTTAGATTGATGCTCTCTATGCCAACCAAGATATTCACGAGCAAGGAACCTACTATCCCTTATTATGTTTCTTCCTTCCATTCAAGGAGAGGTATTTGGGGGGCTTATTTTTCTCCATTTTGATTAGATGGGAGAGCCACTATTGATGCTAGAGATAATTAGAGAAACCTTAAAAAAACAACCTAGTTGGGTGAGTGATGCATGTGCTAGATAAAATGAATTTTGTGATTCCAATTTATTATTTAGAAGGAATTTTGTGATTCTAATTTATTATTTAGTAGTAAATGGTAAGGGAAATGAAGAGATGGACATTTCCTTTGATGTTTTTAATCGAAGTTACATAATGGAGTGTGAGGGGTCTTTTTAGACCCAATCAAGGAGACTATGGTTAAGAAGGTTCATTTAATGGTTTTGGATTTGACATTTTGTGTTTACAAGAAGAAAAGGTGGTTTGGCATTGAGCACAACTTAGGATGGTGGTGTTGTATTTCATACCATTCATACGGATGGGAAAGGGTGGTATACCACCCTTACCTCACCTATTGTAATGTACCAAATACCCTCTATGCTCTAATTAGAGGTATGGGCTATGTCTCAAAACATTAAATTTCACTCTAATTTGTTTATGTGATTCTATATCTCTAATTTCCTTGTTTTGATACGTTCCATCACTATCTTATTGTTAAATAATAATGTATGTATAAACTATAATGCAAGTTTGAGAACTCCTAATTAAACCATTCAATGGATAATGACACCATGATGACACCAACTAGTTCTAGAAGGATGTTCCACCTAACCATAGGATTCATGTTCCACTAAAAATATCTATAATAGAGGCCACCCTTGAGCTAATGGTATGAGTCCAAGAAGGAAAATTACCTATGGTTTAGTCTACCTTTCCTCACATTGCCTAATTTCTAGGTTCTCGATCAATTTTCCACCTACAACAGTCTCACAACACAACCATCTTTCCCCACTAGCCTACATAGCCAAACGAATGGGATCCCCTAAGCCCTTCATTGCTAAGAAATCATTTAGGCTACCCCCCTTCCCTTCAGGGATCTAACACATTCTAGCTAAGAAATTTGACTATTGGGATTACAAGAATTCTTAGTTCTAGTTCAAATTCCTCTCAATAACAACAATGAATCTTATACTTAGTTAGAAATCCTACATAATTCATGGCAGTAGCTTGCCATAGAATTGAGTACTCTAAGCACATGACAACTAACCTCAGAGGGAAATCATACAATTTCCCCAATAGAATGGTAATTCAACCTCTCCCAAATTTCTCAACTAAATTTCAACTAAAACTCTCTCAACAATTTATAATTTGAGTTCCCCCACCTAATGGTAATTCAAATAGAATGGATATTCCAATATAATGGTGATTCAAATAGAATGGTTATTCAAATAGCGGGATGTGATTCGAATTGCCTAGTCATTTCAGCTCTCCTTACATGACCAATAAGGATGTAGTGTAAATTGCATGGCATGAAGGGGCCACATATCCCTATGAAAATCCCACATACCTCTTCCATTCAATTAATTTCTAACTTAGGAGAGAATAAGACATGGATCAAAGAGCACTAATTAATCAAGTTTAACAACTTAGGATAAAAATTAAAATAATGTTATCTTCATTTTGTTCTCCTTGATCCCTCTATGGCACCCCAACATTTCCATCTTGTGCAGTCATAGCCCCACCTTATTTGACCTTCCTCTTCAGTAGCCTATGATGTATTCTATTAACATTTATTACACAATTACAAGTCATAATTATCTAGCTTATAGTCATTCATCATGTACATATATATACAACTTGTCTAGGGATGAAAACTAGGGTATTACAATCCCATCCTCCTAGATTGTGTACCATCCTCAATGCACAACATCATTATATATAGTAACAACAAGTTTTGCATAAAAAAATACAAAATAAATTTAGTTATTCCTCTTGCATAGTGTTCTCCAAATCTCACATTGTTTCGTGGGGGCTATATTGGGTATGCTTGGACATTTACTTTTCCTAGGGCTATGTTATTGAGAACAATGACCTTCCTATCTGATATACACACTAGTTGTACTTAGAAGTATGCTTTTGGTGGGCCACCTAAAAAAAATCCACTCAATGGCATGATTAGGAACATG
Source organism: Pinus tabuliformis (assembly GCA_031772625.1). Classification (NCBI taxonomy): domain Eukaryota; kingdom Viridiplantae; phylum Streptophyta; class Pinopsida; order Pinales; family Pinaceae; genus Pinus; species Pinus tabuliformis. The sequence continues at coordinate 1,354,817,177 of CM062816.1, read as the reverse complement.
CACACACCTTTTAAACAATGATACATGAAACACATTATGAACTTTATGATAGAAAAAAATGAAAACATGTATGCAATAGGTGCTATCTTATCCAATAAATTAAATGGGCTATAATATCTAGCCGATAGCTTAGTGTAGTGCCCCAACTTCAAGGAAATTGTCTTTGGTTTCACTTTCAAAAAAACACGATATCCAATTTTAAATTTAATTGGTCTTCTACCTTTATTCGCATAACTCTTTTTCATGTCATGTGCTTCCTTTAAATTATACTTGACCTTTACTAGTTTCTCTTCTATTTCTTTGAGAAACTCAAGCGCAAGTACTACTTGTGTACTAGATTGTCCCAACTAATTGTATTATTATACTTTCTACCATACAATATTGTCTCAAATGGATTCATCTTTAATGAAGCTTAATATCAACATCCTCCCACTTGGATGGGCTATCCATCACATACATTCTTAACATGTATTTAATCACTTTGGTTGTCTCTCCTTCTTAACATGTATTTTATCACTTTGGTTGTCTCTCCTTCTTAACATGTAACATATTTCATTAAATTTGGAAAATTTATGTTACAGGATTCTATTAAAATTATGTTTTAATATTATCCTTATTCTCAAAAATAGTTTGTCATAATAATTGTATCACAAAAGATGGTGATTTTTTATATTCAAAGTAATGAACTAAGTGATTTTCTAATTACTCATTTTGGAAAACCCAATCTAGTGAAAATTCTAAATTATAGATCCACTACATAATTCCAAATTTAATGAAACTTTTTTCACTAGAAATGCAATGAAAAAAGTATCTAGGTAATTTCTAAATATTTCATTCATTAAGCACATGAAGGTAGCTAGTGTATTTATTAGTCCAAATGGCACCACCACAAATTTGTAGTGTCCATACTTAGTTTTGAAAGTTTCCTTTTTGATGATGCCATCCTTTATCCTTGTTTGTATGGTAGCCTAAATTCAAACCTATCTTCGAAATATCATCAGTCAACTCAACTAATTAAATGGATCATGAATTCTTGGTAGAGGATATTTATTTCTCATAGTGACCTTGTTAAACTATCTGAAATCATGTCTAGTTGTAAAGTCCGATCTTTATTCTTAGAAAGAATACTATAGGCTCTTGGGCATTTATACATCTTTTTTAAAATTTCTTCTAATTATATTTGAATTTGCTTCAATTTTGGTGTACTCATTCTATACAAACTCTTAGATAATAGAGAAAATCCATGCATCAAATTAATAGAGAAATTAATATCTCTTTTTGGTAGTAAACCGAGTATTTTCCCAAATATATTTTCATACTCCTACAACACTAGAAATTCTCCAAGATTTTGGCATATGCCCTTTCTTGACCCTTCCACTTGAGTAGCATATAGTTTTCACCCTTTGTAAAACCATATATTCAACCAAAAGAATGCAATCTACCTTATAGAAAAGGGCATGGAAATTCTTTCTATTGTCCCTTACTTTCCTTCTTCATCAAGACATTGTATTATTATGACAATCTTATAAAGCATGGTGTGCACCCAACAAATCCATTCCAATAACAACATCATATGAACCATATGGTAATTCTACATGCTAACACCATTCATATATTACGGGAAGCCTTTGACAATATACTTAGTTATCCTTTTAGTAATAATAGCCAGTTGAACCAAACATGATTTCTCATGTGTGCTTCTATCCATATGAAATATTTCTCTCAAATTAAGGGTAATCTAACTATGACTTTCTCTTGAATCAATTAACAATGTAATGGGTTGATTGGAAAGCTTACCTTCAACTTGAATCATACTTGATTGATTATTTTCCTCTTGGTTATGTTGTGCATTCCTCATTCCACATTCCTTTTATGGAAATCTATGTATAATTGGTTTCTTTCACATCCCTAACATATGATTGGATACCTTGCACTTTTACTCAAGGATTCTACCATCTTATATTCATTGTTAAATCCACTCTAAGTTAGTTGGATTTGTTGATATGTATTAGGAATATTTTTTTGCACATATGTTGTCATTGATGTCAAATGAAACAATGTCATTAATGTCAAATGAAGTTCTAAATTTCTTGTGATATAAGGCCAAGTAGGGCTATTCGAGCAACAAAAGTTCAAGAAAATAATTTGAGGTGCAATGTAGCAGAGGAATCAAATTAATGACTCTTGTCTACTTCAAGGGGTCTCAACACGTTCAACACTTAATTAAAAGGAGGGTCTAGGATGTTTCCCATGCAGTAAACTTCCAGGACACGTAGTGGAAGTCAATTCATATCGGGGGGGTATTTTTTTTTTGTATACCACCTTTATCCCCCCCCCCCCCCCCCCCCCCCCCTTGATATTCTTCCATGGCACCGAGTGGTGGTTTTATGGCACACTCACATTGACACTAAACACAATTTGGAATTTTCATAATGGCGGGTCTTGTGATAAATCAATGGCATAGAGCTGCATCAAGATTACAACATGCACAGAGGTTATAATGCAGTTGTGCACATGATGGATCCAATGGATAATAATTCATCAATCAAGGGCCCACATCTATATCATGTTCACACGTGTGACATTTAAAAGTAGAGGAATGCACTCGATGAAGCTAATCCATTATTAAACTATGATTTAAGCCTTGTCTATTTCAAGTTAAATCATATCAGATAGAGATTATTAGAGATTAATCATATCAAGCAACCAAACATTAGACATCATGTTGTCCAAACATTGAGGCCAGTATCTGGTATGATATGCCAGTGGTAAGATGTGGCAAGGAGGTGAAGTAGCACCATGTGGACAATAAGTGGCAAATTTGTTGACATTGCAAGTGACAAGTGTTGGGCATAAATGGAGTTTTTGGCCAATAGAATAGATTATTGGCAGGTGACACATGGCAGATACATGTCAACGCTTAGACATGTGGCATGTAGTAATTTCCGACAGAAGATGACATGGCAGTTGACTTGGAAAGTGATGTAGCAATGGTAAGTCTCGTATCAGGGTACCAGGGAACCAATTACTGGACTCCATTTTTATATATAAATGTCAAGGTTAGTATATGGTGTCATGTGGAAAATATGACTTGACATAGATGACACAGAAAAAGGACCATGTGTTGTGTAGTGATTGTTCCATGGTTAATTGATGCAATTGACCTAGAGGTCTCAAGACTCACACTCGGACCATTTTCCACAAGGTTCTTTTGTGTATTTATTTTTGGTTGAAAATCCAAGGTTGATGGCCTTAGACATAGAAAACCAAGGGATCAACCCTTTTTGGCTCCACACTGGGTTACTGAAATGGACTAACGGTAGTAGCCTAGTATCGAATGTCCCGATATGAGAAGGAAAATGCCATTAATTACAGGTAAGTTTAATATGTCTGTTAGTTATGGCTTTGTGTACTAGGGTGTTTTTAATTGGAAGACTACCCAATAATTATGTTAGGACTGAGGTCGCAACTCATGGTCTTGGGTGCTCAATGGTATAGTACTCAAAGCTAAAGAGTTCAAATGGTATTTGGTATGGAGACAAAGTTCCACATAGAGAACAGGGCACAACACCAATCACATGTGTATGATGTTTTAAGGCTCTAAAGGTGGAGAGATACAAAAACAATATGGTATAATTCATGCCAATAATGATAGCACTTGGTCACAACCCTTAGTCATGAGGCATTAAGGAGTAGTTTCTGATGGCTAATCATTGCCTCATTGGGAAATGTAAAGGGTGAAAATTTTCTTGGTATTATAAGGTCCTGGTACAATGGGCTCATGGTCACAAACATGGGAAAATGTGAAGGCCATGAATGGTACAAAGTTGGATAGAAGGGAGCTATCATTTATCTACACCATATAGGTAGTGAGAAATAGAATCTTGGTGTCATGAGCAAAGACATGAATAAAGCAGTTTGGTGCATGAACCAATCAATTCACATTACCATAGGTTGATACCATGGATCTATACCCATGGTAAAGAGGTCGCAATTTATAAATAATGAGTTAAATAATTGAAATTTCTACTAAATTTGTGTATATGTGAACGTGAGTTACTAAAACCAGAGAGAGTGAGAGAGTGGTAGTGCACCAAGTGAAAGGGAGTAGGCCAATTTGAGTAGAAAAAGCCTAAATGGATTGAAGTATAGATTAGTGTGTGGTGACAGTGTAGATTGTGTAGAGATTGATACCAACATAGATTATATTTGAGACTTGATTTGTAGTAGAAATTGAAGTTGAGTTACATCAAAATTTGAGAACTAAATAGAGACTTGATCAAAAATGAAATGAACAGACTTGAAGAAAATTAAGTGCACTTGAAGAAGAATATAATTGGATAAGAAAATATTCAAATTCAAAATATTAAATAGTGAGGGTATCGATGTCTCCCTTAGGTGGGTTCCTATAAATTAGGGGATGGGTGTCTCCTTCTAGTTGGTGCCTACAAATTAATGTAAGCATAGGTTGGTGCCTAGAATCACCTATATATAAATATTTGTTTGGGTTTTTCTCATAGGGATTTCCACGTAAAAATATGATTCTCCTGATCTATAAGTGTGCTTTTTTATTTAATGTTTCTCTATATGGATTATTAGAAATAGCTTAAATATTTAAAGATTGTCAAAAAAGTGTATAATACTAATTCACTCACCTCTTAGGAATACTTGGACTTTAACAATTGGTATCAAAGCAAGTTTCCTTTAGAGATATTCTAACAATTGGAAGGGATATCCTACAAGAAAATTGCCAGTGTTATGCGTAATTTTCATGATTCCATACAAGGGTGAATTCCATAGATCTAGTGGTTTAATATAGAACAAATGAAGACAAAATACATAAAGTTTCCTTAGATAAATTAGAGCATGGGAAAGAATCCTACCTTGAATTTGTAGCAAGCCTTCCTTTCCTTTCTGCTTGTAAGCTCCAATTATAGCTCCAAGCTTTATCATTAGAACTTGCACGCACTACTAAAACAAGCAAAGGATCCAAAACATCCATGTAGCATAATCTAACATCTTTATTCACTGAATCAACATGGCATTGAAATAAATGAGTGAAAACATAACACAACAAATATAGGAAAACAAGAAGCTTTTTGTATTGATAAATATAGGAGAGAGTTTACAACCATAAATAGAAGTTGATCTTGTAGATTTATCCCCAAGTTGAATTTTCCTTCTTTTTCACAAAGCACACCTCAATTCCAACCCTAATGCATGAGTGTGATGAATCCTTTAGGTTCAAAGTAGCAACATGAGGGAACTAGCAATCTCCAAAATCCAACCCAGACCTTATGGGTAATAATAAATTTATAGGAGGAGTGTGGTAGTTTGTAAATTCTTAACCAATTACCAATCTAGGCTTGAGATCCACTTAAGAAGGGAATATGAGCTCAAGGGATAAGAGATAAGGTCTCCAAGATAGGATTTGAGTTCTCTATCCATGTTAAATAGTTAAAAATACTTTGGAAGCTTTTGGAAGAAGAAGCTTCAGAAATATTTTTTAATTTTCTTGAATTTATAGAATCAACACACCTATAGAAGGGAGAAACAAGTGTTGATCACTGAGGTGGACAAGTATGAAACATGCACTAAACCTAGGTACCTAAGGAGGCAAGGTGCACAAGAGCTAAAAACAATTTTTTTTGAGCTAATTGTTCAATAAACTCAGAGTTTTTGGAGAAGTGATGCTTAGATATTTATGAAGGGATGATGACAAGAGATTCATTGATGTTGATTGATCTAGTTTGCAGATCTTTTGGGCTAACGTGACAAAATGGCCTCTAATAGATTGCCCCTAAAGAACAAAGCCAAAAGTTGTAGCTGATGACTGAATCTATATACCTTGTGATAGGTCTAGATCAAGAGAACCTAGTCGAGATCATCATCTATTACAATAAATTTTCATCATGATATCATTGCTGAGGGAGACATACCCATGCTAAACATATAAGCCAATATTACATGAATGATCAAGAAGTCTCATCCACTAATGAAAAAGTGTGGACTCATGCTTGTATAATAATTTTTGTATGATCATAGCCATCATACTTTTGTGATCTTGTATTAATATTTAAATCATAGCTGGATGGATGAAACTAGATCTAGGGTCTTCTATATCATCCACTCGATCACTTAACGTATGAGTCTATCGATGTGAATAAATGATCTGGTGTTGAACATCGTAAACACCATCTAATTACCATTCAATGATGTAATTCATTAACAGATGTAAGATAAACCACCGATGATGTTAATTCCTTTCAAGGTACTATAGTACAATCCATATGGAGTGAATAGATGAGATGAACTTGAACACTGCATAAAATATCCCAGTCAAAAGTCAATGATGAGGATCTGTCGTCGAGAGAAAGGAAACTTTCCATTGATGTATGAAAGCTCCAAGGTACCAAAGGGAGTTTCTAAGTAAACTTCCTGGATTATGAGTTGATGTCAATAGGAAGCTACCCATCACAGGAGGGCCTTGATGTATCCCCCATCAATGATAAGAAATGGGTATCAATATTTGGGATGGAATAATGTTGATGTGGAATTGGTTCAAGAACGAAAAGCACGAATGAAGACTTAGGATTATTGTAGAAGATATCAACTGAATGACTTCTATTGAACATGTTGGTGACACTTTATGGAGATGGCAACATTGACCCAAAACTGAATGCGAAGCCTTTTTAACACGGTATGATGAACCAAAGAAGCAAGCAGATTTCCCAACCCAAGAACCACGAATATGAAGTGGAAGAGTGTCATGTTCAAGGGTGACTCACTACCATAAATAGGTGAAGTACCATGTTTTCCCAATTTCCCCAACCATTTCTAGTCAGTACCTCTTTATTTTTGACAATCTTGAGGAGGATAACATATGATTGATTTATAAGTTCATCCTTCAGATGAATCCCTTTAAGTATATTTAACAAACCCTATGAAGGAGTGGTTCAGTCTTGTCATGTTCGATGAGGCCATCGTTGTTTGATGCTCTTACGAGTCCAACGAAGGTGTAACTTGCCTCCTTTCTCATGTTTAGAGAGTTTGAAGAAAAGGCGAAAACGAAAACTCCAAAAGCTCATTTTCATAAAATTGTCTCTTGAGTTCGAAAAGGAAGAAAACATACTTAGGAGAACCTCTTAGCCATGTTCAACTAAGGTATTCTTTTTTCATAAATAGTCTATCCCAGTCTGGAAAAGGGTTAAACTTATATCGGGTAGACGTCTTTTCATTTACTTTAACAAGTTCGAAAAGACAAGTGATCAACAGTCTTTTCATGTTTAGGGAGTCTAAAAAGAGATGAAAGAGGACTCAAGGGAGTTCCTTTTTCATGAGTTTACAGAGCTTGAAAAAAGTGATAAAATTATGCTCCACCATCAAATGACCTATTTCAACTCAAAAATGTCATTAAATCCTTCAAACAGTTGTTAACCTTCTCAAAACACCACCAAAAGATTAAAAGTATATGATACATGGTAAAATTAGGTCAAAACAATAAAATATTTGACAAAACAAACCATAAATAGGTGAAAAGTAATTTCATTTTTACCTCTTGGTGAGTGATATCTGAGTGCTTTTTGTCCCTAAACTTCAGGAACTGATTGCATCCAATCTGGTGGACCATTTCTAGTGTCCTCAGTTCCATGTAGGATATATTACCTTTCTCTTTCTTTTCACAGTTTCCATTTTTTATTTCATGCACAATGTTTTGAGTTTTAAGTGATTTGGGGCCTTATAATTGCACCCTAGCTCCAGCGCACCCTTTTAATGTCGAAAGATGCGTTGGGCCAGGAAAATTATAAACAAGAAAAGTGCTTCAATGCACCTCCCAGAGAAGGGATGATGTGTTGTAGTGCTCTGTCCTCCTTTATTAAGGTGTGTTGGGTGTAATTCAAAAAAGAGTTTTGTGATTTTCACCCAAATTTTTCTCAAATTTTTGCATGAGGCTTGTTCTAAATATTCTTCTCATTGCATTGTAGGTGTCTACCGAAGTAAAAATGGATTTTATTTGGTGAGAAAGGTAACATGAAACTCATGCCATGGACGTTGCCAATGATCCAACAACTATTTAGGCTCTAAGAAATTGTGGCATGAGAGCCTAGCTGGAATTATTGGAGTATCTAGTCAGAGCATGGGACATTTAGGCACAGTGCTTCAAGATTGGAGCAGATATGCTTATCATACAGGTGGAAGATATTTACTTTTTGACAAGTTTTTCGAGGAGGGGAGATCTTATCTCGTTATTTGGTTTGAGAAGGGATGGTGAGATTGTCATAGGCTATATTGCTGCACATTGTAGACCTTGTTCCCAACCAACAAAAGATGGGAAAATCGAGATTAAGGATGTGGTTCATTTTCCTCCAAGGGAAATCCTTTTTATCATGGGTAGATTAGCTAGACGTTTTACTATGCATTTGGCTAACATGTCCCAAATTCAATACGTATTAGAATGCATAGAACCAACAGTGTTTAATTGGAGCGAGGGGGTGTTAGAAAATTTGAAGGAGCAACTCAATAAGGAAAAGTATGGATGGCAGAAAAACTTTGGATATGGTTCCATCTTGATATCATTTTCCTTAGAGAGGATTCCATTACTCCATCCTCAACATATTTCTCTTGAGCTTCTAGATCCCAGAGCTCCACGGATGAGGCGATGGGTAGATCTCATGTCTCAACATGCAGGTCCTTCTTCCATGAGTTTCACTCTTGTTTTCTTCCGATGGTTGCGAATGCAACTCATTATGATCGAAAATTACCCATATTTAGGAATAGACTTCCATGGAGACCCAAATCTTGTGCTACCTGAAAGCGGGAAATGGGGTGACAAGTGAAACAAAATCATTTTAATTTTTTATTTTTATTTTTGGGTTTTACAATTTTTCATGTATCCAAGACTAACTATCGATTTTACATGCAGATATTGGACATGTTCAACCAGTGGGTTTATCCTATCTTCAACGTCATGGAGAACCACTACATGCACAGATTGGAGCACATGTTTCTACAGGGGCACAAGAGGAGATGCATGATCTAGGTGTAGCTGAGACTCTTGCAGAGTTCGAGCGTCATGTTGATGGATTGACTCAAATCCTACTGGAGACCAAGATCAATCAAATCCCTATGAGACTACAGCATTACACCATTGGTGTACCATACTGTATTAGTTAGTTTTTGTGCAAAGTAGCCTGTGCAATTGTTTGTTACCATGAGCACCATCCAGACTATTCTTCTATGAGGCCATAGAGCCATATTTTGACTACATGTATTTTTTTATATGATAGGCCATGTGTCCATATGTGTCTTAGACATAAGTTTTTGTAAAAACCAAACTTTATATGCAATTATCTATCTATTGGCGTTTCTTATTTACTCTATTATATTATTCAATCAATATATGATGTGGATTGAATTTTTATTTACATATGTCAAAGATTTATGTCCAAAACATGATTTTTCAATGCATCAATTAATGTGTTTAGAATTCTAGGAATGTGTTGATATTGGATATAATCAAAATGTATTTCTAGAAGGCAAACCCTTAAAAACATATGAAGCATAGTTGGACTTCTCATTGAATAGACATTAGTTAAATGTAATACTAGAAGTTGTGAGTCAAGTTTGACTACTATATGACAGTTGCTATGAGAGATAACGTCAAACAACAACTCGATCACCGTGTTATACTCAAAAATGTTATTGGTATTGTCACACGGAATCTGTCAAGGGTGCGGACACGACTGACCTTCCTAGAAGTCTAAGACATTCTAATGACAAACAAGACAAAATGGAGTGATCTTTCTCTAAATACACCTTTTACAACATGAAAACTACAAGTGTTTAGGCTTACCTTATTCCAAAACGCTGTTGTTGAAGTCCGTTCTTGACGATCCGGATGAGCTCCTCCTTCAAGTCAATTCCTGCAACCACAAACAATCAAACAATTACCAAGCACTTGCATTTCATATAATAAAACATATATTCAACATGCAGACCAAGGAACACATGAAATAACTCATTAACACAAGCTATTGAGAAAAATAAACCAGTTTGTATGAATAACGAAACAAAGAAACTCTTACAACCTGGCCTTGGTGTTGTGCAAGTTCCTCCCAGGGTCCATCAAGGGTTTTCCTCTACTTTGACAAAGCTCACCCTCTCCCAAGTAGAATCAAGTGAAGACAATCTCTCCTCACAAAGGCTCTAATGGAAGACCTAAATCCTGCAGCATTTACCCAAAGAAAATGTATAGCTCCAACCTCTTCTCCTTCTGGCTCAATGCCTTCATTTATAGTGCTGTAAAGAGGTTATTCAGGTCCACTATCAATGGGATCATCCCCCTCTATGGGTGGGATAGCTCCCTTATTGATGGGATAAGTTCCCCCTTAATAGAGATACATGAACCAACTGGAGGCGCATCCATTTCATCAAACCGACCTCTAGAATGTTCTAGAAGTAACCACAAGTAACTTTTTCAAGATAAAACTCGCGCATTTTGCCTTTTACAGAGGGACGCACCTGTCCCTTAACATACAGAGCGTCTATGGACGCAGATTTTGTGAACATGGTCAGCGTCCCCGCAGGTAAGGCTAGAGAGAAACTGCGACCCCAGAGATAAACATGATTTTTACAAGACTTTCTCTCTTCTTTGAGTTTGAGATGGATAACAGAGGCATGAGACTTGCCTAAGAGGGTAGCATGACTTGTTGATTTGAGCCATACTAACTGTAAGTAGTCAAGGTGACATTTTTTAGTGTAACAGGTATAGAGACCAATATAAATCCCTTGTAAAATCACTAAATTGCCAGTTGGAGCATAGATAGCCCATGCTGCTGAGGAAAGGTTCTAAGTTCTACAGTGAGTGCCATTAGCATTACCAACATATGGCAAAAGGGACCCTCACATCTACAAACCAAATGTAAAACAAGATTAACATAGATGGTAGGAAACTCCAAACACACTACAAACACACTCAACATACCTATAGGTAGTATGTACACAGTGACTATGCAAAAATGATTTAAGCATAGTATTTTTTGAGGTACAACCCATTTTTGGGTTGCGTCAACGAAATTCCATCAAAATCAATAAGCTCATAAACTTCTTTCACATGGACATGTTTCATTATGTACGGGCCTATCCACATTGGCTCGAACTTCCCAGATATTAACTTATTGACTTCATGTTCATATAACAAGACTACGTCACCTTCTGAGAAGGTATGTAGTTTAACATTCTTTTCATATTGCACTTTGATATGTCTCTTATGGGCCTCATTGGCCATTGCGACATCACCCAAAGTTTCATCAAATGTGCTAGATGCAAGAGGTGCTCTTCCTCTATGGAAGTGGCTCAGAGAAGATCGATGACAAGTTTCAATGATGGAATCTCACATTTGATGGGAAGGATTGCCTCTAAACCATACACCAATTGAAAGGGTGTGAATCCAGTGGTAGCCTAGACATAGGTTTGATATGCCCACAAAGATACATAAAGGATGAGGTGCCAATCCAATTTGTGGATCCCTATCATGCATTGTAGCATTATTTTCAAAACTTTGTTAATAGCTTCAACTTTCACATTTTCCTATGGGTAATAGGGAGTTGAGATATCATATTGAAGGCCCAACTTCGTAGTAAGCTCAAACATCATGTGATTTTGAAAATTCTTCCCATGGTCTGTAACAATAGCTTGTGGTACACCAAACCTTACAATGACATGATTGAAGAGGAACAAAGTAGTTGTTTTGTCGGTGTTATTATATGTAGGCATCGCTTTGGCCCACTTGGTAAAATAATCTACTACCACAATGATGTAGCCATGCACCCTGTTAAAGTGAGGGTTACATGTCATAAAGTCAATGCCCCATTTCATGAAGGGTCCAATGATAATGACAATATGTAAAGGAATAGAAGGAGCATGGGTTTTACGATCATAGATCTAGCACGCATGACACTTTTGGACCGCGAGATTGCAATCGTGAAACATAGTAATACAAAAGTAACGAGAATGTAATTTTTTGTGGTGGCATAGCCAGGCATATGTCCAACACATGGTCTAGCATGGCATTTATTTAGAACTTTCTCAACCTCCACATGAGTGAGGCACCTTCTAAATATGGTATCAATACCATGACGATAAAGGGTGAAAATTATAATGTAAATTTTATTCTTGTATCAAATAAGTCTCTCGTCATAGTGAGATGTATTAGGCCAGAAATTATGGGTCTGGAGATGGATGATAATATCTCCATACCACATATTAGATGAATCGATTAGAAACAATGAATCGTCAAGAATATAATTGTTGGATGTAGAGTTAGTGAGGGAATGATTTGGATTGGATCATTATATTTATTTTTGTTGGAAATAATACTGAGAGGGGGGGTGAATCAGTATTATCAGATCAATAAAACTTTTTCAATACTCAGAAACATATACACTACTTCAGTTAAGCGAACCAGCGTGTACACACTACTGTGTCTAAAGAAACCAGCGTATAACCAGAAAACTTATGATTCAGTTAGTTTATCTTCTGTAAAGGCATCAGGACATTATTAACCATATTAAGGATAAACAGATGCAGTATAACAGAACAGATCATCACACAAAAGCCACACACATGAACACCATGATATAAGGTGGAAACCCAATGTGGGTGAAAACCACCTGCTGCAAGTCGTCTCTATCTTTCTTTAATAAGAAACTTCAGTTTACAATCTTTTGTACTGGTGCAGCCTTATACCAGTACGCAGGCTACAACCTGCAGAAGGCTACAACCTTCTCTCGTTTTCCAAACTCTCCTGGAAGGGAGCTCCAACCCCCTTTTGCTCTTGTACTAGCTAAGATACTAGTACGTAGGTGCTGGCCTACAATCTTCTTTCCTTCAGGTACCACTTTTCATCAATTTTCAGACTGGATGCTCCTGAAGCACAACATTTCAATCTGAAGACCACGATTCATTCACTTTTCATAGCAAATCATAGAAGCACAAAACAACCAATACTAGCATCATCAAACTTTGAATCTCTGAACCACTGAAACCCTATCAACACCCAGTCACCAGAACACAGAGCAGACTACAGAACCCTGCAATAATAGACATACCCAACTGCAACCCAAAAATCAAGCTTCAAAAGATATACGCTACTTCAATGAAACAAACCCGCGTATACACGCACTTTTACCGAAGCCAACCTGCGTACAGATCTAAAAATAATTTCTCATAACTTGCAGCTGTACTAGTCATCAGTCATACTCAGAACATAACATTGCGTCAGTATGCAGATCTAAAAATATGCGTAATCAACCATATATCGATAGTTCATTTCAAACAATTTGATCCCGATCTATCCTTTCACCAACCGATGTGATCTCTCGTTAGCTCAGATCAAGCAATGTAGCATCAACCCAGAACCTACATACTAGATCTCTTTCTTCATTAGATATTCAAGACTTTTTCAATCCTCTAGCCTAATGATCTTCTTCTCCTTATATAGCAGTAGGCCCTCCTCAATACCACGAGCCAAAACCATAGTAATACAATACCATCAACTTCGAAACTCGGGATCAACATGACTGTCGAGATACCTTGGTCCAACAACATAGGCTCAAGTATCGAGGACTAACTACCACGGACCAAAGGGAAGCTTCTCGACATGTACGCTCTTTTCTGTTCATGAAACTGCATGTATACGCGACTTCGTATATAGAAAACCTGCGTATCCGCGACTTAGTATATAGCGTACCAGCGTGTATACGCATCTTGGGCTTAATGAACCTGCGTATATGAAATTTCTCTTCATTCTTGTAGTCTGGACTGAGATCTGTTATCAAAGAGAGTTGCCATCAAGGACAACACCTGTACCGTAGCGCCACACCTGTGCCAAAATGCCAACAATCTCCCCCTTTGGACTTGATGGCAACCCCAAGATCCTTAGAATCATTCTCCCCCTTTGTCATCAAGGGCAAAGGGTTGTGCTCCCCCTGTGAATGTGCTGATATCTCTGCTCTGCTGTGCTGAACATGCTCCCCCTGACTGTAGGCAAGATCTACAAAAGATGTTTTTCAAAAAGAACCAAGCCTTATACATCATAAAGGACCTTCCTATCACCAAAAGACTCAATACATACATCCATACTCCCAACCAAGAGGGGATACATCAGACATTTACATATAACAACCAATTACATTACATCATTCATCCCAGGCATAGTGGGGAATCAACATAGGCCGTTACATGACCTTGACACCATAGAAGATACATGACATAGAGACGAAAGAACTAGACCAAGACTTATGAAAGTCACTAGCAGCATCTGATAATCATCTTTTTAGATCAGCAACCAAGATTTCCTTTTGTGCTCCTTCTTCAACAATAGTTGTGAACTAGGACCAAAAGCATCTAAATGCCAACAATGCTTTATTAGACTTTAAGCTGCTCCCCCTGAAACTGTGCCTGCTGATCCCCCTGAAACTGTGCCTGAAGGACTCTGTCATACCCATCTCAGACCTTCTCCAACCAGAGTCTGCCCTTGCTATTCAGAACTCCATATACGCGACTTCACCTGCATAAGACAGCGTATGTACGCGGATATCCTTTATACAACACACGTACACCATATACGTGACTTTCCCCGCATAAAACAACGTATGTACACGGATATCCTTTATACAACACGCGTACACCAACTTTTCTTTAGAACAGACAAGCTTCAACAGCAAGATGAAGCATCAACTACTCCCAGCTTTTGTCTGAGATATTCAAAAGTTTCCCTGGGCAGTGGTTTTGTGAGAATATCAGCAACTTGTTCCTTAGAAGGAACATACTCCAACTTGACCTTCTGCTCAAGCACTTGTTCCCGGAGGAAGTGATACTTGATTGGTATGTGTTTGGTCTTTGAATGCATGACTGGATTCTTTGAAATGCTGATTGCACTTGTATTATCACATAAGATAGAGACTGGTGGAGTGCAAGTGATTTGAAAATCTTGCAAGGTCTGCATCATCCAAAGAAGTTGTGTGCAACAAGATGCCGTAGCCACATATTCTGCTTCAGCTATAGATAAGGCAATCGAACTCTGTTTCTTGCTGAACCAAGATACTAATCTGGAACCCATGAAGAATGCACCACCACTTGTGCTTTTCCTGTCATCCACACTTCCGGCCCAATCTGCATCTGTGTAAGCATGAAGAGTGAGATCTGTATCTCTAGGATACCATAGGCCATAGTTTTGAGTCCCTTGAAGATACTTGAAGATTCTTTTGACTGCCTGAAGATGAGTTTCCTTTGGGTTGGCTTGAAATCTTCCAACAATTCCTACTGCATGCATAATGTCTGGTCAGGTACCTGTCAAATAAAGCAAACTCCCAATCATGGATCTATAAGTTGGTTGATGAACTGCTGCTGATTCATCATTTGTACTGAGGCTGCATCCTGTAACCATGGGGGTACATACTGGCTTTGAATCTTCCATGCCATACTTCTTCAAGATCTGCTTGAGGTACTTGGTTTGA
Source organism: Pinus tabuliformis (assembly GCA_031772625.1). Classification (NCBI taxonomy): domain Eukaryota; kingdom Viridiplantae; phylum Streptophyta; class Pinopsida; order Pinales; family Pinaceae; genus Pinus; species Pinus tabuliformis. Next base: position 1,354,801,659 of record CM062816.1, on the reverse strand, counting down.
GACAAGAAAATACCTCCTTCATTTTGTTGGATTTGCAATCCAAGAAAGTATGTCAATTCTCCAAGTAATGACATTTCAAATTCTTTCTGCATAACTAAGGCAAAGTTTTGACTCATAGCCTCTTCATTGCTACCAAAGATAATATCATCTACATACACAACAAGTATTAGCAATTTGTTATTTTCAACTTTCATATAGAGATTGCTATCCGCTGATCCTTTTGAAAAGCCTTGTTGGTGAAGATATTTGTCCAACCGATAGTACCAAGCCCTTGGAGCTTGTTTGAGACCATAGAGAGCCTTTTTCAATCTGCACACAAGGTTTGGATCATTCCCAAGAATGAAACCATCTGGCTGCTCAATGTATACTTCTTCTTCTAAGTCTCCATTCAGAAAGGCTGATTTCACGTCCATTTGAAATACCTTGAAGTTTTGAAAACTTGAGAGAGCAAGGAACATTCGGATGGCCTCAACTCTTGCAACAGGAGCAAAGGTCTCTTCAAAATCTATTCCTTCTTGCTGTGCATACCCTTTACAAACAAGTCTGGCCTTGTTTCTAATTACTTCTCCATTTTCATTCAATTTATTTTTGAAGACCCATTTTGTCCCTATGACATTCTTATCTTTTGGTCTAGGAACCAATTCCCAAGTGTTGTTCTTTTCGATCTGCTCAAGTTCTTCATCCATTTCTTTGACCCAACATTCATCTTTGCATGCCTCTTTCACATTTTGTGGTTCAGTGGAGGAGAGTAATGCCAAATAGCTTGAAGCTTCTGCAATTGTTCTTCTTGTTTGTACTCCTGCTTCTTTCTGTCCCACAATCTGAGATTCTGGATGATTCTTCTGGACATATCTGGATGGAGTCTTCTCTTCTATTCTTGTCTGCTCCTCTGGTTCTTCTTGAGGTTCTTCTTCTTCTTGAGGTTCTTCTTCATCATTCTGTCTTTGAGGGTAGCCTCCATCTTCTTCGATGTCTTCATGATGAACTTGCCTAGGAATGTATCCCTTCTTATCAACCACAACATCAATGCTGTCAACAATTCTGCCAAGTCTTTTATTGTAGCACTTGTATGCTTTGCTATGTGGAGAATAACCAAGAAGAATGCCTTTGTCTGCTCTTGGTTCAAGTTTGCCAAGTTGCTCATCAGTATTCTTAATATAACATTTTCTCCCAAAGATTTTGAAGTGCTTCACCGAAGGAGTCTTACCACACCAGAGCTCATGAGGAGTTTGAGTGTTGTTTACTCGGACATTTGTTTTGTTGAAAATAATAACCGCAGCATGTGCAGCTTCACCCCAGAAAGTTGCGGGAGTACCTGATTCATCAAACATAGCACGAGCCATTTGTTGGATTGTTCTGTTCATTCTTTCCACAACTCCATTTTGCTGCGGAGTTCTAGCTGTAGAGAATTCTCTTCTTATCCCATGTTCTTCACAGAAATCGAAAAATTCATTTGAGGTAAACTCCCCACCTCTGTCAGATCTGAGGCACTTAATCTTGTGTCCTGATTCATTTTCAGCTAAGGCTTTGAAGGATTTGAATTTTTCAAATGCTTCATCTTTGTGCTTCATAAGTCCTAACCAGACAAACCTGGAGAAATCGTCAATGAATAATATCAAATATTCTTCTCCTCGAGGTGTTCTTTTTTTGAATGGACCACATGTATCTGTATGTACTAGCTCAAGAGGAATGCTAGCTGATCCTTCCTTCTCAGGAAAATTAGTTCTGGTTTGGTTTCCAAACTGACATGATTTGCATATGGTGTTGTCTGGAATTTTGATATCTGGAAGATCACGAACTGCCTGATATTTGCATGCTTTCCTTATTTGTGGAAATCTTAGATGCCCCAACCTCCGATGCCATAGCCAGTGTTCATCATTCTTGCTCAAATAACATTGTTGTTGTCTTTCTTCAAATATGTATAGATTATTTGGAGTCCTTCTTCCCTTGATCACTGTTTCACCTATATCAAGATCACGAACACAACATCCATTTGATCTAAATATTACCTCTGTTCCTTGATCGCACATCTGACTGACACTTAGAAGATTATGCTTCAATCCATCAACATACAGAACATTTCCAGCTTTGACCTTCTCTTTCAACGGAGCAACGCCTTTTCCTTTTATGGCTGTAGAGATATCGTTTCCAAAAGAAACTTTCTTTCCCTTTTCTAATGCGGTATATGATTCAAGTTTATCTTTGTCCCCTGTCATATGCTTCGAACATCCGTTGTCAATGTACCATAGACTTTCTTGACCTTCTGCATAAAAGGCTATCCCACATCTTTCTGGTTGTGGTTCCTTTATTCTCCATGTTCTGACATTTGAGGTTTGTTCCTTCTGAGTTGTCTTCCAGAACCTGCTCCTGCATTCAGAGTCTTCATGACCAAAGTTATTACAAATAGAGCATTCAACTTCATTTTCAAGAACCGAAAAGTTGTTATAAGTCCTTTTCATGGTTCCAGTCATACTTCTTTGCTTTTGAGCTTCTCTAGTCATGATTGTCTTGTAGGCAACACATTGAGCTGCTTTGTGACCGAAGTTATGGCAAGAAAAGCATTGGCCATTAAAGAAATTTCTTCGATAATCAGATCTATCATCCAACCGATTGTAGCTTCTATTGACATCCATTCTTGGGGCAAATTGGGAAGATTTTACCTGTGGCTGATTGTAGGTTCTGTTTGTCCTTAAGGCCGCTTGTCCCCGAACTTCTTGATAGTCTTTATTTGTTCTTGAGGTAAACTGTCCCTGATTCACCTGATGACTTTTATTTGGTCTTTGTTCGCCCCTCCTTGCTGCATCAAGATAACTTTTAGAGGTAGAAGCTTGAGATGTTTCTCCATTATATCCCAGACCTGTCTTGATCAGAGGAGAACGCTGCACATTGATAATCTCATCCAAGGTTTCAGATCCTTTAACAAATTTAAGATTAATTGCTTTTGTTTTCTCAATCTCCTTTCTAAGACAAACAATCTCACATTCCAATTTTTCAAGATGTTTTTCCTTTTCTGCCAGTTGACATTGTAGAGAATCAATAATAGCACTTTTCTCTTCTAAGCAAACTTTGAGATTATTCATTTCTTCATAAAAGCCTTCTACATCTATAGCATCCATGTAGTCATCATCTTCAAAAGCCATTAAAAGTTTATATCTATAACCCTGTTCATCTTCGTCACTATTTGAAAGACCATCACTATCTTCATGAGTGTAATAGCTTTTCTTCTTTTCATTCTGTTTCTTGTTCCATTTAACAGGTTCCTTTCCCTTGTCATTCTTATCTTTGTGAGGACATTTGGCAGCATAATGACCTACTCTTCCACAAGCAAAGCATTTAAAAGGTAACTTACCTCTGAACCTTCCAGAACCCCTTTGAAGATTTCTGACAAAATTTGATTCTTCTTCTTCATCTTCTGGCACGTGACTTGCTTCATAATAATCTTCTTTGCCCGAAGCCTTGAAAGTAGCTTCCCTTCTGTCTGATGGACCTCCTTTTCTCATTTCATAAGCAGTTAGAATTCCGTGAAGCTGAGACATAGTAAGAATTCGTAGATTTTCTTTTTCTTCTATTGCAGACACTTTAGATTCAAATTTGGGGGACAATGATCTTAGAACCTTTTCAACCACAATAGCCTCTTTTATTTCTTCACCCAAGTTTTTCATGCAATTAACAATCTCATCTACCCTAAGGAAATAGTTAGCCACACTTTCATCATTATACATTCTGAGAGTCTCATACTTAATCCTGAGAGTTTGAAGTTTAGCACGCTTTACATGTTCGTCTCCTTCATAGCTTGTGACAATTTTGTCCCATATTTCTTTTGCGGATTTATAGTGCATTACCTTCATGAATTCCGATTGGGATATACATCCTAATAGGGTACTGACTGCTTTTGCATTTGTTTCATACTTCTTTTTCTCGGCTGCATCTGTAGGAGTAGCTGAAGGAAAAGCGTAGCCTGTCTCTACAATGTCCCAAACTTCTGTACCAAGAGATTGAAGACAGGCAGTAACTCTTACCTTCCAATAATTGAAGTTTGTCCCATCAAAAATCGGTGGCCTAATTGATGCTTCTCTCTCGTAGTTGCTCATGATGAACGATCTACCTTCAAGCGATCAAGCTTCTCTGAAGGACCTGCTCTGATACCAATTGTTGGAAATAATACTGAGAGGGGGGGTGAATCAGTATTATCAGATCAATAAAACTTTTTCAATACTCAGAAACATATACGCTACTTCAGTTAAGTGAACCAGCGTGTACACGCTACTGTGTCTAAAGAAACCAGCGTATAACCAGAAAACTTATGATTCAGTTAGTTTATCTTCTGTAAAGGCATCAGGACATTATTAACCATATTAAGGATAAACAGATGCAGTATAACAGAACAGATCATCACACAAAAGCCACACACATGAACACCATGATATAAGGTGGAAACCCAATGTGGGTGAAAACCACCTGCTGCAAGTCGTCTCTATCTTTCTTTAATAAGAAACTTCAGTTTACAATCTTTTGTACTGGTGCAGCCTTATACCAGTACGCAGGCTACAACCTGCAGAAGGCTACAACCTTCTCTCGTTTTCCAAACTCTCCTGGAAGGGAGCTCCAACCCCCTTTTGCTCTTGTACTAGCTAAGATACTAGTACGTAGGTGCTGGCCTACAATCTTCTTTCCTTCAGGTACCACTTTTCATCAATTTTCAGACTGGATTCTCCTGAAGCACAACATTTCAATCTGAAGACCACGATTCATTCACTTTTCATAGCAAATCATAGAAGCACAAAACAACCAATACTAGCATCATCAAACTTTGAATCTCTGAACCACTGAAACCCTGTCAACACCCAGTCACCAGAACACAGAGCATACTACAGAACCCTGCAATAACAGACAGACCCAAATGCAACCCAAAAATCAAGCTTCAAAAGATATACGCTACTTCAATGAAACAAACCCGCGTATACACGCTCTTTTACCAAAGCCAACCTGCGTACAGATATAAAAATAATTTCTCATAACTTGCAGCTGTACCAGTCATCAGTCATACTCAGAACATAACATTGCGTCAGTATGCAGATCTAAAAATATGCGTAATCAACCATATATCGATAGTTCATTTCAAACAATTTGATCCTGATCTATCCTTTCACCAACCGATGTGATCTCTCCTTAGCTCAGATCAAGCAATGTAGCATCAACCCAGAACCTGCATACTAGATCTCTTTCTTCATTAGATATTCAAGACTTTTTCAATCCCCTAGCCTAATGATCTTCTTCTCCTTATATAGCATTAGGCCCTCCTCAATACCACGAGCCAAAACCATAGTAATACAATACCATCAACTTCAAAACTCGGGATCAACACGACTGTCGAGATACCTTGGTCCAACAACATAGGCTCAAGTACCGAGGACTAACTACCACGGACCAAAGGGAAGCTTCTCGACATGTACGCTCTTTTCTGTTCATGAAACTGCGTGTATACGCGACTTCGTATATAGCAAACCTGCGTATCCGCGACTTAGTATATAGCGTACCAACGTGTATACGCATCTTGGGCTTAATGAACCTGCGTATATGAAATTTCTCTTCATTCTTGTAGTCTGGACTGAGATCTGTTATCAAAGAGAGTTTCCATCAAGGACAACACCTGTACCGTAGCGCCACACCTGTGCCAAAATGCCAACAATTTTCACCCATATTGATGCATTTAGAGTGGAAAAAGTGGAGGAATCATCTCATGGGACCATTTTTACTGGCGGGACCCAGTTTGGAAAAACATGGTCTGAAACCTTCCAGGAGCATTTTGAGGCATCAAATGATGTTTTTTGGGGGTAAAACTTTGCATATGTAGTGCAACACCTTTTCATGCTACTATACACATAAATATATTTCCAACAGTGCAAGAAGTGTGTCAATCAAATTTTGTATGCAAATGTTATGCCACTCAGAAGCTAGCCTTCTTGTTTTCACACCTATAGTTCGAAAGGATGCCACGTCAGCCCCCATTATTCATGGAAAAGGGTCTAGCCACGTATTTTTGATGTAAAATAATCTAGAATATTCTATATTGTAACTCTAGTTAAGAGTTGATGTAGTTAAACTTAACCACTAGTAGGCTATCAAGCTATGTTATAACTGGGCCACTAGGAGGAAGAGGCATTCCATTCTTTTGAGAGATTTTTGCTCCATAGTTGAGAAAAGATAGCCAGGAGAGATAGGAGGTAGAGAAAAAAAAGAGTATTTGTGCACTATAGCATCCCATAGGCCACAAACAATACTTCTTTGTACTTGCAATCATATTTCCAGACAAAGAAAGAGAGCGAAGCAACATCACCTCCCAGTTGGATTTTCTCCTGAAAGGATTTACCAAAGCATATCTTGGGTCTAATATGTGTGTGTGAGCTTATTTTTTCTTTCTCTACATTTCTTCATAATTTCCATTTGCATGCATGCACTAATTACAGTTAAATTTATAGATCTAGAGGTTTAATAAAACTATAATAGTATAGAAAGTCAGAATTTTAATATATTATTATCATATTTGTTATGATGAAATATCCAGTGAAATATCCATGATAGTTTATCAATAATTTGGTATCAAAGCAGGTTTCTTTGGGTATTTTGTGAAGTTTGTAGGGATCAATACTGCTTGGGCCAAAAATCGTAAAACCCTAATCATGGCGGAACGAATCTGTAAACGAACTTTGTGATCCTATAGAGGTGAATTTTACGTGGCTGGAACAACAAGTCACAAATATCAACTGCAATTTAAACCTCCTCACGCGGCCTTGAATAGTAAGCTAAGGATATTTGTAGAAGATGGGGCTTCAAATGCATAGGACAAATTCGAATGGGGATCAAAAGATTGGGGATAAATAGAGAACCAGTTGAAGAAAGAATCTAGAAAATATCAATCCATTTTGAGTTTTGTGAATCAATACTAGTTTAAAATGGAAGAAAAAGTCGATATCAAGCCATATCATGGCGATATCAACACTCTGAAGTTGAACCATTGGTTGCAGCAACTGGAATTTTATTTCAGCATCCATTAGATTGAGGAAGGATGAAAAATCTCATTTTTCACAACTGAAATTGGAGGGCCATGCAGTGACTTGGTGGGCTAACCACACAAAAACCCCAAGGTTAGAGGGACAACCTCCAATGACTAAGTGGGAAGATTTTAAAACCCTTATTAAATCGTAGATTTATCCCATTGGGTACGTGGAGGACCAGTGGATCCAATGGTATTACGTTAGATAAACAATGGGCCAAAGCGTGTAGGAGTAGACCACTGAATTAAGAAAGATGGATATAATGTTGGGTATCTCTCCAGAGAACCCAAATGTACTCCTAATGTATTTGGGGTGTTTTCACCACCATCTATGCGAGCAAGGGATGTTTTTCAAGCCCAAATCAGTGGATGATGCTTGTGTATAGGCACAATACCTAGAGAACATAGGCTTGAAAAGAGTGAAATCAAGTGGATCGAAGTAGAAGGAGCAACAGGAAGCTTCTAAGGAGGGGAAGAAGAATAAAAAAGAGGGGAAATATAAAAAGAAGATAGCCATAACACACTAGTGCAAAGATCCTAGCAACTGCTGAAAGATTGATGGCCATACAGAGGAGAAGTGTTGGAAGTTGCATCCAAAGCTAAACCTGAAGAACAAGAACAAAGATAATAAGAAGAAGAATCTTGTGGCTGCAGATTCAAGAAACCAAGTTGAAAGAAGCTCGGATGTGGATGAGAAGATAGTTTGTATGTTAGTGTAGGAGGAGGTGAATCTGAGTAACCTTCAACAACAGGAAGAGAAAGAAATGACTAAAATATTCCATATAAAGATACAGGTCAAGAAGATGAAGATTGATGCTCTGTTTGACTCGAGATCGCAGGTGAATCTCATTACAGCAAATATGGTCAAGAATTCGGGGATGGAATTTTGTGAACATCCAAACCCATATCCATTGGGATGGGTAAATAAGGGTGTAGATTTGAAGGTAACAAAATAGTGTAAAATTAGATTATCTATCGTGCTTATTTTATTGATGAAGAAGAGCTAGATGTGGTTCCCCTTGATGTATGTGGAGTCATGTTTGGGAGTCCTTACATGTACATGTGTGATGCAATATTCATGAGGAGAGCCAACTAGTTTTAGCTCATCAAGGATGGAAAATCATTCATCATCAACGCACACAAAGGCAAGTCAAAAAATTCACTAGTAAGTGCCAACCAAGCCAAGAAATTGATCAATTCCAACAAGAAGTATGTTTTATTGTTTTTAAGAGTAAGTCATCCTGAAGAGGAGTCAATAAGAGGCAAGGAATCCCTAGAGGGGTATACTAAGAAACATAAATAAAAATTATAGGAGTTGTTAGAGGAATATAAGGATGTGTTTTGAGAGCCTAAAGGGTTACCACCTAAGAGAGAAGTGGAGCATGAGATCTAGTTATTTCCAGACTCCCCATTACCAAATATTTGGTTGTACAAGCGATCTATTATAGAAGCAAGTGAGGTGAAGAAACAGTTGTAGCAGCTGCTGGAATAAGGTGTCATTTGATCAAGTACATCTCCATGTGGGTCACCCATCATATTTGTGTAAAAGAAGGATGGGACTTGGAGGATGTGTATAGATTATAGGGTGTTGAATAAAATCACTCTCAAGAATAGATACCTCCTACCCAGGATAGATGATGTGTTGGATCAATTGCAACAAGCAAAGTACTTCACCAAGCTAGACTTGAAGTCTAGATATCACTAGGTTCTAGTCAAAGAAGAAGAAACTTGAAAGACTAGCTTCAAAAATGAAAGGTTTGTATGAGTGGTTAGTCATGCCATTTGGCCTATGTAATGCACTAGATACATTTATGAGATTAATGAATGATGTACTAGTCACTTCTATATATTCATTTATTATTTTCTATTTGGATGATATACTGGTATATATTTCTACCTAGGAGGAGTGTATTTCACATTTGACATAGGTGTTGGAAACATTGAAGAAGCACAAACTACTAGAAAACCTCAAGAAGTGTGAGTTTGCACAACAGTCCTTGGTGTATTTGGGGTATGTGGTCGATGGAGGAGAGCTAAATATAGATCCTTCCAAGATGTAGGCCATCATGAAATGGATGTTGCCTACTAATGTTTGTGATGTCAAGAGTTTCATTGGGGAAGCACAATACCTAAGAAAATTCATGTCCTCATTTTCAGTAGTAGAAACACTGCTCTATGCCATAACAGCAAGTGGCAAGAGTTTCCAGTGGGGGAAAGTTTAGCAGAAGGATTTCAAGGAGCTAAAGAAGAATATCAGTCAAGCATGCTATGGGAGACAAATGTGAGTGGGTATGCTATGGGAGTTGTCTTTATGTAGGGAAGAAGGTCGGTATGCTACCACTCTGAAGTATTTCATGGGGAAGTTCTTAACTACCCTACCTACAACAAGGAGCTTTATTCCATGGTGAAATTTGTGAAGAAGTGGAATCACTATCGATGGGAAAGGAGACACTAATCCACACAGATCACCTGCCATTACAATACTTTCATGCCCAGAGTAAGCTACAACATACCAGGAATTACAAGTGGATGGGGTTTTTACAACAGTTTCATTCGGTGATCAAGTATAAGAAGGGCGTCACAAAGAGGTTGGTTGACATGTAGTGAAGGCCATCCACATCAAATATCATATCTTTTGGGACTCATATGCACATGGATCCATTCAACCATGATGCATAAAAAGAGGCATATTCGGAATATGATGACTTCAAGGAGGTGTATCAATAGTTGCAGAGTTAAAGTCATGTGCAAGATGGCGAAAATATCATTGACTACCATCTCCAGGATGGGTTACTCTATAATATAGATAAGCTATGTGTTCCTAAAGGTGAGAAATTGTAGCTGATCAGAGAGGCTCACACCTCCAAGGTTGCATGGCACTTTGGTGTAGGGAATTTTGTGGCTAACTTGCAGAGGTATGTGTACTAGCCAATGATGCAAAAGTAGGTATTTAGGTTCATAAGAGGATGAATGCATTGTTATACCAACAAGCTCAACAACAATAATTAGAGTCTATATAATCCATTACATGTACCTAATCATCCTTGGGAAAGCATTTCCACGGACTTTGTGGGAGGTTTACTAACAACCAGGAAGGGACATGACTACCTATTTGTGGTAGTTGATAAGTTCAACGATATGTGTGTTCTGATGCCCTGTAAAATACTATTAATAGACAAGAAGCAACAAACTTGTTCTTTAGATAGGTCTGGGTGCACTTTGGGATACCAAGGAGCATCATTTCAGATAGAGATACAAGATTTCTCAGTTCTGGACTACATTGTGAGATAAGATGGACACAAAGTTGAAGACATCTACAACATTCCATCCACAGACAGATGGGCAGACATAAGTAGTCAATAGGACTTTGGTGGAGCTTCTGTGGGGATACAACCAAAAGCATATGAAGACCTGTGATGAAGATATGGTATATATACAACATTATTACAACAAAGAAGCTTACACTTCTACAAGAAATTCCCCATTTGAGACTTGTTTTGGATATTTTCCACCTTCACCTTTAGATATTGCATATGGGAAACAAGGAGGAGTGAGGGAAGATCTTACAGGAGATTCTTTGAGGGTTGAAAATTTTATAGAGAAGATCAAGAAGATCCATCTACAGGTATAGGAAACACTGCAGAAGTCACAAGAGAAGTATAATGCCATGCATGATCAGCACAAAACAGAGAAGTTGTTGAAGGTGGTAGATAAAGTATGGCTACATTTGAACAAGGAGAGGTTGTAGGGGTCTGGTAAGAAAATCAAGGCTCTTAGATATTATCCCTTTGAGATATTGAAAAAGGTGGGTGATAATGCCTATCTACTTAGTTCATCACCATATATGCACATTTACTTAGTTCTGAATTTGGAGAATTTGAAACTCTATGCACCTTCCATGCTATATCACGAAGAGGAAATGTCCTACCTTTTGTGGAGGATTTGGTGCCAGATGCTCAGGCAGAGTTGATAGAAGATACAATTTTTCATAAGAGCTCTAGAACTACAAGGCAGAGGCAACATGAACTTTGGCAGATTGGGTTGAAGGGACAATTTCTAGGTAAAGCTAAATGGTACACCAAAGAGAAGGTGAAGGAAACATTTCCTCACCTCATTTAGTAAAAGCTTTTGGGGACCAAAATCCTTCCAAAATGGGGATTTGTGATCCATATTGGATATTATATTATTTTTCATCCATCTCAATGCATTCAGACGAGAAAAAGTGGAGGAATAATCTCATGAGACCGTTTTTACCAGTGGGACCCATTTTGGAAAAACAGGGTCTGAAACCTTCTAGGAGTGTTTTGAGGTATCAAAAGATAGTTCTTTTGAGTAAAATAGAGATTTTTCCAATGAGGCAAGAAGTGCATCAATAGATTCTGTATGCAAAATTTATGCCACTGATAAGTTGACCTTCCTATTTTCACACCTATAGTTCGAGAGGATATCACGTCAGCCCCCATTATTCATGGAAAGGGAGCTAGCCACATATTTTTGATGTAAAATACTCTATAAGAGTCTAAATTAATATTCTAATTAAGAATTGAGGTAGTCAAACTTAACCACTAGTAGATTATCGGGTTGTATTATAACTGAGTCACTAGGAAGAAGAGGTATTCCATTCTTTCTAGAGCATTTTGTTCCATAGTTTAAAAAATATAGCTAGGAGAGATAGGAGGTAGAGCACACAAAGAGGATCTGTGCATTGTAGTAGCCTACAGGCCATAGAGATTACTTCTTTGTACCTACAACCATATTTCCAGACAGAGAAAGAGAGCGAAGCGACCTCACCTTCCAACTAGGTTTTCTCTCGAAAGGGTTTCCCATAGCATATCTTGTGCCTTATGTGTGTGTGAGAGATTTTTTTTCCGTTCTCTACTTTTCTGCACAATTTCCATTCACATGCATGCACTAATTACAATTAAATTTTTAGATATAGAGTTTTAATAAAACTGCAATAGTATACAAATTTAGATTTTTAATATATTAATATAATATATGTTGTGACGAACTATCTAGTGGAATATCCACGACAGTTTATGGATTGGGAATGGTCATAGATTAATTCGGTAAAGACTAAGTATTTCTTAGATTTGGACTTGATGAACACCAAATTGAATTCCTGGAGAATAATAATCCGTTTGGAGTACTTTCCCCCCCAACAATTGTCGTGACAAGATATATGTCATTGGGTTTCAATCAGAGACTACCATAGTCTTCCAAAGTAGGATGTAGTGGTGAAACCTTTGGACAACATGGACAGTCGAAAAATCTAACTTTTCAATGTGAGTTTATTTGGTTTCTGTGTCGTTCAAATTCCAACTCAACTAATAAATGGAATGTTCATTCCCAACATCATCTTCCTCAAACAATACCATGTAGTGATGGTAGTAACTACAGTAGTGAGATACAAGAAGTAATCACATTGATAACCTAAGGGATACAACAATGATGCTTGAACTAGAACATGTTTCAAAGCATCAAATGTTTTTTGGGAATGTAGTCCCAATGGAAGGGAACCCCTTTCTTAAAAAATCGAGTAAATCCTTTGGTCAATTCAACATATTTAGGAATAAATATCCGTAGAAATTTATCCTTCCCTTGAAGGTGTTATAAGTAAATGAGAGAGGAGGGAGTAGGACTTTAAGTGGATCAATACGAATTCCTTGCTTCGACACAACGAACCTAAGAATTCGACCAGATTGAACGCAAAAAACACATTTGTGCAGATTGAGCCTGATATTATAATTTCGACAACATAAAAATATAGCCCTGAGATGCATCAGATGATCCACATGATGTTTTGAGTGGGTAGGTAGGTCATCCAAATAGGGTTGTATAATGTGTTTAATGTCATGGAAGGCATAATTCATAGCCCTCTGAAAAGTTGCCCCAACATTTTTCAAATTGAAAGGGAGATTTCAATAGGAAAATGTGCCCCATGGACAAATAAATGTGGTTTTATGTTGGTCTAATGGGAGAATGTTGATTTGGTTGTAGTTAGAAAAACCATCCATAAACGAAAAAAATTCACTCCCAACACAATCATCAACAATCTGGTCAATAAACGGGGTGGGATAGTTGTCCTTAGGACAATCACGGTTAATGTCCCAATAATCAACACACACACAGACACACACACGAATTGTTCCTTGTTTCTTCATGACATGAACAATATTCATGACCCAATCAGTAAGACGAACTATGTAGATGAAACCAACATGCAAAACATTTTCAACCTCTTCTTTAATAACAACAACTTTCTTAAGATGGACCAGACGTAAGTGTTGATGAACTGACTTAGCATATGGATAAGTTTTGATTTCATGTATAACAATATTTGGATCAATACCTAGCATCTCTTCATATGACTAGGAGAAAAAATATCAGAATTCCTAGAAAAGGGATTTATAGGTCTTGATCTTATTGGGAGAGAAAGATGCACCAATATGTACATTCTCAACAATTTTGGGTTTAATCAAAATATCAAGAGGAATAGTCTCTTCAATATTTGATAAATTATTCTTAGAATCAATGTCATGAATAGATAGGGAATTCACAAATATCTCAATGACATTGGCTGAATAAATATCACCAATATTATCCTCAGAAGTATTGGGTAGGGAGGAATGATGATAATTATTGTCCCACGACTTATCACCTGACATCATCATTTCCATGATGCTCTTATTAGTAGAAAACATACCGGAGAAGGGATCAAAAGATGAGCCATAATCTTGGGAACTATCAAGCCAATATATTGAGGAGGAGAAATCAGAATGTGTTGAACAGGCCAAATAGATAGCCTCATACTTGAGTTCAATAGGACTAAATGACATGTGGTCACCAAATGTAACAATATTAGAAGCATCTGGTACTACCCAAGGATCATATGGAGTATTACAAGAAGAGATCATGTTGATAAAGGAAATAGGGTTCACGGTTTTAGAATGAGGAAAGGGAAAAGGAAGAGGAGAAGGAAAGGAAAAGGTTCCCATTACGGAGGAATCCTTAAGCAATCCCACTCTAACATGCTAATAAGGTGGTGGGGGTTAACCCACAAGAGGGATGATTCCAGTAGTCTGAGAATTATTGGCAAAGAAGGCAAGCATTAGAGGAAATTTCAGCCTAAAAGTGACCTCCTAAGGAAAAAAATAAAATAATAGTTAAAATAATAAAATAAGAGTTATGAATATTGTAGGGAAAAGAATAAAACTACCTTTTTTTAATTGTATTTTTGGCTTATCTCCTGATAGGTTTACTTAAATTAACCTACTCAAATTTCAATGTAGACACTCGTTAGATGCAGAATTAAATTTCACATCCAATGAGTCCCCATCATGCATACTTTTGAGAAGACCCATATTGAAAAAAAATGAAGATACATTAAAAAAGTGTGTTGAACACGCTTTTTAATGTATTTTCAATTTTTATCAATGTGGGTCTTCTCAAAAGTATGCATGATGCATATTTGTTGGATGAAAAATTCAATTCCGCATCCAACAAGTGTCCACACTTGAAATTTAAGTAAACCTATAAGGAGATAAGCCAAAAATACAATTAAAAAAAAAAAGCAATTTTTCTTCTTTTCCCTCCAAAATAGTTACATGTACCTATTTTTAAATTTTAAGGATTTTGATTGGTTTACATATTATGGCATAGAAATTACCTGAATTTTTCATGGGAGCTTTTAGGCTAAAATTTCCTCTAATGCTAGTCGACAACCATGATGCCCCCCTCGGTGAGGGAAAGCAATCATTCTCAAGTAGGTCAAAACAACAACGACCATGGCATAAATCCATGTATGACCCATTAAAAGGGTATAATCTGATGGTCTATCTATAACTTCAACCTCTACTAACACCATCTTGCTAGCTAATTCTACTTGTAAGGAATTCAAAATTATGTAAGGCTTGAAGCCTCTTCCATCAAAGGATTTGAGAGTAGTGGGTGATTGGTTGAGGTAAGGAGAGCCAATAGCCTTCCATCAATAAAGTGACATGATATAGGTCGAAGCTCCTTTGTCCATAATTTTTTGATGGATGGTTTTACTTTGAACAATAACCTTAATCATAATATCCAATTGTGTTGTAAGTTTGGGCATATGATGCTCACGATTAAAGAATACAAGGCTAGAATCTGAACGATCGATGCCCCCAATTGTGGCAAGTAAAGACTTCTTCAGGGCAGGACAATTCTGAAAAAATTCAAGAGTTGAAATAGTTGAAGGAGCTTGAGATAGATCCTCAACTATGTTATAGTTCTGTGTAGCTTGCACACGACGATTGAATGCATATTTCTGAATAACACCTTTGGGAGGCTTAATAGTTAACTTAGTGGGAACCACATGTGGAGTAGGATCTGAAACAAATGAAGTACTGGAAAATTTATTGGTAGCATTACCAACCAAGGGATTTAGATTACCGTAGTCTTTATTTCTCATAGCCACCATAACTTCATTTTTTTTGTTTAGTGGGGGAAAGCATCATAACTAAGGAAGAGGAAACCAGATCTCATGCAACCATGCTGGTCTCCTGATTAGGAAAGGAACTTATTAACACAACAGGTGCGATGGATAGCTTAAGGAATTGATTTACTTCTGCTCGATGTGGACAGTCCTGAGTAAAATTATCCTCACTACAGATTAAACAAAGATAACGCGATTTTTGTTTTTCATCAGGAGACTGGTTATTTTGTTTGTCCAGCAAAGAATTATATTTCTTCCTTTTTCCTTTTCTTTTCTTTTTACTTCCTAGTTGCTAGGATTTTCCTTCCATGGATTGAAAAACATTTATATCAGAAGTAGTAGTCGTAGAAGGAGTGGAGGATGGGTTTTGGGCAGCCACATTAGGATACGAACCAAATAGCTTACTCGCTAGTTGCTCGCTAGTAGAACCAATCACGTCATAAGTGGCATGTGATTATTTTTCAGGAGGTTGTGTAATAGTATTTTGAGGTCTTAGAGAATTAGGTATTTTATCATAGAGTGTGCCATATTTTGTGTAAACAAGATCAAGATCTTTGGCACAAGAAATTACTTTCTCTTCGGTAACAACACTACCTTTTGCAATGTCTTCAGTTATGGGTGTTAATAAAGACTTAGTGAACCATTCAGCTAATAACTGATCAAGAACAAAGGTTTTGACCAAACAACGACGACATCACCACTCATGAATATGATCAAAAATGTGAGTGGAATCAGATTGTTTGAAATTGGTCAAAAGTTCAGTTCCAGTCTCATAATGAATGGGAAACTGAAAATGGGTTAAGAATGTGGTTGCTAAGGCACTGAAATTATTGAACGAAGCTCATGGTAACTCAATATACCACTTTTCTTCCATACTTGTAAGTGTCCACTAGAAAATACATAAATAGATAGAATCATCATTTAAATATTTTTATGAACACCATAAATGATATGTCATAACATGTGTAGACAGGTCTTCTCTAGGATTTCCATTGAATTTAGGAATATTGCTCGACAATTTAGTAGGAATAACTGGCCACCAAGGAGAGTGACAAATGGGATCATTTGTAAGCTGAGTTAGATCTGGACACTCAAGAGTTACAACAAATGAAAACTACCTAGGAATATTAACCTGTGGTGGAGGATACCCTGGGTTTGACAGAATAGGTTGAGCTACGGGAATTTTCATTCTCGGATATGGAGGATTCTAATAACCAAGATATGTATAACCAGGCTGTCTAGGATAAGGATAACCTTGATAAGGTGGGAATGGTTGTGTTTGAAGTTGCTGACCTTGATAAGGCATCTGTTGCATAATATTTTGACCAATAGGTAATTGCGAGATACCTTGGTATTGTTTCCCATAAGGATTTGTAATTTTGCTACATTAGGTTGACTTGTTTATTCATGTGCCATGCCATAGATAGGTATTTTTACTTTCATTTGATGTGTGGGTTGACCAAGTGGTGGAGTTTGTAAGGCAACCTGAAGATGTTGGGTGGTTGGGATTTGAGACATCCCAGACATTGGTGGAATAGGTTGCATTTGAGATGTAACCTAGATAGGTTGACTTACTTGAGATACAACTTGGGAAGATTGAGGCATAGGTTGGAAAGTAGGAACCTATATGGAACAAGTTGAGAAATCCATAATTGAGTTAGGGTCAAACCAAGTTGTATAGGAAACATAAGGTGCCAAGGATCGACAACCATTCCTAGAAAGGGAGGACCAATAGGATGTTGACTCGAATAGGTATGAGCACCAATTTGTTGCATTTGATTTGGAAATGGGTACACTCCATCAAAAAATTTCTCCCTTGGTGGGGGATAGTGAGCATGTGGAGGTAACTTCCCCTCGGGAAGAGGGTACCCGATACAAGGTGGGGGAGGTTGCTGTAAATGTCCCATTCCACTAACATTTGGATGATATTTCTACTCCATAGATGATTGGGGTGCAATGGACACAACAGGTTGTGAGGCACTCATAACAGGAGTTCCATATGGTATTCTAGATGAGGATGGAGAAGTAGAAGTCCATGGACTGGTCATGGCAACATAAAAGGTTTTAGATAAAGACTGATAACTAGGTGGTATGGATGAACCACCATACAAAATTGTTTCTGGCAAAGTCACAAACATGGAAGTAGATACAAGTTGTGAAACCATTGTTTACTTAGTCATGGTGTAACTTCCTAAAGAAGTAAGCTGAGGGAAACTCAAAGGTGTGTTGAAACGAGGGGTTCTGGGTGAAGGAGCTTGTATGGGAATATGAAGATGAGGAAAATGATTGGCTTGATAAATATGAGTCCCTCTAAAATAGATAGGAGTCGAGACTCTTCTTGAGGAATCTCCTTAGTACTCAAAATACCAAGTGGAAGTTCTTCACCATTGGGACCGAGATATACGTGTTGTTGTGGCTGGGTCAAAGCAAGAAGAAGAGAAAGAGAAGGCCTTGAAGTAATAGTTTGAGTTAATTGAGGCTCCTCAGGTTGTATAACATCAGGATGTAATGTTTCTGAATCTGAGAATTCAGGCTCAATAACCTCAAGTGGTAAAGTCTCAAGGTTTTTGGTTTCAACTGTGTTAGACTCACCAATAGTTAAAGAAGTGATCTTAGACTCAATGCTTATAGGAAGATAAGATTCTGGTTGATTCACTTCAGATGTAGTACCAGAAGGGGATGCTTACAAAGCACTTGTTTCGATAGTCTGCACTTTTTTTTTCTTTTGATGACGTCCAGGTGTTGCCTTAGGAGGTAAAGGGGGGAATCTTTGCATCCTACGTGAACAACGGGGTTGAGGAGGTTGTTCTTCCATGATGGTTTAGTAAATTTTAGAAATTAACAACAACAATAAATAAAAAAAGGGTAACTACGAAACTATGAACTACAATATACAAACTTGGAAAACCAAGGATTTACATATGGGCATGCCATCTCCCCGAATATTGTGTTCGGTGTATCACAGTTTAAAAGGTGGCTAGCTCAGTTTCCTACGACATGATAGTAACTTAGTGGGGACTTACAAAATATATCGAAAGGTACATGGAAGCGCAGTCCATAGTAGTGTTGTCTAAGGCATAATCGAATGATGAGAACATTATCACATACTTTTGATGCATGGAGCACCATCCGATATACCCAAAGGTATGTGGAGAACATTCTAATACACTTACATACGTGGAACAAGATATGACACCCAGAATGCAATGTTGGAAAACAATGAGAACTCCTATGCTTAAAGACATTGGAACACGTCTCTAGCCTAGACCTATAGCTGTGTGCGTTAATCTTCCAAATGCTCCTTAAGATTGATTCAGTAAATTATAGAGTTTATCTTGAATTAAGTTTTGGTTTTCAAAGCTCACCACGAGTTTTACCTAAATATCCTAAAATGAAATCTAGCATGATAATAAGAAATATTTTCTTTTTAATGAAAATCTATCTATGAGAAGGAAGAGATTCAAACAATAATGTAGTAAGAAAATAATGCAACAAACAACACTTCCTAATAAAAAAAAATTCAAATGTAACTATTCCAATTTCCAAATTGTACTAAAAAACCTAAATGCAAGTAATGATTTTTTTCCTTTTCTTTCCTCTTGATCTTAAAATGCAATGAAAACTAAGATGAACGAGATCACTAATAAGAGAAATCACACATAATTGTCACTGTAATATCAATTTTTTCAAACAATCAATGATCAACCAATTTTTTTTCAAAAGACCTAATTGATAAGAACAAAGAAAAAATCCAAAGAAATTCTTATCAAGGTCTATCAAAACCGAAAGAAAACATAACAAAATATTTTCAGAGACAAGGACACACTCAAAGATAGAAGGAAAACATGTTGGATCAAATAAAATCAGAGAGTAAGGAAAGGAAATGCAATTTTTTGCATCTTACAGGAATCAGCATAGGTGCAAAACATGCACTAGTGCTTTGTAGCGCAGGTACATAGAAGGAGGAAGTGCGCTGAAACACTCTGTCTCCAGATTAGGTGGTGAATTGAGGTAGTTTCAGCCAAAATGAAACACAAAAACCAAAGAAAGCTCAAAAAAGTATTTTCCTAAGGTAAATCAAGGTCTAAGTGAGTCAATCAAGGTCACTTAAAGAGGTGAAAAATATGCTAAGGTCAAGGAAACCACTAAGGGAAGAATCGATCCCCGATATGGTCACTAATTTGTTATGCATAATTTTCATGATTGCGGACAAAGGTAAATTCCCTAGATCTAGTGATCTGATCTGGAACAACAAAAGACAAAAACATAAAGTTTTCATTAGAGAAATTATAGTATGGAAAAGAAGCCTACCTCGAATTTGTAGCAATCCTTCCTTTCCTCTTTTCTTATAAGCTCCAATTCTAGCTCCAAGTGCTATAATTAGAACCCGCACACGATACTAAAACAAGAAAAGGATCCACAACATTCACATAGCATAATATAAAATCTCTATTCAATGAATCAACATGGCATTGAAATACATGAGTGAAAACATACCACAACAAATATAGAAAAATAAGATGCTATTTGTACTGATAAATATAGGAGAGAGTTTAAAACCATAAATAGAAGCTGATCTTGTAGATGTTTCCCCAAGTTGACTTGTCCTTCTTTGTCACAAAGAAAATCTCAACACCCACTCTAATGCAAGAGTGTGATGACTCCTTTAGGTTCAAGCAACAACATGAGGGCACTAGAAATCTCCAAAATCCAACCCAAACCTTATGGGAGGCAGTAAATTTATAGGAGTGTGGTAGTTTGGGAATTCTTATCCAATTACCAATATGGGCTTGAGATCCACTTAAGAGGGGAAGATGAGATGAAGGGATAAGAGATAAGGGCTCCAATATAGGATTTGGTTTCCCTTTCCATGGTAAATGGTTAAAACTACCTCGGACGCTTCTAGAAGAGGAAGCTTCAGAAATATTTTTAAAATTTCCCAAATTTCTAGAATTAACGCACCTACAAAAGGGAGAAATAGGTGTTAATCAGTGCAAGTGGACAAGCATGCAACACGCATTGAATGCAGGTGCCTAGGGAGGCAAGGTGTGATGGGGCTAAAAATAGTTTTTTTTGAGCTAATTGTCCCTAAAAGTCAAGACATTTTGGAGAAGTGAAGCTTAGGGATTTTTAAAGGGATGATGACAAGATGTTCATTAATGTTGACTGATTCGGTTTGTAGGACTTTTAGGCTGAAGTGACAAAATGGCTTGTAACATCTATCTAAGAAGGTTCTTGTTCTAACAAGCCTCCTTTATTGAATGGAAATAATTATGTCTTTTAGAAGATCCAAATGAGGACCTCTCTAATTTTTCTTGTTGCAGATGTTTGAAAAATTGTGGCAGATGGTTACCTACAAACTCTTCCAACTCCCCCAACTCATAAAGTTGGAAACAAGAATAATCATAAAAATGAAAAAGATATGAATGTTATTTTGTGTGATATTTCAAGATCATAATTTGTTAAGGCTATGCAGTGTGATTCATCTAAATCCATGTGGAAAAAGCTCCTCAATAGTTATGGATGAGAGAATAAGGTAAAGTGTACAAAACTCTAGGCTCATTTGAAGGTTTAAAAATGAATGATAAGAATATAACAAGTTTTTTACTTAGAGTAGATAAGATTGTAAATACCATCAAAGGAGTTGGTGACAAACTTTATGAAGATACAATTGTACAAAAGGTTCAAAGATATCTTCCCTTTAGACTTCATGCAAAGGCCTCTACCATAAAATAACTACAAGACTTGGATAAACTAAATATTTATGGGATTCTTGGAATTTTAACTGAATATGAGATGATAACAAAGAAATAACAACCTAATATAAAGGAGGAAACATTTAAAAATTCAAACAAGTCAAAAGAACAGAGAGATTGTGATTGTTCTAATCATGATTTAGAAGAAAAGGAAGCTAATTTCATAAGGAAGTTAAAGAAATGATCAAGAAAATACAAAGGTAAGTTATCTTTCAAATGTTTCAATTGTGGTAGAGTAGGTCATTTTGCTGACAAATTTACATATGCTAAGAAATACAACAAAAATGATAAGAAATAAGATGAAGGAATGAAGAAATCTAAGAAACATTATGATGGAAAATATTTTAAAAGGAAGAGCTCCTAGTCTAAGGAAGATAACATCATTACAGAAGATAAAGAGGAGTGTGAATATGATGCAATTTTAAAATCAAGAGAGATTTGATCTGGAAAAAGATGAGTTTGAAGAAAAAGTTGATATGGAAGGAAAACTCCTTAGTTCCTTAGATGAAATTTAAAAACTAAGGAGAAAGAACCAGAAGAAAAAATAAAAAATACAAGCATATGAGGAGAAATACTATGTTTAAAATGAAGCAAACATTATTGTGAAAATAAAGTTAGAAGAGAAAAATAAGGTAGAAGACATTCTCATGAGCTAGATAAAAGAAAAGAAGAATAATTGTGAAGGTTTATAGTAGAGGTAGATTCAGTAAGAAAATATATAGAAAAAACTAAAGTTAAAATGGATATGAACGAAAGGTTTGTAAAGGGATTTGAAACTCTTAACAATATTCTAAGAAATCAAATATCACCAAAAATCAATGTAGGTTTGGGCTACAAGAAGATCATGAAAATGTTAAAAGGAGAATTAAGTTCTAATACATCAAGAACAGAGGAGCTCAGGAGCTACAGTTGTTGGCATTATGGAAAATGTGTTGTCCTTGATGGAAACCTACTTGATGAATTTTGTCAACATGATGCTAACATGATGTTCTTACAAGCTAGTACACATGTGACAAAGAGTTTGGTCAAAGGCATAGCAGTCCAAAGATAGAAGAATGATGAAGGTGATGTTTTGATAAATACATGCGGGTTCTGTGAAGAAAAACTGCATTCATACATAGGTATGGAGAAGAAAAAGCACATATAGTTTCCGCACCATGGTATCCTAAATACCAGGGATATTTACCATGGTATTGACCCATAGTAATGAGCGCGGCAATGGATATTTGATCCCGTCTAAGAATACCATCGACATTACTAAGGATTTGACCTATGGTATTAGATAAGGCCTAAGCTATATAAGGAGATTAAGATCAAAGTATTTGGGTGTGCAAGTGATGAATATTTCATAGTTAGATCTGAAGCAAGTGTGCATGTAATGGGCTATTAATGAATTGTTTGAATATGCACCTGAGAATTTGATGATGGATTGGATCTAATAGATCTGAAATGACTATATTGATAATGGATTGATTTGATCTATAATATTTATGTCTGACACATGTTTTATTATGTATGCTAAGAGATGAGTTTATTTTGAAGGTCTGATGTGTAGCGAAGCTATAAATCAATAGTTGTAGATCTGTACGTGGGTTTGATAACCTAAAAATCATGTGCATATTTAGGTTTCATGCTGGTAAGTCGCATGTCGATTTTTCACTTGGGGAAAATCTATACACGGGTTTGCTTCTTGAAGAGTGTGTATACACGCAGAAGTGTTTTGTGGAAAGCACATATATAAGCTAGGTTTTTTCTGAATAAGATGTTTGATCCGTCTAATTAGTCTTGTTGTGTTTCTGTTATCTGTCAATGAAGTCTTAATTGATGATATGGGTTTAACATAGGTGATTGAAGTTGAATTGATTAATTAAAGAGTGATGATTCTTCTAAACTTATGTGATTGAATATCTGTGTTGTTTCTGTGATGGTTCTGTGATTATTTCAGAGTAATTCACTAGTTTAGGGTGTAACTCAGTGTTTGTTTTAGAATGGAAGTGATTCAGTTTCAGGGTTCAATGTTTTGAGATATGTACGCGGGTATGCTTCAAGGAAGTCACGTATACACGTGGATTTGCTAAAGTAAAGTAACGTATATATTCTTACATTTTATTGATCAGGGTTTTTAGTTAGTTTAGTGAGTTGAAGCTCTGTTCAGGTTCAATATTGGTATTTTCGTTACTGGGATCTAAATAATTTGGTTGTTTGAGAATAAGTTGATTGATTTGGGTCTCAATTGGTTCAGTGATTGGTTGATTCAGTTGGTTCAATGATTAAGTGATTTATTGCAGTGATCAGTTTCAGTTTTGATATTTGGTATTTGGCTTAAATGATGGTAGTGGGTACAGTCTAAAAATTTGATGAAAAATGGCCTACAAGTTGTGACGTTTTGTATCAGGTGGATGCGGTGTGAAAATTTATGAAACACAGTCCACGGTGGTGCTGAGGGTTGGAGACTTTAGTAAGGGAGTCAAATCTTCCTTCTAGTGGTAGCTGGTAAATCAGATTAGGGGGTAGGAGCCCCCTTCTGGTGGGTGCCAGTAAATGAGATCAGGGGGTTGGAGCTCTCTTCCAATGGGTATTGGAGATTGAGAGAAGGTTATAGCCTTCTGCAGGTCGGTGCCTACATGCTAGTATGAGTCTATACCAGTACAAGATTGTAAGAATTTTTTATTAATAATAAAAGAAGGCAAAGACGACTACAACGAAAGTTTTCTCCCACATTGGGTTTCCACCTAAAATCCTGGTGTTAATGTGTGTTACTTATGTGTGATGGTTTATTTTGTTCTTACTGCACATATTTACTATTTAACTAATGCTTAATGAGGTTCTGATACATTGGTTCAAGACAAACAAATGATGAATTAATTGAAAAATAAGTTAACTAGATATACACTAGTTGTCTGCATAACAGTAGCGTATATATGCATGTTTATTTCAGTAAAGTCACGTAAAAAAAGAAGAGTAAGAAAATAAAATTTTAAATGAGTTTTTAAATACTAATTCAACCCGCGGCCCCAACCCCCCCCCCCCCCCCCCCCACCTCTCAGTATTTTTCCCAACAACACTAGTGTGTTAAAAGGACCAAACAACCAAACAAGAAAGGAAAGGAATCATGTCATAAAAAAGAAAAAAGAAAAGTATATTAACTTCGGAAATAAAAATGGATTAGGAAAGCAACAAAATCCTAAACCTTCTCAAGCCAATAGTCGAAACAAGCCTTGTATAGAAATACCATCAAGAACAATATTCACACCAAGGTACCCATATCTCTTCTTTGTCTATTATTTCTCATGCCATAAATTTGGTCATAAGCCTACAAATTGTAAAGGTTATAAGTATACCAGAAATGTAAATGTTAGATTTGGTCAGTTCTTAATGCCTAGGTCTGGAAATCCCAATGTTAACAATGTTGGTAAAAACAATGTTTTTTCTCCTCTCTTGGATGAAATTGAATGCTATGTATGCAACAAATTTGGATATAAGGAAACTGAGTGTAGAAGTAAGATGATAAGGTCTTATAAGCAAGATAGGGAAGAATAGCTCACTAAGTAGGGATAAAGAAGCCTTAGGATGTAAAAGAGTGTGGATTTCCACTCTGTGCTCAAAACCAAGGAAACCAATGACACTTTGACAGTGGTTGTTCAAAGCACGTGACAAGAGACATGAACAAGACTGTATCATTGAATGAAGACAAAAGAGGTAATGTTACTTTTGATAACAATTCAGTAGCAAAGATACTGGGAAAAGGAATAGTGGTTTTGGAAAAGGAAAATATCAAAGCTCAAAATGTATTATGTGTATATGGTCTTAATCATAATCTACGAAGTGTTAGCCACATGTGTGACCAAGGACATGAAGTTGTATTTAGGTCAAATGGTTGTGAAGTAAAGAAGGAAGATTTAAGGAAAATAATAGTGAAGGCGGTAACGATTTCAAGAAATGTCTATGTGATGCAAGGTGGCAAAGAAAGTTGTCATATGGAAAAGTTGGATGAAAGTTGGTTATGACATAAGAAAATAGGAAATATCGGCTTTGATCATTTAGTAAGCTAAATAAAAAGGAGGTATGAAAAATATGCCAAAAATCTCAAAGCCACATGACATCATTTGTAAGTCATGTCAATTCAGAAATAAAACATGAGTGTAGTTTAAAGAAAAGGAGAATTTAAATAAAGTCCATTGGAACTCATTCATATAGATCTTTGTGGTCCTACCAGAAAGAAGCATTAGGGGAATTTTGAGGTCTAAAATGGGCCTCCTAAGAAATATGTACAACCAAAATAAACTTTAAACGAACCAATAGGATTCAAGATGATGATGTCAACCATGGGGGATGATTCACCATTTTTGGAGTAAAAAAGTAAAAATATTAAAAAATAATAAAATAATAAAACTATTTTTTCAACTTGTATTTTAAACTTATCTCCTTAAGTTTTTACTCAAATTTCAAGAGGGAGTACTCTTTGGATGCAAAATTTAATTCCTCATCCAAAGAGTACCCATGTTGCATACTTTTGATGGATTTTGCTACACGAAAAATGAGAAATACATGAAAAAACATTATTGCAATCACATTTTTCATGTATTTCTCATTTTTCTTGTAGCTGAATCCATCGAAAGTATGCAACATGGGTACTCCATGCATGAGGAATAAAATTCTGCATCCAACGAGTGTTGCCGCTCGAAATTTGAGTAGACCCATAAGGAGATAAGTTGAAAATACGAGTAGAAAAAATAGTTTTTTCTTTTTTCCCTCTAAAATTTGATGATGTAATCTAATCTTATTTTATTATCTCCACTATTATTTTATAATTTCCTTAGGAGGTCCATTTTAGATCTCAATATTTCCCTAATGTCTCCACAAGGTGAGAGTTATTTCATGCTCTTAATTGATGATTTCACAAGAATAACTTGGGTTGCATTTTTAAGTAAAATATATAGCATTTGAAAAATTTAAAATATTCAAGGCCCAAGTAGAAAATGAGATGGAATGATGAAGATAAAATGTTTGATATCAGACTAGGGGGATAATATACTTTAGATGAATTCAATATTTTTTGTGAGAAGCACGGAATTAGGAGGCAATTGTCAGTTGGAAGATAGCATTGTTGATAGAATGAATAGAAAATTCCAAGAAATGGCAAGGGAAATGCTTGATAAAGGAAAAGTGGCACATACCTTTAAAGATTTGTTGTACAAACGTCAGTCGACATTCTAAATAAGGCTCATCTAAGAGAAAAAAGCAATACGGCTCCTTATGAGCTATGGTAAGGCATACCAACCTCAATAAAACATTTCAATATCTTTGGGAGAAAATGTTATATTAAAAGGAATGGAGATGTCCTAGGAAATTTTGACTCAACAATGGATGAAGGAATACTACTTGGATATTCTTCTAGAAGAAAAGGCTATAAATGGTATAATAAAATATTGTGTAGGATTATTGAATGTATTAATGTAAATATTGATGAGACATCAATACATAAAGAAATAAAACAACCCCAACATGATTTTGTCATCTATCAACCTCAATATAAAGAAGAATATGAACAAGGAGAGCATGAGGAACATGTAGAAGAAGAAAACAAAGCTAATCAATCAGATCCTAAGACTCATTAAGGGTATTTTCAAAAATAGCTACTTGAAAGTAAAATTATAGGAAATAAAGAGGTAGATGTTCAGAAAATAAAATAAAATTATAGGATCTTCTATACATGCAAGTTTTTATTTTTTTTCCACAATAAAACCCAAGAATTTTGATCGAGCTAGTTAAGACCAGTATTGGGTTAAATCCATGGAAAACAAATTAGAGAAAATTGACAAGAATCAAACTTTGGAGTTGGATCTAAGACCAAAGGGAAAGAATGTGATTAGAACCAAGTGGATTTCCAATAATAATGTAACAACATCTAGTTGATTTTCCTTGTAAATAAAATTAAAGCAAGGTCATGGGACATGTATTCCAAGTTGAATGGTGGGAAAACATTATAGTGGGCATCACTTATGGTTTAATAATGACTATGGAAATTGCTAAAGGCATTGGCAAAGGAAAAGAGGCAATAAATCATAATTTAATATAAGAAATAAAGGAAAATAGGAGAAAAGTAAGATGAAGAGACACAAATATGCATGCAAGGGAAATTAAAGAGAAAATGAGGAAAATGAAAGAAAAAGGAGAAATCAATGATAAAAAGGCATCAGAGAAACAATATAAAACTTTTGCCATTTTAGCTTTTGATTATCTTCTTCCATACTTTTATACTCTTGCACACTTAGAGAATTCTTGGAGCATCCTAACATTTACATGGATCTCGAGAAAGCAAGAAGTAAAAGAATTGGTGCACATCGGAAAAGAAGGTTGGAACAACAACTACAATAGCAGCACATTGTAGGTAATGGGTTGCATGTGTGGTTTCCTTGCTGAGATTTGGTTGCATGGTACTTGGATGTGGTTCTTTGATTATTTTTTTGTCATTATGATGGTATTTTCCTAGATTGGCAGTGGTTTCAGCCTTGCCTTTCCATTTCCTAGAAATCCATGGTGTTGTGGGTGACTTGTGTTGGTTTAAGATTTGGATGGATGGTAGACTTTGGATCCTGTTGAGGTTTACTAAGGGTCAAGGGTGGAGATGGGATTTCTCCTAGAACTCTTGACAAATGGGTGGAGATGGGAAAATTTCTATGGATGTGGTGAATAAAGTTGGAGGCATCCAAGCTTGATTTGATGTTAGTGATTTCTGGAGCGGTTTAAGTGAAATCATTGTGGTTGAGAGTTGAGGTGGTTTGGTCTCTAGAACCCTAGTTGGTTTGATTTTTTTTTAACCCATATGATCCCACATTCATGATTGGAATATGGCACGGGGGTGATGGCTAAAAGAGATATTTGGTTCAACCTAATATATGGTCGAGTGGTATGTGGAAGTCCCCGACTTGGTTTCCCTTTGCATATATAAATGCAAGTTATTTCCCTATTGTGGTCAATGAAAACTTGTATAGGTTATTATGTTGATCTCATGGATGATTTTTCATGTATTTTATTATGGTTATATGCTAGTTATATGCATGGTTATATGATGTACCCTTACTATGGATATTTTTCATGATTTGAAAAGTGATTGAATGACTGATGAATTCTTGGGCTAACAAGTGTTTTTGTAGCTACCTTGAGAGGGAATTGGACCTTCTTGATATTCTCTGATGTAGTTAAAATTTTTATCATCATATATGTTGTAATGTCGTCCTCCCACATCTACCCAAGTAATCGGTGAACCAAGGTAAACATGTGTTGATAAGTTACTATGATATAATTCGACCTCCTAGGTCATGTTAAGGAAGTGGAACAAATGGAAACAAACCATACAAATCTTCCATAACAACAACAACAAGACTCCCAGGAACCATCCCCACCTCTTAAGTAACCAATCCTTGAGTCCCACTGAGTTTTTTCACTAATTAACCCCTGAACTCTCCCATGGTATGGGCATCCCAGCATCCATAAGGCTATGGATGCTCCCACAGCATGGCATGCTAGCCTCTAGGGACTATTTTTCTCAGCGTTGTGCCAACATCCATGGGATTTGAGCCACTTTTACACTCCCAGATCCCACATCACTACCCATAATTGAAAGCCACCTTCAGAATAGAAAGATAACAAGGGATGATGATACACATGCAATTACTTAAACAAGCCCTTGACTGGACCCCTACTAGCCATGAAAGGAATTTCATCAAACATGTCACAAATAGGTAATCTACAGGTGTAAACAATAGATCTAAACATAGGGGTATCATACTCATTTGAGAATCGCTAAGAAGCATTGATGCCTCAGCATATTAGCTTCAATTTCATCCATTAGACCATAGATACCATGTTCATTCATTTACAAGTGAAAACACGATGAGAGCCATAGATAGCCACTGTCATAATACATGTTCATAACTAGCATAATAGGAACAAAAATACAAAGGAAATGACAACCATATAATCCATATATAAACTAGTGCGATACTCATAAAATAACAAGGAGAAATAACCTCATATTAATGATGCAAATGCCAACCAGTTATGGGACTTCCATGAACCACCCAATCGTAGATATGGTTGAGCTAACTCTCTCTTCAAATAGTCACCCCCATGCCATATGCCAAGCATGAATGTGGGATCTCAAAAACACATCAATCCAAAACCATCCAGGGCTTCCATAGGCTAACAACCTAAACCCATCAAACAGTGATTCCACCTCACAGTTGGACATCACAAAACCATCATAAGATTGGTCTCTACCCAAACCTTCCAGGTGTTAGCCTCTCTCATAAAACAATAATAAATCCAAAATAAATAAATTAATTAAATATTCCAAGTTAGGAATTTGTGCCTAACTCTTGGGTTGTTCCTCTAATATAGGAGTTAGTTTAGGTAACTCCTATATTGGTGTGTGTCTGGTGAGAAATTATCTCAACCAAAGGAGAAATTGTCTCAAGCAAAGGTGTCTAAGATAGCACGCACTATCTTGAGAACACTGTCTCTCATCTATTTATTTGTAACACTATTTCAATTATTTTAATGAGAGTGTAATGAAAGTGAGAGAGAAGCATGAGGCTTCAGCCTTTTTCCGCCAATTTTGTGTCTGGTTTCTATGTGTGTTTTTCTGTAATCTGTTGAAGTTTATTTCATATCTCATCATGTGGTATGGTGAAGAAATTGGGGAGTATGTGAGGTGTGGAGAAATAAGGTATTTTTTAAGAGAGATGCATTAAATTTTTTATTTTGGAGGGATAAGGAGTATATTTTGTAATTTTGGAGATATAAGTGTCTTATTTTGTATTTGGAGTGATAAGGGAAAGTTCTTGTATTTCAAAGTATTGTTTTACTTTGAGAGGGATTGTGTCACTATCCATTCAGATTTTGAAGGCGAGTTGTTTCAAAGGGTTGTCAGCTTGGAATTATCATTGCTTCAGATGTACTCAGTGATTAATAAAGATATCAGTTTTTTAGTGTTGATGTGTCCTAGATCTGCCCGAAATTGAATAAGGGGATCTAAGGTACACTATGTGTGCTTGATGGAGCATGTGTTTTATGGATTCATGTTTTTGCTTTTCGATCTGTGCCTAGTTGTGACACGTCAATAATTTCATCGCATACATAAAGCAAGCACAACACATAGCTGCAAGATCAACACTACAACAAATAATCAAAGTTTTCAACATCGACATTCTACCTCAACAAACAAATTCACTCAAATAAAATCAAGTTCATGAATCTGCAAACTTCAGCATTTCAAAGCAAAGTCTACATCACTCCATTCAAGTTAATGACTCTGTAAACTTCAACGTTTCAGCGCACAGTCTACATCAACATTGTTGAACTTGTAATCAAACTCAAATTACATTGAATTGTAAGGGTGCATTCTCGGTTGAAACCGACACCCACGTCTTGAATTGAGTCATTGTAGTGAATCATTGAAATCATTGTAAGCTTTTTTGGGTGCATTTTCGACAGTGTTCGACACCCTTCCTTTAAAGCACAATCAAGTGAGTCCATGAGTTTTAACTCCTTTCAACTCTAACACCAATCAAGCAAGTTGAGATCAACAAATCAAGCGAGCGTGCCAGTCAAGTCCCATAGCAAGCGAGCCTGTCATTCAAGTAAAGTGAAACAGTTCAAAGCACGACATCTACGACAAGAGAGCCTGACTTCAAGTGAGCAAGTTCAGATGGTGCAGCATATTCAGTTGTTAAACATTCTTCACAGTTTGATCATCTCCAGTGATGAAGACATGGTGCACGTCAGCAAATAAACTCTTGCTGATATTTCACGGCATCTACAACAAACACATGAAACCATTGAGTTTCTTCAACTTGAGTCAGAACTTCAAAGGAATGAATTGCAAGAAAAGAGTGATACTTTCAAGTCTTTGAACCATCCAGATGATAAGTCATTCATCCCAACAACTTCAAGTGTCGAAGTTGTTCATGAGCAACTTTCTTCCAAACCCATCATCAAGCCCTGGGAAGAGATTCAAAATAACAAGAATCGACGAGGCTTAGGATATGTCCCTGATGACACCAACTTAAAAATCCCAGATTATTCCAAGCCAGTTAAGTTTTTGAGTGCAGGATTTCTTGAACCACTCACCTCAGCAGGATCTGAGAAAGTTGCCGACAAACAGAATTTCACGCAACCTAAAGTTGAAGTCCAATCAAAGTGTTCTCATTGTCAAAGAACTAGTCATATGGAAGATCAACGTTTTGATCTCCATCCTTGTTGCCATTGTGGCAAGCCCAACCATTCCTCAGAAAAATGTCGCAACCAACAAAAATCAGGCAGATTGAAGATACATTATGAATGGATTGATCCTTGGGAATGGTCATCCACAGTCAAACGGTTATCTCAGTGATACAACCGACTACATTCACACATAGTGCAGCCAGCAGTGAATCGATGATGGTACTCTCCTGCAGTTGAACGAGGGAGTACAACAGTGAAACTCTCCTACACCTGAAGGGGGGGAGTTCAAATATATTTTGGAGAAGATTGTCTCTCCTTTCAGTTGACAAAGGGGGGAAATGTCAATGAAATTGACAAGTGGTTGTCAGACTGAAAGTCTCGACAACATCAGCGAAGCAGCCAGTGGGCATCTTCATCAACCAGTGGGCATTTGTCATCAGCAGTGAGCATCAGCAAATTCGCCAGTGGGCGATCGACAGCAAAAGCAGCAGTGAGCAGCTTTCATCATAGCAAAAGCAACATTGAGTTGTTTTTCGACATCTTCAGCCAGTGGGCGATCATCATCAGCAAATACGCCAATGGGCATTCATCAAATTGTGTCAGTGGACACCGGATGCTGTTTTCAAGCAAAGGACAGTTGGATCCTTTTGCGGCTTGGCACATGATGGAGTTGTCAAGTGTCCCTCTGAGATGAATCAGTTATGCAGCTGACTCAGTCTCTTCATTTTTTGGTTTGTTCAGCATCCAGATTTGGCGGTTTTTTCAGGCAATGTTTTTGAGGATCAACATGAGAACTTGGAAGATGGTTCCTCGTTCTTATTTTGGATTTATCATTGAAGGGGGGAATGTTAGCCTCTCTCATAAAACAATAATAAATCCAAAATAAATTAATTAATTAAATATTCCAAGTTAGGAATTTGTGCCTAACTCTTGGGTTGTTCCTCTAATATAGGAGTTAGTTTAGGTAACTCCTATATTGGTGTGTGTCTGGTGAGAAATTATCTCAACCAAAGGAGAAATTGTCTCAACAAAAGGTGTCTAAGATAGCACGCACTATCTTGAGAACACTGTCTCTCATCTATTTATTTGTAACACTATTTCAATTATTTTAATGAGAGTGTAATGAAAGTGAGAGAGAAGCATGAGGCTTCATCCTTTTTCCGCCAATTTTGTGTCTGGTTTCTATGTGTGTTTTTCTGTAATCTGTTGAAGTTTATTTCATTTCTCATCACCAAGTCTCTAGAGCATTTGTTCCAATCAAGGCTCCACGACTAGTAACTCAACCCACAACTTATATAGGGCTCAAGAGCATTGTCCAACCAAGGCTCTAGGACTAGTAACTCAATCCACCAAGGGGTCCAGATCATTTTTCCAATCAAGGCTCTGGGACTAATAACTCAACCCAAGCTATTACAGGGCTCCCAAGAATTTATCCAACCAAGGCTCCTGGAACCAGTAGCTCAACCTAAGCTAAAGGAAACATGAGAACCAAATGAAAAAAAACAAAGAAATAAACCCACAATCACCATGGCTATCTAGGAAATGGCAAGGCTAGGCAAATCCACTGTCAATCCAGGCAATCCTCAATGCCAGTTACAAATCATGACCAATAAACCACATGCATATGTCATGCATGCCAAAGCTAGTGAGGAAAACATACATGCAACTTGGTACCTACAAGAAAAACCTGCTATACATGCTAATCCCAATGTCCCCTTGCACTTTCCTTCTCTTCCTTTTCCTTCTTTCTCCAAAACTCCAAGAATGCCTCACTATCCAAGAGTGCTCCAAGAAAAATATAAGTTTCCAAGAGTATGAGAGAGAGAGAGAGAATAGAGAGAGAGAGCTCCAAAATTGAACTGACAAAAGTATATGAACTCATCCTTAGAATCCTTTTTATTAATGAGCCCTCTATTTTCTTCATTTTCCATTATTTTCCTTCATTTTCCTCCTCACATGCAACCTGTGGCCTTTCATATCCCTTTTCTCCTAATTTCCATTAATTTCATAAATAAATGTGCCAAAAATGTCATTTTTCCTTTCCAAAGCCTTAGCCATCCCCTTTGCCAATTTCCTTAGCCATAATAAACCAAATGAACACCCACTACAATGTTTTTCCCAAAATTTAGCTTCGAATAAGTGTCCCATCAACCATGGTTATTATTTTTCCTTTATTAAATTTTATTACATGGAATTTTCACCAGGGTTGTTACATAACCCTTCCCCTTGGGGGAACACCATCCTCGATGTTCAACAACACCTATAACCATCAAGGCTGCTGTAAGAAAAACATACTACCCATGGAGCTTTATAACTTAGTTCGATGCAGTATTTACAATGATCACCTTGCTGAGAAGAAAACCATAATAACAACATAACATCATAATAATATGACACCCATACCACTTATTGGAGCTTTATAACATAGCTCATGGAGGTATTTACATCCATTTACATATGTACATATACCAAGCATCACCAAAACATGTACCAAAACATATACCAAATAAATTTACCAAAAATATCCATTCAATTAGTGAACAAGGAATGATACCTAGCCCGCATCTGCTCCGCTATCTCCCATGTAGCTTCATCGGGTCCAAAGTGCTTCCAATTCACTTTAACTTGGTCAATTGCTCGATTCCAGAGAAAGAACACATTTTTTTGTAATATACACCGAGTCTCCGGCTAGAATTCTCCATATGGCTTCACCTGCAATACAGACCAGTTAATCACATGATCAACATATTTAACATACTTCTTAAGAAATGACACATGGAAAACATCATGGATTTTCACTGTCAGAGGCAGTGCAAGTCAATAAGGTACTGGACCAATCCTATCAATAATACTGAAGGGTCCACAAAACCGAGGTGCCATCTTGGAACATGATCCAATCCACAAGGAGCTCTCCTTCGGTTTCATGTGCAAGTACACTTGTTCCCCAACCTGGAACTCCTTGAACAACCTGTTCTGATATACGTAACTCTTTTGCCTATCCTGTTATACTTTCAAATTGTTCTTTATTACCTACATTTCCTTTTCCATTTTCGTCAACATGTCTAGCCCAATCAACACCCTGTCAACCGGATCACTCCAACTGATGGGAGTATTGCAACTTCACCCATATAATTCCTCAAACAGACTCATCTTCAAATATTCATGATAACCATTCTTTTAGGAAAAATCTACCAGTGGAAGATACTCTTCCCACTTTCATTGTTGATGCATCATGTACATCCTCAACATGTCCTCCAATATCCTATTGACCCTCTTAGTTTGTCCATCTATCTACAGATGATAAGTTGTATTCAAGGCCAACTATGTGCCCAAACTTGCAAACAACTCCTTCCAAAACTTGGAAGTGAACTTTGCATCCCTGTCTACCACAATCTTCTTTGGAACTCCATGTAATCTGACCACATCTCTATTGAATACATGTGCTACATCCCTAGATGAGAATGTATACTTCACTGGAATAAAATGTGTTAACTTTGTCAACCTGTACACCACTACCATGATGGAATCATGCTGTCTCACTGTTCTCAGTAGCCCTCTGATAAAATCCATGGAAATGACTTCCCATTTCCATTTTGGAATCGCAATCAGCTCTATATGTCTACCTAGATGCTTACACTCTACCTTCACCTATTGACAATCTAAAAACCTAGCCACAAAATATGCTACATCCTTCTTCAGATTCGGCCAATAATATAATTTCTTCACTGTTGTCAATGTCTTATGATAACTTGGGTGAGCTGAATATGATTTCACATGAAACTCAAGATCACCTTCTTGATCTCATTGTTATCTGGCATATATATCTTGTCCCTAAATCTAACCAATCCATCTGTCATGAGACGATATTCCACATCTTTTGCACCTGCATCTGTACCTATACCTATACCACTACCTGTACCTATACTTTTAATACTACCTGTACCTGTACCACCACATGTACATGTACCTTTACTTGTACCTAAACTCTATCACAACCTGTGCACGATCTCCATATGCCTGACATCCTGTTGACATGCCTGCAAGATCCTATCCTGTAGATTTGTCCCATAGGAACTCATAGTTGCTATATGATTTACTTGTATCCACCTGCTAAGAGCATCTACCACCCTGTTCTTTTTACCTTTGATATACCTAATCTCAAAATCAAACTCACATATCATGGCCAACCACCGAGCCTACCTGCCATTCAAATTCGGTTGGTCAAATAGATGCCAAAAACCATTGTGACCACTCATAAATACAAACCTCCTACCCAGAAGATAGTGCCTCCACATCTTTAATGTGTGTATGATCAATTCCAACTCAAGAGCATGTATTGGGTAGTTTTTCTTGTGCTCATTTATTTTACGTGACTCATAGCATACCACTTGTCCATTCGGCATAAGGACTCCACCAAGTCCTCTCTTGCAAGCATTTGTGCATACTACAAACTCTTTGTCAAGATCTGCAATCTTTAACACTAATGCATGTGTCAACAACTACTTGAGATGCTAAAAACTAGCCTCACACTCTGTTGTCCATTCAAACTTCTTATCTTTCCTCTGGAATGATGTAATACAAAAAGAAATCTATGAGAAGTTCTTGATGAACCTCCTGCAATAACCTACTAACCCCATGAAATATATCAACTCATCCACATTCCTGGGAGCTCCCCGCTCCATGATAACTCTTATCTTCTCTGGATCTACTATTATTCCCTCCTTGGAAACATGTCCCAATTAATCTACCTCAGTCTAAAACAAATTGCACTGGTTGAGCTTAGCATACAACTGATGCTCTCTCAACAACCTCAACACTACTTCCAAATTCTTGGCATGCTCTTCCTTATTTTTAGAATATACCAATATGTCATCAATGAACATAATAACAAACTTATCCAAATACGAATACAACACACTATTCATCAAGCACATAAATCTAGCTAGAGCATTAGTAAAACCAAATGGAACTACAACAAACTCATAATGCCCATACCTAGTTCAGAAAGTTGTCTTGTAAATGTACTCTTCCTTGATGCATACCTGATGGTACCCCGATCTCAAGTTGATCTTCAAGAACACTGTTGCTCTCTTTAGCTGATCAAATAAGTCATTAATCCTTGGCAATGGATACCTGTTCTTTATGGTTACTTTGTTCAACTTCCTATAGTCAATACATAATCTGAGAGTACCAACCTTCTTCTTCACAAACAATACAGGTGCACCCCAAGGTGATACAGTTGGCTTAATGTATCCCTTGTCCAACATCTCCTTCAACTGTAACTTCAACTCTACCAAATTAGGTGTGCTTATCATGTAAGGTTCCTTTGATGTTGGAGCTGCCCTTAACACTAACTCAATAGAAAAGTATACTTCCCTATGAAGTGGAAACTCTGAAATCTCTACGGGAAACACATCCTGAAACTAATGTAGAACTGGGTACCTACTCAAAACATCTACATCATCAACTTCCTTACCTTTGTCACTAGAGATGTGTATTGCGAATAACACACACCCTTTTCTATGATTACGTTTTTCCTGCATAGTTGTCACCATCCTAACTGATGTTGCTTTCTTCTTACCTCGCAAAACTTTTTTTTCCCCATTACCATCCAATCACTGAATGGATTTTTCATAACAATCCACATTGGTTCTATGAAGGTACAACCAACCCATGCCCAACAACATATTGTATGATCCCAATGATAATACATTCCAATGTGTTGTGGTAGGCATACCATTCAAATCAAATGCACAAGCTCTTACCCAATGGTGAACTCACTTCTTTGTCCCTGTATCCAGCTGCACTAACCAAGACTTTGCATGCACTTGTTTATTCAAATCACACTTATCCACTAGGTTAGGACTAACATAACTATAATTAGATCCAAGGTCAGTCAAAATAGAAACAACTTGACCACAAAGCTTATCGTCCCTCTCAATGATAGATGTTTGATGGACTTCCTATCTATTATCCAACACTACATAGATATGAGGAATGCTCTGACCAACATCCCCCAATGGTTTGCACCTCTTGTGCACTATATATCTAAATCCTACCACCCTGATACTATGGATAATCTCTCCTGCATGATCTCCTACACAAGTCCAACACCACATGGGCTCCTTATTTTGCTCCTCAGATCAAATTCCCTATCCTCTTTCAGATACATTGAACCTATTAGGTGGTGCAACATCCTCTTTATTACCTGAATCCTGAGGAATTTCTCTCTTCTTGTCCCATTTTCCCTTATTCTTTGCATTACCCTTCCATTCCGTCTTAGTCTCAGACCTGCAATTTGATTGTTCATAGAAATGCTTTAGCTTTTAGATGGCCTCCTCCAATGATCTAGGGTCATCGAACTTAATCTTGTCTTTGAATGTCATTGGTAACCCACTAGTGAATCTCTAAATCTTGGCCTTCTCCTCCTTGAGGTAAGGCACATACCTTAGTAGCTCCAAGAACTTACTAGTGTAATACTCATTTGGCATTGATCTTATTTTTAGCTCATAGATTTCTTTTTCCTTGTCATCAAAGTATCTCTCTGATATATACTTCTTCTTGAATAGTCTCTCGAACTCACTCCAAGTCAAGTCCTCCTCATGAATACCTCTGACATTATTCACATATTCCCACCAAATGTATGCTTTACCTTTAAGACTGAATGTAGCTATTTTGGATTTCATGTTCTCTGAGTAATCATGCAACCTGAAGAGCGTCCTCATACCAAGCAACCATGCCTTTGCATCCTATGATTTCTTCATCTCTTCATCAAATTTAGGTGGATTTTCTTTCTTAAAATCATCTGTAAAATACCCCCTATCACTCCTCTTATAAGGATGATAATGATGTCGATCATCATGCCTGTCAGAACCAGAACTAGAATAGTACTTGTGTCTATCACCTCTCCTATCTAGAGTATCTAACAGTCTGTCATCTCTAACAATGTCATCTCTATCTAACCTGTGACCACCATGCGACCTACTGCCATATGCCCCATTGGATTTTTCCTCCTACTCATGGTTGATCCAAAGTGGTCCCTGTCACTACAATTTTGAAAAACATTGAAGTATCATTGCATTTACCTCTGCTTGTTTCTTTTGTGCTTGCATGATTCTATCATTGTCTACCTTAGAACTCCTTATTCCTTCCTTTAAGCTTCTTAGTGTATCTTCCAAGTCATAAGAGTGTCCCACACCACACTGCTCATCTGATCCATAGGGAGAGTCCGGGAATTGTAATCTACCATCTTGCTAGTCATCTTTTATATTCTTCCTGTATGGTATATCATGTTAGCTAAATGAAATCACAATAAATCAACGTACGTTAGCATAATTCAAGGAGGATATCTCATATGCAATATTGAAAAATCAATGTAACACATATATAACATAATCATGACAACATATAGAAGTATAACACATAAACATATAACCATATGACCATCATTCTAGCTAGAGTTGAGTCATCAATGCATGACCTTATCAACAACACATACCATGATCTCATGCATGAAAACAACTACCACATACTGTATGCTTGACCACATATGAATACTAATGTGCATAAATAATGCATAATCAACCATATAATCTTGATGACACACTCGCCATCAATGCCATCAACTTCCCATGGAAACATTACTACAATCAGTACCCATACCATAAAAATGCATCAAGCACATGGTCTCACAATACAAGAAACACATATGAAACCGACATGAATGCATGACCAACACACAACCCATCTAGTCTGAGGGGTGAACCATGCTCTGACAAGTTTGTAACACCCTCCTACCACATCTACCAAAGTAACTTGCCAAGCGGGGTAAACATGTGATAAGAAGTTACGATGATATGATTTGACCTCCTAAGTCACATTAAGGAAGTGGAACTGACATAAACACACCATAGAGGCCTTCCATAACAACAAAAAGATTCTCGGGAACCATCCTCACCTCTCAGGTAACCAGTCAGTGAGTCCCATTGAGTTTTTTGACCCCCCGGACTCTCCAATGATATGGGCATGCTAGCATCCAGGGATTATTTTGCTCAGTGTTGTGCTAATGTCCCTGAGATTTGAGCCACTTTTTCAGGCCCATAGCTCAGGTCACTACCCATAATTGAATGAAACCTTTAGAATAGAAAGATATTAAGGGAATGATGATATGAATGCAATTGCAAATGAGCCCTTGACTGGACCTCTACTAGCCATGACATGCATTTCGTCAAACATGTCACAAATAGGTAGCCTTCAAGTGTAAACAATAGATATAAACATAGGGGTCTCATAATAATCTGAGAATTGCTAAAAAGAATTGATGCCTCAACATATTAGCTGCAATTTCATCCATTAGGCCATAGATACAGTGTTCATTCATTTACAAGTGAAAAAATGATGAGACCCATACATAGGCACTGTCATAATACATGTTCATAACCAACATAATAAGAACATAAATACCAAGGAAACAAGAACCATACAATCCATATATAAACCAATACAATACTCATAAAATAATAAGGAGAAATAACCTCGTATTAATGATGCAAAGGCCAACCAGTTACGAGATTTCCATGAACCACCTGACCGTAGACATGGCTGATACAAATCTCTCTTCAGCCATTCACCCCCGTGCCATATTCCAAGCATGAATGTGGGATCTCATAAAACACATCAATCCAAACCCATCCAGGGCTTCTAAAGGCCAACCAACTCAACCCATCAAATAGTGATTCCACCTCACAGTCGGACATCACAAAACCATCATCAAATTGGTCTCTACCCAAGCCTTCTAGGGCTCCAGAGCGTTTGTTCCAACCAAGGCTCCAAGACTAGTAACTCAACGCATAATGTATACAGGGCTCCAGAGTGTTTGTCAAAATAAGGCTCGAGGACTAGTAACTCAACCCACCAAGGGCTCTAGAGCATTTGTCCAACCAAGTCTCAAAGACTAATACCTCAACCCAAGTTGTTACAAGGCTCCACAATGTTTTTCCAACAAAGGCTCTAGGAACTAGTAACTCAACCCAAGCTAAAGGAAAGATGAGAACCAACCCAAACAAAACAAAGAAATAAACCCAAAATCACCATGGCTATCTAGGAAATGGCAAGGCTAGGAAAATCCACTCTCAATCTAGGCAATCCTCCAGGCCAGTGATAGATCATGACTAATAAACCACATGCATATTCCATGCATGCCAAAACTAGTGAGGAACATGTTAGAGTCGGTCTGGTCAGTCCTCCGTCAGATATCAAAACTCTTTATGCATTTCATTTTTAGGTGTCCCGCTCCATTCATTCAGTTGCATTCCGCTAGGGGGATGCCATGATCCGACGGAGAAGGTCATGCTAGTCATCTCCCCTCAAGTCTAGCTCCTGCTGGCTTAGGTCTGGTGTCAATAATCACCAAAGTCCATGAAAGTTAAGGTCTGGTCCTTCAACAGACAAAGGTCATTTTTGGTCATTTGATCTAGGAATTAAACAATTTGGTCTTTAATATGTCCAGTAAAGCCATGCAGGCCAGAGTGATGACCTTGCAAAGTAATGATCCGCAGAGTTTCATCGTCATATTGATAAACTTCGACTGTTCTTCAAAACTCTGTTTTGAAGAAAAGTCAAACAGTGCTATTGATGACAAAATTTTCAAAAAGAGTCTTCAGTTGATTTCTATAGGTGCAGTCATGGTTTCCGTGGCCAAATGCTCTGTCATGCAATCCTCGCAAAAAGTGTCGAAAATTTCATCATTTGAGCCAAAATTCAGAGAAAAAGTGAAAATCAGGGTTGTATTAAAGTCAGTGAAAAAGTGTCAAACAGGACATTAGAAAGGTGGGTTTTTTGAAAAAGAAAATTTAAAACATGACCTCCAAGCCTATATACACAAGTTTCCATCATAAATCCAAGTCATTGTGCAATCAAAGAGCTTAGAGAAGCATTGCAAGGTCGTGGAGTGTGAAATCGCGCGATTTGGAGCAGTTGGAGGAAGTTTCAGGGTGCGCGGTGCACACACAGGGCGCAGCACACACAGAGCCCGCCCGCAGTGTTAATTTCTAACCAGCGCGGTGCACACATAGCGTGCGGCACACTGGGCTTTGCGCGCGGTGCACAGAGACAAAGCGCCCAGAACGTGCCAAAACTCCCTCAAATCTTTGGTGAAGCCCCTCTAATTGCAAGGTAGGCTCTCAAACTCACTTGTTCATCAAATTGGATAAAGATATGGTGGTTTTTATGCCCATGATTGAAATGAAACAAAACTCTTAAAGCAACCACAAAAAGACACCAAGAAACCATCTTGCTAGGGTTGTGCCATTGTGTTGTTGCTGCCAAGGTTTTATTTTCCCTACCCTACCCCTGTTCCTTATTCCCTTATGCCATTTTTCCTATTATCACTACCCTAATACTACCAAACTCATATTCCCTTTCCCCTCCTCCTATTGCTCAATAAAAACCCCAAACCCTACCTTATTAAAACCCCAAACCCTAACCTATCAAAATACCCAAAATCCCTACAAATCCCTAAACAAAATTCTCCCTATAACCCCTATTCCCATTACATTATTCCCCTCCTAATACTCCCTTGTTTCATTGTTCCCCTTGGTGGCAGATATCACAAACAACACCCAGCTTCACCATCATCAAAGGGGCAGCCTAAAATACAGTTTATAAACAGCAGTCATGGCATCTGAGGGTTCATCAAAGTATGAGGTGGAAACTCATAGTGATACAGCTTCAGGAGAACAGGCTCCCAGGAGACATCATAGGAGTGGCAAACATGTTAGGGATGAGCCAAACACCCTCACTGAGTTGCAAGCATGCCCTCTTGCTATGTCATGTTTCCAGCACCTAACATGTTTTGAATTTTGTCTGAGGGTGGCAAATGTTAGAGTTCATCATGAGTTGGTCCGTCTGTTTGTGCTTCACCTACATGGAGGTCAATCTACCTTGGCCGGGGTCACCTTCACATTGACACTCGAAACTATATCAGTGACAACAGGCATACCAAATGTTGGAGAATAGTGGCATAAGAAGAAAAAGGTGGATAGGCATCATTATGAGCCTTACATTAAGGCCAGTTGTCTGAGGCAGCTCACGAGAGTTTTCCCATTCAGATTTTTGAGAGATGAGTATGCTCCACTCATGAAATTGATCATGAAGTATTTCAGTTGCGAGGGGAGGTTTTCTCACCTTTATACCTATCACATCAGGTTGCTCATGCACTTTACCAAGGTGGGGATGATGAACCTCCCATTTTTCATTTGCGGGAACATAGAGAGGATGAAAAGTTTCATGCAACATAAGACCCCTCAGCAACAACTCAACAGTGTTTATCACTTTGCTCTTATCCGGATTTTGGTGGATCATCAGTTGGGATTGCAGGGCATTTCTTGGGAGGACTTCATCTCCCGTGACTTCTTCAGCACTCCACAGGTAGTATCAGAGTCAGAGCATGAGATAGGTGGTCCTTCTCATCAGTATGAGCGCCATGAGGCCGCTACTATGCTAGTATTCATCACCTATCAGAGAGGCAGTAGACATTTGTTTGCAACGGCAAAGCAAGTGTTATATCCACCTGGGGTGGAAGGGGCCTCGCTTCCTACATCGACGACACAAGAATAGGACAAAGGTAAGGAGCCCATGCATGATGAGGGGCGTTCAGGTGAGCCATCAGGTGAACGAGAGACAGAATTCGTTCTCCTTCATGATGATGAGACAGATACAGAACCTACAAATGCAGAGCTTGGAGAGATCATCCAGGAGCAACAATCAGTGATTGAGGCCTTATCCCTTGACTTGGAGAGGGCTAAGTGGAACATGAAGTACCTGGAGCAGAGAAACAAACAGCTAGAGGATCAGCAGGTGATTATGGAGCTACAAAACATTTGTGAGCATCGCCAAGCTGCTCAAAGGAGAAGAGTTGAGCTCACATCATTGGAGCAAGAGATCAATGAGGATCGGGAGGCCCATCTCGAGAGCGTGAACATGCACTTGGAGAGGCTGCTAGACAAGGCTGATCAGGACCTTGCCTTGCTGAGACACATGGCTTATCATTACAGGACACGAAATATGAGTGCAAGGGCCCGGATAAGGAGCTTAAAGGCAAAATTGAGCAAAGCAACCAAAGAGGCAAAGGAGGCAAAAGAGGCAAAAGAGCAAGATCGGCTTAGAATCTTGGCTGAGGCTTCTTTGGCATAGCATAGCACCTCATAGAGGACCTCCAGCCCAAATTTCAAGGAATTTGGGGAAATTTTGGTCACATGACAAATTTTTGGGCAAAACACAGGTTTTTTCTCTCTGTGCGCGTGGCGCTAAAAATTGGGAGCTCCAAATGAAGAATGGTTTGCATTTTTGAATTCAGCATAGAAAATCATGACTACTAGTGCGTGGAAAAGAAATTTGGGTAAGATATGAGTCTCCAGGAGGTCAAAAACACCCAAAAAATGGCCTCTCTGTCCCTTTTTAAACACACAGGAAGCAGTCTTGGGAGAATGAAGATTTGCA
Organism: Pinus tabuliformis; assembly: GCA_031772625.1. NCBI lineage: Eukaryota > Viridiplantae > Streptophyta > Pinopsida > Pinales > Pinaceae > Pinus > Pinus tabuliformis. Next base: position 1,354,757,657 of record CM062816.1, on the reverse strand, counting down.
GGGGCAAATGAGCACCAAATTCAGAAATTCCAGTTTGGTTAGAAAGTAGACAGGATAGGCTTTCCAACAAGCCCACTTGGGTACATTTTGGACACCTGAAAGTTCCCCAAAATAGGCCCCAAGCTTGCCATCAAACAGACCCCAAAGTAGCGAGGCGAACAGAGAAAATGGCGCGGCGCACAGAGAAAATGGTGCGGCGCACAGAGAAAATGGCGCGGTGCACAGAGGAAAAATTGCCAAATTTGCTTCCGTTTCGCGAAATTTCAATTCGTGACTTCTACAGGTGGGCCCGCTCATCTCCACTTTGGTTTTTTTGCACCTAAGGTGGCATTTAAAGTATTTTTCCCCATATTGGCTTCTATCCAAGTGGCGAAGGAAGGCAAACGGTCACCCAAGCCATTTGTCATGTTTGTAATGCTGCACCTGTAGCTGATGGTTGGCTCTTCATCTCCATTTTGTAATGAATTGAGTAACTCCCCAACCCTTGGGCGTTCTATCTCTTCATGGCACATTCTATATATTGTATGTAAACCATTTGCAAAGGGTTGGTTGGCTTGTAACTTCTGGGAGACTGTGGGAAAGGAACTCTGTTTCTTCACTGTGTATTTTGATAGAGAATTAATGAAAGGCAGTGGCTCTGTTTTATGAGATTCATGTGGTTGTGGGTGTAGTAAATGTGTATCTTATGTTTTCATATGTATTTCGTTATGTTTCATAATTCAATTCATGTTCATTTCCAGTGAAATTTTCTGAGTTAGATAAGGTAGAATTCAATTTTATTGCTCTGCCTGAGGGAAAATTTCATGTTCAGTGTTCTTCTTCTGTTGAAAAGGATTCATGTTCCTATGCCCTTTTCACTCTCCTAAACAATCTCTCCATTCCGCGTTATTTCAAACTAAATTGCTACACTTTCCATCTGCCTTGCCTCACGAAGTAATCTGTGCCTTCGTATTATATTCTCTGTTCTTTGCTGACCGTTGGTCCCATATCATCCTAGAAGCTCAGTCATTCATAAAAATTGTTTCTTGTATCCCTATTCACTTACTAACCTAAGATCAATACTTCACTGTAAGTCATCTCAGACCATTTTTTGCTTATCTATTCACTGAGCGTGACTCAGAGAGAGCCCTCTCCTGTTCTGGTAGGGCTAGCTACTAGACTGAGCGTGGTTTGTGGTTACCCTGAATTTTGCCTTCCTTCAGCCTAGGGCAGATTTAGGTGCTAACATAGTGGCGACTCCACTGGGGAGTCAACTGAAATCTAATCCCCTTATTTCTTCATAATTCTAAGCTTCCGGATGACGAGTTTAGGATTGGATAGGCTGAGTAAGTTGGTTGTGTCCTGTGATTTTTCTCAATAGCACACTGGCTTCGAGACGATATACCAGAGCCAATCCAGACCCGGATCCTCCTCATATCTACGAAAATCCCAATTTGATTCCAAGACTCCTTCGTCAAGAAAGCACCATAACTCCCGTGTTCAAATCCCATTCATGTCCTGATATTTTTGAGTATCTTGAAGAGCTCGAGTTTGACGAACGGTTTGAAATATCATTTTTTGAGTCTAAGTCCGAAAGGGCTGTTGATTATACTGTCCCTAATCCTCAATTTCTTGTAGATCTAGAAACAGAAAGAGCTAACCGATTAATTGATAATTATATTGCGGCACAGCCTCAAACTCCAATTGCTAGCCCCTTACAAACTGTACACACCCCTCCAACACCTCCAAGGCCAAATCCACCAAGAGTGATGGCTGCCCATTTTGCACCCCTAGTTCTGCCTCAAGTTCTAGATGACATGCCCATAGATTATCAAAGCAAAATCCTGTTTTTTGATGGCACTCCTAACAGCATTACTGCCCAGCAACATGTGGACAAAATGGCAGACTTCTATGAACTTCATGAGATCGATGCGGAGAACGTGGCAATGAGACTCTTTGTACAGACATTTGCAGGTGATGTGAGGAAATGGTTCAGAGGTTTGTCGGCAGCAAGTATCACTACCTTGGCCGAACTACAAAGACAATTTTTAAATCGATGGGAAGTGAAAAAGAATCCCCTTCAAATTCTGGCTGAATATGAACAAATCAAACGAAACGCTGGTGAGTCGGTCCAAGATTATTGTGTTAGATTCAATACAGTTTATAACGAGATTCCAGATCATCTAAAGCCACCTGTGGGACTGGCTATGATGAAATTTCTGGATGGTTTTGATGTTGATATGGCCTACCAATTAAGAGAGAGAGAACCGGCCACAATGGAAGACATGCAGAAAATCACGGTCAGCGTTGAAGCGAATCTGCTGTCCAAGAGAGCTAGAGCGAAAGCAGAAAAGAAAGTCACGGTTAAGGAAGAGTCTTCTTCGATGGATCAATTACTCAAAAAGGTAGAGCAGATGCTTGAAAGGGTGAAGCTCGACAAACCTGAGCCACAAGTTAGAAATCCTAACTTCCGTGGCCAGCAGCAACAACCACAATATAGAATAAGACAAAGAGATCAGCGCACCCAAGAGCAGACAGCACAACAGCCAGTACAGACACCTTTGCAGCAAAATTTTGTGCATGGACCGGAGTCAAATGAGGACGGAAATGTAATAGGTGAAGAAAACCACCTCTTTACTCTAGATGAGCTACCTACTTACATTACTGAAGAAGAGGAGTGTGCGGTGAGCTCAGCTGCACACAAAGATGCAGATTTCATTCTAGCAAGTGACATTGTTTTACAAGAAGAATCAGAGGAGTATCAAAGGGGATATATGAATGCTCTGTCCACACAGCAGCAGCGATATTCACTTAGAAACAGAGATGTGCCGGCCAAACCAATTCAGAAAAGGAAGGATGTTGAAGCATCAAAGAATGATTCATCAGTTTCACAAAGGAAAGGAAAGGAGGCGGTTGGTCCGGAGAGCAGCAAATCAACATCAGCAGAACAATCACATCAGCAAGCCGCATCAAAAGAAAAGGAAAGGAAAGAAATCCCAGTCAAAGAGGTAGAAAAGAGTCCCGCTTTTAATTTAGAGAATGAGATTTCTAAGTTAAAGGTATCCATCCCCTTGACTGAAATAATGAAGAACAATAGTTATAGAGGACAAATATCTAAGATGTTGAATTTGGACCCAATGTCCAACATGGTAAATGTTGAAGATGATCAGCCTGAAATGTTTTTGGGCTAGCATCGAATGGTGTGTCTCCTAATAGTGATGTGCCACCCTTTTACATCAGTTTAAGATTGCATGATTTTGTGTTACATAATGCCATGTTCGATTCCGGAGCTTCTCACAATCTCATGCCCAAGGCTATCATGGACAAGCTCGGTCTGGACATCACCCAGCAATACCACGATCTCTATTCATTTGATTCCATCAGAGTAAGATGTATAGGACTCATCAAAGACTTGGTTGTGAGTTTGGATCAGCTTCCCATGAAAAATGTTTTGATGGATGTGGTGGTAGCAGATATTCCTCCAAGGTTTCGGATGCTTCTTTCCAGGTCTTGGGTGGCGAAATTGAAAGGGACACTACAGCTAGATTTCTCCTATGCAACGATTCTGGTGTTTGGACAAATGAGAAAATTATATCAGGAACAAAAAATGAAATATATGATCACCAGCAAGGAGAAACCAATAAATCATCCAATTAACTATGTACATACAGATTTAGACTCTTTTGTTTTGTATTCAGATAGTTTAAATGATATAGATAGTCAGTTAGTAGAAGCAGATGATATTCCGGAAATAACAGAAAATTTCAGAGAAATTTTAAAGAAAGAAGGACAAGAACAACAGAAAAATGTTGGGCAATGAGCTGAAAGTAATGGATAGCAAGCAGACAAGGCACAACAAACAGATTTCCAGCACTTGCAAGAGGATGAAGAAGGTTTGTGGACCATGGATTTTGATGGAGCAGTGGGAAATGATGGCGCTGGAATTGGAATTTGGGTACACAGTCCTTTCTCCACCCCAAACAAAGTGCCTATTAGGGTGAGGGTTTGCTCTTACAAGTTGTCTTTTGAGTGTTCAAACAATGAAGCTGAATATGAAGCTTTGATTGTTGGCCTGAAGATTCTAAGGAAGCTGAATGCTAAGAGGATTTCGGTATATGGCGACTCTGAATTGGTAATAAAGCAGGTCAGAGGTGAGTATCAAGCAAAGCATCCTAGGATGCGGGCCTACCGTAATGCAGTTCTAGACATTCTAAAATTATTTTCAGAATACACCTTGACATGTGTGCCTCGTATACAAAATAGTATTGCTGACGCTCTTGCCAAGGCAGCAAGTAGTTTGAAGATCCCAATGAATTCTAGCAATAAATTTGAAATCCATGTCAAGCATCGTCCAACCATTCCAGACAATCAGAGATATTGGCAAGTGTTTCAAGATGATGAGGAGATTAATGATTTTCTGCAAAACAAAGGCAAGTTCAAAGAAACCTCAATTGATGTAGAAAATGATGATGGTAAAGGGAATGGTACAGATGAAGTGCAGATCAATGAAATGGACGTGTTGCAGCTGAAGAATAACATTATTCCTAAAGGCTTGATACCTTTAGAAGAACTTTTTGATCAAGATGATGTAGCCCGCAAGCCAACATTGCAGCCAACAGAGAAGGGTGTAGAAGAGGTCAACGTTGGAACAGCTGCCAATCCTAAGTTGGTAAAATTGTCCAAAGCATTGCCGCAAAAGATCAAGGACAAATACATCAGTTTGCTGGCTTCATTTACATATGTGTTTTCTTGGGACTATTCTGATTTAAAGACCTATGATACCAATATAATTCAACACACGATACCCATCAAGCCCAATCAAAAACCATTCAGACAAAAGTTGAGAAGGATAAATCCAAAGTTGCTGCCATCTATTGAAAAGGAGGTAAACAAGTTGTACAAGTTAGGTATCATTGTGCCCATCAGATTTTCGGATTGGATCTCTAACTTGGTGCCCGTACGAAAGAAGACAGGTGAGATCCACTTATGCATTGATTTCAGAAATCTAAATAAAGTTTCATTGAAGGACAACTATCCACTGCCTAAAATGGACCATATACTTTAGCGAGTAGTGGGGGCATCTCGTATGTCACTACTTGATGGCTATTCCAGATATAACCAAATTTTTTTCCATGAAGATGACCAGGACAAAACAGCATTCACCACTCCATGGGGAACCTTTCATTACGCCAAAATGCCTTTCGGTTTAAAAAATGCAGGTGCCACATTTCAGCGTACAATGGACTTGAATTTTGCGAATGAGAAAGATGTGTTTTGGTTGGTGTACCTGGATGATTTGATGGTGTTTTCCAAATCTGATGAAGAGCACATGCATCATCTAAAAACTGTCTTTCAAAAGTGCAGAAAATATGGTTTATCACTGAATCCAAAGAAGAGCTTGTTCGCCATGGAAGAAGGAAAATTACTCGGGCATATTATCTCAAAAGATGGCATTCGTATTGACCCAGCACGTGTGCAAGCAATTCAGAAAATCGACCTGCCCCGGAATAAAAAAGAGATACAATTGTTCAATGGTAAGATGAATTTTCTACGTCGCTTTGTACCTAATCTTGTTGAACACCTAAGAGAAATGACCAACATGCTTAAGAAGGACATCCAAGTGAAATGGACAGAGGAGGCTGTAAAATCTTTCAATTTGGTCAAATTGGCTCTTTCTTCAGCTCCTGTTCTAGTCAACCCGGACTACACTCAGGATTTCATATTGTTTTCATTTGCTTCGAAGCACACTATGGCAGCAGTATTATTGCAGAAAAGAGATGACCATGAAAGACCCATCGCATTCTTCAGCAGAGCCATAAGAGATGCAGCCTTAAAGTACAACATCATTGAGAAACAAGCCCTGGCACTTGTGAAGGCATTGAAAGATTTTCGGGTATATATTCTACATTCTCATATTCTGGCCTATGTACCTAATGCTGCTGTAAAAGATGTTTTAGTGCAGACCGATCTTGAAGGAAGAAGAGGCAAATGGATTGCAGCCTTGCTGGAATATGATGTGGAAATAAAGCCCACAAAACTGGTCAAAGGATAGGGATTGGCAAAGCTAATGGCCGAATCAAACTTGCATGCCTTGGACATAAACCTGATCACTGCTATTTCCGATGAGAATGAAGAATCATCATCAATTCAGGTATCTGAAATGTTTGCTCTTTCTCCATGGTATTCAGATATCATATATGTGCTTAAAAATTTGTCACCACCGCCTGGCATGCCTAGAAACAAAGTGAGAACACTCAAGTTGAAGGCTGCCAAGTTTTGCATTTTAAATTTTGCACTGTATTGGAAAGATCCTGGTGGCGTTTTGTTAAATTGTTTGGTGGAAGAGGAGGCAAAGAAAGTCATGGAGGATTTCCACTGAGGAGAGTGTGGTGGTCACCTTTTTTGGAAGTTAATAGCAAATAAAATTCTTAGATCAGGGTATTATTGGCCGAAATTATTTGCTGATGTACATAAGATGGTCAAGCGTTGTCATAAATGTCAGATTTTCGAAGGAAAACAGAAGTTACATCCTTTGCCACTTAAGCCGATTGAGGTGAGCGCTCCTTTCCAGCAGTGGGGGTTGGATTCCATTGGTGAAATTCATCCCACTTCTTCCGGTCAGCATAGATGGATCCTCACAGCGACAGATTATTTCACAAAATGGATTGAGGCAGCTCCCACCAGACAAGCTATAGATACGGTAATCATTTCATTTCTTGAAAATAACATCTTGTCTCGTTTTGGTTGTCCGAATAAGTTAATCACAGATGATGCAGCAGCTTTCAAATAAAAAAGGATGGTAGAATTTTGTCATAAATATCACATCATTTTGGGTCATTCAACTTCCTATCATCCGCAAGGCAATGGATTGGAGGAATCTTCGAATAAATCACTGGTCAACATCATCAAGAAGCTGCTGGAAATGAATAAAAAGAGCTGGAATAAGAGGTTGGTCCATGCGCTTTGGGCAGATCGGATCAGTCACAAAAAATCCATTGGTATGTCACCGTTTGAGCTTGTTTATGGAGTTGACATAGTATTTCCCACCTCTCTCGCTGCCCCAGTAGTTAGAATTCTTCAGGAGGCCGGCAGTGAAGAAGATCACATGCAGAGAAGGTTGAATCAAATGGTCCACTTGCAGCAAACAAGAGAAGAAGTTTTCAAGAACACATCCAAATTGTAGGAGAAGATAAAGAAAATTTATGATAGAAAAGCAAAGGCAGATAAATTTCAGTTGGATGATGTGGTGCTGAAGTGGGATGCAAGGAATGAAGAGAAAGGTAAGCACGGAAAGTTCGAGAATCTTTGGAAAGGTCCTTTCAATGTTGCAGCATATAGGGGTCAGAATGCCTTTCTTCTGAAGGAAATGAATGGGGAAGATTGTCCAGGAGGGCCGATCAATGGTCGGCTGCTCAAGCGGTACCACTGCTGAGTTATTAACGTTGCTTCCACTATCATTGTAAATACCATTTTTATTTCAGTTTGGTTTTAGTATATCAAGATAGTTTTTGAGTCATTTCAATGTCAAGTTTGATTCAGTTTTTGGTCATTTTAATTTCATAAATGAGTCAGAGTCCTGTGTTGTTGTCGAAATGATGACTCCACAGCCCAATGGACGAAAGGCACCGTCTAGCTCTTCTAGGGATCTGCTATTCTTGGCACCTCCAAGGAGTTACCATCCCCCATTGGAGCCAATGTTAGAGTCGATCTGGTCAGTCCTCCGTCAAAGATCAAAACTCTTTATTCATTTCATTTTTAGGTGTCCCGCTCCATTCATTCAGCTGCATTCCACTAGGGGCATGCCATGATCTGACGGAGAAGGTCATGCTAGTCATCTCCCCTCATGTCTGGCTCCTGTTGGCTTAGGTCTTGTGTCAATAATCACCAAAGTCCATGACAGTCAAGGTCTGGTCCTTCAACGGACAAAGGTCATTTTTGGTCATTTGGTCTAGGAATTAAACAATTTGGTCTTTAATATGTCCAGTAAAGCCATGCAGGCCAGAGTGATGACCTTGCAAAGTAATGATCCGTAGAGTTTCATCGTCATATTGATAAACTTCGACTGTTCTTCAAAACTCTATTTTGAAGAAAAGTCAAACAGTGCTATTGATGACAAAATTTTCAAAAAGAGTCTTCAGTTGATTTCTACAGGTGCAGTCATGGTTTCCATGGCCAAATTCTCTGTCATGCAATCCCCGCAAAAAGTGTCGAAAATTTCATCATTTGAGCCAAAATTCAGAGAAAAAGTGAAAATCAGGGTTGTATTAAAGTCAGTGAAAAAGTGTCAAACAAGACATTAGAAAGGTGGGTTTTTTGAAAAAGCAAATTTAAAACATGACCTCCAAGCCTATATACACAAGTTTCCATCATAAATCCAAGTCATTATGCAATCAAAGAGCTTAGAGAAGCATTGCAAGGTCGTGGAGTGTGAAATCGCGTGATTTGGAGCAATTGGAGTAAGTTTCAGGGTGCGTGGTGCACACAGGCAGGGGCACGGCACACACAGAGCCCGCCCGCAGTGTTAATTTCTAACCAGCGTGGCGCACACACAGCGCGCGGTGCACTGGGCTTTGCGCGTGGCACACAGAGACAAAGCGCCCAGAACGTGCCAAAACTCCCTCAAATCTTTGGTGAAGCCCCTCTAATTGCAAGGTAGGCTCTCAAACTCACTTGTTCATCAAATTGGATAAAGATATGGTGGTTTTTATGCCCATGATTGAAATGAAACAAAAGTCTTAAAGCAACCACAAAAAGACACCAAGAAACCATCTTGCTAGGGTTGTGCCATTGTGTTGTTGTTGCCAAGGTTTTATTTTCCCTACCCTACCCCTGTTCCTTATTCCCTTATGCCATTTTTCCTATTGTCACTACCCTAATACTACCAAACTCATATTCCCTTCCCCTCCTCCTATTGTTCAATAAAAACCCCAAACCCTACCTTATTAAAACCCCAAACCCTAACCTATCAAAATACCCAAAATCCCTACAAATCCCTAAACAAAATTCTCCCTATAACCCCTATTCCCATTACATTATTCCCCTCCTAATACTCCCTTGTTTCATTGTTCCCCTTGGTGGCAGATATCGCAAACAACACCCAGCTTCACCATCATCAAAGGGGCAGCCTAAAATACAGTTTATAAACAGCAGTCATGGCATCTGAGGGTTCATTAGAGTATGAGGTGGAAACTCATAGTGATACAGCTTTAGGAGAACAAGCTCCCAGGAGACATCATAGGAGTCGCAAACATGTTAGGGATGATCCAAACACCCTCACTGAGTTGCAGGCATGCCCTCTTGCTATGTCATGTTTCCAGCACCTAGCATGTTTTGAATTTTGTCAGAGGGTGGCAAATGTTAGAGTTCATCATGAGTTGGCCCGTCTGTTTGTGCTTCACCTACATGGAGGTCAGTCTACCTTGGCCGGGGTCACCTTCACATTGACACCCGAAACTATATCAGTGGCAACAGGCATACCAAATGTTGGAGAACAGTGGCATAAGAAGAAAAAGGTGGATAGGCATCATTATGAGCCTTACATTAAGGCCAGTTGTCTGAGGTAGCTCACGAGAGTTTTCCCATTCAGATTTTTGAGAGATGAGTATGCTCCACTCATGAAATTGATCATGAAGTATTTCAGTTGCGAGGGGAGGTTTTCTCACCTTTATACCTATCACATCAGGTTGCTCATGCACTTTACCAGGGTGCGGATGATGAACCTCCCATTTTTCATTTGCGGGAACATAGAGAGGATGAAAAGTTTCATGCAACATAAGACCCCTCAGCAACAACTCAATAGTGTTTATCACTTTGCTCTTATCCGGATTTTGGTGGATCATCAGTTGGGATTGCAGGGCATTTCTTGGGAGGACTTCATCTCCCGTGACTTCTTCAGCACTCCACAGGTAGTATCAGAGGCAGAGCATGAGATAGGTGGTCCTTCTCATCAGTATGAGCGCCATGAGGCCGCTACTATGCCAGTATTCATCACCTATCAGAGAGGCAGTAGACATTTGTTTGCAGCGGCAAAGCGAGTGTTATCTCCACCCGGGGTGGAAGGGGCCTTGCTTCCTACATCGATGACACAGGAACAGGACAAAGGTAAGGAGCCCATGCATGATGAGGGGCCTTCAGGTGAGCCATCAGGTGAACGAGAGATAGAATTCGTTCTCCTTCATGATGATGAGACAGATACAGAACCTACAAATGCAGAGCTTGGAGAGATCATCTAGGAGAAGCAATCAGTGATTGAGGCCTTATCCCTTGACTTGGAGAGGGCTAAGTGGAACATGAAATACCTAGAGCAGAGAAACAAATAGCTAGAGGATCAGCAGGTGATTATGGAGCTGCAAAACATTCGTGAGCATTGCTAAGCTACTCAAAGGAGAAGAGTTGAGCTCACATCATTGGAGCAAGAGATCAATGAGGATCGGGAGGCCATCTCGAGAGCGTGAACATGCACTTGGAGAGGCTACTAGAAAAGGCTGATCAAGACCTTGCCTTGCTGAGACACATGGCTTATCATTACAGGACACGAAATATGAGTGCAAGGGCTCGGATAAGGAGCTTAAAGGCAAAATCGAGCAAAGCAACCAAAGAGGCAAAGGAGGAAAAAGAGGAAAAAGAGAAAGATCGACTTAGAATCTTGGCTAAGGCTTATTTGGAACAGCATAGCACCTCATAGAGGACCTCCAGCCCAAATTTCAAGGAATTTGGGGAAATTTTGGTCACATGACAAATTTTTGGGCAAAACACAGGTTTTTTCTCCCTGTGTGGCGCGACGCTAAAAATCGGGAGCTCCAAATGAAGAATCGTTTGTAGTTTTGGATTCATCATAGAAAATCACGACTACTGGTGCTTGGACGATAAATTTGGGTAAGATCTGAGTCTCCATGAGGTCAAAAAAACCCAAAAAATGGCCTCTCTGCCCCTTTTTTAACACACAGGAAGCAGTCTTGGGAGAATGAATATTTGGAGGGGCAAATGAGCACCAAATTCAGAAATTCCAGTTGGGTTAGAAAGAGGACAGGACAGGCTTTCGAACAAGCCCACTTGGTTACATTTTGGACACCTACAAGTTCCCCAAAATAGGCCCCAAAGTAGCACGGTGCACAGAGAAAATGGCGCGGCGCACAGAGGAAAAATTGCCAAATTTGCTTCCGTTTCGCAAAATTTCGATTCGTGACTTCTCCAGGTGGGCCCGCTCATCTCCACTTAGGTTTTTTGGCACCTAAGTCCACATTTAAAGTATTTTTTCCCCATATTGGCTTCTATCCAGGTGGCGAAGGAAGGCAAACGGTCACCCAATCCATTTGTCATGTTTGTAACGTTGCACCTGTAGCTGATGGTTGGCTCTTCATCTCCATTTTGTAATGATTCGAGTAACTACCCAACCCTTGGGCGTTCTATCTCTTCATGGCACATTCTATATATTGTATGTAAACCATTTGCAAAGGGTTGGTTGGCTTGTAACTTCTGGGAGACTGTGGGAAAGAAACTCTGTTTCTTCACTGTGTATTTTGACAGAGAATTAATGAAAGGCAACGGCTCTGTTTCATGAGATTCATGTGGTTGTGAGTGTAGTAAATGTGTCTCTTATGTTTTCATATGTATTTCGTTATGTTTTATAATTCAATTCATGTTCATTTCCAGTGAAATTTTCTGAGTTAGATAAGGTAGAATTCAATTTTATTGCTCTGCCTGAGGGAAAATTTCATGTTCAGTGTTCTTCTTCTGTTGAAAAGGATTCATGTTCCTATGCCCTTTTCACTCTCCTAAAAAATCTCTCCATTCCACATTATTTCAAACTAAATTGCTACACTTTCCGCCTGCCTTGCCTCACGATGTAATCTGTGCCTTCGTATTACATTCTCTGTTCTTTGCTGACCGTTGGTCCCATATCATCCTAGAAGCTTAGTCATTCATAAAATTGTTTCTTGTATCCCTATTCACTTACTAGCCTAAGATCAATACTTCATTGTAAGTCATCTCAGACCGTTTTTTGCTTATCTATTCACTGAGCGTGACTCAGAGAGAGCCCTCTCCTGTTCTGGTAGGGCTAGCTACCAGACTAAGCATGGTTTGTGGTTACCCTAAATCTTTCCTTCCTTCAGCCTAGGGCAGATTTAGGTGCTAAGAGAACACATACATGTAACTCTGTACCTACAAGAAAACTCTGTTGTAGCTACTAATCCTGATGACCCCTTGCACTTTCCTACTCTTCCTTTGCCTTCTTTCTTTAAAATTCCAAGTATGACACACACTCCAAGAGTGCTCCAAGAAAATTGTAAGTGCCCAAGAGTATGAGAGAGAGAGCGAGCTCCAAAACTGAACAGAAAAAATTCTGTGAACTGATTCTTAGAAGCCTTTTTATTAATGATGTCTCTATTTTCTTCATTTTCCATTATTTTCCTTCATTTTCCTCCTCACATGCAACCTATGACCTTTTGACCTTCCTTTTCTCCTAATTTCCATTATTTTCATAAACAAATGTGCTAAAAATGCCATTTTTCCTTTCCAAAGCCTTAGCCATTGCCTTTGCCAATTTCCTTAGCCACAATAAACCAAATGAACACCAACTAGGATGTTTTACCCAACATTCAATTTGGAATAAGTGTCCCAACCTTGGTTATTATTTTTCCTTTATTAACTTTTATTACATGGAATTTTCACCAGGGCTGTTACATATGCACTCATGACCTATAGTTTTTATATTTACCATCTGTTTAACGAAATGTGTACCATGTATTAGGTATGTCTTGGTCAATATATTTCTTGAGTATTGGTTGTTCAAACTTTTTATAATCATTGAATTCATTTTGGAAAGTTTTGGGCACTTCTGGGTAGTGGTTTGAAGGCTATCGTTGAAAAAGTGGCATAAAGCTTGTCACCACATGCATAGAAAAGGGGTATTTTGGTCATAATTGCACACAAGTAGGCTTATGGGTGCACTTGGAGCCTCATAATTGCATGCACAGTCTGTTATGGGTGTGGTTGGGATGTCAAGCTTGTGAAAGTGAGTTTCGACTTAGGGAATGATCACTAGGGTTGTTTGTCAAGTTGTTGAGTGATCTAATGTCATTGAGGTATGGTAGTATGTGTCTGGTTTGTAGGCCCCACTTCCACAACTGGAACTTGGAGGTCGGTTCATGTCATAGTAGCACTCATTTCATGTTTACCTTGAAGGGATTGTAAAAGTGGGTAAATGTGGGATGGGGTGGTTACAAGGTTGTATTAATGCGAGGTTTTAACATTGGACCTCCAGACAAATGTGATTTTTATGCATGCATGTCAGTTGTCTATGTGTTTTTTATGCATGCATTGTTATGGTTACGATTATGATATTTATGTAAGAATTGATATGCTTGTGATATTGTATCGTACTAATATGGATTGGATTGTGCAGATGTAATAGCCTCCTCTGAGATACGCTGAGGTATGATTTTGATTATGTCTCCTATTTGGTTTATCTGACATGATATGTTTGCGGGAAATAGAAGATCAACGATGAAGAGTAGAGTGGTGGACTATAGTTCACATGAAATAAATACATTTTTTTTAAACTCTTTTTTTTACATATATTTTTTTAAACGCAAAATTTTTATTTTTATTTTTCTAATTTTTTTTTTCAACTCTAAATTTTTTATTTTCAATTCTCTCTCTCTCTCTCTCTCTCTCTCTATATATATATATATATATATAATATAAGGTTGTAGTTTATATATACTATGTAGTTATATATATATAAGGTTATAGTTTGTATATACTCTGTAGTTATATAAACTTTGTTTATATATATATTAAAAAACTTAATTAACAAACCGATGGGTGTATGACCAATAGTCGCGGCGTATTAGTGGGGAGTTTTTATGGAGTTTCCAAATAATAAACAATTTTGTCTCAAGGTTGACGGAGACCATTAAAAGTTGAGACCCACATCTGATCACATCGTACACATGCACGAGAGGACTCTCTATAAATTTTGGCACAGCTACCATCCACACCCGTGGCTCTTGCTGCATGCTGAAAACCAATGTCATGGTTACCCCCCCATTTCTGTCTTGTACAACTAGAGTGTAAAAATAACCGTCGCAAAAAATTATTTTTTATATGCACATGCACTAGAAAATTTCCCACAATCCTCCATGATTTTGTAGAGGAACCATATATTTCAATGCTAGCTACGTTTGTGTCACGGGAAAACCTAATTATGACCACATTGTAGATACCTGTTCCATCGATATTGTTGGTATCTTGGCCTTCGAAGATGCCATACTTATGGATTGTTACAATGGATAGGGAAGGGGGAAGTTTGAGGAACCTTTCCACGAAAGGATTAAATATAAAGATGGAAGCACGTAATACTCCAAGCCAGAATAACAATATTCTCCCTCCAGCAGATCCTCCTAGAGACACGTCACCATTTAGGAAGGAAAGGGAGAAACAGACCTTCCAAGTCTGCGTGTAGAAGCAATAAGCGTAACATAGCTGTGAGTGGCCCTGGTGCAACAAAAGTAGCCATGGGTTCCTGTTAATCGGAGCCTTAACCCAAAGCCCACTCAGGAATTTGTTGGATGAAAAGAGGTCGTTCCATTCCATGCACACCTTCTGATATACAGTAAGGCATTCTGCAGGCAGCCAAGCCAAAGCTTCCTCTTGCAAATCCTGAGGCAACCCATTCCACCACGCATCGTCGGCAGAACCTGAGCAGTCCTCCTCCCGGTTTGCCATTTCAGCTGTCAATACAATTTTGACAAGTTGGGCCTCGACAAAGAATAGAGGAATACAATCATTAAAGGCCTCCCCAAGAGGCACTTTGGAAGGAATTAAGTTTGCAAGAGGTTGACCAAGCTTCAAAACACCTTCCTTGAGATTCTCTTTGTCTTCTTCAAAGTCAGTGTTATATTCATGATTGAATTGAAGAAGTTACTTTTCATGTTCTTTTAAAAAATCCAAAAATTTAGGATCCTTCTGTTTAAGTATCGCTAACTATTTCTTGTGCTCATCAATCTTTAACTGCAGTGTCTTAGTTTGGCCTTACAAAGCATTACCAACATCATCTTCTTTTTCTGAATTATCTTCTACAAATTCACTTCTAAATATATCTAAGAAGTCATTCTCTTCCTCCCAGGGTAGACCACTCCTTTCTGAGACTGTGTCCTCAATGGGAGTATCATCTTCAGTGCCTTGTTCTTCCATCTTGACTTTTTCCATAGTTGCAGCATCTTCAACCTTACCATCTGAAATTTTGGCTCCAAAATATTCTACAACACTCTCATCCATATCAAAATTAACTTCATCAGAATCATTATCTTGATATAGAGCATCCTTATTCACATCAAGATCATCTTTATATGAATCCTCATCTTGATATGTATGCACTTCATCGGAATCATTATCGAGATCATTTTCCTTGTTATCATTTTCCTTTCGACATGCTTTAACTTCTGCAATTGATTTTTCTAAACGCTGAAATGCTTCTTGAATTTCACTAAACTTCTCCATAGATTCAGGATGTGAACATAATGGTGCATTGTGTGGTGAACAATGTTCAAAGACTTGCATCATTATATTGTGCACCATGGCTCTGATACCACTGAAGCATAAAAACTATTACTGAAGTATGAAAACTGATAGCTTGTAGGCTTGAATGTAAAAATACACAAAAGGTATATAATAATAATAATAATTTATTATATAAAAAAATTGTACAAGTGATGAATGTTACAATGAGGGCCCTCATTTATATACTTAAGCAGGTGTCCTTTCCTGAATGGGCATGTCTATTAGACATTCCTTTTCACATAACTTAATGACTATTTAACCTAATTAATATTTGATTATTTAATATTTATATTTATTTTGTTTATTTACTTGTTATGAATTATATCCATAATAGAGTTTCATGTCAAGCCATATTCAGGCCACCCAGGATACCAGAAGACTTTGACAGCTATTAAGAAGTTCTATCATTGGCCAGACTTGAAGAAAAAGGTGGTTGAGTTTGTTGCAAAGCGTTTGGACTGTCAACGGGTGAAATATGAATGTAAGCATCCAGCTAGTCTATTGCAGCCTATTCTAATTCCAGGATGGAAATGGGATGTCATTTCCATCGAATTCAATACAGGTTTTCTGATTACATCGAGGCAAAATGATTCCATGATGGTTGTGTTTGAGCAAGGTAGCTCACTTCATTGTAGTGAAGTATACTAATTCAACTAGTGAGGTAGCGTAGATCTTCATCAAGGAGATAGTGAGATTTTATGGTGTTCCAAAGAAGATCATATCAGACGATATGCCAAATTCACTTCCAATTTTTGGAAGGAGTTGTTTGTAGGCTTGGGGACAAAGTTAGCTTTCGGTACAACTTATCATCCATAGGAAAATGGATAGATAGAGAGGATTAACATGATTTTTGAGGATATTTTGAGGAGATATGTCATGCATCAATAGACGAAGTGGGAGGAGTATCTTCTAGTGGTAGAGTTTGCATATAATAATGGGCATCAAGAATCCTTAAAGATGAGTCCATTTGAGGCTCTCTATGGGTAGAGTTGCAATACTCCTATCAGTTGGAATGATCCAGTAAACAGGGTGATGATTGGACCAGCTACGTTGGCTAAGATGGGGCAGGAGATGTAGGTTATTAGAAGGAATTTAAAGACAACACAGGACATGAAAAAGAGTTATGCAAATCAATATAGAGCGTTCAAGGAGTTTCAGGTTAGAGAGCATGTGTATTTGTGAATCAAGCCCAAGAGGAGCTCCTTGAGGATCAGGTCATGTTCCAAGATGGCACCTTGCTATTGTGGGGCTTTTGAGATCCCAGAGAGGATTGGAACCGTGGCATACATACTTGCACTACCACCAACAGTGAAATTTCATGATGTTTTCCATGTTTCATTGCTTAAGAGATATGTGCAAGATGTTGATGATGTGTTTGATTAGTTTGTATTGTAGGTGGAACTAGAGGGAGAGTTATAACCAGAGTCATAATACATATTGCATCAAAAACAACTCATGATCCAAAACCGAGCAATAGAGCTGGTTAAAGTGCATTGGAAGCACTTTGGGCCCGATGAAGCTACATGGGAGATGGTTGATCAGATGTGGGTTTTGTATCCTTCCTTGTTTACTAGTTGAGCATTTGTGTTTAGTATATATATATATATATATATATATATATATATATATATATACCACATCGAGTTGTTTTATAAAGCTCCAATAAGCGGCATGTTTGTCATGTTTTTAATATTGGTCATGGTTTTCAGCAGTTATTTATTGTAAATATTGCATCGAGTTGTATTATAAAGCTCCATAGGTAGTGTGTTTTGTTGGTCATAAGTGTCATTAAAAACCGAGGATGGTTTTCCCCTAAGGGGGAGGATTTTGTAACAACCCTTGGTTTATTTTCCATGTAAATAAAATTAAAACAAGGTCATGGGACACACATTCCAGGCTGAATGGTGGGAAAACATTATAGTGGGAATCATGTATTGTTTAATAATGGCTATGTAAATTGGCAAAGGCATTGGTAAAGGGAAAGATGCAATAAATGGAAATCTAATATAAGAAATAAAGGAAAATAAGAGAAAAGGAAGATGAAGAGACACAAATATGCATGTAAGGGAAATCAGAGAGAAAATGAGGAAAATGAAAGAAAAAGGAGGCATCAATGATAAAAGGGAATCAAATAAATAGTTCACATCTTTTGTTAGTTTAGCTTTTGTCTCTCTTCTTCCATACTCTTATACTCTTGCACACTTAGAGAATTCTTGGAGCATCCTAACATATACTTGGATCTAGAGAAAGGAAAAAAGCAAAGGAATTGGTGGGCAGTAGAAAAGAAGGTTCGATTAACAACTAAAAAGGAGCACATTACAGGTAACAGGTTGCATGTGTGGTTTCCTTGTTGATAGTTCGTTGCATGGTACTTGCATGTGGTTCTTTGGTTATTTTGTTATTATTGGCATGGGATTTTCCTGGATTAATAGTGGTTTTAACCTTGCCTTTCCATTTCCTAGATAACCATGGTGTTGTGGGTGCCTTATGTTGGTTTAAGCTTTGGATGGCTAGTAGAATTTAGATCTTGGTGAGGTGGTCTCTGGAAAATCCCAAGGGTCAAGGGTGGAGATGGGATTTCTCCTGGAACTGTTGATGGATGGGTGGAGATGGGAAAATTCCTCTATATGTGGTGAAGAAAGTTAGAGGCATCCAAGCTTGTTTTGATGTTAGTGATTTCTGGACCGATTTAGGTGAAATCACTGTGGTTGAGGGTTGAGGTGGTTTGGCCTTTGGAAGCCTTGGTTGGTTCAATTTTTGTTTAACCCATATGATCCCACATTCATGATTGGAATATGGAACAGCGGTGAATGGCTGAGAGAGAGATTTGGTTCATCCCAATCTATGGTCAGGTGGTATGTGGAAGTCCCTGACTTGGTTGGCATTTTCATATGTTAATATAAGTTATTTTCTTATTGTGATCAATGAGCACTTGTATTGGTTATTATGTTGATCTCATGGATGATTTGTCATGAATTTTATTTCGGTTATATTCTAGTTATATGCATGGTTATATATGTACTCTTACTATGAATCTTGCTCATGATTTGACAATTGATTGAATGATTGATGAATTCTTGGGTTAACAAGTTTTTTTCCATGTAAGACCCTCTTCCCACATATACCCAAGTAACCATGCCAACTGGGTTAAACATACGACGAGAGGCTAATACGATTGGATTTGACCTCCTATGTGACCTTAAGGAAGTGGAATTGATGGAAACATAGCACACGGACATTCAACATCAGCTTCATGACCCTCTGGAACCAATCCAACACTTCAGACAGCTTGCCCTTGGGTCCTACTGAAGTTTTGATCAACTTAAGACTCATTCACTCTCATGCTATAGGCATGACAATGTCCAAAAACCCAGAGTTTCTCTCACAGGCTTTTCTGCAAGCGTCCATAGACTCATTTTTCCAGTTCTATGTCAATGTCCCCGAGATTTGAGCCACTTTTTCAGGCCCAGAGCCCAGGTCACTTCCTAGAATGGAGTAATAAATTAGGAGTAGTAAAAGAGTAGGAAACAATGATGCAAAAGAAATAATTTAAACAAGACCATAATCAGACCCCTACTAGCCATGACAGGTATTTCGTCAAACATGTTGCAAGAATGTAATCTATAGGTGTAACCAACAGAATTAAACATAGGGATCTTGTACTTATCTAAGAATCACTAAGAACCATTGTTCCCTCATGTCATTTGCTGTGTTACCATATTAGACTATAGATACATTATCAATTCATTTATAAGTGAAAACATGTTGAGAGCCATACAAACATAGTTACTGATCAAACGAGAAAATGACCTAGTACCCATTTTTTTGAGGTAGCAAAAAATCACTCGATTTTGAAAAATGGTGATTCAGAATACACCTTTTTTTTTGGAGCATATTTTTGCCACTTTAATTTTTTTTATGTATCAAGTATGAACAATTTTTTTAAATGTTAGTGATTTTCATGCTGATTTTGAAAAGTGTTGATGCAACATCAACACATTTTTTTAGAGGGCTTATTTTTGACACTTTAAATTTTTTATGTATCAAGTGTGAACATTTTTTTTTTGTTAGTGATTTTCATCTTGATTTTGAAAAGTGTTGATGAGCATCAACCCTTTTTTTTTAAGGGCTTAGTTTTTACGCTTAAAATTTTCTAATGAATTAAGTGTGGATAATTTTTTTTAAATGTTGGTGATTTTCGTGTTAGAAATAAAACATAAAAATAAAAATAAAAAATAAAAACATGACAAAAGAAATCAAATACAAAAAATATATAAAAAAAGGAAAAACCAAAAACCTATAAAAAGGTAAAAATAAAACATAAAACATAAAACATAAAAATGTGACAAAAATAAAAATAATAAAAGCATATTAGTAATAAAATATAAAAATATATAAAAGAATTAAAACATAACCAAAAAAAAAAAACATAAAAATAAAAATAATAAAACATGACAAAAAAAAAAAAAAAAAACATAAAACATGTTAGTAATAAAACATAAAAATAAAAATAAAAAAAACATGACAAAAAAAATCAAATACAAAAAAATATATAAAAAGAGGAAAGAAAAAAAACAAAAAACCTATAAAAATGTTAAAAAACAAAACAAAACAAAATTAACTCATAAAAATAAAAAAATTGAATAAAAAATTAACGAAAAAAACGAAAAATAAATAAAAAAAATCAAAAAATAAATTTAAAAAAAATGAAAATTTTTCAAGATATATATATATATATATATATATATATATATATATATATATATATATATATATATATATAATTTAAAGAAAAACAAATTTAACCACAAAAAAATCTAAAAACATTTTTTTTTAAATTAAAAAACAAATAAAAAAGAAAAACCTCATTAGAAAAAAAAAAACTTAAAATAATTACCAAAAAAAATTAAAATAAAAAACAATTAAGAAAAAAAATAAAAAATAAAAGAATTAATTAAAATAAAAAATAAAAAATATTTAAATTAAATAATTTAAATAAACAAAATTAAAAATAAAAGATAAAATAAAATAAAGAAATAACATTAAAAAAATAAATAAATAAATAAAAATTATAAAACTTATAAAACAAAATTTCAAATTAAAGCATTAAAAAGAAATCAAAACAAATTAAAAAAAATTAAATTAAATTAAAATTAAAAAAAATTAAATTTAAAAATTGTAAACAAAACATTAAAAAGTTTATAAAATAAAAAATAAAAAAAAAACAAAAAAAGCAAAATAGCCCTAATCTACCCCATCCTCCGTCCTCCCCTTACCCCCCTTCCCACTCCCACTGCCCTCTCGACACTTGGCCCTCCCCCCAACCGACCCCTCCCCTCCCCTCTCGCCTTCTTCCCCCCTTGCCCCTACCCTCTCCCCTCCTGTCCCTCACCACCCTCCCCTCACCGCCTTCCCTGTCTCCCCTCCCGAACCTCACCACCCCCCCTACCATTCTCCCCCCCTCGCCCATCCCCTCCCCCATCCCGACCCTCACCACCCTCGCCTCTCCCCTCCTTACCGCTCACCACCCTCTCCTCCCCTCCCCTCCTCGCCCCCCCGAGCCTCTCTCACCACCCTCCCCTCCCCGCCCTCGCCGACCCCTGCTCACCACCCTCCCCTCCTTGCCCGAGCCCCCAGCCAGCAACCAAGAGGCCACAAGCCGATTCCCGAAATCGACCTGCAGCCTCTTGGGCATTGGCTGGGGTCCCGAGCAGGGAGGGAAGGGGGGTGAGCGAGGGTCGGGGGGGCAGGGGAGAGGGGAGGGGTGAAGGAGGGAAGGGGGGGGGGGGGTCGAGGATGGGAGCGATCGGGTGGGGGGAGGGCTGAGGGTGGGGAGGGGATGG
This sequence comes from Pinus tabuliformis, assembly GCA_031772625.1. NCBI lineage: Eukaryota > Viridiplantae > Streptophyta > Pinopsida > Pinales > Pinaceae > Pinus > Pinus tabuliformis. Next base: position 1,354,736,271 of record CM062816.1, on the reverse strand, counting down.
GAGATGGGAGGTGTAAGGACCTGCGGTCTGTGCGACGAGCAGGGCGACTCCACCGTGCGAAGGACTTGTAAAAAAATGTAAAGTGAACGAGCCAAGGACGAGTTTATAAGGTGTTGGGTGAGTTGAGGGGGCGGTCCCATGAGTTGGGTGGGTCGATCCTCCTCCAGGGCGAGACAACACATTGTGAACGAGTCAGCTGGGCGTTGGGCATGGGTCGGTCGGGTGACACACCCACTACCCACTCATATATATTGGCATGCGTTTGTGGAGGCAAAGGCATCGATCATCATTTGATCAACACAAGTTCGATCAAGGAGTTTTGCGATGTGCGAATGAGCCCGTACGATGAACAAAACTCGGGTGAGAAACTCGTGTAGAAAAGTCAGGTGAGAAACTCGTGCAAAAAAGTTGGGTGAGAAACTCGTGTACAAAAGTCGGGTGAGAAACTCGTGCAAAAAATTCGGGTGAGAAACTCGTGCAGAAAAGTCGGGTGAGAAACTAGTGCAAAAAAGTTGGGTGAGAAACTCGTGCAGAAAACTCGGGTGAGGTCGTCAGGCAGAAAACTGGGTGAAGGCGTTTGGGCGAACTGGGTGAGGTCGTTTGGGCGAACTCGGGCGAAGTCATCGAGCAACCTGGGTGAAGGCGTTCGGGCAAGCCGGGTGAGGTCGTTCGGGCGAATTTGGGTGAAGTTGTCGGGCGACCCGGGTGAAGGTCATTCGAGCGAATCGGGTGAGGTCGTTCGGGCAGACTTGGGTGAAGTCATCGAGCGACCCGGGTGAAGTCATTCAGGCGCGTTCGGGTGAAGTCGTCGGGCGATCCGGGTGAAGTCATGTGGTGACTCGGGTGAAGTCGTTTGGGTGAAGGCATTCGAGCGGACTCGGGTGGCGTCATGCGAAGGTGTGGGTGGATGTGCGGATGAGCAATCGGGAAAAGGCGCATCGTGCATGCCAAAACGAAGGTTGGAACTGAAGGTCGTGAATGAGAGTCGGGCAGGCAGGGCTGTGTGTGGTCCACCGAATGGACGTCAAGTAGGATAGCATGATTTAGGCATTTGCTGAACAAAAGGAGAGTGAATCGGGTGATGACATACGACGAGGTGAACGAAGGGTTGGTGAGTTGTGCAGTGACCTTGTGGAGGTGCCAACGAGCTAGGCAACCGAGTTTGCCGAAGTTGGAAATTTGGTTAATTGTAAATTTGGGGTTTCCTAAGATTTAGCTTATACTTTGTAAAAGTGGAAAATTATATATATTGATATAGGGCAGACTCATATTGCAGGGAGTTGCCCCTCCCTTTATACTGTTGTGCAATTGTATATGTGTTAATTGTTGTTGATGATGAATATGTATGGGTTTTCATCTGTATAAAGGACAAAGATAATACTTGGTAACGAAAAATAAACTAAGTACGAATATTAGGCATAGTCCATGAACATAAGTATTGTTGAAAAGAAAGTGTTCGGTGGTGCCGCACCTTGCTATAGTGCAGTTGGAAGATTACCGCCAGTGTAGGGGCGTGACAAGTGGAATCAGAGCTAGTGTATGACAAAGAAGCTGATACACACTTTCACTTCGTGACAAGTGGTATCAGAGCTGATTCAGGTGAAGTGCAAGTGAAGGAAGCTGATCTCACCAACAGGTGGAATCAAGAGCTGGTTCAATTTTGCCAAGAACCTGGTGAATGGTGAAGAAATCTGAACAAGTGATTCAGGTTGCAGGAAAGTGGATGGCCAAGATGGTAGAAGAACCTATGGTAGGTGAATCTAGCCATGATGCAGGTGAAGCTTTCCGATACAAGGTATTGGAACAGATGAGCAGATGGAGTTCTGAATGGGCTTCAATGAAGGCCGAGAACATGATGATTCGAGAAGGTTGTTTGAAGATCAAAGAAGAACTTGAAGAACTCAAGGGCCAATACGGGGATGTTGCAGATGTGACAACGATGGAGGATGAACTTGAGATTGATCAAGTTGGACCAGGATCGTGTAGTTTGCAGACATGGATGGATGAGGATACTCACATGGAGGAGCCTCATGATGATGATGTAAGTACTATTGATACTTGTGTTTCACTTAAGCATTTGGTAGATGAACCGTATGCAGGGAAGAGCAAAGTCAGTTTGTCGATGCAAGGGAACATCTTACCATGGATGTCTATGATGAGACCTTGTATGGAGAAGCAAGGATTATTGATTGTTGCAGGACTTGTTGGGGTTGTTTGTGACCTTATGGTAGAAGGTGCAAAGGCCCATGACAAGGGAGGAGCATGATGATCGTTGTGGAGGATTGGGTCATGCTTTAGCCACATGGAGAATTGGCTAAGTGCCCGGCATGACTCATGGACAGATTGGAGGGCACACACTTGGGTATGAAGATACTTAGGTGGAATTCTCATGGCCGAGACCAAGAGCAAGTCTTGGTGGAACCTTTAGTGGGGGAGCTATGGTGGAAGAGACTCACGTGATGATGATATGGTTGGGTGACTGAGTTCACTAGATCGAAGATTGTAGAATTGGATGGGGATGACCGATTGTTGTGATGGGTCTACTTAGTTGGACTACATGGGCAACTTAGTCATGGACATTAGGTTGGAGCTATGGAGCATGGTAGTCTTATGCAGGGAAATTATGCAGGAGCACTTGTAGAGGTGTCATTTATGGGCATCCAATGAGGAGTGCCAAGGTAGGGATGTTGTGCAGGTGGATTTGCTGGTGTGACATGGAGATGTTTTACTTATGAGCCGATGGAGAGGTTGTGCACTCTTGTACAACAAGGCCATGGACTTGGATGGAGTTGTGAGCAGACTATGGAGCATTCCTACTACATGGAGAGCTGAGGCATCTTGCAGAGACCTTTGGGCCAAGACTTGTATGCTTGCTAGAGTGTTGGTTGGAGATGACTCATGGAGCTCATGATGACATGAGGTTGTGACTTTTGAGGACTTCATATATGGTGGACTTGGAGGATCTGATGCATTGAGGAGCTGAGGTTAGAGACTTTGATGCAGGATGGGGTGCATACTTTCGAGTACATGTATGGGTGTGGCTTGGAAGAGTGACTTGATGTGGAGGATCGATATGAGACACTTTGGAGTGATGGAGTTACAACGATGATGATGCCTTGGTGGCAACACTTGGGCATGGGTTGAGCTGAGACTTAACCACTTTGACACATGGGAGCTGATTGATCTATGATCATGGGCAGCACATGGATAGATGAGACAGGTGTATACTTGTTTCTATGGCAGACTTGAGGGATGGCACATACAGATATGATGGAGGTTGCTTCATGGACCTGGATGTGGCACATCAAGAGTCGGAGTTTGATGAGATGATCTCTTCACTTTGAGGAGATGGATGTTTTGCAGATGGATGATGATGTTGGGATAGATGTGGCTGATTTCATGCAGCACATTGACACCAAACATCATGGACAACATGTTGCAGATGAGATGGAGACTACTTCATGGACCTGAGCATGGCTTACACTTATATGGAGATGGATTCTTGATCGAGTTGAGGATGTGATAGGATGTTCTGAGAAAATATTGATGATGGCATAAGGACGTGCATTCTTATGATTTGAGCAGACAGTTGGATTGGCCACCCGACTAGTTCGAATCATGAGGTCTGGAAGTGTGCAGAGATGTGTTAGCATTTGTTGGAGTATCATGGCAGTAGTTCACATGATGACGATACATGATGAGATCGGCACGATATGTTGCAGGAAGCATGTAGCTTGAGATGGAGGGGCCAGCCTTTCACGATGGGGAGCAACATGTGGATGTTGTGACAGGGCGGTTGATGATCATGGATTGAGATGATTTTCTGATATATGACATACCTATGGGGTGTATGCCTTGGTATGGAGATCTTGGTGACAGATGGTTGCTAAGATGAGATATTGTTGAGGATGACAATGATTTCACGTGGGGGAGGATGTAAGAACCTACAGTCCGTGTGACGGGCAGGGCAACTCCACCGTGCGAAGGACTTGTAAAAAAATGCAAAGTGAACGAGCCAAGGACGAGTTTATAAGGTGTTGGGTGAGTTGAGGGGGCGGTCCCATGAGTTGGGCGGGCTGACCCTCCTCCAGGGCGAGACAACACATTGTGAGTGAGTTGGTTGGGCATTGGGCATGGGTTGGCCGGGTGACACACCCGCCACCCACTCATATATATTGGCGTGCTTTTGTGGAGGCAAAGGCATTGATCATCATTCGATCAACACAAGTTCGATCAAGGAGTTCTACGGTGTGCGGATGAGCTCGCGCGACGGGCAAAACTCGGGTGAGAAACTCGTGTAGAAAAGTCAGGTGAGAAACTCATGTAGAAAAGTCGGGTGAGAAACTCATGCAGAAAACTTAGGCGAGGTCATCAGGCAGAAAACTTGGGTGAAGGCGTTCAGGTGAACCGGGTGAGGTCGTTCGGGTGAACTTGGGCAAAGTCGTCGGGCAACCCGAGTGAAGGCGTTCGGGCGAGCCAGGCGAGGTCGTTCGGGTGGACTCGGGTGAAGTCGTCGGGCAACCCGGGTGAAGGTCGTTTGAGCAAATCGGGTGAGGTCATTTGGGCAGACTCGGGTGAAGTCGTCGGGTGACCCGGGTGAAGTCGTTCGGGCGAGTTCGGGTGAAGTCGTCGAGCGACCCGGGTGAAGTCATGTGGCAACTCGGGTGAAGTCATTTGGGTGAACGAGTTCAGGTGAAGGCGTTCGGGTGGACTCAGGTGAGTCGTGTGATGGTGACTCGAGTGAGTCGTGCGAAGGCATGGGTGGACGTGCGGACAAGCGACCGGACAAGGGCACGCTATGCACGCCAAAACGAAGGTTGGAACTAAAGGTCGTGAACGAGAGTCGGGCAGGCGGGATTGTGTGTGGTCCACCGAATAGAGGTCAGGCAAGATAGCATGATTTGGGCATTTGCTGAACAAACAGAGAGCGAATCAGGTGAAGACATACGACAAGGTGAACAAAGGGTTGGTGAGTCATGTGGCGACCATGTGGAGGCGTCGACGAGTTGGGCAACCTAGTTTGCCAAAGTTGGAAATTTGGTTAAGTGTAAATTTGGGGTTTCCCAAGATTTAGCTTATACTTTGTGAAAGTGGAAAATTATATATATTGATACCGGGCATACTCATATTGCAGGGAGTTGCCCCTCCCTTTATACTGTTGTGCAATTGTATGTGTTAATTGCTATTGATGATGAATATGTATGGGTTTTCATCTGCATAAAGGACAAAGATAATACTTGGTAACGAAAAATAAACTAAGTATAAATGTTAGGTGTAGTCCATGAACATAAGTATTGGTGAAAAGAAAGTGCTCGGTGGTGCCGCACCTTGCTATAGTGCGGTTGGAAGATTACCACCAGTGTAGGGGTGTGACAAGAGGGGTTGGGGAGGGGTGGAAACGGGTAGGGGAGCGACCGAGCTTGGGGAGGATCAAGGGTGGGGAGGGACAAGAGATGGGAGGGATCGAGGAAGGGGGGTGAGGAGAGGGGAGGGTCGGGGAGGTGGGGTGTGGAGAGGAGAGGGTTGGAGCTGAGTAGGGTAGGGTTTTTTTTTTAATTGCGTTTTTTTTAAATGTTTTTTTTTAATTGTGTGTGTGTGTGTTTTTTTTTAAACTAATTGTTTTTATTTACTTATTAAATTTAATTTTTTTAAGTTTTAATTTAATTTTTTTAATTTGTTTTGATCTTTTGAATTTTTGAATTTTATTTAAATATGGTTTGAAAAAGAAAAAGAAAAAATTATAATTTTTATAATTCTTTTATTTTTAGTTGTTTTGAATTTTTGTTTTATTTTAGTTTTTGTTATTTTTTTATGTTATTTCTTTATTTTTATAATTTTAATTTAAAAAAATAATTCTTACATTTTTATTTTAATTTATCTCTTATTTTTAATTTTGTTTATTTAATTTATTTAATTTTAAATTTATTTTTTTTTAATTATTTTAAGTTTTTGTTTGTTTTTTTTTTGAACTTATAAAAAAAATAATATATATATATATATATATAGATATATATTGTTTTTAGATTTTTTTTGGTTCAATTTGTTTTTTTGAAAAAAAAAAATCATTTTTTAATTAATTTTTTGATATTTTTTTTTAATTTATTTTTATGTTTTTCCGTTAATCTTTTATTCAATTTTTTTTATTTTTACGAGTTAATTTTGGTTTTTTTTTTACATTTTTATAGGTTTTTTGTTTTTTCCTTTTTTATATACTTTTTTGTATTTGATTTTTTTTTTTGGTCATGTCATTTTTTATTTTTATTTTTAATGTTTTATTACAAACATGTTTTTATTATTTTTATTTTAGTGATGTTTTGTGTTGTATTTTTATGTTTTATGTTTTTGTTTACATTTTTATAGGTTTTTTTTTTTCTTTAAGTTTTTAATTTTTTATTTATTTGGTTTTTATTTGGTTTTTATTTTATTTTACTCTTTTTTTCTTTGTTTTTTAAATTTTACATGGTATGGTTTGTTTTTCTTTTACATTTCATAGTTTTTTTAATGTCATTACTATATATTTTTTATATTTGATTTTTTTTGTCATGTTCTTTTTATGTTTTATTACTTGTTATTATTTTTTATTGTTATTTTTTTTCAATATTTGAATTTTTTGTTTTCTTTTGTATTTTTGTGTTTTTTTTTATTGTTTTTTTTCAATATTTGAATTTTTGTTTTCTTATGTATCTTTCATTTATATATATATATATTTTGTAGGGTCCGTGTCGATGCTTGTCTGGCAACCCGATCCCATTATGTGCAATTTGATAGTTGATTTTAAATTTTTCATTATAATGAATCGAGACTGCCCCACAATGTGTTAATTTCATGGTTGGTCTTTAGGTTTTCATTACAATGGGTTGAGCTCACCTACACTGCATGTCAATTTGATAGTTGATTTTTAATTTTTTTTTGCAATGTATCAAGTTGTCTTATGCTAAGATTTCAAAATCGCTATACATTTAGCATTTAAAAAAAATTACTCTTGGTATAATAACTCTTTCATTCAGGTGTTCATTTTTAAAGTTTTTTTAGTCATAAAATTTTTCTATAATGTCATGCTTGAAATATTTTGAAAATTTAAAATTGTTTTGTAGTCATAATCTTTGGTTTTAATTCCACGGTTGAAAAATTGTCAAGATTCTAATGTTTTTCTAAGTCATGATATTTTATCTTTAATGATATGGTTGAAAACAGTTATAAATATTTTTTCTTAGCACCATGCCTGAAAATAGTTGGAATTTTAAGGTTTTTCAAAGAAGTGATATTTAAAATTTAATGTCATGCTTCAAAATCGTTGGAATTTTAAGGTTTTCAAAGACGTGATATTTTATCGTTAATTTCATGCTTGAAAATCATTATAAATTTAATGTTTTTCAGAGTGATGATACTTTATTTTTAACGTCATTATTAAAAAAATGTTGAAATGTACCCTGAAAAGAAAAAAAATTATCCCGATATCAACACTTTTCGATTTCAAGGTGTTTTTTGCACCAAACAAAATGGCTATTATTGTTTTTTACTGTTATTTTTAAAAAAAATTGAAAATTTACTCTGAAAAAAAATAGTGATGCAGAATCAATACTTTTTTATTTTTGGTTTGTTTTTTCAAGTTTCTTTGGGATTTTTGGGCTCAAGTACCCATTTTGAAGTAATAGTTCCCGTTTGATTGGTAACTATGTTTACATAGCTATTGTCATAAAACACACATATAACTAGCATAATAACAACAAAAATACTCACGAAAGTACAACCATATAGACCGCATATAATCCATAAAAATGCTCATAGAAATTTAAGGAGAAATAACCTTTCATTAATGATGCGAAAACCAAACCCGGGATGGGACTTCCAAATTCCACCCAGCCATAAAATGGCTGAGCCAAATCTCTCTTCAGCCATTCCACCCTGACATATTCCAAGCATAAATGTGGGACTCAAACCAAAAGAACCAACGAGGGCATACTGAGGCTAAACCACCTCACCCTCATCAAGAGAAACCAGGCTTTACCGTAATCCATCTTGGATCACTAGGCCAACACAATGAACACATCATAACAAGATTTACCGTGATCTCCACCCAATCACTAGGCCAAACAAGCATGGATGCCACCAGATTTCTCCACCTACACTGTGAGGAATTTTCCTATCTCCTAATCTCTCAGGCTTTACTGCAATCCAAAATCAAATCACTAGGCCCTAAACTGGGACCCACTCTCCAGGCTTTACCACGTATCCCAAAAACAGGATTACTAGGCCCTATGGAGAGCAAACCACCTCTTGGCTTTACTCTATATTCTGTCATTTACCGGCAAGGATTCCTAGGCCCACCGAGGCAACACAATCTTGGCTTTACTGCAACCCACAGTCTGTCTCAAGAGTCACTAGGCTAGTGGCTTTACCGTGATCCATAATCTAGTTTAAGGACCACTAGGCCATGTGATATGTCATTTGGTTATCCACCCCACTCAGCTTCAAATCCATCCGACAATCCATCTCAATCAAAACATGAGAACCCCATCACACCATGGCTTTCCAAAAATGGCAAGGCTAGGCTAAAAACACTGTTACACCTGGAAAAACTCATGCCACAACAACAAAAGAACCACATGCAATACCATGCATGCCAAATCTAGCAAGGAAAATACACATGCAAATCGATACCAGCAATGAATCCTTTTGTAGCTACTTGATCCTACCTTTCCTTGCTTGATCATTGCTTCCTCTTTCCTTCTTTGCCTTTCTTGATCCAATGAAAAAATGCTCCAAGAAAACTCTAAGTGTCCAAGAGTGAGAGAAAATAAAGGGAGAGATCCAAAACTCAAGCGGAAAAAGGTTACCAATTGATCCTCATAAGCCTTTTTATGAATGAGGCCTCTATTTTCTTCATTTTCCATTATTTTCCATTATTTTCCTTCAATTTCCTCCTCACATGCAACTTGTGACCTTTCACCTCCCTTTTCTCCTAGTTTCCATTATTCTCATAAATAAATGTGCCAAAATTCCATTTTGCCTTTCCAAAGCCTTCACCATTGCCTTTGCTAATTTCCTTAGCCATAAAAAAACGAATGAACACCCCCTAGTATGTCTTGCCCAACATTCAACTTGGAATAAGTGTCCCATTGACCGTGGTTACTATTTTCTCCTTTATTAACTTTTATTACATAGAATTTTCACCAGGGTTGTTGCAAAACCCTCCCCCTTGGGGAACACCGTCCTCAATGTTAGACCACACCAATACCTCAGCAAAACCATTGAAAATCAAACATAATGCCCATGGAGCTTTATAACATAGCTCAATGTAGTATTCACATTGACCACCCTGCTGAAAATCAAACTAACACAACAACATAAATACATGGCATCATAATGATATGACACCCATACCGCTTATTGGAGTTTTATAACATAGATCATGGAAATATTTACATCCATATACATATGTACATAAAATAACATCATCAAAACATATACCAAAACATATACCAAAGCATATACCAAAATAACACCAAAACACCAAGTCAAAATTTCTTTGCCTCAACCAAAAAACAAGGAAGGATACATAGCCCACATTTGATCTGTCATCTCCCATGTAGCTTCATCTGGTCCAAAGTGCTTCCACTAAACTTTAACTTTCTTGATTGCTTGGTTCTGTAGCATGCACACCTTTTTTTGTAATATATATTGAGGCTCCAACTGGAATTCTCCACTGGTTCCACCTGCAATACAAACCAGTCAATCAAATGATCAACATATTTAATATACTTCTTAAGCAATGATATATGGAAAACATCATGGAATTTCATTTTCGAAGGCAGTGCAAGTCGATAGGCTACTAGCCCAATCCTCTCAATGATACTGAAGGGTCCACAAAACCGTGGTGCCCACTTGGCACATGATCCAATCCACAAGGAGCTCTTCTTCGGTTTGATATGCAAGTACACCTATTCCCCAACCTAGAAGTCCTTGAACAAACTGTTCATATCTGCATAGCTATTCTTCCTATCCTGTGCTGCCTTTAAATTTTTCTTGATCACCTGCATTTCCTATTCCATGTCTGCAAACATGTCTGGTCCAATCAATACCTTATTAACTAGATCACTCCAAATGATGGGAATGTTGCAACTCCACCCATACAATGCCTCAAAATGACTCATCCTTAACGACTCCTGATAACCATTGTTGTATGTGAACTCTACCAGTGGAATATACTCTTCCCACTTTTGTTGTTGATGCATCACATACATCCTCAACATGTCCTCCAATATCCTATTGACCCTCTCTATATGTCCATCTATCTACGGATGATAAGCTATACTAAAGGGAAACTCCATGCTTAAACCTGCAAGCAATGCCTTCCAAAACTTGGAAGTGAACTTCGCATCCCTCTTTGACACAATCTTCTTTGGAACACCATGCAACCTAACCACATCTCTGATGAATACCTGTGCTACATCGCTAGCTGAGAATGTAGACTTCACTTGAATGAAGTGTGAAACATTTGTCAACCAGTCTACAAAAATAATGTTGTCTCACTATCTTAGGAAACCCTATGATGAATTCCATTGGAATGACTTCCCATTTCCACTCTGGAATCACAATCGATTGTAGCAGTCCACCTAGATGTTTACTCTGCCTTCACACAGTGACAATCAAAACATCTAGCCACAAACTCTGCTACATCACTCTTAAGATTTGGCAAATAATAAAATCTCTTCACTATTGTAAGTGTCTTCTGATAACCTGGGTGACCTAAATATGGTTTCGCATGAAACCCTCTCAAGATCACCTTATTGGGCTTCCTACTATCTGACATATATATGTTATCTCTGAATTTGACCAATCCATCTGATGTAAGACCAAAATCGATACCTTGTGCACCTACACCTTTACAACCACATGTACATGCAATTGTACCTGCACCTGTACATATACCTGTAATATCACCTGTACTTGTACCAACACCCCACTACAACTTGTGCACAATCTCCATATACCTGACATCTTGTTGACCTGCCCAAAATATCCTATCCTGTAGATCTGTCCCATAGGAACACATAGTTTCTAAATGATTTACCTATACCCACCTGCTAAGAGCATTTTCCACCCTGTTATCTTTACCTTTCATATACCTAATCTCGAAATAAACTAACTGATTGTGGCTAACCATCTAGCCTACTTGGCATTTAGATTTGGCTAGTCAAACAAATAACTCAACCCAATATGATCACTCATCAACAAAAAATTCTTGCCAAGAAGATAGTGCCTCCACAGCTTCAATGCATGTATGATCGCTGCTAACTCCAAACCATGTGTCAGGTAGTTCTTCTCATGGTCATTCAACTTTCGTGACTCATATCATACCACCTATCCATCCTGCATAATGACTCCACCAAGTCCTCTGTTGCAAGCATCTGTGCATACTACAAACTCTTTGTCTGGATCTGCAATCTGTAGTACTGGTGCATGTGTCAACAACTACTTAAGCTGCTCAAAAATAGCCTCACACTCCTCTACGCATTCAAACTTCTTACCTTTCCTTTACAATGTTGTGATAGAATAAGCAATCTATGAGAATTTCCTGATGAACCTATTATAGTAGCTTTCCAACCCCATGAAATATCTCACCTCATCCACACTCTTAGGAGCTACCCACTCCATGATGGCCCTTATCTTCTCTGGATCTACTGTAATTCCCTACTTGGATACCACATGCCCAAAGTAATGTACCTCACTCTGAAAGAAACTACACTTGTTGAGCGTAGTATACAACCAATGCTCTCTCAACAACCTCAACACTGTTGCTAAATGCTTGGAATGATCTTACTCATTTTTTGATAATGCTAATATATCATCAATAAACACAATAGAAAACTTATCCAAATATTGATGCAGCACACTATTCATCAAACACATAAACGTAGATGGATAATTATTTAAGCCAAATGGAACTACAACAAACTCATAATGTCCATACCTAGTCCAGAAAGATGTCTTGTAAATGTCCTCCTCTTTGATGCATACCTGATGGTATCAAGATCTCAAATCAATCTTCGAGAACACTACCTCTCCCTTCAGGTGATCGAACAACTCATCAATCCTCGACAAAGGGTACCTATTCTTGATAGTCACTTTGTTCAACTTCCTGTAGTCAATTCATAATCTGAGAGTTCCATCTTTCTTCTTCACAAACATTACTGTTGGGCCCCAAGGTCATACACTTGGCCTAATGTATCCCTTGTCCAACATTTTTTGTCAACTACAATTTTAGCTAAACCAACTTAGGTGTGCTCATCCTATAAGGTGCTTTTGATGCTAGAGCTACCCCTGACACTAACTCAATAGAAACTTCTACCTCCCTATGAGGTGGAAACTATGTAATGTCCTCAGGAAATACATTCTGAAATTGTTGCAAAACCGGGTTCCCTCTCAACACATTTTCATCATCAACCTCCTTACCCTTATCACTAGAAATGTGTACTGCAAATAACATATACCCTTTCCTGCGACTACGCTTTTCTTGCATAGCTGTCACCATCCTAACTAATGTGGTTTCCTTCTTACCTTGCAAGACCCTTGGTTCCCCATTTTCATCAACACACTCAATCACTTTGTCATAACAATCTACCTTGGTTCTATGAAGATACAACCAATCCATGCCTCAATCACTTTGTCATAACAATCTACCTTGGTTCTATGAAGATACAACCAATCCATGCCTAACAACATACCATATGATCCCAATCGTAATACATTCAAATGGATTGTGATAGGATTACCACTCAAATAAAATGCACAAGCTCTTACCCAATGATGAACTCGCTTCTTCGTACCTGTACAAAATTTCACTAACCAAGACTCTGCATGAAATTCCTTACTCAAACCACACTTATCCACCAAGTCAAGACTAACATAGCTATAATTAGATCCAAGGTCAATCAAAATAGAAACAACTTGATCAGAAAGATTACCATCCATATCAATGATCAATGCCTAGTGTAATGCCTGTCTATTGTCCACAACTGCATAAATGTGAGGAATACTCTTCCCTACACCCCCAAAGGTTTTTGGCTCCTGCGCACTATATATCTGAGGCCTACCACCCTTATGTTTTGGACAATCTCTCTTAAGGTGCTCCTTGTCGCATGTCCAACACTCCAACCGACCGGTATCGACACCTCTATGTTGTTGTTGTGACTATGTCCCTATCTAGCTACATTAAACCTCTTTTGCCATGCCACACATTCTTTCTCATCTTCATGTTGCGACCTTGTCCTCTTCGGCTACCATTTATCTTTACCTTTGTCTTTTCATTTCCATCCTCACTAAGATTCATCCTTACACTTTGATTATTCATAGAAATGCTTCAATTTCCCAATAACTTCCTCCAGTGACCGAGGCTCATCATACTCAATATAATCTATAAATTCTAATGGAAAAACACTAACAAATCATTGAACTTTAGCCTTCTAATCAGTAAGATATGGTACATACCTCAATAGCTCCAGAAACTTGGTCATGTACACTTCATCTGTCATTGATCCCAATTTTATCTCATAGAATTCTTTGGACATATTTTCATAGTACCTTTCTGATGTCTCTAACCTGCTTCACGTCTTCCCACCAAATGTCTACTTTACCTTTCAAGAGGAAGATAGATACTCATGGAACTCAAATAATTTGTTGATCCCAAGTCTCCAAGCCTCTGCATCTTCCAACTTCTTCACATCTCCATCAAAAGTAGGTGGCTTCGCTTTCTTAAATTCATCTATAAAGCATACCCTATCATTCCTCCTGTAATGATGATAGTGATGACGATCATGATGTCAATCAGAACCAGAACTACAATAGTAACTGTATCCATTGCCTCTCCTATTTAGAGTATCCAACAACCTGCCATCTCTCACCATATCAGATCTATCTAACCTGTGTCTGTTGGGTGTGGAGCCTGATTATCTTCTTTATTTATAGGTATTTGTTTCAGCTGGTTGTATACCCCAGGAAGACTGTACACCCCTCCACGTAGGGGGGGTGTAGGGGCTAGCAAGCCTCCGACAGGGGTTCGAGGGCAGCGCCCTCGAAGCTAAAAATATATGTAAAATTGCCTTGTAAAATATTAGCTAGACCGTTCATTAAGCGGATGATCTCACAGTAGAAGTTATGTTTAATTTATGGTTTTTTTCCCTAAAAGGGAACCCCTTGCTATATGTGAGGGAATTGTATTGTAGCTATGTATATGTGTATGTTGAGTGAGAAAGAGAAAGGAGATTGTGTGAGAGCGAATAGGGAATTACAACAGATCTGTTGTAGGTTGTGTCTCTTCATTTTGCTGAATAATATAAAAGGAAGGACTGGATTTTTCTCTGTGGATGTTGCCCAAATTGGGTGAACCACGTATATCTCTGTCTCCCTCACTTTATACATTTTTTGTGTTTATATTTCTGCAATATTTTATGTGTTCCATTGCTCTGTAATATATAATTTTCTAACATGTGTCTACCAAAAGACCTACTGCCATATGCCCCATTAGTTCTATCCTCCTGTCCATGGCTGATTCAAGGTGGCCCTTGTCACTACAATTCTGACAAACTCTAAAGAAGTATAGCATTAACCTCTAGTTGTTTCTCTTGTGCCTATATGATCCTGTCATTATCAGCCTTACAAATCCTTATTTCTTCTTTCAAGCTTCTCAATGTGTCTACCAAATGAGAAGAGTGCCGCACACCATGCTGCCCATTTGATTCATAGGGAGATTCTATGTAGTCTACCACCTTGCTAGCCATTTGGTATTTCTTTCCTGCAATGCATAATATGTCAGATAAACCAAATCACAATAAATCAACGTATCTTAGTATAATTTAGGGAGGATACCTCATCTTCAATATCAACAAATCAGCATGATACATGTATAACATAAACATAATAGCATATAGACATATAACAAGTGAGTGCATCAATGCATAAACATCATTCTAGTTAGGGTCCAGCCATCAATGCAAGGCCATATCAACAATGCATGATATTACCTTATGCATGACAACAACCATTATTCCATTATACACATTGCCATATGAAACCATCAACATGAATAAGCAATGCATAATAAACTACATACGCATAAACACATGTAGTCAAGCATAAGAGATCAATTCTTGTAATCAAACTACAAGACTGATACATGTAATAAAACATACAAGATTGCAACCTAACATACAAGGATGTACTTAAGCAACATATAATCAACATGTAAGTGACATAAAAGAACATGTCACCAGTCATATACTCATAACAATGCATTACATAAAATCAATCATCAAGTTCCTCATGACAACCTTACTAGCATCATGATCAACATTATGCAAATGCAACAAGCACATGGAATGTAAGTGTAAGAGACACACATTCAACTAACATGCATGCATGACCAATGCACACCTCCCATTTAGCCCGAGGGGTGAACCATGCTCTAATACCACTCTGTAACACCCTCCTCCCACATCTACCCAAGTAACCATGCCAACTAGGGTAAACATACGACAATAGGCTACTATGATTTGATTCAACCTCCTGTGTGACCTCAAGGATCTGGAATCGATGGAAACATAACACACAGACATTCAACATCAGCTTCAGGACCCTCAAGAACCAATCCAACACTTCAGACAACTTGCCCTTGGGTCCTACTGAAGTTTTGATCAACTTAAGACTCAGTCGCTCTCATGCTATAGGCATGACAACATCCAGAAACCCAGAGTCACTCTCACAGGCTTGTGTGTCAGCATTAAGAGACTCATTTTGTTAGTTTTATGCCACTGTCCTTGGGATTTGAGCCACTTTTTCAGGCCCAGAGTCTAGGTCACTACCTAGAATGGAAAGCTAACTTAGGAGAAGTAAAAGAAGAGAGAAACAAAGATGAAAAAAAAATAAGTTAAACAAGACCTTAATCAGACCCCTACTAGCCATGATAGGCATTTCATCAAACATATTGCAAGCATATAATCTATAGATGTAACCAAAATAATTAAACATAGGGATCTTGTACTTATCTGAGAATCACTAAGAACCATTGTTCCCTCATGTCATTTTCTGCATTACCATCTATTAGACCATAGATACATTATCCATTCATTTACAAGTGAAAACATGTTGGGAGCCATACATAGCTACTGTCATACAACACACATATAACCAGGATAATAATAATAGAAATACTCATGAAAGTACAACCATATAGACCACATATAATCCATTAAAATGCTCGTTGAAATACAATGAGAAATAACCTTTCATTAATGATGCAAAAAACCAAACCTAGGATGGGATTTCCACATTCTACTCGACAATAAAATTGTTGAGCCAAATCTCTCTTCATCCATTCACCCCCGTGCCATATTCCAAACATGAAAGTGGGACTCAAACCAAAAGAACCAACCAGGGCATATCGAGGCTAAACCACCTCACCCTCATCTAGAGAAACCGGGTTTTACCACAATCCATCTCAAATCACTAGACCATTACAATGAACATATCATATCAAGGTTTACCATGATATCCACCCAATCACCAGACCAAGCAAGCATGGATGCCACTGGATTTCTCCACCTACACCGTGAGGAATATTGTTATCTCCTAATCTCTCAAGATTTACCTCAATCAAAAATTCCAAACCCAGATCACTAGGCCCTAAACTGAGACCCACTCTCCATGCTTTACTGTATATCCAAAACTCAGGATTACTAGGCCCTATGGAGAGAAAACCACCTCTTGGCTTAACCGTATGTCCTGCCATTCGCTGGCAAGGATTCCTAGGCCCACCGAGGCAACACAATCCTAGATTTACCACAACCCATATTCTGGCTCGGGGATCACTAGGGTAGTTGATTTACCGTGATCCACAGTATGGTTTAGGGACCACTAGTCCATGTGCTCTATCGTTTAAAGATCCATCCCACTCAGGTTCGAATCCATCTGGCAATCGAGCTCAACCAAAAGATGAGAACCCCATCACATCATGGCTATCCGGAAATGGCAAGGCTAGGATGAAAACACTGTTACACCTGGAAAAACCCATGCCACAACAACAAAATAACCACATGCAATAACATTCATGCAAAATCTAACAAGGAAAATACACATGTAGATCGATACCTGCAATGAATCTTGTTGTAGTTGTTTGATCCTTCCTTTCCCTGCTTGATCTTTGCTTCCTATTTCCTTATTTTCCTTTCATTATCCAATGCAAAAATGCTCCAAGAAAACTCTAAGTGTCTAAGAGAGATAGAGAGAGAGAGAATAATGAGAGAGCTCCAAAACTCAACTAACAAAAGGTTGCCAACTGATCCTCAGAAGCCTTTTCATGAATGAGGCCTCTATTTTCTTCATTTTCCATTATTTTCCTTCCATTTCCTCCTCACATGCAACCTGTGACCTTTCACCTCCCTTTTCTCCTAATTTCCATTATTTTTCATAAATAAATGTGTCAAAAATTCCATTTTTTCCTTTCCAAAGCCTTAGCCTTAGCCTTTGCCAATTTCCTTAGCCATAAAAAACCAAATGAACACCCCCTAGGATGTCTTTCCCAACATTCATCTTGGAATAAGTGTCCCATCAACCGTGGTTATTATTTTTTCCTTTATTAACTTTTATTACATGGAATTTTCACCAAGGTTGTTACATTGTGGTTACCTTGATTGGGCATTGGACCTTCTTAATAATTCTCTAATGTATTTTAAAAGTTTATGATTAGATAGGCACTCATGACCTGTAGTTTCTATGTTTACCATCTATTTGATGAAATGTGTACTCTATATTAGGTATGTCTTGGTCAAGATATTGCTTTAGTATTGGTTGTTCAGACTTGTTATCATCATTGATTTCATTCTGGAAAGTTATGGGAACTTATGAGTAGTGGTTTGAAGGCTATCCTGAAAAAGTGGCATAGATCACACCACCGCATGCATAGAACAGGAGAATTTTTGTCATAACTACATGTAGGAAGGCTTATGGGTGCGTTTGGAGCCTCATAACCACATGCACAGTGTGTTATGGGTGTGGTTGGGGTGTCAAGCTTGTGAAAATGAGTTTCAGCTCAGAGATTGATCAGCAGGGGTGTTTGTTAGGTTGTTGAGTGATATAATGTCCCTGAGTGGTGGTATTATGTGTTCTAGTTTGTAGGCCACACTTCCCTAATTAGAGCTTGGAGGTTGGGTCATGTCATAGTCACACTCAGCTCATGTTTACCCTGGACAGCTTGTAAAAGTGGGTAAATGTGGGATAGGGTGGTTACAAATAAAGTGATTGAGGATGGTCAAGTTATCATAAACAAAGAAATATTATCTTTGACAGGATATGCTCAAGTGGAAGGTGTGGACTTTGAGGATAATTTTTCTCTAGCTACTAGACTTGAGGCAATCAGAATGTTCTTGGCTCTTACATGCCATAAAAATTTAAGGTATGTTAAGTGGATGTCAAGTCAACATTTCACAATGGAGAGCTAAAAGAAGTATATGTTGAAAATCTTGAAAGATACCAATTGACTGATAAAGAAAATCATGTATGCAAGTTGAAGAAGCAACTTTATGGGTTAAAATAAGCTCCTAGAGCATGATATTACAGACTTGAAAAATACCTTCAACAACAACATTTTAAAAGGGGAACAACTAATAGTAACATTTATATTAATTATGAACATGATAACTTGTTTCTTCTAGTGGTGTATGTAGATGACATTATATTTAGAAGTAACACTAATAAGCTAAGTCAAAAATTTGTTGTTGATATGCAATAGGAATTTGAAATGTCCATGCTTTGGATATATAATTTTTCCTTGGGTTGTAAGTTCAACAAATAGAGAAAGGTATATTTATTTCTCAGACTAAATATCTCAAATAAATTTTTAATAAATTTGGCATGGAGGAATGTAAACATGTTAGATAACTTGTTTCTTCTAGTGGTGTATGTAGATGACATTATATTTAGAAGTAACACTAATAAGCTAAGTCAAAAAATTGTAGCTGATATGAAATAAGAATTTGAAATGTCCATGCTTTTGGAAATATCATTTTTCCTTGGGTTGTAAGTTCAACATATAGAGAAAGGTATATTTATTTCTTAGACTAAATATTTCCAATAAATTTTTAATAAATTTGGCATGGATGATGAATCTATAGAGTTAAATCAGCTCATGTTATTTGTCTATGATTAGAAAGATACTTTATCTAAAAGTTTCAAGACCATATATCATGCAAGCAGTAGGTCTGGCAGGAAGATTCTAGGTAAATCCAAAGGAAACTCATATGTAGGCAGTCAATGTAGGAATTTACAGGGTAAGTTCCACAGAAAGAATACCAAAAGGACACCGCTCACAACCAGATCTCAAATCAATACACCAGTATTTTTGACGTGGTTAAAACCCTCAGAGTGCAAGGAGGGAAACAGTCCACGGCCTGTCCCAACGTGGGTACTACAGGCAATTTATTAATCAAAGAATGAAAATTTACATAAGCTTCTCTCATGCACGGATTACCCGAACAATGACCCTCCATGCGCTTTAAATAGAACTCATGGACCAATCGGGTGTCAAGCCACGGATCAAGTGTCGGTAATACCGAGGTGAGAGTGAACCGTCGGATCACTACATATCGTGACCGTCGGATTGTAAGTTACAAAATGTACAACGGTAAAGAAACACACTTTACCTAACTCTATACTAGACCAAGTTGAACTTAACTATATCCTATGTGTCGGAATATCCTAACATCCCCCCTTAAGAACAACTTGGGATAGGATTGAAGGATTTACAAATATGACACAATAGGAGAAGGAAGGAGGCACTAGAGCCTATCCCCCCTTAGTGACAACTTCCTGAACTCCAAGCAAATATCGAAGTTTAGTGAACTTCGCCTCTGTGAGAGCCTTTGTGAAGATGTCTGCAACCTGATCATCTGTTGGACAATATTGCACTTCAAGAACATGGTCATGAATGAGCTTTCTGATGAAGTGCATGTGTAGTTCAATGTGTTTGCTGCGCTGATGCTGGACTGGATCTTTGCATAGCTGAATGGCACTTTGATTATCACACCAAAGCGTGGTTGGATGTTGCTGCTCAAAGCCAAACTCTGATAGGATCTGACGAAGCCACAAGGCTTCCTTACTAGCTTCCACGGCACCACGATACTCTGCTTCTGCTGACGAAAGAGAAATGGCAACCTGTTTCTTACAAGCCCATGTAATAGGTCCTGAACCAAGAGTGAAGACATAACCGGCAGTAGACTTCCGATCATCAGGGTCACCAGCCCAATCAGAATCAGTGAAACCAACTAACAGAGGAGCTGCTTTGGCACTGTAATGAATCCCAAACTGTACTGTACCTCGAACATAACGAAGTATTCTTTTAGCTGCTTTCCAATGACTTTCACGGGGGTTTTGCATAAAACGAGCAACAAGGCCAACAGCAAAGGAAAGATCAGGACGAGTATGGGTTAAATACAAGAGTTTTCCGACAAGTTGACGGTATAAGGTAGCATCAACTTCAGGAGAAGTACAAGAGACTGAAAGTTTGACTCCAGACTGAAAGGGAGAAGGGGCTGGCTTACAGTCTTCCATGTGAAAATGACGAAGAATATCACAAGCATACTTGGACTGGGAAAGGAAAATACCCTCTTGGGATTGCAAGACTTGAAGACCGAGAAAATAGTGTAAGTGTCCTAAGTCTGTCATTTCAAATTTCTTTTTAAGGCTGGACTTCACATGGTTTATAAGGTTGGGATCACTACCAGTAAGAATAAGATCATCAACATAAAGAACAAGGATGATAAGAGAGTTGCCCACTTTCTTGGTGTAGACAGTATTGTCAGAATGACACCTAGAAAAGCCAGATTCTAAAAGAAAGCTATCCATTTTGGCATACCAAGCCCGAGGAGCTTGCTTGAGGCCATAAAGGGATTTCTTAAGTCGACAAACAAGGCTGGAGTCTGTTTGTATGAAGCCAATGGGTTGTTCCATATAGATTTCTTCCTGCAAGTCCCCATGCAAGAAGGCAGATTTAACATCCATCTGATGGACTTCCCATTTTAAAGAGGCAGCAAGGGAAAGAACAAGGCGGATAGAGTTCATTTTGGCAACAGGGGAGAAGGTTTCAGTGTAGTCAATGCCTTCAACCTGTGAAAAACCCTTAGCAACGAGACGAGCTTTATGTTTATCAACTTTCCCATCTGGTCCATACTTGGTTCTGTAAACCCATTTACATCTAACAAGTTTGCGTCCCTTTGGTAGAGGAACAAGATCCCATGTATCATTTGTCATTAATGAATGATATTCTTCATTCATAGCTGCTTCCCAATGTGGATGGCCTGAAGCTTCTGCAAAAGTGTCAGGATCATGATTTACTGGAGCTTGAGCCAGTAAAGAAGAGGCTCTTTCAAACTGAGAACGTGTACGTCGCTGATCTGTAGGATCACCGGCAAGATCACCTGCTGCATCCCGAGTAGCACGGACCCATCTTGGAAGTTGAGGATCCTGAGAAGGTGGGGGAGGATTATCATCCTCGCTTTCATCATCTGAAGAAGAAAGGTTTTCAAAAGTAGAAGAGATAGGAAGAGGTGGCACATCCGCCGGACTAGGCTCGCAGGCCGATTTATTTTCATCAAATTTTACATCTCTTCTAATGATAACATTTTTGGACTTAAATGGAATAAGTCTATAACCTTTTACATCTTCAGAATATCCAACAAAAGTACATTTCTCACTCTTAGGTTCTAAAGCTTTATGCTTTTCATCTGGAATATGGGCCCATGCTTCACTTCCAAACACACGAAAGTGACTTACATCTGGTTTAATGGAACTCCAAGCTTCTTCTGGAGTGATATTCTCTAGAACCTTAGTAGGAGTGCGATTGATTATATAATTTGCACAATTAATTGCTTCGGCCCAAAAACTAAGACTGAGTCCTTTAGATTGCAGCATACAATTAGCCATTTCCTTTAAGGTGCGATTTTTCCTTTCAGCTACACCATTTTGTTGTGGAGTGTATGGAACAGTATGTTGCATTTGAATTCCATTTTCGGTGCAAAAGTTGATGAATGTGTTTTTAACATATTCTCCACCATTATCAGTTCTTAGCTTAAGAATTTGATGTCCAGATTGTTTTTCAACAAAGGCTTTGAAGGCCAAAAAAGTGTTAAATACTTCGCTCTTGAGTTTTAAGAAGTATACCCAAGTGCGTCTGGAGAAATCATCAATGAAAGTTAAGAAGTACTTGCAGCCAGAGAATGAAGCAACAGGAAGAGGACCACATAAATCACTGTGCACAAGCTGTAAAGGGGCTGAGGCGTGCCAAGAGGCACGTTTGTCAAAACTGTCCCGATGATGTTTTCCGAGTACACATCCGGAACAAACACCATCTCTGCAAGATACCATAGGAAGACCTGTCACCATATTTTCTTTACATAGATGCTGAAGGGAGCGATAGTTTAAGTGACCAAATCGCTCATGCCAAAGTTTGCTCACTTCATCATTATGAGCAACAAATACTGAGGGAAGATTGGATGACCCAAAGTTGTGAAACTTATACAACCTTTTGGAATCATCAGCAAGACCAGTAGCTAGAATCTGTTTAGGATCTTTTAGATCCTTGATTACAACATCATGAGGTGAAAATTCAACAATTTTACCTTCACCTGAATGAGTTATCTGATAGACAGATAGAAGGTTGCAGGATAAGGTTGGAACACATAATACATCATTAAACTGACCATTGTCTAGATGAACAGTTCCAGTCCCTACAACATTAAGAGATCTATCATCACCAATATATATATTTTTGGTGTTACAATCATTTAAAGAAGAAAACATGGCTTGGTTTTTGGCCATGTGACAAGAGGCTCCAGAATCAATGAGCCACTCATGAGAATGAGAAGAAGAAGAAGATACATTTAATGCATAACCAGACTGAGATGATTGACAATGACATGCAGAAAGTGCCATTCCGGAAGTTGAAGTTGAAGTAGGCTCCACATGGATGTTATGTTTCTTCATTGCGGCTTCCAAGGCTTCCATCTTCTTAAAGCATTTAGATTCTAAGTGGCCATCTCGATTACAAAAGTTACAATGTCTATCAGTCTTCTTCCATTTGTTTTTATTGGTCTTATCATTTTGCTGAAATGATATTTCATTTTGAGGCTGAGACGGTTTAGGACCATTCTTTTGAGGATATGACTTCTTAGGATTCTTTGAATTTGGTTGCTGCTGGGCGGCTAACGCTTTTGTGGAAGAGTTTCCAAGATTAAGAAGACCAAGGTGTAAGAGTTTTTCTTGTTCTCTTATTAAGGAATCACAAAAGGAGTCAAAGGAAGGGGCCTTGTAGTCTTGTCCTTGACAAATGAAAGCTTCCCTTGTAGAATGGAAAGTGGAAACAAATACAGAGTAGGCTGGTCCCAACTTAGTAAGGATGGAATAAATAAGGTTACCATCTTCTTTCTTAACTTTAACACCTTCCAAGAGATATCTAAGGGTCTTGAATTTGGACAAGAAATCTTCAATGCAAGAAAAATTATTTGATGGGCTCTAATTTCATTTTTAATCCCAAAAACTTTAGCAAGTTTTTCTAATGCTTCATGAGGAGTCTCAAGTCCTGCAATGTGGAATCTAAGATCAGGAGAAATAGACATCCCTATCAAACCACGTGCTTGATCTTGTCTATTTTCCCATTTTGCCGCCTTGTCTTCATCTTTTGGTTTCTTCTCTTGGTTTGTGGCTATTCTGAAGAGACCTTTACTTCTAAGTAAATCTTCCATGTATTCTACCCATTGGAAGTAGTTAGTGCTGTCAAGAATGACTTGGCATGGACTTTCCATTTTAAAAAAAACTGAAGCTGAAGATGCTGAAAGTAAGTGTTCCAATGGATAGATCTCGAAAAAATAGGCGGTTTTAAAAAAAACGGCTCTGAAAAAGGCTTCCGGATGAAGAAGTTATGGCTTTTTGAAAAAAAAATTGTTGACGTTGCCGGCAAAGTGCGCGAATGTGCGGGAATGAAAAAATCCGCCCCCACAAAATGGAGACTTGAACCCAAGACCTCTACTCTCTTAAAATAGCTTTGAACCAATTGATCTATACAAAAAATTTGAGAGAGAGAGAGAGAGAGAGAGAGAGAGAGGGGGGGGGGGGGGTGCCTTGGTTTGCGTGCTTGCCTTGAGAAAGCTCTTTTTCCCTACAAAACACAAAACACAAAACCCAACACGAATATGCAAAGAAAAACAAACCTTGCAGCTCGAAGTTAGCTTTAGCCAAAAAACTAGAAATTTTAAAAAAAAATCTCAAAGTTAGCTTTAGCCGAAAAACTAAATATTTTTCTCAATGTTTCTGATTTTCCGAGATCACACTAAGGTGCAGGGAAAAGAGCATACGCATGAGAAAAATCCTTCCTTTCTGTTTCTGATTTGCCCAGATCGCACAGAGTCGTAGGGCAAAGAGCATACGCAGAAATGAAAGGTATAGATCCGGTTAAAAAAAAGGCTAAATAAACTGAGACCGAAATAAGCAGAGAGAAAATAACAGTAAACTGCAAAAAAAAACTGTATACCTCCCGATTTGAAAAATGACGCAGCTAGGGCTACCGGAAACCTTTTCGCATGAAACGAAAGGGGTTCCTCACTGGAACAGATGCTCCGAACGCAACTGAGCAGTCCTCTCGGCCCGAAAGCAGTCAGAAACAGCAGATCTAGGAAACGACAGCCGCATGCAGTTCTACCGGCTTCAGATTTGGATCACCAACGGACGCGGCCCTCAAATAGCTCTGATACCATGTAGGAATTTACAGGGTAAGTTCCACAGAAAGAATACCAAAAGGACACCGCTCACAGCCAGATCTCAAATCAATACACCAGTATTTTTGACGTGGTTAAAACCCTCAGAGTGCAAGGAGGGAAACAGTCCACGGCCTGTCCCAACGTGGGTACTACAGGCAATTTATTAATCAAAGAATGAAAATTTACATAAGCGTCTCTCATGCACGGATTACCCGAAAAATGACCCTCCATGCGCTTTAAATAGAACTCATGGACCAATCGGGTGTCAAGCCACGGATCAAGTGTCGGTAATACCGAGGTGAGAGTGAACCGTCGGATCACTACATATCGTGACTGTCGGATTGTAAGTTACAAAATGTACAACGGTAAAGAAACACACTTTACCTAACTCTATACTAGACCAAGTTGAACTTAACTATATCCTATGTGTCGGAATATCCTAACATCCCCCCTTAAGAACAACTTGGGATAGGATTGAAGGATTTACAAATATGACACAATAAGAGAAGGAAGGAGGCACTAGAGCCTATAGTCAAGAGGATCTTTAAATGTTTTCAAGGAACATAAGATTTTGGCATATGGTACTCCAAAAGATACAGATTTCACACTAAAATCCTATATTGATGATGATTGAGTAGGTATTTTTGATGAAAACAAAATAACTATTGATGGAGCATTCTTCCTAGGAAGTTATCATGTCGCTTGGCTCAACAAGATATATACTTATATTTCTTTATCTACTATTGAAGCGAATTATTGTGACAACATCATGTTGTACCTAGATTCTATGGATGATGCAAAATCACAAGGATTTTAGGTAGATTGTACTCATTCAGCGCCAATTTTATGTGATAGCACTAGTGTAATTAATATATCTAAAAATCCAGCTATGCACTCCAAAATAAAGAAAATTCCTATCAAATATCACTTTCTCCAAAAATAGGTAATGAATCAAAATTTTAAATTGGAATATGTGTCTACTAAGGAGAAAGTTGCAGATATCTTTACCAAACCTCTTCCTAGAGAAAAAATTGAATATCATAGAGAGAGGTTGATTGTGATATCTACTTAATAAAAGGAGAAAAACACAACAATATTCCACCACATTTTATGATTCCCATAAGGTGCACTGCAAATGACAAAAATGTTTTTCATATACAACACAGTCACAGGGGGGATAATCCATTATTAGGACAAGTTACAGAGATAATGCTTTTGTTGTGAGGGAAAGTTCTAATGTCAAGAGAGGTAAAAGAATTGATATCATCATAAGGGGAGTCTCATGGATTAATTAAAAAAATAATTCACACAAGGGAATAATTACTTGTAGACAAAGGAAGCATAATCCTAGTGGGAACAATTCCAAAAGGAAGAAGCAGCCAATTGTAGCTAGATTCAGTCCTTTTCCATCTATGTGAAAGGAATAAGAGACACAAACATAGTGGGAATCAGGTTTGATGAGAAAACTTAAGGGAGAAAGAAGTGTTTGACAATCATTAGGGGTATTTGTTCACAAAAGTAGTAGACCAATGATTGGATTTTGTTTGATGGTGTTTCCATCAAGGAAATAGGGGGAGACATTTTCACTTATGTTTTCATTGATGTCAAATATAGTGTTTTAATTTATTTCAAAGGAAGTTCTAAAGTTCACACAATAGAAATTCGAGCAAAGTGATTCGAGTAGCAAAAGGTTGAGCAGATAAGTTGAGGTGCAATGTGGTAGATGAATGAGATCAAAAACTCTTGTACACTTCATGGGGTCTCAAGTCATTTGATGCTTAACCAAAAGGGAGGTCTGAGATGCCACCTAGGCAGTAAGTCACTAGGACCCGTGGTGGAATTTAAGGCATATTGCGGGGGGGGCTAGGTATTTTTGGAGACCACCTTCAACCCCCCTTGATATTCTTCCAAGGTACGAAATAATGGTTTCATGACACACTAGTATAGACATGGAATGAACTTTTGAGTTTCATGAGGATTAATCTTCTAATAAATCAATGGATCATATTTTTATTAGGATCACAACATGCATGAAGGTTATAATATAGTTGTGCACGCAATGGATCCAATAGCTGAGAATCCCTTGATCCAACGGTCCACATCTATATCATGTTCACACATGCATGGAAGTTAAAGTAGATGTGTACACCTAATAAAGCTAATACATGTTTAAAATATGATTTAAACTTTTTTTTTAATTTTAAGTTTAAGAATATTAGATGGAGATTAATGAAGCTTAAGCATTCCAGGGTAATGAGCACCAAACATCATGCTATCCCAACATTAAGGTCGATATTTGATATGAAGTGGCAAGGAGGTGATGTAGCAACACATGGAAAATAAGCGATAGATCCATTGAAATCGAGAGTGACACGTGGCAGGAAAAAATGGATTTTTTGGTCAATCGATTGGATGGTTGATAGGTGCCACATATAAGGAACTAATTGGTCATAGCATATGGCACAACAGATGAAGTGGCAAGTGACTTGGTAGGTTACATTACAATAATGGATCTCGTACCAGGGTACTGAGGCACCATACATCAAAGTCCATTTTTGTATATAAACGTCAAGGCTAATATCCAATATGATGTTCCATATATGAATTAGAAAAGATGACATAGAAAAAGGACCATGTGGTGGGAAATGATTGGTCAATGGTATCAGGACGCGTTAGGATCATGTTCGGAAAGGTTCTTCTATGTATTTATTTTTTGTCAAAAAGCCAAGTTTGAGGGCCTCATTAACTGAAAAACAAGGGCTCAACCCTTGTTGGATGCATACTAGGGTACTAGGGTACCATAATGTACCAACAATAGAGCATCCTAGTATAGAATGTCCTAGTATCATAGGGAAAATGTTGTCAACTATAGGTAAGTTGGATATGTCTGTCAATTGCAGTTTTTTGTACCAGGATGTTTGGAATTGGAAGAGTACTAGAGTGATTATGTTAGGAATGAGGTCACAACTCATGTTATTGGGTGCTCAATGGTCTAACACTTAGATCTAAAGAGTTCAAATGGTATTCGGTATGGTACAAAGTTCTAGTAATTAGATTTTTGTGTAGTGGACAAGGACACAACGCATAATAACTTTTGAGGGCCAACCATAGCCACACCAAGATATGGAAAGGGTTAAAAGGTTCCTAGTATTCTAAGGTCTAGGTATGATGGGCCCATGCTCATGGACATGGGAACATGTGAAGGGCATGAGTGATATAGGGTTGGATGGAATGGATACAACAACAATAATAAGGGGGATACACTAGTATTACAGGGACCTAAAATGCCCCTCTCCTTAAAAAAGGAATTTTCCTCAACGCTTGAGTAGTTTTGGATGCTTCTTTATAAAATTCTCATCCTCCCATGTGGAAGCTTCAGTGGTTAGTTCTTCCACTTGATGAGATACTCTAAAATTAATCAATTTCGTAGCTGTCGAGTTCTTATTTCTGTGACTACTTCAGGTTCCAATATGATTTTTCCTTCCTTGTCAAGTTTTGGAAATATTGTTTGAACTGGGAGTTTTTCACCTATAACCTTGTTTAAGCATGAAACATGGAAAACTAGGTGCACTCAGGAAGATCTAGGAAGCTCCAATTTGTATGCCATAGTACCAATCTTTTGCAACACCTTGTATGGACCATAATACTTTGGTGATAATTTATTATCCTTCTTATCTTGCTTGAGGGACATTTGTTTTTATGGTTTTATTCGTAGAAATACCCAGTCACCTACATCAAAAATTCTTTCATTATGGTGTTGATCTACCTGTTGGTTCATTCTATTACGTGCCAAAGAGAGGTTATCCTTTAAGAGTTGAAGAACTTGTTATTGATGCTCGATGTGATCTTCCACTGCTTGAACCTTAGAATTTTCTCTTAAAGTTGATGTGATGGACAGTGGATTATATCAATAAATTTCCATAAATGGGGTCATTTTTGTTGTAGTATGGAAGGAAGTGTTATACCACCATTTAGCCAGATGAAAACACTTGACCCATTGTGTATGTTTATCAATTACAAAGCAACGAGGATATCCTTCCAAACATTTGTTCACTATCTCATTTTTCCCATCATATTTAGGATGATAAGATGAGATATGAGCTAACTGAGTACCCATACAAGAAAATAATTCTATCGAAAAATTTCTAGTGAAAATGGGATCTATATCACTTGCAATAATCTGTGGGTTTCCATGTAGCTTTTGTATTGTTTCCATAAATGCAGTAGCAATTGTACTGGATTTAAATGGATGAGATAATGCACAAAAGTGTGCATACTTGGTAAGTCTATCAATTACCACCATGATAACACTCTTTCCTTTGGACTTGGGTAGAGCTATGATAAAATCCATTGAAAACTCCTCCCAACGTTGAGTTGGAATGGAGAAATGGTGTAATAGACTGGGGGTCTTAATTATTTCAACTTTATTTTGATGGAAAACCAAACATTCTGCCAAAAACTTTTGAATATCAGATTTAAGGCCATCCCAAAAAAAAACCTTCTTAACCATGTGGTAAGTTTTTAAAAATCCTGAGTGCTCTCCTAATGGAGAGGTGTACAATTCCAGAAGAATATTTTGATTGAGTTGGGAATTATTACAGAGGTATAAGCGATATTTGTACCATAACAAATCTTTTTTCTATCTAAATATGTCAGATGTACTAGGATCTTGCTGCAAATTTGAATGAGTGCCGACACTTCTTCAACATTCTTCGATTCATCCCTTGCTTCGTTTATCCAATTTGGTTGGATAATAGAAATGGCACAATTCAATTATTCCACATCCTCATCCTTTCTTGAGAGTGCATTTGCAACAACAAGCAACATTTTGATTCCCTTTTTTGTAGATGATTTCAAAGTCACAACCCAACATCTTTGTGACCCATTTTTGTTGCTCTTCTGAAGATAATATCTAAAAATTATTTAAGACTATCCTGATCCATTTTTACCTTGAAGTGTCTTCCCATTAGGTAAGGTCACCATTTCTTAAGTGCATGTAATATTGCCAACATTTCCTTCTCATAAATAGCTTTGTTCAAATGCTTTCCTTTGATTGGATGACTTTCAAAAGCAATGGGTCTTCCTTCTTGCATTAAAACAACACCAATTCCATTTCATGAGGCATCATATTCCACAATAAAGGTTTTTGTGAAGTCTGGCATAGCTAATACCGGTTCTTGGCACATTGCCTCTTTGAGATGTTCAAAGGCCATCGTTTCTTCTAGAGTCCAAGAAAATGCATCTTTATTCAGTAATGTTGTTAGAGGTGCTGCTATTCTCCCATAATTCTTAACAAACTTGCGATAATACCTTGTCAACCCGAGAAATCCTCACAGATGCTTTATGGATGTGGGAATTTTCCATTCCTTAATGGCTTTAATTTTTCTAGGATCTACCTTAACACCTTCATGAGATACAATATGACCCAGATATTCCACCTCCTGTACTCCAAAGAAATATTTGGAGGTTTTTGCATATAATTGTTTCTCCTCCAATAGTTTGAGCAACATGCCAACATGTTGAACATGATCCTTCCAAGACGTTCTATAGATTATTATATCATCAAAAAATACTAAAACAAATTTTCTAAGGAAGGGTTTGAAAATGGAATTCATCAAACCTTGAAATGTAGAAGCTGAATTAGTAAGGCGAAATTGCATGACCAAGAATTCATAATGACCCTCGTGAGTTATAAATATTGTTTTCAGGATGTCTTTAGTCTCCATTCTGATTTGATGATATCTTGAATGAAGATCCAACTTGTTGATGTAAATTTCTCCATGTAATTCATCCAATAATTCAATAATGACTGGAATGGGAAATTTATCTTTAATAGTGAGCTTGTTGGGCTCCCTATAATTTATACAAACGTGCCATGATCCATCCCTCTTGTGCACCAATACTATTGGAGCAGAGAAATAACTTTGACTAGGTTGAATTATACCATACTCTAACATATCTGCAACCATATGTTCAATTTCACTCTTTTGGGCATAGGGATATCTGTAAGGCCTGATGTTTGGAGGAACACATCCCGGTATCAAATCAATAGCATGTTCATGATCATGAATAGGTGGGAGACCTTTGGGAGTCTCAAATACCATGGAATGATTGTCCAAGAATTTTTGGAGATCTGGAGAAATAAATGATTTCAATGTGGGAACCTCTAGTGAAAATAATTGTGAAATTATGCCCTGTTGTTATTTCTTTAGAAGATTTTTGATGTCGTTAGAGTTGATTATATTTCTCGGTTTCCCTGTGATACCCCTTAATTCAACTTCCTTTTCTTCCCAAAATTTTTTAAGAAAAGTTCTTGAAAATTAAAAGCGATTGTATCCATTGGACTCTGAGTACAACATCAACACCACCCATTGGAATGGAAAGCATTGGATTTTTCAATACATATTCTCCCATGGATAACTTGATATTATGGCACTCTCTAGAGAAATTTATGGTTCCTCCATTTGCAGCCATCACTTGATACTCTAGTGCTGGATATAGGAAGCAATTCAACTCCTTGGCTATCTTACAATGAATAAATTATGTGTACTACCCGAATCAATCAACACTATTACCTTTTTCTTCTTAATATGTCCTTCTATCTTGAGATTTTGAGGAGTGGTAATTCCTACCAATGCATTACAAGATATGGTCGGATTCATTTCTTCTTTCTATAGGGTTGGTTCTTAGTGTATATCCTCTTCTTTTGACATTTCTTGTTCCTTTTCTTCCTCCTCTTCACAATATATGTAAAATAATTTATTCTTAGCACACTTATGACCTTTAGTGTATTTGCTATCAAAACTATAACAAAGCCTATTTTCTCTTTTTTCTTCCAATTTTTGTGGTGTCAACCTTGTAGGTTGTGGAAGGCTAGGGACAACAACATTTCCATCTTTATAGTTGTGAATAGTAGGCTTCCTTGTTGCCATAATTTTGCTTTCAATTTTTCTTGCCAACCTAAAGGCCTTATCCTTTAAATTCCCTATGAACACATCAATCTTATGTTCCTCTAGAATATCATTTACCCTTATATTGAATTTTTGGAAGTCCTCATTGTGCTCCACCATTGAACCCTTTTGTTTGAGATTTATCAATTGGCTAAAGAAGGTGTTGTTATTTTTATCCTCATAATGTGCCATCATTTCCTCTTTAAAAATTGACCAAGTGACATTTTTTTATGAGATAAAATCCATTGATACCATTCAAATTGATTGGGTTCCAAATATAAAGTTGTAATGTGTACCTTTTGTGTGTTTTTCACATTATAGAGATCAAACTATTGCTCCATCTGTATTATCCATGTTACAAGATCCTTGCCATCAAGCTTCCTCATATCGATCTTTGGAACATCGTGGGTCTTCGATCCAATGTTAGAGTTTATGAAATCATGATTAACAGTTCTTTTGTTCTAATCATGAGTTTCATCTAATGCCTTTTCGACATTAGGAAGCATTTCTTGTAGCAACCTTGTCAAAGCTTCCTTGAAACCTTCCATGTCTACTTTCAAAGCATTCTTAAAATCTTCCATATTATCTTTCATGTCATCCATATCAGCTTTCATGCCATTCTTCAATCTTTCCATGTCTGATTTTAATCTATTCTGCAAACCATCCATTTTAGCTTCCATTTCATTTTTGGTTACTCTTCATGAGAGGGAAAATTGTTGCACTTGGTCTCGTAATTTTGATATATCATGTTGCATTTCTTCTTCATGTGTCATAGTAGAAATTCCGGGTTGCTTACTAGGTGTTTCAATTTTCTTTCTTTGAGGAATCAATTAATGATTATTATGCTTCACTATGCCTTTTGAATCACTTCAAATTATTTTTTTAAACAAAACTTATGCAAAATTTAAAAAAATAGACACCTTTTTATTTCTTTTTGTAGGAGCTCAATATTAAATCTGTTGTATCTCTGTAATTTCAGATCTCCAAGGTCTGAAATTTCATCTTGTGGTAGCCCTCTGATTCCTCTTTCCAACACAACAAGTCTAATTGAGATTGGGTTCTCCATGAAAGTGTTATTCCCAATCTCCCGCAATTATAGACTAGTTCAGTGGAGAGAACTTGTATGAAGTTCCACGTGTCAATTTTTTGCCCTTATGACCTGAAAACCCTACCCAACAAACTAAAATTTGTCCTCTTTCTGTCAATTTTTACAAAATTCAAATCCGATTCTTAGAGAGAAAGTTATAACAATTTTCCCAAGGTCACCTATTTGAGATAGAATTCGGGAGCCTGCAAAAATGCTAACTTCCTTGGATAATATATCCTAAAATATAGCGAGAAAATATCTGAAATTTGGACACAACGTTTATCAAGATTTCATCTCAAATGTTACTTTTCTAGCTTTTGAAGCTTCGTAGAAAAAAGTTATAACGAAAATTCCACAAGGGCCTGTTTGAAGCAGCGAAACCCTAGAATCCAAAGCTTTGATACCAAATGTTATGCAACCAACTCACAAAATAAAAGAAGAGATAGATCAATGACTTCAAAATTCACCTCTTCAAGGGGGAAACATCCTTTACATTACATAAATGAACAATTCTTGGATGATTCAAATGACAAAACCTCCTTTCTATATATAAGAGTATAAGGGGTCATAATATAATTAGAGCCGACCTAACAATAATAATGTAAGGGCACAACAATCACAATAGTGGGATTCTATGGGGAATAATAATAACAATCTAGGGGAAATAAGGGCACAACAATAACAATAAGGGCTACAATGACAATAATAATGGAGGAATACACTAGTATTATAGGGACCTAACATGCATGACCTAGTGAATTTACATTACCATGGATAAATACCATACCCATAGTAAAATAGGTAATGAGTTATAAATATAGAGTTAAAAATTGAAATTTCCACTAAAATTGTGTATGTGTGAACATGAGTTGTTAAAACCAAAGATACTAAGAGAGCGGTAGTGAACCAAGTGAAAGGGTGTAAGCTAATTTGAGCATAGAGAGAGTGAATGGATTGACCTACATATTAGTGTGTGGTGACAGTGTGAAGTGTGTAAAGAAAAAGATCACAACAAATCATATTAGAGACCTGAGTTGTAGTAAAACACCAAGCCAAGTTACATAAAAATATGATAACTAGAAATTGACTAGATCATAAATGAAATGAGAAAAAATAAATTAGATTGATTGTACTTGAAGAATAATATGATTGGATAAAACAAGATTCAAATTCCAAATATAAAACAACGAGGTTATTGGTGTTTCCTTAAGGTGGGTCCTATCAATCAGGGGATGGGTGTCTCCTTTTGGTTGGTGGTAGTAAATTAATGTAAATGTAGGCTTATGCCTAGAATAACCTATAAAGAAGTTGTTCTGTGGTTTTCTCCTGTATGTTTTCCCCCATAAAAATCCAAGTATACTGATCTATATGTGTTCATTATTTATTTATGTGTGTCTATATGGCTTACTAGAAATACCTTATAGATTTAGAGATTTTTAAAAAAATTATAATATTGATTGACACCCCCACAAGTGTTATTTGTTCTTCAACATGTTCTTAAATAAAGGAGATTTAAATCCCTTCTTTCTCTAATATTACTTGTCATTTTTTTTTATCCCTTCATTACTTATGATAATATATTATGCCTTTGATATGGCCATACAAGTGTTTGGCCTCCCTAATTATCTCTTGAAGAATATTAGGTTCATCAATTTAAATGTTATTTTTGTAAAATGTTTGAAAACCACTTAGGAATTTTTGTATCTTACCTTCTCATCTTTAATATAGCCAAGATACCTTAGTTACTCCAAACAAATATTCTCATATTCTTATATGTTCTTGTCATACTAATTCTTATAAATATATTGTTTATATAAATACTTCTTGAACAACTTCCAAGACATCCTCTTCTCATTGATGTGCTTAACTTGCCTTAGTTGGTCACACCAAATAGAATCCTTTTCTTGTAGGTTTTATATTACTTTGGCTTATAGATTAGATGAAAAATTATGCATTTGATGATAATTTATTATTCCTAAAAACTAAGCTTCACCATCCTCTCCCGTCTTGTTTTAACCATCAAAGGTTGGTGACTTGATCTTCCTAATCACTCCTTACAAAATGTTTTCCCATACCTTCTCCTTTGACGTTTTATTAGGGAAACTACTACGATACTCTATGATTATTGAAATTCATGTCACTTCTTCACTAAATATCTAGTGAGCGATGATTTCTTTGAGTTCTTGTGACACTTCTTTAGTGCTTGGATCTTCTATGGTTTTCTCTTAATGAATGGACTTTTAATCTTCCCTCATATGTTGAACCTAATCCATTTTTCAACTAATTTTTCTTCTCTTGGTCTTTCAACATCCTCTCATTATCATATCTATATCCATGCACCTCCATTTTAAGTGCTTTATGTTTTATATTAGCTCCAGTGGCTCCATTATCTCTCTATACCCATTAGGCTATTTTCTATTGTAATATTTAGGATTCTAAATTCTTCTTCGTGGATGTAAGATATTTTTCCATATTTCATTTATGCTTTTTAATAATATTCTTCAATTATGTTCTTTACTTTTCCTTGTTGTAGCTCTAACTCTCCAAGAAATGTGCATACCAATAAAACTATTATTCACATATTTATTCTAAATCTGTAGTGTTTTCCTTTTAATGTCATTAAATATGCACTTTATTAGTTTTATCAAATAAAGTATATCTCCCTTAGCATTTTAAAGTTCTAAGGAACTAAAAAATATAAGCCATTAAAATTATTCACCTCCAAATTAGCTTTCCAATGACCAAACCCACATGTAATTGGGACTTTTGAGTTGGCGGTTATGGCCCTCTGAAGTTATTTCCTTGTTTCTCAACTCAATGGACATGTAGTTTCCATGAAGATTATAGGCATTCCTTCTCTAATTCAACCCCCAATCAAGTTCTTTTTCTCCTCTAATGAAATTTGACCCCTTTCCTAAGAACATGACACTATTATGACCAATTTAATCCCCATTCTCCTTTGAAATTAGGCATTTTTTCCAATTTCACAATATTGCCCCATTTTTTTTACATAGAGAGCTTTATTTTTATAAATTTCCCTAGTATCCACTTCAATTTTATCCAAGCTCTTTCAGCAAATATAATTCAAGCATTTTAAAAGAAGTAATTCTCAAATACAACTCTATATAGTTGTTCTTTTTTATGGTCATTTTATCATAAAGTGGCCTACACATTACATTCTTACTCAATTTACCATGAAGATGAACTCTACAATCCATGAATTATACCCATTACATTTATTTATCCTATCCATGTATTCCAAAAATTTTCCCAAATTATTCTCATGTAGACATTTTGTTAAATACTTCATATACAATTATAATTTTATCTTGTAAAAACTAATTTATGGCCCACAAAGCCCTAGTTGTAACTAGTGTCTCTATACCATATTGTATTGTTCCTAATACCCTCTATGCTCTATTGAGGATATAGGTTGCTTCTTGAAACCACTAATTTCACTCTAATTTGTTTCTTTGATGCCATATCTCTAATTTTGTTGTTCCAATGCCATTCCTCATTTCCCTACTATCAATTAATTAACATATGTAAGAAGTATAATGTAGACACAAGCAATCACGATATGACCATTTAATGGAAAATGACACCATAATTTATAGATTCAATCTTCAACATGAAAACTACATTAAATGAGCCAAAATTTGATTCCATTCATAACATAAATCATACTAACTCAACATATACGCAAGTAAATAAAGAGCACTTATATTGCTGGAAATTATTCACAAATTGGATATAGAAGGATTTTCCACCCCTAAGCTAAGGCTATGAGTCCACAAAGGGAAACTATTAATGGTTGGATCTACCTCTCTTCACATCACCGAATTTCTAGGTTCAAAGAAAATTTTCCACCTACAATATTCCCAATCCTTATGCTTATTTCCCCATCAACCTACACAACCTAAGGAATGAGATCCCCTTCTCTTCTAAGTAATCCCTTATGGTATCCCACATAGGCCAACTAGAAATTCTCATTGTCACGATTCTATGGATTCTCAAATGTGGTTCAAATTTCTCTTAATAACATCAACTAACATTACACATAGTCAGAAATATTACATAATTCATGGCATTATCTTGGCATAAATTTTATTACTATAAGAACATGGAAGCTACCCTCAAAGGGAACTTTGCCAAATTTTGCCAATAACTTAATCTTTCTTAGACTTGAACTCTCCTAGTAATTGATAATTTGAATTCCCCCATTAAATGTTAATTCAAACAAATGGGAACAACATAGTAATTTAAACTACTTGGTAATTTCAAGTCTCCCTGCATGGCCAGAAAGGCATAGTGTAAATCCCATGGCATGAAGGGACTACATGCTTCTATGGAGATCCCATGCACCTCCTTCATCTAGTTAATCCTTAACTTAATATAAAATAAGACATGGATTAAAGAGAACTAATCCAACAAGGTTAAGGACTTTGGATAAATTCAAAATGATATTATCTTCATTTTGTCCCCCTTGAGCCCTCTAATTCTTTCCCTTGACTTTCCCCTTTTGTGGAGTCATGGCTCCCCATTCTTGTCCTTCCTCTTTTGTAGCTTGTGACGTACTTTATTAATATTCCTTACATGAATACATGTAATAATTGACTAGCTTATATCCATTCATCATGTGTACATATACATTACTAGTTTAGGTATCAAAATTGGGGTATTACACCTAATCTTGTAGGAAGCATAATTGATTATGAATTTGACTTGTCTAGTTGAGTGATGTAAGCACTCCCTTATATTAATGGTATGGTTCTTGGTCTTTCTAATAAGTATGCAAATCATGAGGCTAAGGAGAAAGATATTTTGTGAGATTGGTGGTGTATTAAAGAATTATAGTAATAAAAGTTAATTAATCCTATAGGAATCCACTTAAGTTATCAACTAAGAGTATCAAAGACTTGTAAGTGTTGTGAAAAAATTATGTAGCCTTTGATAGTTAAAGATCTGAAAAACTAATTTAGCAATACCTTTTTTTGAGGAATGGTGATTACATGTGTTTATATGCATATTTTCCAATGGAAATATTTCTATTACTTTGCAGCATAAGTCATCTAGGAATAAAATTCCTTTGGCTCATTAGTTGGTTCTAAACAACATTGTAACTCTTGGAAACTGAAATTATCCTACTGAAAGTAAACTAATTTATTTAGAACTCATCAATATGGAAAATAAACTAATTATAGGAGACTAAATTAAATGCTTTCGAAATATACTTGATCTATAGTGCACTAAACAAAACAATAGTTCATCTTGCCCACAATAGGTTCATCGTAAGTTGGAGAAAGGATAATCACAATAACATAAACATTCTAACTATAAAATTAAAGAAAATAACAATGAAATCAAATGAAAATGTAGAGACATACAAAGGTCCATTCACTAGCAGTCCCTTCAGATGATCCGTAATTGAAGAGGATTGGCAAATCCCTTTTCAAACAACTTATATTATCTCAAAAGAATAATAGTGTTTTATTTTATAAATAAATGAATTACAAACTCAACTATGCATCTCTTTAACCCTAGTTCTAAGCAAATTAAAAATATTTACCCTAACTTGAGATGAAAATGAGCATATTTATACTAAAGAGGCATTAGATTCCTTATAAATAAGAAAACCCAAGCTCTATATTAACAATATTACCCCAAGAATTAGTAGTTTTCTCTTCATCGATTATGGAGGCCTAATAAGGATTTTAGTTCCATGGTAAATTATCCTCCTTTAGCCCTAGAATGGATGGTAAACTGGAGAGTTTCAAGAGCCACTCTTACTCTTGGTTAACTACATTAATGGACTATTATGGGTAGTATTAGTACTATAGAGCTTCTTGATTTAGAAACCTATGGGATGTGCACTTTTATATCCCCTCTCATTTTCATGTTCGACCGATAGGGGCAAACCAACCTTGCATGCCATTATGTTCTACTAGTGGTAGTGTTGTTTCCATTTTTAAATTAATAAGCACATATGGGTTGTGGAATAGAAGTATGTTGTCACATACTTTAGCTTTATGTTTAGTGTAACTAGGAAAAATGTTAGTGGCAAGCATCAAATGATAAGGAAAGTAATCAAAAAAAAATTTCTACAATGGTACTGATCAAGGCTACAAAAATAAAGAACTTGTAGATAAACACATAATTATTCCTTACTGTTGAAAATAATACTGAGAGGGGGGGTGAATCAGTATTATCAAGCAATTTAATAAATCTTCCTTATTTGATCTTTGAATTATTTTTGCATGTCAGTACCATAAAATAATGAGCATGAAAAAACAGATAATCACACCAAAGAACACAAGATGTAAGGTGGAAACCCAATGTGGGTGAAAACCACCTGCTGCAATATGTCTCTATCTTCTTTCAATTTAGAAACTTCTTTTACAATGATTTTGTACTGGTGCAGTCCTTTACCAGTACGCAGGCTGCAACCTGCAGAGAGCTACAACTCTCTCTCTTTCTTGTTTTCCAGTCTACTCCTGGAAGGGAGCTACAACCCCCTACTTCTTTTCATAAAGCATCAGTTGATCAACAAGTACATAACAGATATAGACCACTACAGATATCAGATCAGCAATAACAGAAACAACCCAGAACACCTTATCAACAGAGAAATCCAATCAACAGAACATATTAAAACAAAGACGCAGTTTTTCTTTCTGTGGCCTGCGACCAGACGCCGTTAACTTTCTGCTACTCTGCGTCCACACGCAGATATCCTTCTGCTTCGCTGCGTGCCCACGCACTGTTCCTGTGACTGCTCTGCGTTCTGTTGCTTCAGGGACGCACCCAAAGATACTATCGCGCCGCGTCTTTCGCTACAGAGACGCACCTGAAAACATTATCGCGCCGCGTCCTTCTGCTTCAGAGACGCATCTGAACCTTGATCGCCCTGCATCCCCACGCAGGTCTCTCTCTACTGTACTGCGTCTCGGCGCACTTACCCTTTACAGTATCAGCGTCCCGGCGCACTTTCCCTTCACTGAACCTGCGACCCTTCAGATATAAATGATATGAAGACTTCAGAACAGACCCAAACAGTCAGATCTATAGATCTGATCATGCGCCATAGAGATCACAGTCCATTAGAAGATTCGCCCTCTTAGATCTGGACTAGATCTCACCAAATAAGATATTCAACCCAAGACACTTGCCCAATCCAAATGAACTCCTTTGCTTTATATAGGCAAGCTCCTCCCCAAAACATGGAACAATACCACGAGCCGACACCATAGAAACACAAAACCGTCGGCTAGATACCACACAAGAAACCCCCACGTGCTTTTCTCTGCCTTGAAATGTGTGCACTGGGTAGACGCACCCCCTGAACGGCTGGCCGGCGTCCCTGGACGCGGGTTCTGCATGGTATACCTGCGGGGACGCACTTTCTGAACCGATTTCCTGCGTCCTTCTTAATTTCCAACAAACTGAGAGCCTTACCACTGGAGTTGCCATCAAGTACAACATCTGTAACATATAGTCATACCAGAAAACATAATGCCAACAATCTCCCCCTTTCGACTTGATGGCAACCTTACAAACTTCAGCTTCATTCTCCCCCTTTGACATCAAGGGCAAAGGGTATGCTCCCCCTAAGCTCATGCTCCCTCTGAATATGAACCAGATCTGCAGCAACGCACCACCATGAAAGAGATAGAGACATATTGCAGCTATTTCCAAGATCTCCTTCTCCATAATGCCAACAATGCATTATGTGCTCCCCCTGAGCCTGTACCACCAATAAGAAGAAGTTCAACAAGATGATGCATCGACAACCCCCAGCTTTTGCCTGAGGTATTCAAACGTGTCCCTGGGCAATGGTTTGGTAAGAATATCAGCAACTTGTTCCTTGGAAGGAACATACTCCAACTTGACTTTCTGTTCAAGCACTTGTTCCCGGAGAAAATGGTACTTGATTGGTATGTGCTTGGTTTTTGAATGCATAACCGGATTCTTTGAGATGCTGATTGCACTTGTGTTATCACATAAGATGGGGATAGGTGGTGTACAAGTGATTTGAAAATCCTGCAAAGTCTGCATCATCCAAAGGAGTTGAGTGCAACAAGATGCAGCAGCAACATATTCTGCTTCAGCTGTAGACAAGGCAATCGAACTCTGTTTCTTGCTGACCCAAGATACCAGTCTGGAACCCATAAAGAACGCACCACCACTTGTGCTTTTCTTGTCATCCACGCTTCCGGCCCAATCTGCATCTGTATAAGCATGAAGAGTAAGATCTGTATCTCTAGGATACCATAAGCCATAATTTTGAGTCCCTTGAAGATATTTGAAAATTCTCTTTACTGCCTGAAGATGAGTCTCCTTCGGATTTGCCTGAAATCTTCCAACTATTCCAACTGCATGCATGATGTCCGGTCGGGTACCTGTCAAATATAGTAAACTTCCAATCATAGATCTGTAGGTTGGTTGATGTACTGCTGCAGATTCATCATTTGCACTGAGACTACATCCTGTGACCATGGGTGTACATACTGGTTTTGCATCTTCCATGCCATATTTCTTCAAAATCTGCTTGAGATACTTGGTTTGAGATAAAAAGATTCCTCCTTCCTTTTGTTGGATTTGCAAACCAAGGAAATATGTCAGTTCTCCTAGCAAGGACATTTCAAATTCTTTCTGCATGACCGAGGCAAAGCTTTGACTCATAGCTTCTTCATTGCTGCCAAAAATAATGTCATCTACATACACAACAAGTATTAGTAATTTGTCATTTTCAATTTTTATATACAGATTGCTATCTGCTGAACCTTTTGAGAAGCCTTGTTGATGAAGATATTTGTCCAACCGGTAGTACCAAGCCCTTGGAGCTTGTTTGAGACCATAGAGAGCCTT
The DNA here is from genome assembly GCA_031772625.1 of Pinus tabuliformis. Lineage (NCBI taxonomy): Eukaryota > Viridiplantae > Streptophyta > Pinopsida > Pinales > Pinaceae > Pinus > Pinus tabuliformis. Next base: position 1,354,694,566 of record CM062816.1, on the reverse strand, counting down.
TTTCAATCGGCATACAAGATTTGGATCATTTCCAAGAATGAACCCATCTGGCTGTTCAATGTACACTTCTTCTTCCAAGTCTCCATTCAGAAAGGCTGATTTCACGTCCATTTGAAATACTTTGAAGTTTTGAAAACTTGAGAGAGCAAGGAACATTCGGATGGCCTCAAGTCTTGCAACAGGAGCAAAAGTTTCTTCAAAGTCTATTCCTTCTTGCTGCGCATACCCTTTACAAACAAGTCTGGCTTTGTTTCTAATTACTTCTCCATTTTCATTCAATTTATTTTTGAAGACCCATTTTGTTCCGATAACATTCTTATCCTTTGGTCTAGGAACCAGCTCCCAAGTGTTGTTCTTTTCGATTTGCTCAAGTTCTTCATCCATTGCTTTTACCCAACATTCATCTTTGCATGCTTCTTTCACATTTTGTGGTTCAGTAGAGGAGAGTAATGCCAAATAGCTTGAGGCTTCTGCAACTGTTCTTCTTGTTTGTACACCTGCTTCTTTCTGCCCCACAATCTGAGATTCTGGATGATTCTTCTGAACATATCTGGATGGAGTTTTCTCTTCTATTCTTGTCTGCTCCTCTGGTTCTTCTTGAGGTTCTCCTTGGGGTTCTTCTTCTTCATCATTCTGTCTTTGAGGGTAGCCTTCATCTTCTTCTATATCTTCATGATGTACTTGCCTAGGAATATATCCCTTCTCATCAACCACTACATCAATACTGTCAACAATTCTGCCAAGTCTTTTATTGTAGCATTTGTATGCTTTGCTATGTGGAGAATAGCCAAGAAGAATGCCTTCATCTGCTCTAGGTTCAAGTTTGCCAAGCTGCTCATCAGTATTCTTGATATAGCATTTGCTCCCAAAGATTTTGAAGTGCTTTACCGAAGGAGTTTTACCACTCCAGAGCTCATGAGGAGTTTGAGTGCTGTTCACCCGGACATTTGTTTTGTTGAGAATAATAACCGCAGCATGTGCAGCTTCACCCCAGAAAGTTGCGGGAGTTCCTGATTCATCAAGCATAGCACGAGCCATTTGTTGGATTGTTCTGTTCATTCTTTCAACAACTCCATTTTGCTGAGGAGTTCTAGCTGTAGAGAATTCTCTCCTTATCCCATGTTCATCACAGAAATCGAAAAATTCATTTGAAGTAAATTCCCCACCTCTGTCGGATCTGAGGCACTTAATTTTGTGACCTGATTCATTTTCAACCAAGGCTTTGAAGGTCTTGAATTTTTCGAATGCTTCATCTTTGTGCTTCATAAGTCCTAACCAGACAAACCTGGAGAAATCGTCAATAAATAATATCAAGTATTCCTCTCCTCTAGGTGTTCTTTTCCTGAATGGGCCACATGTATCTGTATGTACTAGCTCAAGAGGCATGCTAGCTGATCCCTCTTTCTCTGGAAAGTTAGTCCTGGTTTGTTTTCCAAACTGACATGATCTGCATATGGTGTTGTCAGGAATTTTGATATCTGGAAGATCGCGAACTGCCTGATATTTGCATGCTTTCCTTATTTGTGAGAAGCTTAGATGTCCCAACCTTCGATGCCATAACCAGTGCTCTTCATCCTTGCTAAGATAGCATTGTTGTTCTCCTTCTTCAAATATGTATAGATTATTTGGAGTTCTTTTGCCTTTGAGTACTGTTTTACCTGTATCAAGATCACGAACAAGACATCCATTCGATCTGAAAATAACCTCGGTTTTTTGATCACACATCTGGCTGACACTTAGTAGATTATGCTTCAATCCATCAACATACAAAACATTTCCAGCCTTGACCTTTTCTTTCAAAGGAGCAATACCTTTTCCTTTTATAGTTACAGGAGTATCATTTCCAAAAGAAACTTTCTTTCCCTTTTCTAAAGTAGAATAAGATTCAAGTTTTTCTTTATCACCTGTCATATGTTTCGAACATCCACTGTCAATGTACCATAGATTTTCCTGTCCTTCTGCATAAAATGCTATCCCACATCTTTCAGTTTGAGGTTCTTTTATTCTCCATGTTTTGGTGCTTGTGGCTTGTTCCTTTTTCTCCTGAAACCTGCTCCTGCATTCAGAGTCTTCATGACCAAAATTATTGCAAATAGAACATTCAACTTCATTTTCAAGAACCGAAAAGTTGTTATAGGTCCTCTTTGTAATCCCTGTCATACTTCTTTGTTTTTGAGCTTCCCTAGTCATGATTGTTTTATATGCAACACATTGAGCTGCTTTGTGACCAAAGTTATGGCAAGAAAAGCATTGTCCATTGAAGAAGCTTCTGCGGTTATTGAATCTTCCAGCCAACTGATTGTAATTTCTATTTTCATCTATTCTTGAACCAAACTGAGAAGATTTTACCTGTGGCTGGTTGTAGCTTTTGTTCACCCTTAGGATGGATTGTCCCTGATAGTTTCTGTTTGTAATTCGTCCCTGCTTTACCTGATTATCTTCATTGTTCTTCTGCTCATTTCTTCTTGCTGCATCAAGATAACTTTTTGAGGTGGATGCTTGAGAGGTTTCTCCATTATAGCCCAAACCTGTCTTGTTTAGAGGAGACCGCTGCACATTGATAATCTCATCCAAAGTTTCAGATCCTTTGACAAACTTAAGATTAATAGCTTTTGTTTTCTCAATTTCTTTTCTGAGACCAACAATTTCACCTTCTAGTTTTTCAAGATGTTTTTCCTTTTCATCAATTTGAAATTGCAAAGTATCAATGATCACATTCTTTTCTTCTATGCATCTCTTGAGTCTAGTAATTTCATCATAGAGATTATCCACATCTACAGCATCCTCATAATCATCATCTTCAAATGCCATTAACAACTTATATTTATTACCTTGTTCATCTTCATCACTGTTTGATAAGCCATCACTATCTTCATGGGTGTAGTAGCTTTTCTTATTTGCACTTTGTTTCCTGTTCCATCTAGCAGGTTCTTTTCCTTTATCCTTATAAGGACATTTTGCAGCATAATGACCTACTCTTCCACAAGCAAAGCATTTGAAAGGTAGCTTACCTCTGAACCTTCCAGAACCCCTTTGAAGATTTCTGACAAAATTTGATTCTTCTTCCTCTTCTTCTGGAACATGGCTTGCTTCATAGTAATCTTCTTTGCCTGATGCCTTAAAAGCAGCTTCCCTTTTGTCTGATGGACCTCCCTTTCTCATTTCATAAGCAGTTAGAATTCCATGTAGCTGAGACATAGTGAGAACACGGAGATTTTCCTTTTCTTCTATTGCAGATACTTTAGATTCAAACTTGGGGGATAATGATCTTAGAATCTTTTGAACTACTATAGTCTCTTTTATTTCTTCACCCAAATTTTTCATACAATTAACAATCTAATCTACCCGAAGAAAATAATTAGCCACACTTTCATCATTATACATCTTGAGAGTCTCATATTGAATCCTGAGAGTTTGAAGTTTAGCTTGTTTTACCTGTTCATCTCCTTCATAGCTAGTGATCATTTTGTCCCATATCTCTTTTGCTGATTTGAAGTGCATGACCTTCATGAATTCTGTTTGGGATATACTTCCTAATAGAGTACTGACTGCTTTTGCATTTGTTTCATACTGCTTTTTCTCAGCTGGATCTGTAGGAGTAGCTGAAGGAAAAGCATAGCCTGTTTCTACAATGTTCCAAACTTCTGTACCAAGAGATTGAAGATATGCAGTAACTCTTACCTTCCAATAATTGAAATTTGTCCCATCAAAAATAGGTGGCCTGATTGATGCTTCTTTCTCGTAGTTGCTCATGATGAACGATCTACCTTCAAGCGATCAAGCTTCTCTGAAGGACCTGCTCTGATACCAATTGTTGAAAATAATACTGAGAGGGGGGGTGAATCAGTATTATCAAGCAATTTAATAAATCTTCCTTATTTGATCTTTGAATTATTTTTGCATGTCAGTACCATAAAATAATGAGCATGAAAAAACAGATAATCACACCAAAGAACACAAGATGTAAGGTGGAAACCCAATGTGGGTGAAAACCACCTACTGCAATATGTCTCTATCTTCTTTCAATTTAGAAACTTCTTTTACAATGATTTTGTACTGGTGCAGTCCTTTACCAGTACGCAGGCTGCAACCTGCAGAGAGCTACAACTCTCTCTCTTTCTTGTTTTCCAGTCTACTCCTGGAAGGGAGCTACAACCCCCTACTTCTTTTCATAAAGCATCAGTTGATCAACAAGTACATAACAGATATAGACCACTACAGATATCAGATCAGCAATAACAGAAACAACCCAGAACACCTTATCAACAGAGAAATCCAATCAACAGAACATCTTAAAACAAAGACGCAGTTTTTCTTTCTGTGGCCTGCGACCAGACGCCGTTAACTTTCTGCTACTCTGCGTCCACACGCAGATATCCTTCTGCTCCGCTGCGTGCCCACGCACTGTTCCTGTGACTGCTCTGCGTTCTGTTGCTTCAGGGACGCACCCAAAGATACTATCGCGCCGCGTCTTTCACTACAGAGACGCACCTGAAAACATTATCGCGCCGCGTCCTTCTGCTTCAGAGACGCATCTGAACCTTGATCGCCCTGCGTCCCCACGCAGGTCTCTCTCTACTGTACTGCGTCTCGGCGCACTTACCCTTTACAGTATCAGCGTCCCGGCGCACTTTCCCTTCACTGAACCTGCGACCCTTCAGATATAAATGATATGAAGACTTCAGAACAGACCCAAACAGTGAGATCTACAGATCTGATCATGCGCCATAGAGATCACAGTCCATTAGAAGATTCGCCCTCTTAGATCTGGACTAGATCTCACCAAATAAGATATTCAACCCAAGACACTTGTCCAATCCAAATGAACTCCTTTGCTTTATATAGGCAAGCTCATCCCCAAAACATGGAACAATACCACGAGCCGACACCATAGAAACACAAAACCGTCGGCTAGATACCACACAAGAAACCCCCACGTGCTTTTCTCTGCCTTGAAATGTGTGCACTGGGTAGACGCACCCCCTGAACGGCTGGCCGGCGTCCCTGGACGCGGGTTCTGCATGGTATACCTGCGGGGACGCACTTTCTGAACCGATTTCCTGCATCCTTCTTAATTTCCAACAAACTGAGAGCCTTACCACTGGAGTTGCCATCAAGTACAACATCTGTAACATATAGTCATACCAGAAAACATAATGCCAACACTTACTCATTAGCATGAAAAAAATGCAAAATCAAATTCATATAACAACTCATACAACGCCACAAAAGTTAATCATTTAAGTAATTAATCAACAAACTATCAATTGTTAGAAAATTGGTTAGCTCAGTAGTTATCAAGATCAATAATGGGTAAAATTAAATATTCTATAGAGGTAAATGGCATACATCACGAAAAATATGGACCAATTTAAGAGCCCGTCATACCCCCAACTTAAGGATTTTCATCTCCTTATGCAAAATAAAAGGCAAAAGGAAAATGGATGGCAAGGTTGTTAAAGAATAAGCCATGTATGTTGTTCCTATTGTGAACAACTATTACGCCTAGCTTATTTCCCTCCTTTTATCCTTCCCTCTACTTATTGCTTTTATTTTGTTGTTTCTTATGTTTCTTATTATACTATTTCTTGTAAGCTTTAGAGGAACTATGGAATTCTACTCATCTCTAAGATCATAAGCCATGGGCTAGGTTTTAGCATCCTTTGGATGGTAACTTGAAAAATTGGCAATTTCATTCCACATCGCCTTTCCAACCCCAATGCCAAGTTATGCTGAATGTATTAAATATGTAATGGGGTGCATATATAAGGGAAACATAAACTTCAATCCAATCTACTCAAAGATGATCCTCCTGGAGGCCATCAATATACAAACTAGCCTTGTAGAAAGTTTTCTTGAACCCCGGTAATTAATGTGTCTCTCTTTCACATAGTTCCTTCATTTCTTTTGGCCACCTCATTTCTACATTCCTCAAAACTTCATATTCAAAGGTGCTGATGAGTCTACATACAAAGTGCAACAAGATTCAATCGTCTTGTCACCATCACTTGGAACTATATCCACTATCAAGTGTACACGGTTCGTTTTAACCTCACTTGGTAATGGTACCTTCTTCTCTCACCTTTAGATTTGATATACTCTCCTCAACCTTGTAAGTTTATGAATTTATGAACATAATGGTTTCTTTATGTAGTAAGGATACAAATTCTCTTAGTTCTATATCCCCAACATCAAACAAATGATTCTCCTTTTCATTGACACAGAAATGGTCACATTCTAAAAAAAATAATTCCTATTACAATTATTAAACTCACCTTCATTAATTGTGCAAAGATTTAGGAGACTTGGACTGGAGTTGTTATTCAATTTCTTCACCAAGAACTCTACCACTAGTGGAATGGTCTACTCAGTCAATGACATAGTCAAATCGCAAGGAAGTTAACTGGAATGATTATGGGATCTAGGGGCACACTATATATTGTAGAAATTCATTGTTAATTGTAATTTACTAAAACAATAGACTTGAATCTACTCTACCAACTGCAGAAACAATTACAATCATGAAATCATGAAGCATGCAAGAGAAAGAATTCAATCAACACATTACACAATGATTTACTAGGGAAAGCCATAGCTAAAAACCCCTGTTATCTATATATTGTATTAGTCAGAAAAATATGAGAAGATTACCATGCTTTGATCAAGCCTAAGAAACCTCTGCACTATCTCTATCTCCTTAGACAAGCCTTGGCCAAAACTTAACCAATTTTATGCTTGCCCAAGTCCCTTTTTACTTACGTTTTTTCCTTGCTAATTAGGCCCTATTAATTAGGGATATTCCTCATCCATAAATAGAAAATACATCATAGGCCTTCCTCTGACTGTATGCACCACATGTACAATTGGATGATGATACAACTGATAGTACACTTCCATTTAACTGCAATCTCAACTGGATAACTCGTAGATCATACATGCATGAGTTATTTATGGTTGATTTAGTACTTAATTGGTTGAACACTTGTTGTAGTGGTTGCAACACCCTCCAAAATTTTGGCTTCCATCCAAATTTCGGAGCCTTCCTTGGTTTTTCCTTTTATGGTTGCAAACACTCGAGCTCACCCAATGAGCTCTTGTGAAGTCTTTTCACATTTTTTCTTGTTTAACTAGTGGTCGTCTTTCGTCATGTTGATTTATTTGTCATGCTTGTGATCTAATTATGGTTATTTTGAAGGTTTTTATTTATGTGTTTGGGTTGTCTTCACTATGTGAACACTCGTCACACTCACACACAAAGTTGTAAGCATTGTCTCACAAGTGTCGTCACGGTCGTTCAAAGGTCTATCACAAGTGTCGCACTTGTCTCTCTCAACTCCAAGACAATCTCACAGAGGGCGTGCTTTGTATTTTTGTCATGGTGGTCTATGTTGTCTCGACATCAAGTATGCTAAGTGTATGATCACAATATCAGTATGCACAAGTTCACTTGCTTTTGACACTTAGCCATTTTCCTGAAAATCTGCCCGACCGGACAACCCTCTTCCACCGGACCCTAACTGAGCTACACTGCGCAGTGCTTGAGGTTGTCCACCAAGTCAGCCACACTACACAATACTGTAGGGGAGAATCTTGTCTGCCTCCCAAAATTTCACATAGACTTCCTCCATGTCCAATAGAACTACGCATTTCTCAAGCACAATCATTAACCCTCCTTCTTGCCTGCCTGAAGCCTGCACTACTCTGAGACCTAGGTTTTCACTGCTCCCTAAAACTGCGTAAACATGCCAAGTTGGTCCCCTACTACCTTTCTCTGCACTATTATCAAAAATTTCACAGAACTTCCCAACTGAATCTTGCTTCCTTTCTCTGCATTGTTCCTAGAAATTGTGTAGCCATTCTCACCAGGTCCCTCTGCAGCCCTGCTCTACCTTCCCTATGGAAATTGTACGTAACTTGCCAACAGCCCCTCTGTAGCCCCACTCTACCCTCCCTCTGGAAACTATGAAGAACTACCCAAAAACCCCTCTGCAGCCCCGCTCTATCCTCCCTCAGAAAATTACGTAGAGGTGTCCCCCCTCAGGATCCCACCTTGCAGTTCACACAGGTGACTTTCACTGTGAAATTCTATCTCCCAATGATCACTGCACAACTTTTCTCAACAGTGCAGGTTTCCCTCTCGAAATTCCTCATTCCAGCCTGAGTTCCACTTTATGCTGTCTCAGTGAGTTTCCCTCCCTCCCTGTCACCCGGAACATGAGAAAAATGCATCATGCTAGACTAGGAGGTTTTATATTTGATGTCGTCCCGTCATGAGTGAATTGTACGAAAAGGTACACTGATGGATCATGGCGAGATGACGAATAGGATGAAGAAGGAGTGCACATTCTAGAAGACTTGCTTGCAACTGGATGGACATACCAAGCATATCAAGCAACAAGCAAAATGAACACATGCATTGAACCATCAAGCAAGACCATGAGCATCGAAGACTCCGTAGCACTATGCCATGCAGAGGAGAAGACAAAGCACACAAAAAGTACATCCATCACTCAGTAGTGTAGTAGCTTGACATGCGCACCATAGTCGGCTAGTACATGTCAGCTATGTCATGAGTTGTCTCAGCCACATCACCACTATGGGCCATATATGTTGTAACTTAATTTAATTTGAATTGAAGTCCAATGGACGCACAAAAGAAGTCGAAGTTTCATGTCAGTTGAAAATTCATGGGAAGTTGACCAGTCATGAGGGTAGTTCAAGAGTCACAAGGGTCGAGCATCATCGTTGGCTATATATACCCCTCCCACTGTATGAGAAAGGAATTTTCACCTTGGCTCCTCCCACATAGCTTGAAAATATGTAGTATGTTCTTTGAGGAGCGAGGAGTGGCTCCAATGTCCCACTACTAGGACTAGTGATGTATGGTGTATAGATGTGTCTTGGGAATTTTGCTTAATTCAGAAGCCTGTTAAGGGCAGCACATTTTCACACATGTTTTGTAGATGTTTGTAAGACTACTCTTTAAACATTTGTAATACATGTTTGCTTAACCTGTACTAAGATAGTTGAACTACTCTGGTTATTTTAGTACTTACATTGTTGAAGATGTGTTGTATTGTTTATCACTGCTTTCTTATCAGTGTGGACTACTCCACTGGAAATTACAGAGACCATTCTTGTTTATTAGTTATAATGACCGTCACCTATGTGTGGACTACTCTACTAGATGGTGTACGTGTTTTCCCTTGCTTTTTGATTTTAACGACTGCAACATCTACTATGGACTACTCCGCCGAATGTTGGATAGACCCTTGTTGGTTCACGTGTGTCTCTCCCTAGGTGGTACTACTACCTCTCATCTAGAGGATCACTTAACACTCTCCCTTTACAGTAAGATAACCTAGACACAAGTTACATTACGCACTCACTAGGCATACTCACCTCTCTTTTTGAAGATACAAGCATAACACTCTCATGTGCTGAACAACAAGAGATAAGGAAAATATCTAAGATAATGGTAACCAGGCCAGTGTACCGGATGGGACTCATACACCAAATAGTGGTAGGTCTAGTTGGTACTTCATACCAGGGAGATGCCCTGAATGTTGGTGAGTCCAACACCATCAACATTTCTTGTGCTAGAAAGAGGCCCACCAACAGTTTATGTCTACCAACCTCACTTATCTATAATCTATTCAAGGCACTAACACAAAATCCCTCTCCCCTATGTGCAACTCTGAAGTTGGCTATTCCTCATCTCCCAAACCCAAACATGAAATTTCATATCAGCACATCTACACTGTTCATCCCATCACCCATCAAATTCATAAAGTTTTCAGAGTGATTCCAAGAGTGAACACTTTTCCTTATTCGTATAGGAAGAAAAACACTACTCCCACAGGAGTGGTAGTATCATCTGTGGAAGAAGCAATCCTTGCCACTCTTGAAGAGATGGAAGAAGATGTTGAAAATGAAGAGGAAGCTCCAGTCTTCTGAGAGGGAGAAGATGACAACCTCTTACCCTTGGGCTCAAGTTCTGGCACAGGAGGTGGAGGGGAAGGCAACAGAGTAGGCGTAGGTGGAGATGAACCAATAGATTCAGAGGTAGAACCGTTAGATTCTGAAGAAGAGAAGAAGGACAAAGAAGAGGACAACATGGTTGAACAAAATCTAGAATATATGACCCAGGGCCCATTGGCACTCCCGGCGCCTTGCACAAGATGCCAAGACACATAGAGAATTTGTTAATAAAGTATGACCTTGACAGGACAGTGAAGGTGAAAGATCATTTAGACACGTTCTACCTACATCTCCAGACACTCGAGGTACATTATGACAAAGTTGCATGTAGATTGTTTCCATGTACCTTAGATGGAAGAGTAGTCGTATGGTACCATAGCCCTCCTGTGAACTCCATTCAGAACTAGGGGGTGTTCAAGAGAATTTTCCTTGAGAATTTCGTTGAAGATCACAAAACCCCCTCCATGTTGCTAAAAGACTTGGTTAGTCTCAAGATGGAGTAGAAAGAAAAAGTCAAAGATTTCAACCAAAGGTTTAACCATATCTTGAACAAGTTCATAGTAGACACCAAACATCATGACTCCATCACTGTTGACTACTACACGTATGCACTACTGACCAACATTGTGCAGTTCGTCAAGCGAGCTACGAAACCAACACTATTAGAAAATGGGCAAGAGGCAATTGTTGTGGAAAACTACTTGTGTGCTACTGGAGTCATTATAGATGAAGAATCAACTAAGACTCAAAAGACATGGGTAGGAGGTCTTAGACTACTGTGAGTAAGAAAAAGGAAAAGGAAGCAAGTGAAATTGAGAGCCTTACTTGCCTCGTCAAATCCTTGACAACCTAATTTTCTGAACTCAAACAACAGATGATCAAGACAACTGGGAATAGTAGGCCTCCCAAGTTCACGGAGAGTAAGAACATGACTTTGGGTAGAAGTAGTAGCTACCCGTCCAAATCTACACAAAGCTCTAACCTTGTGCTCAACCTAGATATGATCCCAACATATCATTATTGCAAGTTCCATAGTGAATGACATTCAGAAAAGACTTGCCTAGGATGGAACCAAGGAATGAGCCCTCTAGCTACATAGTTAACCAACCAATTCGTGACTAGTGAGCAAGCTTGGCCCGAAGATTAAGACGAAGAAGAAGTTGCTGCATTTGATGAAGCTCCAAGTGTTGGGCATGTAATCAACGTGTATCAATACGCTAGCACTACCCACCAGATGACCACCGCGAATGAGCCTCTGAGTGATGGTCCGGCCCCAAAGTAAAACAATCGATATAACTTGAGAAGTTCAGGGAGCCCACTATGTTTGAGATACTAAAAGAAAAGGTAAGACATCTACTTAGATTAGTTGATCCATCGGTCAACTCAACACAGAAAACTCAAAGCAAGTTTAGGAAGACAACTACAACAAAAGGTACGTCAATGAGTAGTAAAGACATTAGTAGCCCACTGAAAATATGAACACAAGTCTACCCCTAGACATCTCAGTGATTCTTCCTGCTCTAGACTACAACATTGTTGAAGACATGAAAAATACCCATGCGAACATCTCTCTGTATGAGTTAACCAAGATCACAGGTCAGCGAGATATTCTTTTGCGTGCACTGGGGCAAACCTCCACAAACAGTGTTGCCTCTTCCAAAAAGGGACCAATAAAGTCTCTCGACTCACTCGCATTCGTGCTCAATGCACTCCACATGGAGGAAGAAAACTCGTTATGCCCACCGTTTTTGTTGTCATTCAAAATATTTAACTTCAATGTCCACAACTATTTGGTTGATTCTGGCGCCTTAGTCAATGTCATGCCACTCTTCATTACTAATAGGATCAATGCTCAATGGAGTATAAAAACTACGCATATCATCCAACTTAACAAAATATGCGTGCCAGTGATTGGTGAACTCCGAGATGTGATCATCTGGTTATCGTCTGATGGAAGAGTTCATCAATGCATTAACATTTTGATTATGGACATCCCCAAAGAAGATGTATTACTTCTCAATAGAGACTAGTACAACAAGCTGCAAGGATACTTTGCTACAGACTGGCCACACTTATGGCTTTCGCATAAGGGTAGAAACAACCAGATCCAGGTGTTGTTGGAAAGATACATGAAACATAATGTTACTCCCTTGAATGGTGAAAATGAATTATTGGCTTTTGCAGAACTCATGTTCAGCAATTTCTTTTTGGAAACACAACTAGGGTGTTATCTTGCACAGCCAATCCCCACCGCACCAGGCACACAGTTGGGTCTCCTTCCTTGCCCAACTGGCAAAAATGAAACCTGTACCATAGATTGCAATAGTAATACATTAATCAGAGTAGTACTAGTGTGGCAAGCTTTCCTTGTACAGATAATATGTGGACCCTATACTTTGACAGATCCAAGGCACAAGAGGGTTCTAGAGTCGTTTTTCTTTTGACAGACTTGTTGCAAAGGAAACATTTAGTCTCAAGCCGCTTGGAATTCGAGTGCATGAACAACACTGTCGAGTATGAAGCACTCGTTTTGGGCTTACAAAACACCATCAACCTCAACGTTGTTGTGCTTAAAGTGGTAGGTGACTCAAAAATTGTGCTGTGCCAGCTACGTAACACTATAAACTATGTGTCACCCCATCTTAAGAGTTATCAACAAGAGGTATGATGACTTATCTCTAACTTCCAAGCTTTCAATATTATTTTTGTACCAAGAATGCATAATGCAGTTGCAAATGCTCTGGAAAATGCAGTTGCTAGGATGACATCGCTGAGGGATAGATTTTCTGCTAAAATTTTGTATAAGCCATCTATCGTTGATAACATCACTAATTTACGTGTTCTTTTTATGACCAACAGATACGACATTTCATGGCTAACACTAACGTCTTCATGGACACAACGATAGATGAGGATGACCACAAGCAGTCTCTACAGAGCGCAACTGATGACACTAAAGGCAACCTCATCCCCAAGGGTGTGGTATCACTTGAAAAGTCGTATGACTGCAGAATTGCTTACAGGGGCTGTTGAATGCAAAAACCTAGAGTTCCACAATGTTGTACAAATAGTTCAAACTGGGAATAGACAAAGATCTAAAGTTCATGAATCTTGGTACATGTTGCACACTAGAAGAGAAGCAGGATTTTGTCTGCCTGTTCAGATAGTACCATGATGTTTTTGCATGGACGTATGGTGACTTGAAAATATATGACACACAAATAATCCAACACGTCATTCCAATCAAGGAAGGGGCCAAGCCTTTTCAGCAGAAGCTAAGGAAAGTGCATCCATCACTTGAACCCCTAATTCAGAAAGAATTGACTAAGTTGTTGGATCCTCAGATCATTTACAAGGTCTGTCATTCCACGTGGGTTTCAAATCTAGCCTCTGTTAGGAAGAAGTCTGAGGAGATCGTCATGTGTGTTGATTTTTGAAATCTTAACCGTGCCTCAGACAAAGATAACTACCCAGTGGCATCTATAGAGCACATATTAAAAATAGTATCTAGAGAAGATATGTTCTCTTTGCTAGATAGTTTCTCAGGATACAATCAGGTTCTAGTAGCAGAGCCTAACAGATTGATGACAAAATTTCGTACCTATTTGGGTACATTTAGTTACCGTAGAATGTCGTTTGGGTTGGTAAATGTAGGCGCTACATTTCAGCGCACAATGGACATCACTTTCCATGAGCTCATCAGATAGAGCGTAGTGGTCTACCTCAACAACGTGATAGTCTTCTCAATACAATGGTCAAACCACCTCTGTCATCTTAAGAAAATATTTGAGTGATGTTGGAAGTATGGGATATCCTTGAATCCCAAGAAGTGTGTCTTCGCAGTGTCTGAGGCTAACCTCCTTGGGCACATCATTACCAAGAGTGGGATCAAGGTAGATCTGGATAGAGTTCGAACCATCACATAAATTCCTTATCTCGTGAACAAGAAATCTATGCAGTCCTTCCTGGGGAAGATCAACTTCCTCAGAAAGTTCATCTCTAATTATGCGCAGATTGTTAAAGCCATTCAAGAAATGACCAAGAAGGGCGCAATGTACAGTTGAGGAAGAAAGGAAAAGGAAGCATTTGCTCAGATTAATCAAGCTATAGCAGAGGCACCAGCAATGTATAGCCCAAACTTTAACAAAGATTTATTTCTCTAAACGTTTTCTTCCGATACTTCACTCATTATTGTGCTCACTCAGAAAGACGAGCTAAACAATGAATGACCCATCTCTTTCATTTGCGTGACATTGTGATGACCTGAAATAAAATATCCCATTGTGGAAAAACAAGCATAAGAAGTATACAAGGCGGTTAAACACTTCAGACACTACCTTCTAAAAAATCATTGCATTGTCTTTATGCCACACCCAACAGTCAGATCACTGCTTATTCAACAAGAGTTGGGTGAAAGAAAGGCGAACTGGATGACAGGACTAAAAGAGTATGATCTTGACATCAAGTGATTTCACACCATAAAGGGTCACAGTGTTTGTAGACTAGCAATGGAAGTAGAACATGTGAAAGAAGAAGAAGAATAGCTCTTCGACTGGGAAAAACAAATTGAAATGTATAATGTTGAGCGAGCCCCCCTCCCCCCCCGCACTTCGCATGGAAACTCTTGGTACACATACATGCGCTAGTAGCTTGAGGATGGCACCATGCCCTCTCACTTATTTATGTAGCAAAAGAGGGAACTCCAACTGAAATCTTTATATTACCAGTTGGTGCATGGTGTGCTTTACAGAAAGCACCACAAAGGCATTTTTCTCAGGTGCCTGGACACACAGGATTCGGAAAGGGTGTTACATCTGCAGACACTCGAGCTACATTATGGCAAAGTTGCATGTAGACTGTTTCCATGTACCTTGGATGGAAGAGTAGTTGTGTGGTACCAAAGCCTTCCCGTGAACTCCATTCAGAACTGGGGGATGTTCAAGAGAATTTTCCTTGAGAATTTTGTTGAAGAAAAAACCCCCTCCATGTTGCTAAAAGAGTTAGGTAGTCTCAAGATGGAGCAGAATGAAAAAGTCAAAGATTTCAACCAAAGGTTTAACTGTATCTTGAACAAGTTCACAGTAGACACCAAACCTCATGAATCCATCACTCTTGACTACTACACGTATGTACTAGCAACCAGCATTGCGCAGTTCATCAAGTAAGCTGCAAAACCAACACTATTGGAAAATTTCCAAGAGGCAATTGCTGTGGAAAAATACTTGCACGCTATTGGAGTCATTGTAGATGAAGAATCAACTAAGATTCAAAAGAAACAGGCAGGAGGTCTCAAAATACTGTGAGTAAGGAAAAGGAAAAGGAAGCAAGTGAAATTGAGGGCCTTACTTGTCTCGTCAAATCCTCGACAACCTAATTTTCTGAACTCAAACAACAAATGAGTGAGACAACTGGGAATAGTAGGCCTCCCAAGTTCATGCAGAGGATGAACATGACTTTGGGTAGCAACAGTAGCTACAGGAGCCAAATCTACGCAAAGCTCTAACCTTGTGCTCAACCTGGATGTGATCCTGACAGATCATTACTGCATGTTCCATAGCAAACGTTGTTCAGAAAAGACTTGCCAAGGATGGAACCAAGGAATGAGCCCTGTAGCTATATAGTTGACCAACCAATTTGTGACTAGTGAGCAAGCATGGCCCAAAGATGAAGACGAAGAAGATGTTGCTGCATTTGATGAAGCTCCAAGTGTTGGGCATGTAATCAACATGTATCAATGTGCTCGCACTAACCAGCAGACGACCACCAAGAATGAGCCTTTGAGCGATGGTCTGGCCCCAAAGTAAAACAATCGATATAACATGAGAATTTCAGGTGGCCCCACTATGTTTGAGATACTGACAGAAAAGGTAAGACAACATCTGCTTAAATCAGTTGATCTTTCAGTCAACTCAACACAGAAAACTCAAAGCAAGTTCAGGTAGACGGTTACAACAAAAAGTACATTACTGAGTAGCAAAGACAATAGTAGCCCACTGAAAAATACAAACGCAAGTCTACCCCTGGACATCTTAGTGATTCTTCCCGCTCTGGACTACAACATTGTTGAAGACATGAAAGCGACCCGTGCGAACATCTCTCTATATGAGTTAACCAAGATCATAGGTCAGTGAGATATTCTTTTGGGTGCACTGGGGAAAACCTCACAAATAGTGTTGCCTCTTCCAGCAAGGGACCAATAAAGTCTCCTGACTCACTCACATCTGTGCTCAATGCACTCCGCATGGAGGAAGCAAACTTGTTCTGCCCACCATTTTTGTTGTCATTTAAATATTTAACTTCAATGTCCACAACTATTTGATGTATTCTGGTGCCTCACTCAATGTCATGCCACTCTCCATTACTAAGAGGATCAATGCTCAATGGAGTAGCATAACTACGCAAATCATCCAACTTGAAAGAACATGTGTGGCAGCCATTGGTGAACTCTGGTATGTGATCTTCTGGTTATCATTTGATGGACGAGTTCATCAATGCATTAACATTGTGATTGCGGACATCCCCAAAGAATATGGCTTACTTCTCACCAGAGACTGGTACAACAAGCTGCAAGGATACTTTGCTACAGACTGGCCACACTTATGGCTTTTGCACAAGGGCATAAATAACCAGATCCGGGTGTTGTTGGAAATATACATGAAACATAATGTTATTCCCTTGAATGTTGAAAATTAACTATTGGCTTTTGTAGAACTCATGTTCGACAATTGCTTTTTGGAAACACAACTAGGGTGTTATCTTGCACAGCCAATCCCCACCCCACCAGACACATGGTTGGGTCTCCTCCCTTGCCCAACTGGCACAAAATGAAACTTGTACCATAGGTTGTAATAGTAATACAATAGTGAGAGTAGTACTAGTGCAGCAAGCTTTCCTTGTACAAATAATATGTGGACCCTATACTTTGACAGATCCAAGACACGGGAGGGTTCTGGAGCCATTTTCTTTTTTACGGACCCATTGCAAAGGAAACATTTAGTCTCAAGCCGCTTGGAATTCGAGTGCATGAACAACACTTTCAAGTATGAAGCACTCGTTTTGGTCTTACAGAACACCATTAGCCTCAACGTTGTTGTGCTTAAAGTGGTAGGTGACTTAGATATTGTACTGCGTCAGGTACATAACACTATAAACTATGTGCCATCCCATCTTAAGAATTATCAACAAGAGGTATGACGACTTATCTCTAACTTCCAAGCTTTCAATATTATTTTTGTACCAAGAATGCATAATGCAGTTGTAGATGCTCTGGAAAATGCAGTTGCTAGGATGTCATCGTTGAGGGATAGATTTTCTCTTGAAATTTTGTATAAGCCATCTATCCCTGATAACATCACTAATTTACGTGTTCCTTTTATGACCAACAAATATTGCATTTCATGGCTAACACTAAGGTCTTCAAGGACATGGCGATAGATGAGGATGAGAACGAGAAGTCTCTATAGAGCGCAATTGATGATAGTAAAGGAAACCTAATCCCTAAGGGTGTGGTATCACTCGAAAAGTCGTATGACTTGCAGAACCACTTTCAGGGGCTCTTGAATGCAAAAACCTAGAGTTCCACAATGTTGTACAAACGGATCAAATTGGGAACAGACAAAGATCTGAAGTTAGTGAATCTCGCTACATGTTGGACACCAGAAATGAAGCAGAATTTTGTCTGCATATTCAGACAGTACCATGATGTGTTCACATGGATGTATGATGACATGAAAATATACGACATGCAAATAATCTAACATGTCATTCCAATCAAAGAAGGGGCCAAGCCTTTTTAGTAGAAGCTAAGGAAAGTGCATCCATCACTTGAACCCCTCATTCAGAAAGAATTGACTAAGCTGCTGGATGCTCATATCATTTACAAGGTTCGTCATTCCACATGGGTTTCAAATCTAGTCTCTGTTAGGAAGAAGTCCGGGGAGATCTGCCTGTGCGTTTATTTCCGAAATCTTAACCATGCCTCGGACAAAGATAACTACCCAGTGTCATCTATAGAGCACATATTACAAACAATATCTAGAGAAGAGATGTTATCTTTGCTAGATAGTTTCTCAAGATACAATCAAGTTCTAGTAGCAGAGCCTGACAGACTGAAGACAACATTCCGTACCAAGTGGGGTACGTTCGGTTACCATAAAATGTCGTTTGGGTGGGTAAACTTAGCCACTACATTTCATCACACAATGGACATCACTTTCCATGGGCTCATCAAACAGAGCGTAGTGGTCTACCTCAACAACGTGAAAGTCTTCTCTAGACAACAGTCAGACCACCTCCGTCATCTTAAGAAAATATTTGAGCAATGTTGGAAGTATGGGATATCCTTGAATCCCAAGAAGTGTGTCTTCGCAGTGTCTGAGGCTAACCTCATTAGGCAGATCTCGATAGAGTTTGGACCATCACACAAATTCCTTATCTCGTGAACAAAAAAGCTATGCAGTCTTTCCTGGGGAAGGTAAACTTCCTCAAAATGTTCATCTTTGATTATGCGTAGATTATTAAATCCGTTCAATAAATGACCAAGAAGCACGTAGTGTACAGTTGGGGAAGAAATGAAAAGGAAGCATTTATTCAGATTAAGCAAGCTATAGCAGAGGCACTGGTAATGTATAGCCCAAATTTTAACAAAGATTTCTTGCTCTACACATTTTCTTCCAATACTTCACTCATTGTTGTGCTCACTCAAAAGGACAAGCTAAACAATGAATGACCCATCTCTTTCATTTGTGCGAGCTTGAAAGGACCTGAAATAAAATATCCCGTCATGGAAAAACAAGCATAAGCAATATACAAGGCGGTTAAACACTTCAGACCCTACCTCCTAAAAAATCATTGCATTGTCTTTATGCCACACTCAGCAATCAGATCATTGCTTGTTCAACAAGAGTTGGGTGAAAGAAAGGCTAACTAGATGACAGGACTACAAGAGTATGATCTTGAAATCAAGCGAGTTCACACCATAAAGGGTCACAGTCTTTGCAGACTAGCAATGGAAGAAGTACATGCAAAAGAGGAAGAAGAAGAGCTCACCGACTAGGAGAAATAAATTGAAATGTATAATGTTGAGCGAGCCCCCCCCCCCCCCCCCCCACTTGGCATGGAAACTCTTGGTACGCAAACATGCGCCAGTGCCTTGGTGATGACACCATACCCTCTCACTTCTTTATGCAACAAAAGAGGGGAGTCTGACTGAAAGCTTTATATTACTAGTTGGTGCATGGAGTGATTTATAGAAAGCACCACAATGGCGTTTTTCTTAGGTGCCTGGACACATAGGATTCAAAAAGGGTGTTACATGATTTCCATGACGGACCATCCAAGGGTCACTTCACAGGAAACACAAAAATGCATAAGGTCATGCGGGTTGGTTTCTATTGGCCTACATTATTCAAAGATGCACATGCTTATGCCCGCAAGTGTCCGGTCTGTCAGATATGTGCCAAAAGAAAATGAAGGTCAGCAGCCCTACTACAACCTATTGTTGTGGACGAACCATTTCAACAGTGGGGCCTGGACATCATTTGGGAGATTTTCCCACATTCGTCAAAGCAACACCACTACATATTAACTACTACCAATTACTTCATGCGATGGACAGAAGGAGTTCTGCTGAAACAAGTGAATGACCAAGAAGTCATCAACTTCCTAAAACAGAACATTAACTCGAGGTTTGACATTCCTGTATCACTTCTTTTTTAAAATGTAATGTACTTTTCTTCGTTAAAGATTTATGTCTGTGCATTGCAAAACGGTATTGTGTTAAAGCATTCTGCTAACTAGTACCCCCAGGGAAATGGTCTTGCTGAGTCTACAAACAAAATCTTATCCGCATCATAAAAATGCCATTTACTCTAAACAACAAAACTGGCACTCTGCTCTGGTGAAATCTCTATGGGCTGACCGAGTCACTCCAAAACCCTCTCTGAATACCTCCCCCTACTTCTTGGTATACATAAAATAATCCATCCTCCCACCGAATATCTACTTGCATGCTCTCCATTTTTCCCAAGAATCCCAAGGTAAGTCATGTCTATTAGTTCAACGTAGGATGGAAACATTACACAAGCTATGGGAAGAAAGAGTGAAAGAAAAAGAAAAGATTACACTTCACCAAAACTATATCAAGATATGGTTTGACAAGAAATCTGCAGGGAGTACCAGCTTCACTATGGGTGACATAGTTTTGAAGTGTGATAAACCCCTCGAAGACAAAGGCAAACACATGAAGTTTTAGTCCTTGCAGATTGGCCCATTCACTATTCACGAGAAGCTTGGGCAACACATGTATCGTTTACAATCACTTGAAGGGAAGATTGACACTCTCCCTGTCAATGGCCAAGACTTAAAATATTATTTTCAATGATCTGGGCCTGTGCCACACACTATGTACATACTCCTCATTATTGTTATGTTCTTTGCTTTTCTATTTCGCTTCACTTTATTGTTTTTTCTTGGCTTTGTTGATTTTCTTGCTTTTTGATTCTGTTGTTTTGTTTTGTAAATAAGTGTTGTCCCGCACTACATTCTAGCTTTTGAATGTGCATGCAACTTAAGTTCAAAGATTCTTGTGACATTGTAGTGCTTGTTCAGTCCTATGTCTGTCTTCTTTGTGCTTGGTTATAACTTTTGGTCGATGAAGCCTTGACAGAAAATACGATACATATATAAGGAAAAATTTTGTCAAACCATGAACCTGTGTCCATTCTAGGAAACCTCTTGCCTATACTCAGTTTTCTGCTTTGTGTGTTCAAGCTTATCCTGCTAGTAGAAACAGAGAAGGGAAAATCTAAACGAGAAAACCTAAATCAGAGGTATTTACATGATTCTTTGAAGTAACAACCTCTTCTTCTCTCAATAATTTGGGATCCCTCTTTTGCCCCAAAAATAAATAAGCTCCTATGCACAATCCTCTTTCAAAAAATAAGAAAGGCAAAAGAAGGGAAAGGCTTCCTGCGTAGAGAGGTGAAGCAAGAAACTCTATTGGGTTAATATCTAGGCTCGCTGGTAGTGGAGCAATGTTTGTGTTCCTGTATAACTCTATCGGGGTACTGTCTAGGCCTGTTGGTAGTGAAGAAACACCAAAGATGAAAACTTATACTCTGAAAATATTAAGCTCGCAAGCCAAATTACCCTTCCCGCTTTGAAAAACTATGATCTAGCTAAATTTTGTGTTGTGTTCAACTGAGTTAGTACAAGGTGAACCGTGTCTATCCACAGGTAAGTGGGAAAGATGAAGTGATCTATGCAACAAATCAATACTCCCTGAAAGGCCAAGGCCCTACGCTGAAAAGGAACCAAAACAAAGAAGCTGGTATTCAACCAGTGTGTCACCAAGTATTGTAGTGGCTGCAACACTCTCCAAAATTTTGGCTTGCATCCAAATTTCAGAGCCTTCCTTGGTTTTTCCTTTGATGGTTGCAAACACTCAAACTCACCTGATGAGCTCTCGTGAAGTCTTTTCACCTTTTTGCTTGTTTGACCAATAGCTGTCTTCTGGCATGTTGATTTCTTTATCATGATTGTGATCTAATTCTAGTGATTTTGAAGGTATGTCTTTGTGTGTTTGGGTTGTCTTCACTATGTGAACACCTGCCACACTCACACACAAAGTTGTAAGCACTGTCGTGCAAGTGTTGTCACGGTCATCCGAAAGTCTATCACAAGTGTCGCGTTTTTCGCTCTCAACTCCAAGATAGTCTCATTGAGGGCATGTTTTGTCTTGTTGTCATGGTGGTATATGTTGTCTCGACATCAATTATGCTAAGTGTATGATCACAATGTCAGTCTGCACAAGTTCACTCGCTTTTGACACTCAGCCATTTTCCTAAAAATCTTCCTGACCGGACAACCCTCTTCCACTGGACCCCGACAGAGCTAAACTACGCAATCTTAACCTTTTTTGACCCTACTCTACTGCCTAGAACTACACCTTACTTGAGGTTTTCCACCAATTCAGCTCCACTATGTAATCCCAGAGGTGAGCAACCTGTTTTCCTTCAAGAATTGCGTAGAGAATGCCTCCATGTCCAACTAAACTGCACACTTCTTAAGAACAATCATAAACCCTACTTCTTTCCTTCCAGAAGCTTGCAATGCTCTGATACTTGGGTCTATACTAACCCCCAAAACTATGAATACATGCCCATATGGTCGTCTTCTACCTTTCTCTTCACCGTTCTTATAAATTTCTCAAAATTTCCCAGCTAACCCTTCCTGCCTTTCTCTCCATTATTCCTAGAAATTGTGTAGTCATGCTAACCAGGTCCCTCTGCATCCCTACTCTATCTTCCCTCTAGAAACTACACAGAATGACCCAATAGTCTTTCTATAACCCTAATATATCCTCCCTGTGGAAATTGCGCAAAAATTCCCAGCAGTCCCTCTGCAACCCCACTCTGTCCTTCCTCTGAAAACTACATAGAGGTGTCCTCCCTCAGGGTCCCACCTTGCAGCTGACACTGGTGACTTTCACTGCACAATAATGTTTCCCAATGATCACTGCATAGCTTTTCCTGACAATGAAAGTTGTCCTCCCGGAATTCCTCATTACAGCATGAGTTGCCCTCTGCGCTATCTCAGTGAGTTGTCCTCCCTCCCTATCACCCAGAACATGAAAACAATGCATCATCCTAGACTAGGAGGTTTTAAATTTGATGTCGTCTTTGTCATGAGTGAATTGCATGAACCGATACACTAGTGGATCATGGTGAGATGATGAATAGGATAAAGAAGGAGCTCACATGCTAGAAGACTTTCTTGTAGCTGGACAGACGTACCAAGCATATCAAGCAACATGTATTGAACCATCAAGCAAGACCAAGACCATTGAAGACCCCACAACATTATGCCATCTGGAGGAGAAGACAAAGCACACCAAGAGTACATCCATCACTCAACAATGTAGTAGCTTCACATGGACACCACAATCAACTAGTACATTTCATCAGTGTCATGTCGAGTTGCGTTATAAGTTGTCTCAGCTACATCACCATTAAGGGACATTTCCATTGTAATTGAATGTAATGTAAAGTGAATTCTAATGAACTCACATAAGAATTTGAAGAGTCATGTCAGTTGAAAATTTATGGGAAGTTGAACAGTCACGAGGGTAGTCCAAGAGTCACAAGGGTCAAGCATCACCATTGGCTATATATACCCTCCCATTGTATGAGCAAGGACTTTTCACCTTGGCTCCTCCCACATATCCTTGAGAGTCTATATTCTGTTCATTGAGGAGTGAGGAGTGGCTCCAATGTCCCACTACTGGGACTAGTGATGTATGGTGTACAGACATGTCTTGGGACTTTTTCTTAATTCAGAAACCTGTTAAGGCCAACACGTTTTCACACATGTTTTGAATATGTTTGTAAGACTACTCTTTAAACATTTGTAATACATGTTTGCTTAACCCGTATTAAGATAGTTGAACTACTTTGGTTATTTTAGTACTTACATTGTTGAAGATGTGTTGTATTGTTTATCATTGTTGTCTTGTCCCTGTGGACTACTCTGCTGGACATTAGAATGACCATTCTTGTTTATTGGTTATAATGACTGTCAACTCCACGTGCACTACTCTGCTAGATGTTGTACGTGTTTTCCCTTGTGTTTTGGTTTTAATGACTACCACATCCACTATGGACTACTTCGTTGAATGTTGAGCAGACCCTTGTTGGTTCGCATATGTCTCTCCCTGGGTGGTACTACTACCTCTCATCTAGAGGCTTACTTTACTCTGTCCCTTTACAGTAAGAGAATCCAAACACAAGTTACATTACACACTCACCAGGCATACTCACCTCGTTTTTTGAAGATACAAGTTGTAATGTCCCCTAATAATAATAATAATAATAAATAATATTATATTATATTAAAATATAAGCAAATAAATAATAAACAATAAAGAAAAGATAATAATTGTAAATAGATAATAAATAATAAAGAAATCTAATAATAACAAATAAATAAAATAGTAAATAACAATACTAGAGTTCTAAATAAGTATATATAAAAGTAAAACTATAAAATAGTAATGAAAAGTAAAGTTAACAAAAAGTAAAATAAAATAAGAAAGAGTTAACTAAGATAACTATAAAAATAATAAAATCAAGTAAAGTTATCAAAAAGTAAAAGGGAATAAAATAAGAAAGAAATAAATTAAGAGAAAATTTAACTTAAGTAAAACTTAAAATTAAAAAATTAAAAGTTGCATGTTGACACATGGAATGTGTGCACGCGGTTCCCTTTCCAATGTTTGGTCTATTTAATAGACGATGAGGAAGATGAGATATCATTCCATCATCCATTCTCTCGGAAGAAAAGTGTTGTGAGACAAAGGATTCATTGGCAGTACTACGTTGATTGAGGGCTTGGAGGTGGCCAGTTGTAGAAAGATTATATGCAGCTGAGCCTATAGTTGGGTGGAGAGTCGCCCCCAAAAATTTTTTGTGCTTAGCGAGATTCAAATAGAATTCAACTCTGAAATTACAAGTAAGGAATATCATCGTTACAGGTAAGTTGTCTTTGCTCCTATTTCTCAAAAATTCTATGCTAATTAGTTGAATAGAGGAGTGTTGATTGTAAATCGCATAATTGATCTAATTAATTGCATGTTTTAATTCGGGGTTGTTACATATAGTATCACAACGGGTTTCAACTCTATATGACCTCTAGGTATAATTTTGGTAAAAAATACTTAATCATATTTACCAATAATTTTGTTTCTAATGAAAAAAAAGTAGTTAAAATAGATTGAAGAATAAATACAATTTTATTTTTATTTTTATTTTTTTCAATACATGCATTCCTATTAATGTATAAAAATATATATAATTTTAGATATAGATTTTGTAAAATTAAATTATTTTTAAAAACACTATATATTTTTAAATATAAACTTGAATGGTTTAAATAATTATTAATTATTAAAATATTGTAGTTATTATATGATATGAGGCAATTCTCTACATTATCAACATAAACCATGTATTATAATTAGAGTACATGTTCACTTGGATTTTTCTAGAAAGACATAAAAATAATATGCAAATTTAACTATTCTTTGAATTTAGTAGGAAATTGTCACACTTCTAATGTTGTCAACATTGGAAGCATCTAAAGTTTGGTGACAAGCTAAAATTGACAATACATAACTCTTTAAATAAAAATGTACATTCCTCGTAGAGTCGTCTTTGATGCTTCAGAAGGGCGTCAATTTAATTGTGATTTTATTGGGAAATCGTAACGTTGAAGCTCTAGAATATTAGTCTCAAAACATCATATTTGGAACAAATTAGAAGAGCTAAAGGTTCCTTTTGAGTTGAGAGCTGGCGCTATAAGGTTATACAAGAATGTAAGTTAAAGAGCAATGAGGGGTGGTCGAAAAATATTAAGTGTAATATTAGAGTTAAACAAGGTTGCCCCCTCTCCCCTACCCTATTTGACATTTACATTGACAAGCTAGAAGGCTGTTTAGAGGAAGCAGGATGTGCTGGCATGATCTTAGCTAGGATAGTCATCATCCTTCTTCTCTATGCTGACGATATTGTTCTTCTCGCAAGGTGCCCATCTGATCTTGATAAGAAACTAATACTTCTTAAGGATTTCTGCTCTACCATGGGTATGATTGTTAACACTAACAAAACAAAAGTTATAATTATCAAATCTAAGAAGGACACTTACGCTAATTTTATGTATCACAATAGTAACTTGGAGGAAGTGTCTTCCTACAAGTACCTAGGAATTGATATTCATCACAAGCTCAACTGGAACTATATCATTGAGAAAAGGATTAATGGGGGATGGAAAGCTTATTTTGGTCTTGAAAATAATTGCAAAACGGTAAACCTCGTAATGTGGGATAGAAAGAAGTTCCTCTTTGAAACTTCAATCACCCCAGTTACCTTATATGGATGTGAGGTTTGGGGTTGTAGCATCTCTAGAGAATCCTAGAGAAAGATTGAGCAAATCTAGAAGTGTTTTATAACGTATAACCTCAAAATTAAAAGCAACACACCCTATCTTATTCTCCTTATAGAAGTGGGTCTTTCCCCTATCGAGAGCCTAGCTATGACTAGGATTTTGTTGTATAAGCACAAACTCAATAACATAGGAGATCATAGACTTCCTAAGCTAGCTTTAAATTCTAGCCAAAACCACCTAAGGCTCAAACGAGGTTGGTATAAAAACACTAGGGCCTGGTTAAACCATTGGGATATCGACGAGAATGTTGCATTGCAAAACATTAATAACATTAAAAATAATGTTACTTCTAAGTTCAAAGAAAAAAAGTGGTGTGAGAAAGATTTAGCACCTAAAAGAAAATTAAGATATTATAAGGAGGTCATCATCCCCACCCTAGAAGATCAAAAGTATCTCTCTGTTTTAACTAGCTCAAAGAAGAAAATTAATATAGCCAAGATTAGAATGAACTCTCATGAGCTCCATAGTGAAACAGGTCGTTGGGCAATTCCTAAAACACCATGGATGGAAAGGTTCTGCCATCTCTGTGAGAATACGAACATCGAGGATGAAAATCACTTCCTCTTAGAGTGCCCTGTGTACAACCACATTAGATCTCAGTTTCAAAATCTTTGTTGCAATACTGACCTTCCTAGCCTTTTACATTGTCAAAATTACAGTGAGCTTAGGAGGCTTCTCTCCAAGCTTTTTGAGCATAGGAATAAAATCTTAAATCAAACTAAATAATTTGTTTCTTTAGGTCTGATAGACCAAAGTTTGGTCTCAGTGGATGTTAACCATCATCATCATCATCAATATTATATATATTATATTAAATATATAATATGAAGTTATATAACAAAAAAATATATATCAAATCGTAAAGAGATGCATAATTTTTTTAAAAGCATTGTACAATTCAAAGTTAGTTACATGTGATCTTTAAAATTTATTGTTATATTCAAGGTAGAAGTAATAATAACATAAATAACATTTATATTAAATGGTATTTTTTAAATATTTAGATTATATATGTTTATAGGTGGGGATTGTTTAGTTGTATTATTTATTAGAAGTGTGTCTTAATTTGTATGAAGATTTATTAAAATTTTGAGTTAGTAGGTTATTGAGTGTAAACTAATTTTGGATAATATTTTGGACATCATGGCAATAAAATTAATGATATATTTTTTTATGTTTATGTAATAGTATATGCCATGATTAAATTTTAATGAAATTATTGTGACACATATAAATACTTAGTTTTTTTATTATAAAAAGTTAATATAATTGCTTACTAAAATTGATATTGTTTTATGATGATCCGAAATTAGAAAAGTTTATATGAGCTCTTTTATGAGTATGAATGGCCAAGTGTGGATTAGGAAACTTGTCACATCAATCGATATACCTATTAGTAAGGCTAGCTAAATTTTCTCTTTTATAATTCTTAGTCAATAGAAATCAATTATTCTTATCTTTCTTAAAGGTTAGGTGAAATGATGAGATCATATTGATTATTTTCACAACTTTGAGAAGAGGAAATTAATGGAAAAACAACCTGAGGATCATGACTTAATGGTGTAGAGAGAAGTGAATGACTTGGGATAAATAGGATGGATTCAGAGGATTGTTAAGCTATAAGTGGCCGAATTCATAATTGAGTTTATTTTGGGTTGTCTTTCTTTTAGGACGTTTCTTCTCAAGAGGGTTCAAGAGGGGGAGTATGTAATGTCCCCGAAAAATAATATCTAACAAAGGCGCACGTTTTACTTCCAGATTTTGGAAAATCCTCTTACAATCTATCGAAACCCAACTAAACTTTAGTACTGCATATCACCTAGAGACAGATGGGAAAATAGAAAGAGTAAACCGAGTATTAGAGGACATGCTAAGAATGTATGTCATGGATCAACAAAACCAATGGGAGAAATACCTTCCCTTAGTGGAATTTGCATACAACAATAGTTATCACAGTTCAATTCAGGAAGCTCCCTTCGAAGTCTTATATGGAAGACCATGTCATACTCCATTAAGTTGGGATCGATTAGAGGATCAAGTCATGTTGGGACCTAAAATGCTCCAAGAAATGGAAGAACAAATGGTCACAATTAAGTGAATATTAAAAGAAGTCAGGGATCACCAGAAAATTTATGCTGATGCAAAAAGAATTGGTATAAACATTGAGAAAGGAAGCCAAGTTTTTATTAGAGTCAAACCCTCTAAGAGTTCCTTTAGGATTGATAAGGGAACAAAGTTATCCCCTAGATTTGTTGGCCCATTCAAGATCCTAGAGAGGATCGGACTAGTTGCTTATAAGCTCAAGCAGTCATTCCATCTAAGAAGGATTCATAATGTGTTTCATGTTTCTATGCTTAGAAAATATGTACCTGACCCATCCCATGTGCTAAAATTTGAAAAATTGCAGGTTTCTGAGGAGGGAGTCTTTCAGGATGAACCATTTTGTATATTGGACCATCGAGTTCATCGGCTTAGGAATTGTGAGTTTGAGCAAGTCAAGGTCCAACGGGACCAATATAGCCCAGGGTCAACAACTTGGGAAGATGCAGATGTTATTTTCATTGACTTTACTTCTCTATTTGATTAAAAATGTGTGGTGAACTAAATATGAGTTCTTAACTTAGCTAAGATAGATACTTTTATGAAGCATCTAAATCATGTTTTATTGTTTGAATTGTATGACATCTAAATTGTACACTATGATTTCAGTTATGGTTTAATTAACTATTATGCTGTTGAGTATAATGTTGAATGAGGTTTCATGATATGATGGTATGAGGATAATGATGCACATATAGTTGTTACAATAGTGATGATGTATGCTTATGATGATTATGATATGCATAGGAATTATGATGTTATGTTGAGGTATATTGACATGTGGTACATTTATTATGTGATGATATGTCTTTGATGTTGATATGTTTATATTATGATGTGATGCACGTGGTAATTGTATGTAGATTTATGATATGCATAATTTTGTGATAACAATGATATTATGTTCTCATGATGACATGCAAGAATTGACATGTGGATTATTTCTATGATACTATGGTTATTGCTAATTCATTGGATGTCTGTTGAGATGGACAGGAAATCCACAAATGGGCTGAGAGGGCCGGTTTATTTGATGATCTCGTAGGAGCCCATACGTGCAAGGGAAAATATTTAACACCATATGGGCTGGGGACAAACTCAATCAACACTACATAAGCATGTGGTTCCTTTGTCTTGTATAGCTCTTGATGGATAGCTCTTGAGGGGTTATGGGACCATCTTAAGGAGGCCAAGTGCCTAATATTGTAGGCTAGGTGCTTGGTATTGTATTGGGATGTTGAAGTCTGGTGGGGGTGTAAGGAATTCTATGCCTAGGGCTGTGCAGTTGAATAGGTGTGGAGGGAGTGGGCTAGCCTTGCTTGATTCCCCAGAGTCATTGAGTATCATACCAGATGTCTACCTTGGGGCAGATGAGGTATGAGTTAGGCGCAATCCTTGGGGCTAGCCTTGGGCTAGGATATAGACCGATGAGGCTTATGCCTGGTTCCGAAAGTGGAAAAAAGGATAGAGATTCCTTGAGATTTCCTGGGTGTTGTGAAAACTTTCGAAAACATGAAGTAATAAATAACTAAATAAATAAAATGTCAAATGATTCAATTTAAGTTTAGGATGAATTTTCTTAAAGAGGGAAGTATGTAATGTCCCCTAATAATAATAATAATAAATAATATAATATAATATTAAAATATAAACAAATAAATAATAAAAAATAAAGAAAAGATAATAATAGTAAATAGATAATAAATAATAAAGAAATATAATAATAACAAATAAATAACAATAGTAAATAACAATACTAGAGTTCTAAATAAGTATATATAAAAGTAAAACTATA
Organism: Pinus tabuliformis; assembly: GCA_031772625.1. NCBI lineage: Eukaryota > Viridiplantae > Streptophyta > Pinopsida > Pinales > Pinaceae > Pinus > Pinus tabuliformis. The sequence goes on along the minus strand of CM062816.1, from coordinate 1,354,664,691 downwards.
AAATAGTAACAGAAAGTAAAGTTAACAAAAAGTAAAATAAAATAAGAAAGAGTTAACTAAGAGAACTATAAAAATAGTAAAAATAAGTAAAGTTATCAAAAAGTAAAAAGGAATAAAATAAGAAATAAACAAATTAAGAGAAAATTTAACTTAACTAAAACTTAAAATTAAAAAAATAAAAGTTGCATGTTTACACATGGAATGTGTGCATGTGGTTCCCTTTCCAATGTTTCTTCTATTTAATAGATGACGAGGAAGACGAGAGATCATTCCATCATCCATTCTCTTGCAAGAAAAGTGTTGTGAGACAAAGGATTCCCTGGCAGTACTATGTTGATTGAGGGCTCGGCGGTGGCCAGTTGTAGAAATATTATATGTATCTGAGCCTATGGTTGGGTGGAGAGTCGTCTCCAAAACTTTGTTGTGGTTAGTGAGATTCAAATAGTGTTCAACTCCGAAATTACAAGTAAGGAATATCATCATTACAGGTAAGTTGTCTTTGCTCCTATTTCTCAAAAATTCTATGTTAATTAGTTGAACAGAGGAGTGTTGGTTGTAAATCGCATAATTTATCTAATTAGTTGCATGTTTTAATTCAGGGTTATTACACAGGAATAACACTCTCGTGTGTTGAACAACCAAAGCTAAGGTAAATCTCCAAGATAATGGCAACCAAGCCATCGTACTGGATGAGACTACTACACCAAACAGTGTGAGGTCTAGTTGGAACTTCATACCAAGGAGATCTTCTGAATATTGGTAGGTCCAGCACCGTCAACAACATTGAAGCTGCACCCCACTGCTAGACCTCCTACTAGTTCCTCCAACAGTTGGAACTAATTTAACTGACTTGAACTTAATTAAACTGGGTTAATTAATTAAAAAAAATAAACTCAACCAGGGTTACTATAAAGTAAGATACACCCTACATGACTCAAGTTAGACCCTCAACTCAAATTAACTAAACCAACTAAGTGAAATTAACTTAGTTCACTATTACAAGTTGTCTTGTGATGTGGAATTACAATTTTTATCGTAATTTAATGCAAGGGAAAATTAAACTAGGATTTTCTATTGCATTTTCAACACTCCTTCTCAAAAAGAAATGGATTCACATCTACCACAATCCAATACCTTTGGAATGTAATGCATGAAAAACTTCTCACTATTTTTGTTTTTGTTGCAACATCTGCAACTAAAAAGCATCCAAAAAAAATGAATCAATTATGTCTGCAACTATCTACTAGGAAAATTGTACTATTGTTGACTCTGCTACTAAGCCTCCTTCTCTGTTGTCAACACTCCTTTGCACTCCTCAATATCTAACTGAAAATTATCCTCCTGATACTGAATGTTTTGGGCCCTCATAGCAAGGTAATGATCCATGAGACAAAAACACCTCGATGGACCCTACCCAAATTTCTGCAACTCTTGGGACTATAGCTTCATTTCACTCCACCTCACACTTGGAGGTAGGGATGCATGTGATCCCTTTTCCCAGTTTGCTCGAAATTCCCCCTTACTTGAGGTCTCTGCTTGAGTGGATGTCTCCACTCTGTCTCCTCTCTTCTTCTCCAATTGTGGTTTCTCCACAACTTACTAAGGCTTCTTCTGAGGCTCCATTTTGAGAGGTAAATTATGCTTCCTCTCAAACACCAAGTCTCTAACATTTGCCTTTCTCCTCAAGGATTTGCATGCATCTTGTACCTCAAGTGCATACTTGTTCTTGACTCGCACACAGATATGCTTCAGCCGTCTCGTGCCGATGTGTCTCAGGAATGCCTTTCCTTTGTTTAATAGCACATCGTAGCCACAATCTTCCAATACCATGAGAGAAACAAGATTCTTCTTTAGACCCGAAAAAAACATCACATCCTTGAGTCTAAGAAGGGAGACAAACTCCCTATGAAAATTAATTGTATTGATATCAGTCACGTTATACCTCCCTTCATATCCAAACTCAATGTTTTACTTGAGGTCTTTCTCCTCAAATTCACTGAAGAGATATTTATTTCCTATCATATGGAACGAGCCACCATTGTCGAGATACCACCTACTTCTTATTATTATGCTTTCCATGCATGCAATGAGAGTAAAATCAAGATCGAATTGTGAAGCTAGAGCTTCACCTGCTACTGCTACTGTAAGATCCTTCTTGCTTGCCTTGTTTTGTGGACATTTCATGGCATAGGGCCCGAATTCATGACAGTGAAAGAACTTAATGTTGAAAGAGTCTTTCTTCTTGCCCTCCTCTCCTTGGGGCTTCTTTCCCTTGTATTTCTTTCCTTTTTTGACTAATGCAAGGTCCTCCTCATGTTGTTTGGATGAGGTCCCATCTCTATTGTTTTGTCTTATTTCTTCTTGCACTTGATCAAACCATAACCGCTCCTAAATCGGTATTTGGTATCTACCATTCACGAAATCCTGATAACTATTCCAAATCTTGGGAAGACCCAATAGAGCTAAAGCTACCAAATATTCTTCAGGGACAGTCACACCGACCCCGCCAAGTTCATCACGACACTGTGTAAACTTGCTCAAGTATTGCAGAATTGTGTCATTCTTTTGCATCTTGATGCTACAAAGCTTGTCCTCTAGTGAAAGCTTCCTATGGTCACTATTGTTCTCAAACAATTTGGTCAATGTTTTCCACATCATGAATGGAGTTTCTTTCCCATGGATATTCGAGACAATATGATCTCGAACTCCCTCCAATATGATCCTCCTCGATTTAGCTACATCCTTCTTCCACTAAGCGAGATCCTTGGCATCAAATGTTGGGGGTTTAACTACATGTGTCTTGATGTAATCTAGTAGCCCATCATCATATAATACCGCATCCACGAATATTCCATGCTGCAAAATATGTGGTTCCTTCCAGAGATACTCAAGCCTGAGTCTGGTGGAAGTCATCTTCTCAGTCCTGCAGAAAAACTGCAACATTAATCTTGTAATTTGAACCTCCTACACAAACTTAAAATTATCTTCCCTTCTATTGTGATTTAAACTCTAATACCATGTAGAAATTCCTTGTAGATTCAAACTGCTAATTGTAATTTGCTAAAACAATATACTTGAATCTACTCTACCAACTATGGAAACAATTAACAAGCACGAAATCATGAAGCATTCAAGAGAAATAATTCAATCCACACATTACATAATGATTTCCTAAGGAAAGTCACAGCTAAAAACCCCTTCTATTTGTATATTGCATTAGTCAGAAAAATATGAGAAGATTACAATGCTTTTCTCAAGCTCGAGAAACCTCTGCACTATCTCTATCTATCTCAATACTTCCTAGACAAGCCTTGGCCAATACTTAACCAATTTTCTTCTTTCCCAAGTCCCTATTTCCTTGTGCTTTTTCCTTAGGAATTAGCCCCTATTAATTAGGTAAATTCCTCATCCACAAATACGCAATACATCATAAGCCTTCCTCTGTCTTCATGCACCAATTGTACAATTTGGATGATTATACAACTAAAAGTACACTGCCCTTGATCTCCAATATCAACTCGGTAACTCGTATGCCACACATGCATGAGTTATTTATGTTTGGTTTATCAGTTAACTGGTTGAACACTGAAGTTGCACCCCACCGCCAGACCTCCTACTAGTTCCTCCAACAATTGGAACTAGTTTAATTCACTTTAACTTAGTTAAACTGGATTAATTAATTACAACTCAAAATAAACTCAACTAGGGCTCCTAAAAAGTAGGAGACACTCTACATGACTCAATTTATACCCTTAACTCGAATCAACTAAACCAACTAAGTGAAATTAACTTAGTCATCTCTTACAAGTTGTTATGTGATGTGGAATTACAAGTTTTCTCCTAATTTAATTCAAGGTAAAATTAAATCAGTATTTTATTGTTGCATTTTCAACATATATAACCTCCAGGGTTCTCTTGGACCTATTGCTAAATAAAAATGCTTCCATAGCTTGGAATTGTATTCTTCACCATTTGTGACATAGTGTTGTAGTCCACAAAGGATCATCACACCACTCCATACATCAATAGGGTGTACTGTTGTGTCAATCCCAGTCGTGGCTATTTGTGATTCATTTAATTGGTGGAGCGAGCACATACTAAATCTAGAAATATGTGTTAAATTTCCTTAAGGATCCAAGAGTCATCAGATTGATTACTAATTAGACTGGTGGTTAGGATTCTATGTTATCTTCATTTGAGGCCCTTCTTAGTGCTTAAATCCACAGAGCTTGAACCAGTAATAAAGAACATTCAATTCTATTAGCTCATTGAATATGTAAAGACTCTGAGAGGTCTATGGTTTTTTCACCGATTTAAGTCTATGCTATAATTTCCGTGCAACATTGAGATAAAATGTTGGTGAGAAGCTTGATCAAAACTCTTATTTCTAATATGCCTTGCACCTCTGTCACCAAATCTAAGCCTGTACTTGTCTCATAATGCTAAGTAATTAACCCTAAAATAAATGATTGAATCTACAAGAAGAGAAAGCCCTCACATATATCTTGATTTTATAAATTATAAAACATTTATAAAATCAACACCAATTTAATGATATTAAAAATGAAAGGTACAAGAAACATTCAAACCATACAGTCATGCTCATTCCCTTAAAAACTCCCCCTCATGCTTGATCTCCTTCAAAATATTTCGAGTCTAAGCTTTGATTACATGAGAGAGGTATTAATAAAATTCCCATTCAAACCAAAAAGTGCCTATAATCTCTAACAAATACATGATTTAGCTAGATTATCCCCTATCTCATAACAACCAAAATGACTCGAAAATTCTTCCAACTAAAAATCATGTTACAAACATAATGAGATTTAAAAACCAATTCCCCTAGTAAATGATTTTGACTGAAGGTAAAATTGATTTGTAGGTGCTCCTATATCAAACTCTTAGGGAAGAAAATAACTTTTCATCTTGTGCCATACTTGATGATATTTTCTTCAGTTCTCTAGGTAGCATGTACTATTGGTTGTCATTTCCATTTGGCTAAATATTGAAGATACTCTTTTCCTCTGGTTTACTTGATTACCTTCTGACCCAATATTGCTTCAATTTCCTTTTGAGCTTTTTCGGTACTTGTTTCTTCCATTTTTTTGTTTAATCCTCATCACTTACAGGTGCATTTGTTGTGACACTATTTGATTTCTTGAAGGGATATAGATCTATTACATTGAAATTTGGTGATATTCCAATGTCTTCTGGGAGTTTTATCTCATAAGAATTTGAAGAAAATTTCCTCAAAATATTACATGAACCAATTTTCTTGAGCTTACTTTTGTTGTATGTCCCTATAGGAAATATCTCCTTTCTCAAATATGCCATTACTAGGTCACCAACTTCAAAATATAGTTGTATTCTTTTCATATATGCTTTATGTTTGTACTTGTTGTTGTTCTTCTATAATTGTTTCCTCACTCTTTCTTGTAACTCTTGCAAACTCACTACAAAATATTCACCTTCTACACTTCTAAGTTTCTACTTTCCCAAATTTCCTTAGTTCATACACTCCCCTATGGTGCATTCTATACATTATTTGGAATGGGCTCATTCATGTACTCCTATTAGGTGATTCATTGTAGGAAAACTCAACTTGAGAAAGTATTTGATCCCACTACTTGGGATGTTCATTTACCAAACTTCTTAGAATGTTTCTGAGACTTCTATTCACCACCTCTATTTGTCCATTTGTTTGGGGGTGATAAATTGAACTAAAGTTTAAACTAATGCCTAGTTTCTTCCACAAAGTTCTCCAAAAGTGACCTTTAAATCTTGTATCCATGTCTGATACAATGCTTTTGGGCAATCCATGCAATCTTACAATTTCTTTAAAGAATAAATTTTCCACACTAGTTGCAATAGTAGTTCTTGTACAAGAAATAAAATGTGTCATTTTGGAAAACCTATCCACAACAAAAAAATGGAATCATTACCTCTATGTGTTTGAGGTAAACAAAAAACAAAATCGCAAGGTCTACTAGTAACTAGAAATGGCCAATACAATTATGCAATTTGACTTCTTCCTTTTTCCTACTGACATACTCTGCATCTTTCTCCATATATAATCACATTAGTTTGATAACCTACCCAATAATAAAAGGAACTATATAAAAAAAGTTTGATCAACTCCAAAGTGTCTTGCTAGTCCTCCATTGTGCTTCTCATTGATTAGATTATCCATCATGGAACATTTAGGAATGCAAAGCTTACTGTCCTTGAACAACAAGTCTTATTGAATTGTATAGCTTGACTATTGAGTTATCTTCATGCTCACTGGGTTTTCACATGCTGCATAGGATTCTTTGAAATCTACATCACTTTTGTACATTTCTTTGAGTTCATCAAATCCTGAAACATGGAATTGAAATTATTGTAGCATTAAATTAATCCTACTTAATGTATTTTCTACTTTTTTTGATGACCCGATAGTATGCTTAATTACAAAAGTGAAATTTTGTAAAACTTCCAACCATTAATTGGCATGTTTTTTATTTAACTTTAGATGGATGTTTATAAACTGCGAGCATGATTGTCATTAAATAAAACAAATTCCTTGGGCATAAGATAATGATGCCACTTCTTCAAAGCATGCACAATAGCGTATAACTCCTTATCATAAGATGAGTACTTCTACTTTTCCTTGTTCAACTTCTCACTGAAGTAGGAAAATTGTATCCCTTCTTGGCTTAAAACTACCCCAACAACAACTCCACTAGCATCTATCTCAACCTAAAATGATTTTCTAAAATATGGTGGTGCTGGAACAAGCTGTTCTATAATCCTCTGCTTCAACAATTTGAAGTTGTAGTATGTTGTTATAGTCCACTTAAAGGCTGATTATTTTCCTTGATAGTTTCAACTATGGGTGCACACAAACTAATGAAATTATTTATAAATTTTTTTCAAAAAATTTCAAGACCATGAAAGCTTCTTACCTCAAACACATTTCTTGGAACCAACCAGTTAATTATCACTTTCACTTTATCTTAGTCCATTTTCAATTGATCCTTTGGAATTACAAAGCCCAAGTACACTAACCTATTTTTCATGAAGTTGCATTTCTTTTAATTTATCAATAAGTTCTTTGGCTAAAAAGTGCTCAAACTAATTTGAGATGCTTGAGGTTCTCTTCTCTTGTTTGCATGTGCACTAGAACGTCATATAGATAAGCAATTACAAATTTTCCTACGACCAAAAGGCATCACAAGTCATTCATACAATCCATGATTTAATTTAAAAAGTGTCTTCCACTTGTCCCCTTCTCTAATTCAAATTTGATGGTACTCACTCTTGAAATCAATTTTAGAGAAGTATATAGCACCACTAAAACAATAAATTAAGTCATCAATGCAAGGAAGTGGGAATCTATCCCTGATTGTAATCTTGTTGATGGCCCTTGAATTAGTGCACATCCTCCATCCACCATCCTTCTTCAAAGTAAGCACTATTGGTACAACACAAACTCTCACTATTTCTTTGATAATCCCTTTATCTATTATCTCTTGAACCTACCTCTTTACTTCATAATTTTTTATGGAGTCATTCAATATGTTCCTTTGTTTGGAATACTAGATCTTGGGATCAATTCTATGTGATGGATAATTCTTGTAATAAGAGGCTAATTGTTTGGTAGCTCATCAATAATTATGTCAACAAACTCATCCAACATGATTCTAATTTCTTCAGGAAAATCATCTAAATTAGTGCTTGTGGGGATTACATGAGGCTTCCAAATTAGAGAAAAATGCACCTCCTCTTTCTTCACTTCTTACAATAGTTTTTTCCCACTCAGCAGCAATACACATGGACTAGCTTTGTCTTTGGGTTCTTCATCTGGCAATGGTAGCAAGGTGTGTCTTTGATCACATTTCTAAAGATTGTACGTGTTTCTTATACCATCACAAATATATTTCCTATCATATTTCCATGCCCTCCCTAATAAAACATGGAAAACATCCATTGGCATCATATCACATACAATTTCATATTTCTATTTCCAAATTTGGAAATCCACCTTACATTATTCAATAACTAAAACTTGATGCCATTTTTGCCACCAAGATACCTTGTAGGGATGACGGTGTGTTATTTTCTTCAAATTTAATTTCTCTCCCATTTCGGTGGATACCAAGTTATCTTTGATACCACTATCAATTACAACTTTGCAATACTTACCTTTATATTTTCACACGGTCTTGAATATACTTCTCCTTCGAACTAGTTCTTTGACCTCCTTATCTACTTTTATCAACACTCTCTCCATCATAAAATACTCCCCTACTTCTGGAAGTTCTTCAATTGTGGGTGGATTCTCCTTTTCTTCCTTTGCTTCGGAAATATGAGCACCTCTTTGGCATGTTGATGCATTCTCAAAAAATTCCCAAGATATCTGCCCTACTTTCCCTCATATGAAACATTTAGCATGATATTCTCTTCCTCGACCTTTGCCTCTAGAGAATGATATTCTTCCTCTTGAATCACCTCCTCTGGGTGATTGAATACTTGAGCTTCCTCCTTCTTCTCTTACATAATGGAATTTTCCTCTTCCATTATGTTGTCCTTTTCCTCTTGCAAGACTCCTTACTCTATTTCTTTAGCTTTTATTTCAAGAAATTTTCTCTTCTTCCTTCAAGGTTGATTGGTATGTATCCTTAGTAGTTTTCAAAGATAATAAGTTGATCTTATATTGGATACGAATCTCAAACCATTTATATATCTAGAAAATTTCTTAGCATCATCCTTTACATGACCAACTCTAATATATAACTTGTAGAAATCTTTAGTATATTCTTTAATTGACATGGATCTTTGTCTAAGTTTTTGTGACTTCTTAAAAAGATTGATTTGATAATCATTGGGTATTATGTCCTAATCTTTAAGTTCATACTTTCTTTTCCTCCTTGGTTTAGCTTATATTTCATCCCACCACAAGGTTGCATGGCCTTTGATTATATTTATTTCATACTTTCATACTTGAGACTAGTCACTTCTTCATAATCAAAGTATTTATCTAAAGAATTTATCTAATCCATTAATTCGCTGATGTTCAAATTACCTTCACACAATGGTACCTCCATTTTTTGTCTAGCATACATCTTAGCTAACATCTTCAACATTTTCTCCTTTGTTGATTCTTCTCTTTCTTCCTCACTAGAAGATTGATCATTTTCTTCATTGGCTTCTTTTGTACCAACCCCTCACCTATGCACAGTCTCCATATATACCATTCTCTCTTGAAGTCACCTCACTTGTTATTGCAAAGTAGCATTTGTTAGGTCTACCTCTACCTACTCTCTAATAAGCTCCTCTTGCTACTCCGTATGAGTCTGCTATCTCTAGGAACACAAGTATATGTTGCTTTGGTACCATGTTTGATGCCTATGAGTTATTGTTGAATATTTTTGTACTTCACTTATACTTGTTTCTTGGCATGTAAAAGTCTTAGCACATGTACATGATACAACTTAAAACCCAGCATTAATGTTCTTTTAAATAGAATGGATACAAGAGTTTACTGAGTGCTATTCCAATATTTTAAACAAACCATGATCATTTTCAATGATACGAAATGACCAAATTCTGAAACAAGAAATTATTATTATAATTATTAAATTTTCCTCCACTACCTGTGTAGAGACAGAGCATACTTACACTGAGGCTATGCTTCAATTTATTCACTAATAACTCTAGCGCTAGTGGAATGGTTTGCTTAATCGATGAAAAATGTCAAATCACAAGGAATTTTACTAGAATCATTGTGGAATATGGGGGCACATTGTATATAACCTCCAGGGTTATTTCAGATCTGATGCTAAACAAAATTGCTTCCAGAACTTGGTGTTTTACCCTTCACCATTCATGATTCAGAATTGTATTCCATGAAGGATCATCGCACCACTACATACATTACTAGGGTGTATGGTTATTTCAAGATTTTTCATGGTTGTTGATATATTCATTCAATTGGTGGAGCACTCACAGACCAAATTTGGAAATAAGTATACAATCTAGCTTGAGGTTTCAAGACTTGTCAAATTGATTGCTAATTAGACTAGTGTTCATGATTCTTTATTGTCTCCATGTGAGACTGTTCTCATTTCTTGAGCCCACTAAGAATGTAATAAAAAATTCTCAATGCTCTAAACTTGTCATATCTGTAGAGACTTTGGGAGATCTACGGTTTTTCTTTGCCACCAATTTAACTCTGTATTGTAATTTCCACATAGTATTGAGATAAAACATTGGTGATAAGCTATGTAAAAACTCTTATTTTTCCAATACACTTTTCTCCTCTATCACCAAACTTGAGCATGTGCTTAGCTCCCAAATTTTAATAATTAACCGTATAATAAATTATTGAATCCCTAGGAACATAAAGTGCTCACATATATCCATATTTTATAAAGTGTTTATATATTCAATGCCAATTTATGATCATATTGAAATTAAGAGGTAAAGGGAAACATTCAAACTATACAATCATGCTCATTCCCTTCAGAACTCTTGCTCATGTTTGATCTCCTTCAAAATATTTCAAGTTTGAGCTTTGATTACATAAGAAATGTATTAATAAAATTCTCATTCAAACCAACAAGAAAACCCACTGCCTACAATATCTAACAAATCCCCGAATTAGTTATATTATTTCCTATATCATAGCAACAAAAATGACATGCAAATCTTCTAAACAAATTTAAATTATTCTAAACTCTCTGTTATAAACACTATTGTATATTACAAAATTAATTAGATTTAAGAAACTAAATCCATAATTTAGGGAACCCACTTTCTTAGTAAATGATTTTGACATAAGGAGGTCAAAGGTAAAATTGTTTTGTAGATGCTCCTTCATAAAGGACATACATTATGTTCTCCCCTCTTGACTTAGCTTCATGTTTCCACTTGGCTACTTTACCTTAAGCAATTTGTAGTTTGTTGGATCAAAGATCAGACTAAGGGGGGGTGGGGTGAATCAATGTGAGAGCAATTTTACCATTTCATAGTTTTTCACATTCAAACAATCATATTACAATGTATCAATAGATAAAACAATGCATAATAAAGTTGTCATCACATCAATAACACATAAAAAAGCCATAACATCACAAAATACACAAGATTTTACATAGAAACCAATACAGGAGAAAACCACAAATTATTTTTCTTCTTATGCTTCATTTTGAATACATAGATTTGTAGTCTTCAACTTGTTGGAGGCACCCACCCACAAGATGTGCAGGATTCTACTTGCATTAGGCTAAAACCTAATTGAGGCACTAACCTTTATGATGAGTGGGCTCCAACGTACTCTAAGCTCCAACCTAATTGAGGCACCAACCTTAAAAATGAGCGGGATTTGACCTGCTCTAGGCTCCAACCTCGATGATAAGCAAGATTCGACCTGCTCTAGGATCCAACCTTAGTGGAGGCACCCACCTCCTTATTCAAATTCATATGGACCTCTATGTCATATCATTTTCAAATTAGGTCCACTTATTCACATATAGATAAGTCTTCAAAATGAATAAGTTGTTATTGTGATATTGTTGTCCATGCTCATACCCTATCACTGCTTTTCTTCATCCTAATCATCAATCTCATATCAAAAACAAAATTCTGCCATTTACAACTACAACATCCTTTGTGGTCCCTGTAAACATATAACAATCATCAAGAATATATCAATATGACTTCTTTTTTTTTAGGAGCATCCACCTTTTATCTTTGATCACTATACATTTCCTGGATTCCAATTTCACTCAAGAATGTGCTAAAAAAATCAATAATCCAATTAACACCATGTATCAACTTAACTGTTATACAAGATATCATTTTCTATGTGCATTAGACATAATGGACAAATTATGGTCGATGGATTCAAGAAAATGATATTTTTTTGGTAAGTTAATAATGTGAAAAAATAATAGCTATACAAAATTTAAAAGGCAAGTCTGACTTGTAAATTGTTAGAGGTAGAACCTATGAACTTGACTAAACCATTTGTCTTCACAACCAACTGGGCTACACAAAGTAACTTGGTATACCATTCTTCAGCTAAGTTTTTAAATCAATATCATAGCTTTGAATGTAAATGAAGTTCTTGGCCTTGTTCCCAGTCCTTATGCAAACGATGTCACTTATATCAACACACGTGTATTATTGAACTCTACCCTTTGCTACTTGCTTTGAATCTTGATAATGGAGATTGTATCCTCTACCCTTCTTTCTATGTATCATATCTCAACCCATTACTTGGTCCTTGACTAAGTAACTCACCCTTAGCTTACTCCATGACTTGGCCCTTGACCCTTGTCTCACTTCGTAACTTGCCCTATTGCTCACGATTTGTGTGGCTTGGTCCTCAGACCTTGGCTTACTTTGTTACATGCATTGTGGCTTATGGTCTACATTACTCAACCTTGTAGATCTTTGCTCATTTCATAATTCAGCTTGTTTCTCATAACTCATCCCTAGACCCTCAACTTACTTCATGACTTGTCTTGTGGCTTCACAGTCTATGTGACATGGCACTTGTCCCTTTCTTTACTTTGTGAATTGTCCCATGGCTTAATGGCCTATGTGACTTGGCCTTGTGGCTATTGGTTCACTTCATAATTCATCCTGTGGCTTATATTTCAACTCTCGACCCTCAAATTAATTCATGACTCGTCCTATGGCTTCACTGTTTGCATGACTCGGTGTTCATCTCTTAGTTTACTTCATGACTCATCTTATGGCTTCATAGTTTGTGTGACCTCGACCCTATGGATCTTGGTTCACTTCATAATTCATCTTGTGGATCGTAACTTGGACCTTGTCTCTCGACTTACTTTATGGCTCACCCTATGGCTTCATGGTCTATGTGAATTAGTGCTTAGCCCTTGGTTCACTTCATGATTTTCTCAATCGGCATGACTCGACCATTGGTCCTCAACTTAAGTAGTGACTCTCCATGTGGCTTCTTGTTTGTCACTTTATCATTTAATTGTTTAATCCTTATGGATTGTCAAGGCAGTATACATTCATGGCACATTACTAATTACAAGCTCATCATCCACATATGGCATGTCGTAGTTAGAAACACAACTGATATTTCATGGACCATCACCCTAAACTCGACTCTAAGCAAACATTGGCCATTATCGGTTAAAGAGAAAAATAGGAAACTTTTTCACAACCTATTGTGGCTTAAAACTCAACATCATGATTAAACATCAGTTGCCATAGTTTGTCACCCTCAACTCATCTTTCGATCAATTCTTTTCAAAGAACAAAACAAGAATCTTTTCCATGGTCCGTCACCCTGAACTCGGCTCTCAAACACTACTTGTCAAAGAAAAAAACAAGAATCTTATCCATGTCCCATCACCGTGAACTCATATTTTGGTTGCTTCTTATCAAAGAATGAAACAAGAATATTGACCACACGTTATCGTGGCTTAGAACCAAAAGCCATGTATAAACTCATTTTCCACGACGTCTCATCTTTGTATCAACTAAACTTGGTTATAGCTTGACGTAGCTCATTACAAAAACTTTGGCCATAATCTGTCACATGACAAAAAAGAATAGAAGTCTTGGCCATATAAAGCAAAACTTTGTGCACAGTGTATGACACAACAAATATCAATAAACAAAATATTGATTGTAGTTAATCAAAACACAATAGAGACTTGATCATTTGGCATCCAAACAAATACCTCAACTTTAGACTGTCACTCTTCAAACTTAGAAAATGATCTTTGTATTGCACAAGTTCATTGTTCATGTCCTCTATGGTATGGATATCTATATATATTTGTTGCTAAAAGGATGGAGGAGAAACCATGGACGTGCCATCAAAATGATAGGGTTGACCATAGTTCGTGCCATGAAATTTAGAACCTTTCCTTCTTAATGCTTTTTCCCTATCATTATGTGACCATACCCTTGACTTTAGGGAGGACTTGCATGTGACAGTTACCTTGACTTTTTGTTTTTCATGTAACCATTCCCTTGACTTTGGGCTTAGAACATGGATTTAATTTGGAATTTTGTGTGACCATGACCCATGCACAACTTTTATTAAATTGAGTCACCATATTTTGGGTTTATTTCCCCATATTTGGATCCTCCATTTTAAATGACCATACCTTCTTTTTTGTGGGGGAGGGAATTATTAAGAAATAATATACCATTGGAAAGGTATTAAAAGAACAATCTAACTTTGCTATCCATATATTTATTGGGACACCATAACTTTATAAAAAAAATTATAGTCTTCAAACTTCGTGGATGCCAAGAGAAGAGAGTGAACATGATCAAGTTGTCAAGTTGCTTCATAAGTGGCACTACTAGAATGTACATATAATAATACTGCTTGATAGGTGATGTTTCTTCTTTCATAGATACTTCCTTTGATATCAAGGGCACTTATTTTCATCAATGAAACCACTATGTTCAACATAGTTTCCTCATCAAATTTTCAATCAAATATATGACCACAATAGGCTTTAGAATCCTTTCTATATCCTAATTGAACTTGATCTTCTTATTCTTATAAGAATCTATTCAATAGCATTCCCATTCATGTCTTATTTCTCCAAAATTATTGGAAACCCTAGTAAAGTGGAAAGCTTCTCCTATCATGGAGAATTGGGAATAAATATCGATTCCTCAAGCTGTGTTGTGGACCCCTCCTTTGCAATCCTCGGCATTTTCAACTTTAATTCTTGAGCAAGCTAGGGAGATACTCTTTTGTTCCTCCTTTGCACTTTGTTAGTGCTAAGGTTGAGCACATATGCAATACTTGGCATTGGGTTTGTAACGTATGGGAATTCTTCAAGAACCAGTGATGAAACTACAATAGCTTCACCTAAACCACTAATCACATATCCCACATGGCATATGGTCATCTTCTCTATAAGTAAGCTTCAATTGATAGCTTGAATAACCCATGATGTGATACAATCACTTCTATTATTTATTAAAATTATTTAGCCATATTTTGAAGTGATTGCATGAGATAGTGAGGACCACTGACAAAGCATTAACATATTAGATTCTACAAAAGTTTGAAATTATAGGCCATCGTGATTTTTTTCACACTTTAATAGTTGATATATCTCATCATATAGATAGTAAAATGGTCTTATGGATTTGGCAGCATCTTTATATTCACCCCTTTTCCTATATTTATAGTTGATTTTCCAACATACATATATATCCTCTTAGCATCATTGAATTGTTTTTTTATTTTAACCAATGCTTCAATTATATGGAAACACATATTACTTCAACAATTGCATCTTTTCTAGCTTCTATCAATAACACTAAAACTATAGTAGAATTCATGTGTGGCTAATGAGTAAAATTTGTAGCACTTGCATGTTGTACTCATTGAATCTATTAAAAAACTATCATCCATCCCACCTACTAAAATATGTGTAATATTTTAGGGTTCTTGTGGATTAAATCTATGTATGTGATCCCTCTTTTATTTGAGGGTCAAACTATATTCGCTAGTGAATTTTGCAATTGGTTGTAATAAAGTTTGTAATATTTTTGCTACCTACTACTCATGCCTACTTATTTCATTCAAAATCACTATCAAACACTATAATTACTATATAATGATTATTTTCACTTGCCATATACTCATAACAAATTTGTTTCAAATTCAGTGTTATGGTTGGCGGCTACTGAAACATGTTTCTCCATAATTTCTCATTAGTAGTTAGCATGGCTTGCACATCTATTTCATGGTGATCATGACTAATTTAAATGGTAGGGAATTAAAAAATATTATCATATATGGTATATTAGGGTAAGGCTTATAATTGTAATAAAATCACTTTATGACTTAAAATATGTTAATGTTTAGTTCCTCTTAAAGTGGCCTATCCCACATTCATAAGTGTAAATAATTTGGTTAGTGAACAATGATATATGAGGTAAAATCATTTATAATAGATGCAATAATTATTCATTGTAATACCATATGATGTTGTTATGAGTATCTTCATATGACTTTAATTATGTGACTCAACCCTATCTAGGATTTCCTCATTTAATGATTGTTGACGGTGCTGGACCCGCAAACAAAAGGGATCTCCCGGATATGAAGTCCCAACTAGACCTTACACTATATGGTGTCGGAGTCCCATCCAGTATGATGGCATGGTTTCCATTTCCTTAGAGATATACCTTGGCTCTAGCTGTCAGCACATGAGAGTGTTACAATGGTATCTCCAAACAACAAGGTACGTGTGCCGAATGAGTGCATAATGTAACTGTGTCAAGGTTCTATTACTACAAAGGGGAAGAGTAAAGTGAGCCTCTAAGTGAGAGGTAGTAGTACCACCTAGGAAGAGACACACGCGAACTAGAAAGGTTTGTATAACACATAGCGGAATAGTCCACAGAGGATACGGAAGTCATTAAAATCGAGGTGAAGGGGACATCACGTACACCACCCATCGGAGTAGTCCACATGGATGTGACAATCATTATAGCCAGAAAACAAACATGGTATGTTGAGTATCCCTGGATTAGTCCATAAGGATGTGACAATGGTGATATCTAATACAAAATGGTGACAATGAGACAAAATAGACCACCAATACAACAAGACAAAACATGCCCTCGGTGAGACTGCCTTAGAGCTGAAAGCGACAAGTGCGACACTTGAGATAAAACTTTAGATGACTGTAACGACACTTGTGCGACAGTGCTAAAAAAAATTTGTGAGTACGAAAGATGTTTACATAGCGGAGACAACCCAAAAACACAAAGACAAACCTTCAAACTCACCAGAAAAAGATCGCAAGCATGACAAAGAAATCAATATGCCAAAAGACAACCACTGGTCAAACAAGAAAAAAGGGTGAAAAGACTTCACAAGAGCTCATTGGCTGAGCACGATTGTTTGCAACCATCAAAGGAAAAAACAGGGAAGTCTCTGAAATTTGGATGCAAGCCAAAATTTTGGAGGGTGTTACAATCGCTACAACACTTGGTGACACACTAGTTGAATACCAACTTCTCTATTTTGGTTCGTTTACAGTGCAGGGCCTTGGCCTTTTAGGGAGTATTGATTCATTGTGCGAATCACTTTGGCTTCCCCACTTACCCCATGGACAGACACGGTTCACCTTGTACCGACTAAGTTGAACACAACACAAAATTCAGCCAGATCACAATGTTTCAAATCAGGAAGTATAATTTGGCTTACAAGCTTAAGATTTTCAAAGTATAGTTTTTCATCTCTGTTTTTGCTCTATTGCCAACAAGCTTAGACGATACCCTAGCAGAGTCATGTAGGAACACAAGCATTGCTCCAATGCTAGCGAGCTTGGAAAATTCCCTAGTGGAGTTTCCTGCTTCACCTCTCTACGCAGGAAGTCTTTATCTTCTTTCACCTTTGTTATTTTTTGAAGGAGAACTATGAATAGGAACTTATTTACCTTTGGGGTAGAAGAGAGATCCCAATTTATTGAGAGTAGGAGAGGTTGTTCCTTCAGAGAAGCATATAAATATATCTTATTCAGGATTTCATGTTTAGATATTCCCCTTCTTCGTTTCTACTAGTTGGATAAGCTTGAACACACCAGAGTAGAAAACTAAGTGTAGGCATGAGGTTTCCTAGGCTGGACATGGGTTCATGGTTCGACAAAAACTGTCCTTACCGATGGATCATATTTTTTGTCAAGACTTCATCAACCATATGTTACAAACAAGCACAAAGAAGACATACACAGGACTGGCCAAGCGTTGCAGTGTCAAAAGACTCTTTGAACTTAAACCACATACCCATTCAGAAACTAGAACGCAGTGCAGTCACAACACTTATTCACGTAGTGCAAACAAACAGAAAACTCAACACGAAAGGAAAAATAAGATGAGAGGAAAGGCATACACAACAAGGAAACAAAACCAGAAGACAAGAAAGAAAAATGACTAAAGCAACATGATGTATAATTAGAATATGAGAACCATGATAGACTACGGGTGCAAGATGAGTGCAAGGAAGTGAAAACTAAGATTCAACTAATCCTACTCCTATCTTAACAGCTGAACAGTTTGGGTTACGTGAAATGAAATTTCCAGTGAAGCCACCATAGTTGGTCCCTACCTGAATCCACAAAGATACAGATGATTAAAACAGATAAAAAGTGGTGTGCAACATAAAATAAAAAAACTTGAATAAGCTACACATGGAAAATAAGGTATTTCCTGTAGGCAGAAAGATGTGTCACAACCACCCAACACACATGCTTACCTCTTTGATGGATATCACTTTTCAATAAACCTCGGAAGCCTTTTGTGGGTGTGTCTTGTTACACAGCATTTTGTCATTGTCCCTGTACTCCCCGTTCCATGATCCTAGAGGACCTCTATAGTGAACCCTGCATGCTTCCCCTTCATGAAGAAACTCCCATTGTGTCCCTCTTCATGTGCAAAACAATTCCCTTTTGCATCATTTCCCAAAAATCTTCTGTTTTTCCCAGTTTACACGACCGACACTAATGACCTTTGTCCTCCTTGAGCCAATATATAGGGATTAACACTATCCCTAGCACTGACCGGAGCGACTGAAACTTGTTCCAGTCACACCAATCCTCTTTTGGAAAGTTTTTTAAATAAGGAGTCGAAGCTTCCAGCTCTAGAAGCTTCATAACGAAAGTCTAGTAAATGGTTGGGCCAAATGGAGTCGAGGATTTCAGTCTAGGCTCCTTTCCCCTATAAGGATGTAACTACCTCAAGAGATAAGACCTTCTCCCATGAGAAGAGGAACCATCTCCCATCCATTCATGCTATATAAACCTCCCTTTTTCCCAAGCACAAGCTAGTGTTAAGTGTTAATGTTGGTGTGCTAGTGCTAATTAAGTTTGGAGTAAACATCAAGCTATTCATAGTTGTATCTCTCTAGTGGTGTGTGAGGGAGAAGTGTGAATTTGGTTTAGTGTGAAGCCTAAAGGGAAGAGCCTTAAAACTATCATTGTTGAGGCCATCATGGAATGCTAACAGAAGTGTGTGGGAACCTGGTTTTGTCGGAGGAGAACAGCAACGTCAAGACAATGGTTGTAATCTCTTCTTGATTTAATATATATGAAACTATCGATTGATTTCCTACATAATGTGTCATCTCACATGTTTATGACTTAATGTTTCTTGACTTGTTAAGTAGGTTGAATTACAATTTGTTTATTATCATGGTTGTTGTTTGTTGTTGTTTACTTGTTTCAAGTGTTCAAAGAAGGAAACGGTAAATAGCTTGAGCGAGCAAACAAGGTCATCACCAAATGGGATAAGCGTTCTAAGAGGTAGGCCCTCTTTATTGGTTATAACCTAAGGAAATCTTCCATAGAATGTATTGGTTGTGGCTAGCCTATCATCGGGCTAGAGGAATTGTTTGTGTCCACATTCATAATTTTACTTCACCACATTCCTCATCTGAATCGAGCCTCTTAGCAAGCACGAGGAGGGATTGAAGCTTGTTACCTAGAATAAAGCTTTCAAAGTAAGATTGTTCCATCCATTCAGTGATGGGATCATAAAATTCATAATGGATGTCTTGAAATCCTCGTGACATTTGCGAGGATGAATTCTTGATTTGAAAAATGGGATCACAATGGGAATCTTGTAAGGAAAATTAAATCTGATCATTCTCAATAGTCATGCCAAGACAGTGAGGACCTGCCATAAACACCAGCGTGGGTTGAAGTGCCTCATATTCCCAATAGAAATTTGAAGGGAGAAATATTAAACAATGAAGATTAGAAAGCATGAAGCAACTGTCATCAGATGTGCTGATGGGAAAATGATAAGACAAATGACAGTTACCCAAGATAGAAAAATGAATAGATGAGTTGGTTGAGATGTCAGATTCCCAATTTGCAATTTGAACAATCTTGTGAATGCTCTGCACAATCGAATCAAGTTTATTGTGAGCTAGATATGAAGAAAAAATTTTGATGCAAGGTTCACAAGAAGACTGAGGAGCTGATCATGAGAGGGGAAATTGGGTAAGTATGATTGCAGGAAAAGACAATCATTAAGATGACCAAATTCATAAGTCCATGATTTCATGATAGACAAACATTCCTAGGTCGAGTGTGATATAAGATATGTGCATGAAGATGGACGTGCTGCAACAGATTCGCAGATTCAGTCATAAGTAAAATTTTGAAAATTTGAAAGATCACACCCGGAATACCAAACATTTTTTACACGAGGATCCACACTGAATGAAACCATGTAGATAGACAGATTGTGTGTGAGAAACCAAATCTGATTTAGTTCGGGGGGCTTACCAGAGTCGCGAGGTCCTGACATAAACATCAACGGACATTGAAGTGCCTCAACTCCCTGGTATGTCTCGACACTTTCCAGAATCATATTTTAAAACGTGAACCAGATCATTCTTGGCTTCAAGATGGTTGTTGTTGCAGATTTTAAAACTGCTCTAAGGATGGCAGCCATCTTTGTCATAGGTTTCACCAGATTTTTCAACTTTAGCAAGTTGATTTGAAGAGTCATCTTCATGCACATGAAGAGATGATGGGGAATGGGAAGAACACTCTGTGATTAGATTTTTTTCAACTTCATCATGGACAAACTCACTGCCTTGTGTCAATCGAGGAGATAACTCATTGGATGGAGAAGAAAGAGAACATGGAGTATCTTTGTCACATGTAGATGCATCGTGAATGGTAGGACACAAGGGAAAGTGAGGTGAAGAGGAAGTTTTGATATGGATGTCTTCTTTGACCAAAGCATATTCTAGATCTGAGTTAAAGTCTTCATGAGAAAATGGAAAATCACATGATGTGCTTGGGTGTTCGTCACAACATATGGAAGCATGGGAGTGATGACTGCCCAAAGATGGTGGGTGATCGAAAGAATTGATTGTACAAGATGTTCCACCAAGATTAGTAGATTGAGTATCATTCAATAATGTAAAATGATTATTTTGATACGAAAAATTTTGAAACAGAGAGGGAAGATTAATAGAGTCCTCACCTTTCTTATCCTCTACCTGTGTAATGTGACTGCCTTGTGCCTTATCGCAATCTGAGCCAACAACTTGAGAATCAAGAGAATGCGAACAACTGGTTGTTGAAGTGGATTGATCAAGCAATTCATGGTACAAGGAGTCATGGCTTGTATATGATGTAGAATGGCAGAGATGCAGATCAGAGTAAAGACTTGAGCTATTGTTGTAGCGGCTACAACCACCCTCCAAAATTTTGCCTTAGCTTCATTTTGGAGCCTCCCTACCAAATTTTCACAGCACCTTGTCTTGCTTCATCAAGTACGCAAGCTTTAGTGTTTTTCCTGCACAAAGGCAGCCTGTCGATCACAGCATGATGCATTCCCCTCACAGGCTGTTCATTCGGACTTGGTCCAGCGGCAGGCTGAGCAGCTTCCCCAACAAATTGAGCAATTTTGGAGGGCAACCAACCTTCCCTCTAGAAATTGTGCAATCCTATATGGCAGCTTGTTGGGCTCCAGAATTGTGCATTTTTTCCAGTCAACCGTCACAGTGAAAATTGTGCAATTTTCCCCAACAGGGCTTCTCAGCCTAGAATTTGCGCAAATCTGGGCAGTAGTCATCTACTCTGCCTAGAAATTGTGCAAATATCCTGGACAGCTAGCCCAGCTCCCATCCAGAAATGTGCATTTCCTTCAAGCAATTGAGAAACTTCATGCATGACCAGTTAGGTTGACCAGTTCCACCCGGGACCAAGGAAAATTTACTTGCATGCATGGCTTGCTTTTTCCCGAAATAGTAAAGGAAACATGAAAAAGGCATCCCATGATTCAGGGAGCTATTTTTAGTAGTTGGAGGTTATATGAAAATTTGTTTTAGAAACTTTCCTCCAAGTGTCGCATTTTCCTAGATTTGTGGCATGCGAGGCATGAGCTCAAAAATTATTTATTCGATGCATCAGAGCTCATTCTTTCACATCGATCTTGGAGCTCTGACATCCCATAACACATCCAAGACTCTTCGACACATCCATCTCATCTATTCACAGTTAAGTGGCCTCAACTTGTCTTTTTCAGCATTTGTGTCACTTTTTATGTTTTTGCTTGTGTGAGTGTTGTTTGCTTGATTTCTTTGAACACTTGATGTCGTTTAAATGTATACTAGGTTGGCCTAGCACTGATTCAGTTTTTGTTTCTATCTCACTGTGGTCACATGCATGAAACTATTTTGCACGAACGGTCGCCGATTCGGTGACTCGCTTCACACACATGCATGTCGATCTATTTACTAAATATTTCATTCATGTTTGCATGCATTGTCAATCACTTCTACTTTCACTTACTGTTTCCATGCATTTGCTTTCATATTTTCTTTCAGTCACCCGTCAGTGAGTCTAGCCAACCTTGGCCTAGACTTTACCTTCACTGAGACAACATTGCGCAATCTCGGGAAGGAAGGCTTTGTCTTCCTCTCCAGAAATGTGCATTTATGCCCAGGCACTATCCTCCAAGACCGTTTTGCACATTTCTTAGGGACAGTGACTGATGGCCCATAAAATTGCGCAATGGAGTCCCTGAGCCTGCAGTCACTCCCAGCTGGAATTGTGCATTGCGCAATCCCAGCAGCCAGTAGTCAGTCTGGATTGCACATTACACAAATCCAATAGCAAATCTTGCCTCCCAGACAGACCAGACTACCTTTTGCGCATTTCTGGAAGTCAGTCACCCAACCTCCTAGAAGAAATTGTGCAATCTTCCCTATTAGTTCCATAGGTATGTGTTATTTCATTCTCCGAATTTTCTTTGGTTTTCGTTGATAGATTTCTTACCATGCATGTTGCTTGTATCCAAATATTTTAGGTTTTCATCTGCCTCTTAACAATACAAGATCAATGGCTTCCAAGAGAGTGGGATTATAGGATACTGATGGAAAGGCAGCTCAAGCAGTAGTTGAGCTATTGTCCTCTATTCTACCTATCTATGAAGATAACACACTGTTTCTAGACAAGGACATCAAACTCAAGTGGCAATTGGTCAATAAGCATTTGCAGGCAATTTTTAGGAAGACCTCGAAGATTGCCAGGTGTATGTGAACATTCACAAGTCCAGCCTGAACCAGATTGCATGCAAATACCCCACGTTCCCATGCGCAAATATGATACATTGGATCGTCTCCCACATTGATCTCGAGATGATGACCTTGAGTAGTGTCTATGGGACAAAGCTTGCAACCTTCTGGGCACGAGACAATGATGATATGTATCAAATGTCAGAGCACGTGACTATCATGAAGACTCCATTTAGCTTACACAACAGTAATGCTAACTCCAAATACATTCTGAAGAACTAGGTAAAGGAGTCGGCTCGATTCAGGTTGACACCCAATCAGATCTATAAGACAAAGATATTGCAGAAGGTGTTGGGTTTTGAAAATGTCATTCATTTCCATTACACTTTCACTATTATGTCCATTATATCACCTCCATTTCACTACTATGTCACTACATTCATCACACTTTCATTATCATTGGGCCACATTTATGTTTTTCCAAACTTTATTAATTCTAAGCCTTTTAAGTGAATTTGTGGTTAAAAATTAGAAAATAATGTGCATATGCTTATACCTAACAAGTGGGTTGAGATTGTTGACATGTGTAGGTCAAAAGGAGGCTTCTAGAAGACCCTTATGTGGCACTCTAAGGCCAAATTCGAATTTGAGTGGAAAGAATCATGGGATCATGAGGATATGTGTCACATCTCCTAATTGTATTGAAACTCTAAGAAGACGTGTCTTATCAGTTCCTATTTTGATTAGGACTCTAGAGGTAGAGGGAGAGATTCATGGACTCTCATTAATGAGATGGCTTCTCATCTTTTTGTATAAATAGGAGATCTCTCTCCTTCATTTGTTAGTCTTAGCTTGTTAGTTCTTAAGCTTGTTAGCTTGTGAGATGGCTTTGGAAAAGCTTTAGAGAGATTTTTTGTACTTTGTAATTTTGAAGAATTTTAATAAAGCTTTGATGTTCTCAACATGGAAGGAGATGTGAAGTAGATGTCATGGAGCATATTAGAATGTAAGGTAGAGTAGATTTCATTTTGTAATTTTGCTTTGATTTCATTATGTCATTTGATTGCTTTCAAGTTTGATAGATTAGATTTTCCATTCACGCAATTTTAATTCATGTAAGTGTGTTCAACCGGTTGATTGTAGATTAGTTTTTCTTTACATGTTTTTACATCAAATAGTGACATGAGATTTGCCTCTCTACTGACTTTGTTTTTTTTTAGCTTTCCAATTTCACTTATGCTTTGATTTCAGTCTTATTCATTTGCTTTGTTAGTTAGTTTAGAGGTCAAATTCCTCATATCATTGATGTTATCTCCTAAAGCCATAGTTTAAACTACTTGGCGAGCTATCGGACTATGAATTATGTGATTTGATTTTAGCTTTATTTTTTTGCAATTAGATATCAAATTCCTCATATCATTGACGTTATCTCCTAAAGCCATAACTTAGACTACTTGGCGAGCTATCGGACTATGAATGATGTGATTTGATTTTAGCTTTATTTTTCTGCAATTAGATATCAAATTCCTCATATCATTGACGTTATCTCCTAAAGCCATAGCTTAGACTACTTGGCGAGCTATCGGACTATGAATGATGTGATTTGATTTTAGCTTTATTTTTCTGCAATTAGATATCAAAGTCCTCATATCATTGACGTTATCTCCTAAAGCCATAGCTTAGACTACTTGGCAAGCTATCGGATTATGAATGATGTGATTTGATTTTAGCTTTATTTTTCTGCAATTAGATATCAAAGTCCTCATATCATTGACGTTATCTCCTAAAGCCATAGCTTAGACTACTTGGCGAGTTATCGGACTATGAATGATGTGATTTAATTTTAGCTTTATTTTTCTGCAATTAGATATCAAATTCCTCATATCATTGACGTTATCTCCAAAGCCATAGCTTAGACTACTTTGCGAGCTATCAGACTAGGAATGAAGTGAATTGATTTTACTTTTATTAGTTTACAGTTTTTGATTTGTTTGAGTGCAATAGCTTAACTTTTATTTATGTATTTAGATAAACAACAGAGATAGTGATTTCATGATCAGTAGTTCATTATTTGTTTGATTCGAATAGCAGTACATTTCCATTCTTGTTCAAGTATTAATCTCATCACTAGTATGTTTTAAGACCTTCTGAAGTGTTAAGTTCTCGAAATCATTATAGAAAATATATACCCAAACTTGCCTTCTAAAGTATTCTTAAAACTTAGGAATAGGATTATCATTTGCATTAGACACTTTAGGAGATCAACAAGAAAAAAACACCAAAAACAACATAAACTATAAAACAATGAAGTAAGAAAAAGGCTAACTAAGCACATATGGTGCACCACACTTCATCATTTTACGGTACCCTGATTGATAATTTATGTAAAGCAATTGAAGACGTTAAATTGACTAGACATTTTGGCACCGTTGCCGGGGAAGTGTAATTAGGAGACCTTATTTCTTACATCTAAAAAAAAATTAATAATTCTTGAGTATGCTCTCCTCCTCCACTTTGTGTGATCTGGAGGATCAGAAAAAGGATTTTTATGTAAAAGAAAAATTAATAATTCTTGAGTATGCTCTCCTCCTACACTTTGTGTGATCTAGAGGATCAGAAAAAGAATTGTTATGTTAAAAAAAAAAAAAGGGAGACAAAATAAACTTCATCATTTCAATTGATTCAATCAAAAAAAAAAATGAAACCCAACTGCTTTGATAGGTCCAATCGTCGAAGATTGATTGGTTATGGTCTGTAGTGGTCCTCAAAACATTGTATCATGTTTTAATAAGATTTTGCAACTTAGCTACGGAATGTGGCCTGATTCCGCAGCTAATTGTGAATTCCACAGCTAATTTCAAGGTTTAGCAGGTTACAAGCATCCAATGAAGAAACTGACCACATGGGCATCTCCGGAATTGTCCCGACATGGATCCTATCTTGATCACCCAGCCCAGACTCATAAAAAATTAGCTTAAAACCTTAGTCAAAGTCCTATTTTTAGCATGTTTTTCTTGAAATCTTTGCTACCTGAAATTGAAAATCATTAATCCTTCTTATAAAAATTTACAATTTCAGAGAAAAAAAAAAAAGAAAAATAATCTATGGCTATCTTCAATCCTAGCTTCCACTGTGGCTTCAATAGAAATCTGCATTCCTGTTTGAGCTTTGGCCTTGAAACAAACCTGCAAAAACATTTAAAAAAAAAGTGCAAATTCAACATATCGAATTGCATGGACTGTTGTAAAGAAAATAAGATGAGGCCAATTGAAATAAAAAAAAAAACCCTTGTGTGGCTTTCAAAAGAGTGTATGCAGTATCCAATTTATGTGGAAATTTTTTTTGAAACCTCCCAATGTCAAAATCTGAAAAATCTGCATACACATTGATTTGATGTTCTGGCCTCTTCGTGATTTCGTTTCAGTGCATCCTCAGCCCTTTGTAAGCAATCCATTTGCATTCATTTGGACTGTGTATCTTACTCATATAGGAAGCTTTTGGTTTTGGAACGTTTTTGGAAAGCCAACATAGGAAATTTCTCGATGATAACAGAATCTGAAACCTATGGATGGCCTACATAAACTGTGCAAATGGATTAGAAACAGAGGCTTAAGGCGTGCCGCAGTCACCAATACTCCTAGAGAAAATGCTGAGCTCATGATCTCTATTGAAGGCCTCACAGACTTCTTTGAGTTCTTGGTTATTGGCAATTCGCTCGTTCACCATATTTGCTGTTGATTGCATCTGAAAACAATCTTTCTTTGAAATCGATTTTACAGAAAAATCCACTTCACGAATTTCATTTACATTCCTGAGGCTAAAACCAAATTATGTGTTTCAACATTGTGCATACTACCACTGGAAAATAAAGGTGTATCGTCCTACCTTTGATTCGAAAATTTTACAGTCAAATGCAGAAATTCATAAAATGCAAAATAGTAAAAACATCAACTCAGAAAAACCGCAGAACAGAAAAAATGTCAAACTTTGAATGCACGATTTGGCCAAATGGAGATGAATTTGAGAAAAATAAAACATGGGTTTTTTCGAAAGTAGGGTCAATTAGATAACCCAAAAATCGTTTTAAGAAATTCATGGCGGTTTGAGAGAATTGGTTCTTTGAAGCCTCTTTTTGCATGCCGCATGAGGAAAAACAGTTCTTTTTGAACAGTTGTGGCCATATTTCGATTTCTTTGAGAAATCCGCCCAGATCTAATTTCCTTGGCTACCAGGTCATCCACCGTGTCACTAAATGCATGAGAAGAAATGATTTCTATTAAATGAACAAGGAATAGTTTGAACATGGCACGTCGTAGTTGTTTGAAGAAACACAACTCTTTGTCATTAAAACCCATAAAGTTGTTGCCACCCGTCTGTACCTGTTCCGTTACGTCCGGTTAAATGTTGGGAGAAAATGGAATAGGGAAGACAACGTTTATATGCATGCTGACTAGTTTATTGAAACCAGATCTTGTAGACAATACAGATGTGGAGAATCCTGAATCCAATGTGTCATACAAACTGCAGAAGATCAACCGAAGTTCCAGTCAACTGTTAGGCATTTATTGAACCAAAAAAAAAACTGTGATTCATAGACGCACACTCAATTCACATCTGATGTCATGAAACCACTTCAAACTGAAAAATTAATGTAGTAAATCTTTATGGTGGAGAATTACAGAGAGTTGCAAATGCATACTTGGATTCAAAACAACGTATTGTTGAAGCATAAAGCTGCACAAATAGTCCAGTCCCTGCTCAGGCCAAACAACTATGTTATTATTGAGCATGACCTTAGTATCCTCGATTATTTATCAGACTTTATCTGTTGTCTGTATGGGAAGCCTGGGGCTTATTGTGTAGTAACACTGGCATTTTCAATTAGAGAAGGGATCAATATCTTTTTGGTTGGTTTTGTTTCAACTGAAAATCTTCGTTTTAAAGATGAATCTCTTACTTTTAAGGATGCAGAAACGCCACAGGAAAGTGTGGAAGAGATAAAAATCTATTCACGACACAAGTATCCAAATATGCGTAAAACTAATGGTTGGTTGTCTTTTAGCTACAGAATGCAACCTGATTCCACAGCTAATTGGCAATTCCATAGCCATTTTATTACTTCTATAGGTTATAGGTGTCAAGAGACGAAACAAACCACATGGGTAGCTGGGAAAATGTCAGTACATGGATGGTGTCCTATTCATTTGATCCAATTCGATGAAAAAGACCCCGGTCAAAGGGAAGTCAAGTTGTGTGTTATCACTAAGTCACCACACTAAGTCGCCGCATGTCAAGAAAAAAAATAATAAATTTGAATCAATGAAATGAATAAGTTATTTGCTCACTTTTCTAAAGGTATTGATTAATTTTGGACTGATGAAGAAAGATGAATGGCTAACTTTTTATTCAATATTTTTAGCTACAGAAACTGTGCACATTCTGCAGCTAAAGTCCAATTCCGCAGCTATTCTCCAATTCCACAGCTGAAAAAACCCTCATTGTTCAAATCAGCCTAACTTTCTCATACAAAATCAGATTTTGATGATTCAAGTACCGTTGGAAAGATCTCAACAAGATCTACATAATGAGAAATCCATCATTAGAGTTTGAAATGGAAAATAATGAAATAAATTTCTTAAAAGAAGCAACATTCAACTTGGGGCACCAATTCCAAAGCAAGTATAAATTCTTTTGATTTTTACTTTATAAACTTGTTTCATTAATACAAATTCTTAATTTTGTGTGTAACTATCATAACTAGAGAGATTGATCACCTCTCTCCTTTGATAATCTTACATTCCATTGTAGAAGAAGTATTAGTTTTTTTGCAGGTTCCAAGAGGAAGGACAAATGACTACAAGAGAATGGTGTCTCTCTAAGAGACCAATTTGTTTCATAAGAGGATGATCAACAACAAAGAGGAAATATGCTAATGCAAAATCAGATCCAAACACTTGAAAAACTTTCAAATACTATTGTCTCCATCACATCCATACCTCATAATAAACCATTCACCTCATTTCACTTCATATTTTCCATTTACATTCACATCCACTTTCCATCTCTTTTTGTCCATTCATAACCCACAAATAAAAGCAAGAGGCTCATTCACATGCTTATTGCCCATTTCCATTTCTACTCTCCATTGTCATCTTCCATTTCTTGTCATTTTCATTCCACAAATAAGCCCTGTTTCAATGCAAATTATTGAGTCCATAGTCCTTTGAGTCTAAGTTCCTTGTAAAGACACTTTGAGGCTTGCATGCCTTAATGGAAAGTCCTCATGCTGACAAACAATGGGAATACATTAATGTCCCTTGTTCATCAGATCTTCTAGGTGACTCGACATCGGCAAATTCATTTGTACCTAGCAAGATGTGTTTGGGCATCTTGACTCTCATTGTCATCAATGGTGAGAGTTCTTGTGTTGACTAGTGGCATCCATCAATGGCCACTAAGTCAACAATTTCTTACTATGTTCGACATCAGAACATCTTTTCACATAGTAGGAATTGTGCCAATGAGTTTTGAAGACATAAAGACTATTATTTTCAGCATTTTGGAGCAGATTCAGCAAGTTTTAGTAGAAGCAATAAAAAGTCATCTTAACTCTTTATCCATGACTCCTCTTGTTCAGCCACTTGAAGAAGAATATGATGAGAATTTTGCAGCCGCCACACATACAAATCATCCATTCCAAAGGGTAAGTTAAGGTACGTCATTTTCGAACTTTTGACCACAGAATTCCATAAAAAGCTAGAATGATAATTGTTGGAAAAACATTTATCTTCCTCATTTCATAAAATTGCCAATACCATCAGTTGGGGGGGGGGGGGAATACATTCATATTCATATCTTGCCATGTCCATACCATACTTAGGATCCCACATACTTCCAACATATATTAACCATTACATTGTTATTATGAGCATACAATGGCTTTTCAAAAAGTGCTTAAAGGATAAATTGGATACAAACGAAATCATGGTTGTCACACAAGAACCAACCATCATGCAATCCAATAAAGATATGCTTTGCAACAATAATCAAAATATCATTATGCAAAGTTCAAAGATCAAAATAGAATGCAACAACAAAAAAATTGGTTGTAACACAAGAACCAACCATGTTGCAATTCAAGTAAAACACTTTGCAAAAATATGAAGTTATCAAATGATATCATGCAAAGTTAAGCCAAAGCCAAAGTTAAGCCATTACATTTTCACTATTATGTCCATTATATCACCTCCATTTCACTACTATGTCACTACATTCATCCCACTTTCATTATCATTGGGCCACATTTATGCTTTTCCAAACTTCATTAATTCTAAGCCTTTTAAGTGAATTTGTGGTTAAAAATTAGAAAATAATGTGCATATGCTTATACCTAACAAGTGGGTTGAGATTGTTGACACGTGTAGGTCAAAAAGAGGCTTCTAGAAGACCCTTATGTGGCACTCTAAAGCCAAATTCGAATTTGAGTGGAAAGAATCATGGGATCATGAGGATATGTGTCACATATCCTAATTGTATTGAAACTCTAAGAAGACATGTGTCTTATCAGTTCCTATTTTGATAAGGACTCTAGAGGTAGAGGGAGAGATTCATGGACTCTCATTAATGAGATAGCTTCTCATCTTTTTGTATAAATAGGAGATCTCTCTTCTTCATTTGTTAGTTTTATCTTATTAGTTCTTGAGCTTGTTAGCTTGTGAGATGGCTTTGGAACAACTTTAGAGAGCTTTGTCGTACTTTGTAATTTTGAAGAATTTGAATAAAGCTTTGATGTTCTCAACATGGAAGGAGATGTGAAGTAGACGTCATGGAGCATATTAGAATGTAAGGTAGAGTAGATTTCATTTTGTAATTTTGCTTTGATTTCATTATGTTATTTGATTGCTTTCAAGTTTGATAGATTAGATTTTCCATTCATGTAAGTGTGTTCAACCGGTTGATTGTAGATTAGTTTTTCTTTACATGTTTTTGCATCAAATAGTGACATGAGATTTGCCTCTCTGCTGACTTTGTTTTTTTTAGCTTTTCAATTTCAGTTATGCTTTGATTTCAGTCTTATTCATTTGCTTTGTTAGTTAGTTTAGATATCAAATTCCTCATATCATTGACGTTATCTCCTAAAGCCATAGCTTAGACTACTTGGCGAGCTATCGGACTATGAATGATGTGATTTGATTTTAGCTTTATTTTTCTGCAATTAGATATCAAATTCCTCATATCATTGACGTTATCTCCTAAAGCCATAGCTTAGACTACTTGGCGAGCTATCGGACTATGAATGATGTGATTTGATTTTAGCTTTATTTTTCTGCAATTAGATATCAAATTCCTCATATCATTGACGTTATCTCCTAAAGCCATAGCTTAGACTACTTGGCGAGCTATCAGACTATGAATGATGTGATTTGATTTTAGCTTTATTTTTCTGCAATTAGATATCAAATTCCTCATATCATTGACGTTATCTCCTAAAGCCATAGCTTAGACTACTTGGCGAGCTATCGGACTATGAATTATGTGATTTGATTTTAGCTTTATTTTTCTGCAATTAGATATCAAATTCCTCATATCATTGACGTTATCTCCTAAAGCCATAGCTTAGACTACTTGGCGAGCTATCGGACTATGAATGATGTGATTTGATTTTAGCTTTATTTTTCTGCAATTAGATATCAAATTCCTCATATCATTGACGTTATCTCCTAAAGCCATAGCTTAGACTACTTGGCGAGCTATCAGACTATGAATGATGTGACTTGATTTTAGCTTTATTTTTCTACAATTAGATATCAAATTCCTCATATCATTGACGTTATCTCCTAAAGCCATAGCTTAGACTACTTGGCGAGCTATCGGACTATGAATGATGTGATTTGATTTTAGCTTTATTTTTCTGCAATTAGATATCAAATTCCTCATATCATTGACGTTATCTCCTAAAGCCATAGCTTAGACTACTTGGCGAGCTATCGGACTATGAATGATGTGATTTGATTTTAGCTTTATTTTTCTGCAATTAGATATCAAATTTCTCATATCATTGACGTTATCTCCAGAGCCATAGCTTAGACTACTTTGCGAGCTATCGGACTATGAATGAAGTGAATTGATTTTACTTTTATTAGTTTGCAGTTTTTGATTTGTTTGAGTGCAATAGCTTAACTTTTATTTCTGTATTTAGATAAACAGTAGAGATAGTGATTTCATTATCAGTGGTTCATTATTTGTTTGATTCGAATAGCAGCACATTTCCATTCTTGTTCAAGAATTAATCTAATCACTAATATGTTTTAAGACCTTCTGAAGTGTTAAGTTCCGGAAATCATTATAGAAAATCTATACCCAAACTTGCCTTCTAAAGTATTCTTAAAACTTAGGAATAGGATTATCATTTGCATTAGACACTTTAGGAGTTCAGCAAGAACAAAACCCCAAAAAAAATATAAACTATAAAACAATGAAGTAAGAAAAAGGCTAACTAAGCACATATGGTGCACCACACTTCATTAGTTTATGATACCCTGATTGATAATTTATGTAGAGTAATTTAAGACGTTAAATTGACTAGACAGAAGGCGTATCAATACTTGGTAATATTTTCATGTCGACTGTATGGTGAAGAAAGCATGGAAACCTTCCCACAGATTTGGCTGATCGCGCTGGTCCAATTGGCTAGAGAAGGAAAACCATGTAACTGGTCCGGCATGTTGGCTCATCAGTTGAAGGAACAAGTAAGAAAGGCTTGACAGTCACCCAGAGGTATTCATGTAGATATTTACATGTCTGCCTACACCTTAGATGCAATCTGTGCCTGACATGAGTTCCTGGGCTTGGAGTGGGCATGGTCAATGACGGAGACTGCTGTGAAAACATATTTCAAGTTGTTGTCTGAATGTAGCTTCAAAGGAGTAATCACACGACTGTCTGATCATTTTGTCACCCTAATCTATAAGATGATATTCAAATAGGATCCACTCTGCATGTCAAAGGAAGCAATGGAGGCACTGTTAGACATTACTGATTAGTATACCTCACCGTCCGGCACCTTCATCTGAATGTTCAATGTGGAGAAGCCTCCACATGTTCTACCGAAGTTTGCCTTGGACATACTTTTCATGCAGGAAGTAGCTTATCACATCTCGGGAGGATTGACAACTAGATTGCACCCGAAGAAAAAGGCACATTAGCCCGCTCTTCTGTTTTGGATTGGGTTATACGAGATCTATAGTATTGAGAAAGAGGATGTCGAAGCAGAATAGATGAAGAAGGATCCATTCGACCTCCGAAGTTACAATCCGTATGACTGGCATTGTATTGTGAAGGATTACTACACGAGAGTTCATTAGGCTGAGGAGGAACCATGGATAAATGGTTACTGCACAGGGCATTTCATTAGGCTGAGGAAGACCCATGGATAAATTGCTACAGTTTCTCCAAACCCAATGAACAGGTCAGCTTCGTTGTGGAGTAGTTAGCGAAGCAACGTGAAGCAGCATCTCGGAGAGCACCAGCAGCAGCAATAGCAGTAGCAGCAAAGGCAAACATACTAATGCATGACAAGGGTAAGAGGAAGATTTTCGATCGCATGGAGGAGGAGCAAAGCTACAAGTTCCAAGCAGATCCATTGGTAGAAAAAGAAGCTATGGCTATAGAAGAAAAGAGGCACCAACGCGACATGCGAATCGTACAAAAGTAGAGGGAAA
Source organism: Pinus tabuliformis (assembly GCA_031772625.1). Taxonomy (NCBI): domain Eukaryota; kingdom Viridiplantae; phylum Streptophyta; class Pinopsida; order Pinales; family Pinaceae; genus Pinus; species Pinus tabuliformis. Next base: position 1,354,630,920 of record CM062816.1, on the reverse strand, counting down.
AGAGGAGAATGGAAGAAGTAGAGAAGGAGTTGCATGAGTTAAGGAGAAACTCTAAAAGGAACAAGAGCTACGCAAAAATGAGAGGGAAGTGCAAAAACAGTAGATATAGCGGGAGGCGTAACATGTGCAAACAGATGAAATAGCGCCCTTACAGGTAGTTGATTCATCAGAATAGTTGACATCAAGTAGACAGGGTGAACCATCACAGGAGCAAGATTTCGCTCATGAGATAGGACAATCATTTCAACAGTTGAATGCAGACATGGAGCAGAAAGTGTTGGAACAGGACACCGACCTCATGCCTCATCACCAAGAGGTCAACTTACCCACTTCACCACATCCAGATGATGAGCAAGTCTCAAGTGACCAAGGAGGCACTAAGATCCTTGGTTATCAGCCGGAAGGTGAGATGCACAAAATCTCATTCGATAAATCTCAACATAGAGTTATGTAGTCTCGCAGAGTGTCAACTCCGAAGGATCATACATCTCCTGTGCAAGTTGAGGAATGAGTGATCATGACTTATGTGTGCAGAAATCCAACAGCATCGGTTGACACAACCAGAGTGTATAAAAAAGCCACTAGCTCAAGTGTTTACTTTCTGATAGCTAAGAATGAGCGAATGACGAAGGAACTATAGACGACCAAGCAAGGAGGAGACTTGGTGACAACATCCACCTGATCTGAACTGAAGAAGGAAATACTAGATGAAGTATTGTCCCTTAACATGGTTATGCAAATGTTGTACTCCAATTTTGGTACCGTGCATAAGGAAATCGTCCATCTCAATGGATGGCAGCAACAATGTGCTAGAAGAGCATGTATCTTGATGAACTTGCATGCTGTTGTTAATGACATGCAAACATCGATGATGAAATACAAGGGAGCCCCACTTCACTTGCCTAAGATGATGAGGGCCAATGCGGTCAAGCTGAAAGCACGTATCCGGAGTCAGATCTGAAATTGTGAAGAGCTACCACAGCTCATCACTAGCATACAGGCTTCCCATGCACGAGTATTCAAGAGTATGGATTTTGTGGTGCGCACACATGCGAACCCATCTATTTGGACTCTCACTCAGCCAAAGACAGAGAAAAAGGTCCGATTAGAGCTTAACTTGTACCTCGACAAGTTGATGCGCATTGCCACCAGCCCAGACTTGCCCATTAGTGCAGACGTCATGCACAAGTATGTTTCTAGTCCAGCCGCATTGAAGACAATGATGCACATGCTTTCAGACGATTTGGATAGAGGAGCCTTAGCAATGTACCAGGATGTTATAGAGGCAAGAGTCAGGTTTCAGACAGATGTCACCATGGAGCACACAGACACCATCAAGGACTACCAATCTTGGCATCTGTATGTTACTATTGATCAGCATGAGAATGTTGAGGAGTTAGACTTCCATGGTTGTCTAAGTCAGAGTGATGTCTAACTTGGCTTTCTCAAGCCATTTTGTTTCACATGGGTACATGTGCATTGTAATGTAAAGTCATGTCAAGTGTAAGTCAAGTTGTGATAGTTGGATGTAACAGTCATAGAGTAGGTGAAGAGTCATGAGGGTAGTTGAACTGTCAGAAAGGGGAATGTTAAGAGTCGCCCCACCCTTTGCTACAAATAGTCCCTCATAACTCATTGTAAAGGCTTTTGGTCAGCCAAGCTTCTGATAAGACTATCTTGGAGAGATCTTGGATAGTATTGTAATGAGCCTTGGCTTCTCCACTGTGCAGAGCTAGTACATCTCTTTGGAGGAGCAGGCAGATGTGGCTGTAACATTCCACTATTGGAACTAGTGGTTGGACATAGATGTATTGTATGACTGGAACTTACACTTCTTTATATAATAAGAGCCAAAACGTTTCATGCATATGTTGTATTGTATTTTATGCTATCTGGTTTACTCTAAATGATATATGTATTGATTTTCTTACACATGCATGTGTGGACTATTCTGTATAAGTATGTATGAATATTTCTTAAATGTGTTGTTGGTTTAACCATCACTTTGGATCTCTCGCTAACTTTCGTTCCATTTTGTGATGTATCTTTTCTCGTGTGTTCTCTTCCATGCCAAGTACTATTACAGGTTGCTAAGGGCGCACTCATCTCAACCCCCGTGTGTTAGAACCTCTCATGCACCTTCCTTAACTCACTGTAGTTGTCATACCCTTGCTAACAACAGATTTATCTTACTTTCCTCCGTGTGAAATCACGGTTAAAGGCATTACCATACGACCCACTGCTTGGACTCCTACATTAAACGATCTAAGGTCTAATTGGGACTTCTTACCAGGGAGATCCCCTGACATGTTGGCAGGTCCAACACCTTCAATAGTTATGAACGATGACATCCTATTACAGAATGGAGGAGTGATTCTTCACTATAGGCTTCCTGAGCCATTCTGGAACTTCCCCCATAACAACAGGAGATAGATGAGAAGATGGGTTGGGGAAATGCTCCACAGATTTCTTAGATTTGTAATCACCATAAGGGGGCACCCACATTGATATCGAAAAGGGAGGAGGACAAGGAACAAACAGGATGTTGGGATCCTCCTTTGCAATCCGAGGAGCCTCATGATCCACAAGAGTTGGGGAGGAAAGGAAATTAGGAGGTTCACCGCATTGAGAAATATGAACCAAGCGCTTACGCTCTACCTTCAAGAAGTCAAAGTTCACAATTTGTTCAGGAATTTTGTAACAAATTTGAAGGAAGCGATTAGCAAAGTCCTCAACTGATTCGTTAGGATCCATACTTAAATGGGAGATTTTTTCATGGAAATCACGATGCCTATACTCATCGAACGTTTTAATCATCATTTCGTCAAGGTGACCAAATGAATCGATAGAGGCAAAGGGTAATGTGTAACACCAACGTTGAGAATTACCTTTGAATGTGAGGGTGAGTAATATAGTCTAGATATCTTCGTACTCTATCCTGTGGCGTAGGAAAAAGTGTATAAATCGGCACACATGCACAAGAAAAGATGGTTGACCCTCGCCACTGAAATTTAACTTGGATAGGTCATGGATAACTTCTCCGGGGATGGTACATTCAGACTTTATAGAAAGACATCCTGGGATTATGTTGCCAGGAAGAGACATTTTTAAATAAGAGATTCAAACGAGACTCTATGGGCACAACCTATCATCTAGCCTTCCTTCTAGTGCCATTTTTTTGACGGTGATGGACCCGCCAACAAATGGGATCTCCCCAATATGAAGTCCCAACTAAACCTCACACCGTTTGGTGTAGGAGTCTCATCTGGTATAATGGATTGGTTTCCATTTACTTAGAGATATTTCTTGGCACTATCTGTCAGCACATGAAAGTGTTATGTTGGTATCTCCAAACAACAAGGTACATGTGCCACGTGAGTGCGTAATGTAACTATGTCGAGATTCTCTTACTACAAAGGGAGAGAGTAAAGTGAGCCTCTAAGTGAGAGGTAGTAGTAGCACCTAGGAAGAGACAAATGTGAACCAGAAAGTCTGTCTAGCACCCATTGGAATAGTCCACAATGGATGTGGCAATCATTAAAACCGAGGTGAAGGGGAAAACACGTACACCACCCATCTGTTAGAAAATTATATATTACAGAGCAATGGAACACATAAAATATCGCAGAAATATAAACACATAAAACAATAGAGACACAAATATACGTCGTTCACCCAATTTGGGTTGTGTCCATGGAGAAACAACGAGTCCTTCCTTTTGTATTATCCATCAAAATGAAGAGATACAACCTACAACAAATTCATTGTAATTTCCTCTTCGCTCTCACACAATCTAATCTCTCTTTCTCGCTCAGAATACACATCTACATAAACGCAATACAATTTCCTCACATATAGTGAGGGGTTTCCTTCTAGGGAAAAAACCCTAAATTAAACATAACTTTTACCATCAGATCATCTACCTAATGAACAACTCAAATTGACTATGAAATTACAATATTTTACAAGGCAATTTTACATCTATTTTTAGCTTCGAGACCACCCCTGGACCCCCCTGGTAGCGAAAAATGGGCGATGTTGTTGCCCCATTACAAACTGGGGTTCAATGCAGCGATACCTCTGAATAAAGAAGATAATCAAGCTCCACACCCAATGCGAGCAGAGTAGTCCACACAGATGTGACGGTCATTATAACCATAAAACAAAGATGGTCTAACAAGTATCCCACGAAGTAGTCCACAAGGATGTGATAGCAGTGATAGACAATACACAAAGATTGTTTGTCTAGTATCTCGTGGAGTAGTCCATAGGGATGAGACAACGGTGATAAGAAATACAACACATCTTCAACAATTTAAGTGCTAAAATAATCAAAGTAGTTCAACTATCTTAGTACAGGTTAAGAAAACATGCATTACAAATGTTTAAAGAGTAGTTTTACAAATATCTAAAAAAACATGTGTGAAAACATGTTGGCCTTAACAGGGTTCTGTATTAAGAAATATTTCGAAGACACATTTGTACACCATACATCACTAATCCCATTAGTGGGACATTGGAGCCACTTCTCGCTCCTCAAAGAACAGACTACAGACACTCAAGGCTATGTGGGAGGAGCCAAGGTGAACATTCCATGCTCATAGAATGGGAGGGCTATATATAGCCAAGGGTGATGCTTGACCCTTGTGACTCTTGGACTACCCTCATGATCATTCAACTTCCAATGACTTTTCAACTAACATGAATCTTCAACTTCTTGTGTGCGTCCATTGGACTTCACTTTACATTACATTGAGTTACAACGGATATGGCCCATGGTGGTGATGTGGTCAAGACAGTTCATGACACAACATGACATGACACTGCTGACGTGTACTGCTAACTGTGACATCCATGTCAAGTTGTTGCACTGTTGAGTGATGGATGTAATCTTGGTGTGCTTTATCTTCCCCTCCGCATGGCATAGTGTTTCGGGTTCTTCGATGGTCTTGATCGTGCATGATGGTTCAATGCGTATGTTCCTTTCACTTGTTTCTTGATGTGTTTGGTACATCCATCCAGTGGAAAGAAAGTTTTCTAGCATGTGTGCTCCTTCTTCATCCCATTCATCATCTCTCCATGATCTATAAGTGTACCTGTTCCTGCAATTCACTCATGACAGGACGACATCAAATCCAAAACCTCTTAGTCTAGCATGATGCATTATTCTCATGTTCCGGGTGACAGGGAGGGAGGAAAACTCACTGAGATAGCACAGACCGCAACTCAGGTTGGAATGAGGAACTTTAGGAGGACAACCTGCACTGTCAGGAAAAAATGTGGAGTGACCACTGGGAGGTAGAATTGCACAGAGAGGGACATTAGTTACAGCTATAAGGTGGGACCCTGACGGGAACTTTTGCGCAGTTCCTGGAGGGAAGGCAAGACAAGGCTGCAGGGGACCTATTGGGAAATTCAACACAATTTTCAAGAGCAAGGCATGATAGGGCTACAAGGGACCTGCTGAGCATGACTACGTAGTTTTGGAAAACAGTGCAAGACACACAGTAGAGGGCCAACTAAACATTACTATACAAATTTGGAGAATAGTACGGGATAGGTAGCGGAGGGCCTGCTAGACATGATTGCACAGTTTTAGAGAGTAGTGGAGGACAGGGTGTAGAGGGCTTGTTAGACATGACTGCATAGTTTTGGAAAACAATACAGGATAGGAAGCAGAGGGCCTGCTAGACATGACTGCGTAGTTTTGGAGAACAGTGTAGGACAGGCAACAAAGGGCCTACTGGACATGACTTTACAGTTTTGGAGAATAGTGCAGGACGGGTGGCAGGGAAATCAGCTAGGTATTTGTGCGCAATTTTGGAGAGCAGTGAAGATCTAGGTCTTGGTGCGTTCAAGGTTTTGGTATACCAGAGGGAGGCTTTATGACTATGCTTAATAAATGCGCAGTACAGTTTAGACATGAAGGCAATTTCTCCGCAGTTCTGGGAGGAAGACAGGCTGCTCACCTCCAGGATTTCATAATGCAACTGAATTGGAGGACAACCTCATGCACTGCGCAGTTCCGGGTATAAGATCAAGGTCACTAAGGGCTGAGACTATGTAGTGCATCTCAGTTGGGGTCTAGTGGAAGAGGGTTGTCTGGTCAGACAGATTTTCAGGAAAATGGCTAAGTGTTGAAAGCAAGTGTACTTGTGTAGATTTGACATTGTGATCATACACTTAGCATACTTGGACGATGGGAAAACACAGACCACCAATACAACAAGACAAAACATGCCATTGGTGAGATTGTCTTAGAGATGAAAGAAACAAGTGTGACACTTGAGATAAACCTTCAGACGACCATGACGACACTTGCGCGACAATGCTTACAACTTTGTGTGTGAGTACGATGAATGTTTACATAGCAAAGACTACCCAAAGGCACAAATACAAACCTTCGAATTCACAAGAACAAGATCGCAATCATGAAAAAGTAATCAATATGCCAAAATATGACTGCTGGTCAAACAAGAAAAAAGGGTGAAAAGACTTCACGAGATCTCATGGGGTGAGCTCGAGTGCTTGTAACCATCGAAGGAAAAACCAAGGAAGGCTCCAAAATTTGGGTGAAAGCAAAAATTTTGGAGGGTGTTTCAACTGCTACAACAATGATTTAGCTCACTTTTTTGTAACATCCCAACCTTTAAACTTCCACTAGTATTGTGATTATAATTAATTAGGTGAATAATGGTTATGTGGGAAAGTAAACGTAAATGGGGTTAAAAGACCTAGAAAAATTGTAATTATATTTTAATGACAATTGATGAAGAGTTGGAGCCTTGATATGGATCATGAGAACCCATGAGAGGGAGGGAAGATAGCAAGAGGGATTTGGAGAAGTTTCCTATTTGACCTTGAATTAATTTTTTTGATTTATGACCTAGTGGTTAATCTACTTAATTTCTAGTAGTTATGAGAAGAATGGGGAAAGTGGTACCAAAATTTCTCTATGGTGTGGGCTACGTACCCATTATAGAGAATTTGGAATTGACCATGTGGCCCAAGGGAATGGGGCATGAATTATCATGACTATTGTTGTGTGATTGAGGGAAGCATTATGGGGGTGGGAGAGAAGAGAGGAGAAAAAATAAGATCGATAGGAAGTTGAAAAATATGCATATGGGAAGGAGCACTAGCTAAAAAAATAGTAGAAAGAAGAATATAGAAACTCTCATGGGTGTTAGTGTAAATATTTTGGAGAAGTGTACCAAAAATGATTCACTTAAATCACTAGCGACTAGTGACCCTAACAATGAAATATGGTTTCTTCTATGCTTACGATCTGTAATAAAATGTTAGAAAACCCGGCAAGAAAGTATATGATGCAAGCCCAAAACATATAACAACAGTAAATGAAAGTGAAATAACCCAATGGAAGACTTCAAATGAATAATAATTTTATTAAAACCCCTGGTGAGGAAGATTTACAACATGGGTCTGTAGATCCCCCTCCATGGGATGGGTCCTTTTGATGTCCTTGTGCTTCAACGATATGTTTCTCTTTGAATCTTGTAATGGGCATAAAACAAACAATGGCTTGAACTCAAGTGGGAGCTCAAATGTGATAAGATGGTAGTGGTGACGATGAGAATAATCAAGGTGAAGAATGAATTAAAAAACCATTTATTTATAGCAAAGTATTGAGCCAAACTAGGAATTAGAAAATAATAAAATATTATTGACTAAATCAAAATCTAATCATTGAGAATACTTTATTATATTTGTGAGAGGGAAAAAATATTAAAAATGGTAAAATATCTTTATTTAGAAAGTGTTGAAGTAATTAACAAATAAAAATTATTTATTAATCACTTTGTGAGAATTAAGAAAGGTGTGAATTTGAAATCATTATTAAATAATGGTTTAACAATTATATCAAAAATAAAAATAAGGAATAATAAACAAATGGTGATTTATTTAATTATTCCAAGGTGATTAAGTCATAGATGATCAAAAATAATTATCAAATAATTATTTCTAGAGAAAATAAAATAAATAATGATTTATTCAATTATTCTCCTGGGTTTTTTTGTATTTTATGAGAAATAATTTAGGAAAAAATGGTTTACTAAATTATTTCCATAGTGAAAGTGAATTTACTATGGTAAAATTAATCTTACATGGTGTATTTCGATCAATCTAGGAAGAAATGGCTAGGTTAACATTTTTTGATGATAACGGATTGCCCCCCAATGTAAGAGTGTCAAGAACAAATCGTATGACAAAAATATGTTGTAGGCTTCACTTTCACGAGACATCAAAGGGGAGTCAGAGAGAGAGAAAGAGATGAAGTGAGACAATGAAGGATTGATAATGGAGGGGGAGAGACCTATTAATATAGTATAAGTCTCCTTTTATTTTAGAGTACATGATCTCAAATGAGATGGGGGAGGCATACCCATACCTACCAAGATAACTTAGTACAAATAGTAATGGTGTGCCCAACAATGTGGGTCTGAGAAACAAAGTACATGATATATGATACATGACATGCTGACATCAATGGGCTAGAAAGCAATACAATGATACAATGAGTCCCATATACATAATTTTCCTGGAAAACGGAGGCCAACACTAAATACAATAACATATGATGATCTGAGTACATGAGACATAATGGCCCTCAAGTTGACATGGTGAGGGAGGATCACAACCAAATAAGCCCTTATGAACATGAAAGGGATTTGAATATCTAAATGGATCATATGAATGAGACATGCATGTTGTGGGCATTGCAAGCGATGGAAACGGAGCAAGTCAAATCTACAGAACTGAACCAAAGGTTGGATCATAAACGGTTGACATATGGGCATGTGGGGGACTACCTGAAGGACCACCCCCTCATGAGTTTTGGAAAATCTCACACATACCTAAGGAATGTTGGTATAATTAGCTGGATTGCAGGACCATCAAGCATACAATTCTTGATCATGCGATAATGAGCTATAGTCAAGCACGTGAGAACTAACCAAGTAAAAGGGAAATGAGGATTCCTTTTTATTGATCTAAGGCACCGAATAATGATGGAAGCTAGAACCAAGGTACATCGCCCTCTAAACCACTCTCCCGGAATAAATGTGTTGAAGTCGACAGAAGAGGGCCGCCATAGTTGAGGTAATGAGGATTCCTCAATAAAGGAACGAGGATCATAGTAACGTGATTGATAGACTGACACCAGGGATGATGATGGAAGGATAAGAGGAGTGGTGGATTGATGAATTCCGTTTTTAGAGTATAATATGCATGGTTTATTTGGAAGCGACTGACTCAATTCCAGAGGGGATGGTAAATGGTCAATTACTTAGATGGAAGATTTTCAAAGACATATCAATATAGCTAGAGGCCAAATATGAGTGAAATGGGATGAATGCGACACAATTATGGATGATATACTATAAAATGAATCAATGGGACTCTGAACAAACTCCATGATGCAACGGTGATTCTTTTATGATGCTTTGAACAAGGGTGAATTGATGATGCTACCACATGGGGTAGGCCTAGAGGGGACCATAAAAACATGAGTAAATAATGGTTACTCATGACAAAAATTGACACGTGAGTCGACAATTGCAAAGATAAAGTGGTACCAGAGTACAGGCAACTCGTATGAAGAAATTTCATTTTAATAGGCGGTAAAGTGAGACCTCTTAGAAAAAATGGTTTCCTGGTGAAGTTTCAAATTACCTTGAACAAAGAGAGACCCATTCTAGAGCTCAGTGAGAAATTTATAATTGTGTTAATGGTTCATCAAACCAAGCTATGTTTTGGTTGCATTGGGCGACGAAAAAACTAGGGTTTTTCCTATAAAAGGGCTTCTTGCTCACAAATTCGATTAATTTTCATAGTGAGTTGTTGTAGAATTTGGTGAGGAGGAGAACGCCCTAAATTTTGGCGAGCTCATTGTGGACAAACCAATCGTCAAAATTCAGATCTGTGAGTTTCAGTTAGGTGACCTTACTTGTCTAAAAATGGCCTTAATGCTTCATGGAAATATGGTTCTTAGTGAAGAATTAAGGAAAGGAAGGAAAAATGAATGAAGTACTAGAGGAGGTCTAGGATCATCCCCACCCACAAAGTCAGACATGGGGACCAAGTGGTAAGTGCGGTCTCAGATACAGTAGAATTTTTGAATATATGGTGTCAAGCATCTACAATATTTGATGTGTATATGGCTCGCTGGAAAGGCGGGTAGGACAAACTATTCAAGATATGAAAGGGTAATTGACCATACCTAGATTGTTGGGGTCTAAGCCGAGACTTATGTTAATCAAGTGAGAAGGTGGAAAGGGGTGACATCATGCCCCCAAGCATGAGATATTTCCCCCAACATATGGTGATGGATGGGATGGATCGGGTATGCAAAGGTGGGAATGATGCCCCTAGATGGAGGAGTTTGTGGAGCGTCATTATGTTCCAGGCGCTCGAATAAATCATCCAAGCATTTGTCCCTACTAGCATGAGATCCTCTAGAGGATGATGATGGATGTAGGGGCATGGGTGCCCCTTAGTCTTGTATGGATGAATGTAACATGCTATGGACATGCCGAATGTATTTAGAATAGTGGACTCTAAACACATTTTGATGATGTGGTTCACCATTTGTTTTTTATGGTTGTATTTTTTATGAGAAGAATGTATGATCGATGCAATATGAGAAAGGAAATGGTGGGTTACCAATCTCTTGTGGCACTGCATATGTGTGTCAAATGGACTGAATTTTTGGGTTCACATACATGGTGTCACTGTACCAAAGAGTGGCTTTGGATATAATGAATTGGTGCTCACCTAGATGAAACAATGGTTGACCAATAACAAGATCTAAGGGACTGGGTTGTTGAGGTAAAATGGAGGCATGATTAAGTGGATCATCCCCAGGGTGATCTGGAGTGATATCAGACTCTAGAAGTTCTTCAAGATGGGGAAGAATAATAGTATGAGATTCGGCACTACCAGATGCATTGGGAGGGTTAGGGAGAATTGGTTCTCCTAGACTATAAAAAATGGATCCCCCCTTACCCAAACATTGAGTGTCAATTTAATGGCCACAAGGTGTACGTGGTTTGAATTTGTAGGTTTGAGGTAAGGGGTTATGAACCAATTGACATCATTATGGTTGAATTATTTTGACTCCATAGCATATTAATAATGGGTTTGTTGCATAAGTAAGTACAAATGATGATGCATATCATCCCAAGGATAATCAAGGGTGGTCATGGCTTCCATGATGATTTCATCAGAATGAAGGATGGGGGGATGAGAGGAAGAGGGGCCACATAATGAAGAGGAACAACCTAAGGCATCCTCATGAGAGAAAAGGTTCACATACGCATTATTGGTAGGGATGTATGGATGACTAATAGATGTGACATCTATTGGCGTTTAGACCGAAGTTTTTGCTAAAGAGGGTTTGACAAAATCACAATAGGAAACTCCAAGAGAGGCCCAATATATCAATCCCATGGATGACGACAAGTAGAGAATAGCACAGAAATATTCGTCATCTCAACATTAGGAGGGGGAATCAAAATGGTGGGTTGAGAAACCTCCTATTCTAGAAACATAGTGGGGCAAAAACTTGTAGGTAGAGGAAAAGTGGAATCAATACGAGCATCATCTAACTCACGAAGCACTTGAAGTGTATCATGAAAATATTTGAGAAGGGGAAAGTGACGAGAATATTGACCAGAATTATCACACAAAGCACAAGGGTGATTCATACGTAAGGGTTTTTTCTTCTTGGTGGTCTAAGGTAAGGTGACATGGACCTCAGGAATGTTAGATTATGGGAAAGTATCAGATACCACATTCTTAATATGAGGGAGCTCCAGACAATTATTTGCAGCATGCCCAACAAAATCACACAAAGATCATGGAGGAGTAGGCTTTGGTGGTTTAGTATGAGTGGGAATTCATTTGGGTGCCTTGTCTTTGGTTCCCTTTTTCTAGGCTTTGAACCCTCACTAGATGCTTTTGGAACAAGAGTGGTTGTTTTTTGAGGTTTTTGTGGTACTAAAGGAAAGGAAGGGGTGGGAATAACAGGTTGAACCAGAGTCAAAGTTGTGTAATGTTTGAGTTGATTAGGAGGAGTGTTTGTGGGAGGATCAATGTACCATAATGGGATCCCAAAAGTTATGTTAGGAAGACTCAACTTAGCCATAACAAGGGTAGAAATGATTCCTGGTGGCAGGAATAAGAAGGGTATCTAACCAGAAAGGTAATGACCTGGGGGAATAGCTCCAAGGTGGTTAAGACCTAGGGGAATGGTTCCTAGTTGAAAAGAACCATGAGAGATACCATCAAAAGGAAACTGGTCTGGAGGAATTTTACTTGAAGGTTGAGTAGAGTTGGGAGCAGAAGGTTGCGAAGGGGTTGACTACTATTAAGGCATACCAGATTTCTTTCTAGCAGCTTGTGACGCTTGTAGCATGCAAACACTTAAAGAGCTAGGCTCAGAAGGGGTAGGTGGTGGGCCATAATAAGCCAAAGCAGCATGGAATATTTATAGACTCTAGGAGAAACATCGGTTAAGGAACGGATACTCTTATCACTAGTCATTAATGAGATAGTGGTTTGAGGAGGGGTCTGAGAGTGAGGGTCATAGTAAGTCAACTGATTGATAGTGATGATATTTCCATTATGGCAGCGGACATGGCATAAGTGTAACTACGACCCAACAAGATGTTATAATCTAATCGGGAATCAATGACTTCAATATCATTCAAGATTGTCTTACTGACAACAGTGATGGGGCAGTTGTGATATAAACCGAGGGACTACAAGGAGTGACCATCCCAAACATGAAAAGTGATAGTGGATGGTGACAGGTCACAGGGACCAAGTTGTTTCCAAACATTAGCGACCATCACATAGGTATAGGAACCTTTGTTTATGATACACCTATGGACAATGGAATTATTTATGGAGACTAGTATTTGAAAGGCAATGGATGAAGGTAGGGGGTGTTCTTCTTTATCAACATCGAATAAAATCAAATGATCATTAAGGGGTTACACTGTGCCTAAAGAATTTACTAGATATTTCCATTGGGATGGGTACTTCTGGAGGACTTCCCGCATTGATATGGTAGCAGGAGACTACGCCAAGTCATCTATGATTCTACAGGTAAGCACGAATTTAGAAGAAGCAACATTTAGATGTAATGGACCTTTGAGGATCTTAGGGGGAACCTTGTCTTTAGGTGGAGGGATTTGTAAGGTACCATTTGGTGATGATAGAGGCTTAGTAAAAATTTTGGGATGGGAATTAGTTGTTGACATCACGAGAGGCTTATCATATTGGCATGACTAAGTCTAGAGGTTGACTTGTTCGGTGTTGACTCCTTCAAAATTAATCATGAAAATATGGTAATTTGTTTGGCCAGATTGTGAAGGTTGGGGGGCTACATTACTCTGTATGGGTTGGGTAGAAACATATCCTTGATGAAGAAAAGGATTTTTAAGAACTATCATTTGTGATGAAGCATGGGGGGGAGAAGGTGGAGCATTGGGATGAGGTCCTCGAGAAACAATTGCTTGACATTCCCATACTTGGCACATATGACATAACAGGGGACATTCATGAGTGTAATGGCCAAAAACTATGCAACAAGTGCAAGGTTTATTTGTTCTAAGAGCATTTTTTTGGTTGGGTTTTCCGCCCTATTGCTGGGTAGTGGGATTAGGCTAGTCACCCTTAGGGGCATTAGGTTGTGGACCTTGATTACCTTGGTTACCTTAAGATTGCTGGTTCTAGTTACCCTTCCCCTTATTCCTTCTCTTGGGGTTGGGGGGAGTGGTAGTACTCTGTTGGGCATACGTTTGATCTTGAGGAGCCATTTTTTGGGGTGGCAGAGGTGGAAGAGGCTTGGGAGGTTGAGGCGCTAGTGCCGGTAGGGCTAGAGCGCTAGGTGGTTCATAAGGATAGTAAGGACTTATGACCACATTTGAATAACCAGGTTGATAAACAATTGGCCCTGGAATTTTTTATGTGAATGGCAATATGCATATGTTGTGCTGGTACCTTGGTAATGATTGACATGTGAAGGATCGGGAGGGGGATGTGTGTGACCGGAACTGGTCCCCCAATGGGGTTGATTATAAATCATAGGAAGTGGACCATATAGAGGAGGTTTAGGGTGGGAAATGGATCCAATGATACCCTTAGTAGCATGATATGCCCCCAATGCATTAGCAGCACGAGGCTGAGGTAGACCTGGGAGGACAGTGTAAACATAACCTGACAGAGCATAGATCATATCATATTTCAAGGTTTTCTAGAGAGCTTCTTCCTCAATCTGATGGAAGTGAGAGGTGACATATTTACCTATGGGGGAAAAAATAATTCGAAGAAACCAATCCATATATACACAGTATTCAAATTCAAGGGCCCTACACATGCTCCTTGTTCTATGTCATTCTTAAACATGGTCAGAAAGGTGGGTGGCAGAATTTTGACGAAAAGAGGTTAAAATTTCAGTACTTGTGTCGTATCAGAGAGGTAGCTGGAAATAGGAAAGAAAATATTTAATGAGAGTCACAAAGGTGGAAAGGGAGGCATGCGGTTGGTCCACATACCACTTGGGAGTAGCCCCAATTAGGGTGCATTAGAAAAGGCAAAGATGAATGGAGTCTTTGGTAATGGAATTTGATGAACAACGCATGTGAAAAGAGAGAACATGATTTGTGGGGTCTTCTCCAGGATTACCTTCGAACTTGGGAATGTTGGAAGGAAGCTGGGCTATGGAAAAGAGGATCATTGATGAGCTGGTTGAAATCAAGGAGGCTCAAACTAGCCACATAAGGAAGCAAGGGAGGGTTAGTGGCCATACCAATAGAGGTTCTGCCTGTGGGGTTACCTTGGTTACCACCTGGGTTTCCATTGCCCATGTTGGTGCCTAACGTGGTGGTGGTATGGGATTAGGAAGATGCAGAATCAAAGGAAGAACTAGAATAATCAAAATAACTAGCTTCAGTATGGGGAATCAAAGGAGGACTAGGAGGATGAACTCTAACTCGATGAGGAGGAGTAAGATTTACTAAAGCTGGGGGTGAAGGCCATGAAGTCTCCTCGACAAACATGTAGGAGGCATAATGGTTTCAAGACAAAGATAACTCAATAGATGAAAGGGCAATGATGGTAGAAAAGAGTAACAAATAGTAAGCAAACACTAGTGCAGTGGTGCAAGTGCACACTAACTAAAATGATATGCTACTCTAATTCAAGAAAACATGTCCTATCAAAGAAAAAATGACATCTGGCCTAAAGGTGATCTAAATCCTCAAACAAATCCTAGATATATTATTTCATATGGCCCTCCAAGAGAATTTTTTCTTGACAGAATCTAATCCCCACAAGTAGAGTCGTCTACAGAAAGGTAGGGTGGAGGAGAAAATTCTTGCCCACATCTAATCCCAAGGGTTCTTTTCCTAAGATTGGCCACTAAGGTTACCTTCGTCGCACGGGGGTGGTTGAGTCTTGAGCTTCTTAGTGATCAACCATGACATGAAATTACTTACCACGAATTGGGTAGCCCCGAGGAGAACCGCTCACACCGTGATCTAGTCTAACCCCCTCTAAATTGGGTTTCTAACACACTCTAGCTTTAGATTATGGGATGATGAAGGATTTTAAGCTCCCTAATATGTCAAATTTCTATGTCTAAATGTAAGTGATTAATGGGTGTTATTGGAAGCTTATCCCATTGATCTACACCTAACTACAAAGATTGTTTGACCCTGATGCCAAGTGGGCTTAATCTATGTGAGTTGAATTATTAGGATGTATTGTTTCAAGTCTTGGCTTGGTAGTGTTAACCAAGCTCACATTTGCTTAGGGAGTGACTGTGTGAAAATAATGTGTTAAGTGGATGACTTAATTAAGCCTATTTTGATGATGCCATGTGTTGTTGAAAATAAAGTGTTGAAAACTATAAATAATGTTGAAAATGGACAATAAAATAAACAACAAATTCAAGCTATCAAGAAGCTAAAAAATTCAAGGAAAACGAGCAACTCAAAGACACAAAAATGGCCAAAATATCTAAGTTCTAGGGGACTAGAATCTAAACACAAAAGGCTATTGAAAATGGTGCAGAAAACCAGCAAAAATCAGAGATGAAAATGCTAGAAAAGGACAAAAAAGAAGCTCCAATGACCAAGATACGCAAAGGGGATCCTAAGGGGGGAAGGCAACACCAAACTCTAAAGGGAGTAAAATTTTGAAGAAAACTATCCAAAATGGTTGTAAAATAGTGGACAAAACCCTAAAAATTAGTGGTTGAAAATGTTGCACCCTAAACTCCTCAACTCAACAAGTCTCTTCCTAAATTATGGAGGTGTACTCTAAACCTTAGGGGGATTTTTCCTTCCTCAATGAGAAAATACTAAGTGAATCTAGGACTAGGGGTTACTCAGGAAAGAATAGAAACCCTTCCTGGCACACACGCAACACTGTCGACAAAACTGGAAAATTATGAAAAAAATCCTAAAAAATGACAGAATGCAAAAACTGACCTAAAAAGTGCGGTGGCATAGTTTTTGGGCAGAAAAGTGCATTTTGGGCATAGTTATTGGGCTAAAAATTTCTCTCTTCTCCCACTTCTCTCGCTTGGTAGATATGACCCATAATGTGTCATCTTCTGCTTGGATTTTACCCATGACCTATGGAAAGATGCGGAACCCCAACAAAAACGAAGAATTTTGTAGAAAACAAAGTAGATCTAAAAATAGAAATGAGAGTGCTAAAAATTTCTGGAAAAACATGGAATATTTATGAAACAACAGTCACCAAGGATCTGAATTACTATACCAACGAAGTTGTCATTTTTTGATGACTAAGTAGCTAAATCCCTAGAGGAGTCACCATTTGTTAGTGTAAAGGTTTCAGAGAAGTGTACCAAAAATGCTTCACTAGTTAAATCACTGGTGACTAGTGACCCTAAAAAAAAATGGTTGATTCTACGCTTAATATTTGTAATAAAATGTTTGAAAACACTATAAGAAAATATATGATGCAAGCCCAAAACATATAGCAACAGTAAATGAAAGTGCAATAACCCAATGGAGGACTTCAAGCGAATAATGATTTTATTAAAACACTTGGTGAGGAAGATTTACAACATGGGTCTGTAGATTCCCCTCTTTGGAATGGGTCCTTTTGATGTCCTTGTGATTCAACGATCTTTTTCTCTCTCTGAATCTTGTAATGGGGAGAAAACAAAAAATGGCTTGAACTCAAGTGGGAGCTCAAATGTGATAAGATGATAGTAGTGACAATGAGAATGACCAAGGTGAAGAATGAATGGAAAAACCCTATATTTATAACAAAGTATTGAGCCAAATTAGGAATTAGAAAATAATAAAATATTATTGACTAAATCAAAATCTAGCCATTGAGAATACTTTATTATATTTTTGAGAGGGAAAAGATATTCAAAATGGTTAAATATATTTATTTAGAAAGTGGTTGAAGTAATTAAGAAATAAAACTTATTTATTAATCACTTTGTGAGAATTAAGAAAGGTGTGAATTTGAAATAATGGTTTAACAATTATTCCAAAAACAAAAAAGAAATAATAAACAAATGGTGATTTATTTAATTAATCTAAGGTGATTAAGTCAAAGGTGACCAGAAATAATTATCAAATAATTATTTAATAATTATTTCTAGACAAAATTAAATAAATAATGATTTATTCAATTATTCTCTTGAGGATTTTGGATTTGAATGAGAAATAATTTAGGGAAAGTGATTTACTAAATTATTTCATGGTGAAAGACAATTCACTATGGTAAAATTAATCCTACATGGTGTATTTCAATCAACCTAAGAAGAAATGTCTAGGTGATAACAGTGGGGGTGCGAGAGTAGAGTATAGAGATAGAGAGGCGGATCTCACGGGGATAGGAAGCTTTGTGTGTGATGCAATAACCTATGCATGAGTTTAGTTTTCCTAGTTGGTGAGAAAAATCAACAGTATATTCTTTAACCTAAGCTAGAGAGTCAAATGTAATTGCTAAGGAATTTGTCTGAATTTTGCACAAAAGCATAGAAAGGAAGCATTGAGGAACTATTAACTTAAAGAAGATTTTCGTTCATGTTATATATGCCTAATGTCAACAATTAATAATAAATCTTGTTGAAATACATAAAAACCTCATAAAAAGGGACACATTGAGGGACCATTGACTTAGAGAAGGTCTCCCTTTATCATGTGCAACTCTATTGTGACCATGTTGTGAATGAGAACATACATTAGCTCAATAGGTTGTAATAACTCATACTATTTTTGTTGTGGATAAATAATAGCATTCATCCTCACATCACTAATTGCCCGAGACAGAAACTATTTAGAGAATTTAGGCAAGCTTCAGGAATATGGGGATTTTGAGAAAGTTGATGATTTTGACTTGATGAAGGAGAATGGACTTCATGACTCCACCTAGTAATGCTGAGTGAGAAATTCCCTCATGGCTTCTTGATTTAGAATGATTGTAGTGTAGTTGAGCCTATGGTGGGATGGAACATGGCTCACCCTTCATCAATTATAGGAATCATATGATCTTGTTTAGACAGTCCCTTTTGGACTTCAAATTTGTTATGTATACATGTACAATGACATAGAAATTATGTTAATCAATTATGTATATTTATGTGCTTGTCTATTGAATGGACATTATTATATATGTTATACCTATTTATGATATACATTGGTAAATTTGGAAATAATGTTTGTATATCATTTATGTGTCTTCTTTTGATATTTAATATACTTTATGATATGCTTTCGAGAATATAAGACAGATGGATTTGGTCTAGGTTATTGTTGATTTCTAGGGCTATGAAATCCTTTATCAGTTATGTTATTATGGATGAAAAGATAGGAGATTTCAACCCATCATCCTCTTGGACATCCTTTATGGTTAGTTAGTTGAGTAAGGCTCTTAGCGAGTCTCAAATCAAGGAGCTTAGTTTGGTTTAGACATATTAGGAAAACTCTAAGTCTATTGTGGAGATCAAAATATCTGTTGATGATTGGGGCCTAGTTGTAAGAGTAAAATTCTTTTTTGCAAAGTAGAAACCAAATGGAAGGCTTCTTCACGAAACATATGAACAAAATTGATTATAGAGTTCACTGAAGAACTACTGATCTAGATGGGATGAAAAGGGTCTATTGGCCTTAGGTGGGGGTAAACTAAAACTGAGCAAAATGACCTCTTTGACTTCTTAAAGAAATTCTTGGTAGGTGGTGGTGAGAAGGAGGATTTTGGCTATCTTTATGGTTAGTGAGGACCTTTGTAACTTAAAAATTCTTCTAGTCAATCCATTTCTCTGTCAAAATCTCTTTTCCAGTCCTTAGGATAAGCTGAGAAATCCCCTTTATAAGCCTGATTTTCCTTGCTACAGGCTATTTGGAAATTCGAGGATGGATTCTCCTTAGTTTTAGGAATTTTGGAAATTTCAGGATTATGGGAATTATCTCTGTCTCTTGGTAATATGGGTTGATAATAGGGCGAGGACCAATAGATTAGCCAAAGTTTGCATAAGCCTCAGAGGATGGGATATCAATTGTTGACATATTGGGCTATTATTATAGGGTAACACTTAAAACCATGACTAGTGTGAACACACAATAAAATATACCCATAAAATGGTTGTTGACTAACAAATATATTCCCATGAATCAACCACAGTGTATTGAGCCATTGGCTATCCATACAATAGATACGAACTTCCATACAATTGGGGATTAGAGGTTGGAATTTCATTTATCATACACAACAAGCATCAAGTATCAAGGAGTACTTCAAATGTCATAAAAGCCAATACATCTATCATAAAATGGAGATGAAAATAGTGGGATCTTTCAAGTGATCGAACATCAAGACTCATGTTATTAGGTGTCATCTTGTTGGGTATTAGCCTTTGGGATATCGAGAATTCGAACACAAAATATCAAGGTTTCCTCTTGATACTCATAGAACCCGATAGATTTTTAAATGGCATGTTAGATGGTAGGTCAACATAGCATGATGATAGGTTTTGGGTGATATAACATGTTGATGTGGAAAGATGACATGGACCAGAGTGCGTAGTGACATTGAGGTGGTGGCTAAGGTAGAGGGGATATGGACTTCACGATATCAAGATATTGGACTATTACATGATAGGGCTTCATGTTGTTAGATATCAAGCTATCAAGTGTCGAGTTTTGGTTTTTCCCTCAAGTCACCCCTATCATAATACCCTAATACTGACAAATCCCAGTATGGAAATCGATTAACAAGTACCATTCACATTGGTTGATGTCTATTTGTTGAAACATGTGATTGTTATGAGTGGTTTTTTATCATTGTCTAGTGGCTTAGTGACCTAATGGGCTAAAATGTTTGTGAACCAAAAATTGGAGTGGTGGTGGTTTGCGATCTATTATTGGATTGCACCAAGATTGAACAAGAAAGAAATAAATAAAATTAATCTTATGGTATATTAGCCAGTGGCTTGTTGTAACTTATTATTACCATAGTGATTTTTATTTTTTGTTGAAAAAGAAAAATGAAAAAATAAGAAAATAAAAATACAGAAAAGAAAGAAAATAAAATGACAAAAAGAAAAGAAAACAAAATGTCAAAAGAAAAGAATAAGGGGATACAAAAAAAATATATGTAAGAAAATAAATAAAATAAGAATCCCCAAATTTTGCGAGCCAACTAAAATGTTGCAATGTTTTATATATTATTATTTAAAGTCTTGCATATTTTCCAAAACATTATAGTTTTATTTGCAAATAAAAACCTATTTGACATTTTTTCATTTAGCAATAAGGACAGATTGGAAATCTATGGAGCAGATATTCCCCACCGACATCAATGATGTCGGATGAGTTCGGGAGCCCCCCACACCATCAGAGTTTAACGGGGAGGGGGGGTATGAAAATTTGTATTTGATATTATTGCCAGAAGATACGTGGCACATCCTCAGTGAGTTTGGGCTCCCCCTCTCCAAAACTATATTGACCGCCCACCCCCCTCCGAAAACCGCTTTCCACTCCCGCTCTGATCCCACCCTAGTCACACTTCTCCACATGTCCTTGTTGAAATATGGCAACAAGAATATTCCAATTTAATTTGTCCTTGAATTAAATTGTGAATTAAAATCGAATTTAGTCTTAATAGCTACTTGGAAATAATTAATTAATTACTTTTGAATTTATTAGTTGGAGAAATTCAAGTTAGAAGTCTTTCTGAAGTCATGCAAGAGTTATCCCTTAAATTAAGGAGATAAGATTAAGTTATATTTGAGTTGTAATTAGTTAACTCAATTTACTGAGTTAAGTCCAATTAAATTAGTTCCAAACTGTTTGAGGAACTAATAGTGAGTTAACAGTCAGTTGATGCATTAATGCGCTCAACTAGTGCTACTCCAGTGAACTAAATATTCCCTCATCAGAAACTCATGCATGTCTATTCTGAGAAAGACCCAGTTGAGATTAATGTTCAAGGACAGTGTACTATCATTTGCATGTGTTTTCTCATGGATAAAACTCATGCATGAAGTCAAGGATTCATCCTTGAGGATTCCGCAGTTTTGAAGGCTTGTTTTTTCCACTTGGTAATAGGCTAATCATCCACAAGGAACAATGCAAGGAAATAGGAGCTTGGAGGGAAGAGAGGAAGGCTGGAGAGAAGCCAAGATTTCCTGTGAGCATCTATGAGGATTGTACTGAGAGCTGGCTAGCTGTGAGAGCTAAGGCTTTATATAATTCCTATGTATCTCCACCATGTATGATAATACAATAGTGTGGGGTTTTTATCTGAGACTTTCCCCAAAGTATGTTCATGTGTATTGTGTCATTGATTCTTCTTCTTTTGGTTATATTGTTCAGCGTGATCTTTAAGCTTCCGCAAATTGATAGTAGAAGTAGGTTATAGTATTCTGCTTAGATTTATATTGCATTATCGAGTTAAGCCATCACAGATTTTCTACAGTCCTCTTCCTATTCACCCTCACAAATTAGCCATTAAACATTTAATTTCTCCCACCAAATGTTCATATACCCATTTAGCCATTAAATTTTCATGCCAACATTCAATTATTTAATTGGATGCGCCTAAAATGGTTATAACTTCTACAACCGCTCAAATTCCCTCCTTTAAAAAGACACACATCCCTCTTCTCATTTCCTTTCGCCATTCCATCTCCAGAATCATCAGTTTGAGCTCTGAATTCTACCAATCGTGCAACTCCTCATTTTCACACATCAATAATTGGAAATTCTCTAGTAATATTAGCAACCTCAGCCTACAATTTCCTATTTTACAATGTCTTCGTCAAAAGGTAAATCAAATTTAGTGGTAGATAGCCCTACATTACCTTCTGTAGTTAACTTAGATGAGCTTCCCTTGGTAGATACACAATATAAAATCTCAGAAACCCAATGTGAGTTCAACCTCTACGACCTCCACAATTGGGCAAACCAGAAGTTTCTTCATGTCAGTGATGAATTGAGCATTTGGGAGTCTTTCCTTCCTCAATTCATTTTCCCCCAGACCCATAGCTTCCTTAAATTTTTTACTAGTTGTCATCTGAGATATCTTCCTAGTCAAAGGGTTGTAACTACCCAAAATAATGAAATCTTATTTCCTATTACTCCTGATTCTATATGTGAAACACTCTAAATCAATCCTTCAACCCCTTTGCACCCTTTTTCCATTGATTCTCTCATGGAGATTTACCAAAAACTCACCTTTCCTCAGCGAGCCCGAATTTTTGAGTCATTTTTACCTGAGAATTGTGAGTTGCCTAAGACCAATCCACCTTATTCCACTTCAATTTTCCCATAAATTTCTAGCAAAGTCATCTCTATGGTCGTATGTCTATTAGGTTACCCTACTAATCAATGGGCCAATGAGGTGATATTAGGATTTCTATCAATGTTCTCTGTGGGCGATATTAAACCCTTATTGATTTTCAACTACAGTCAACTTTTGGTAGAGAGTATTCATAATCAATTTTTGAAGTTCTCAACTGAAGGTGCTTTCAAACATCAATCAATCCTAGCGTGTTTACTTTTGATTCATCAATCCTATAGGTTCAAGTTTCCATTACAAAAGTTAAATGCACAAGGAAAGCCTCAGTCAGTCATTCACTAGACTTCCTTAGTAAGGAAAAACATAGAATAATTTTCCTTCAGTGATTATGTAAATCAATTTCTACATATGTCTTTATGTCTTCTCAATAATGATGTTATACCAAGGATTTCAACTGAAATCAGAAGAATTCTCCGCCTCACCGAAAAAGCCAAAATTGGAGACCAGTACCTCTACTAGAATTACACATAAATCAGAATATATGGGTGTGAACTTCCTCCCTACAGGTTACCAATATTTGTACCAATCAGAATCTTTGCTTTGGAATACATCAGGAAAATGATGAACATGGATGACCTGCATTTTGTATCCAAAAAACAGAAAGCCCAATTCAAGTTAAAAGCACACATTGGCCCTTTTATTGTCAATACTAGTGCAGCATCCAAGGAGGCTGGTATGTTATTAAAGCAGATGAAATTCAAATTGAGTTTTACATGGTCCTATGATCCCTTGGGGATTATTTCGAAGTTGAGAGATGAGCAAAAAAGAACTCCATATGCACATACATTCAGGCCAGAGATAGACCAGTATTAAAATCAAGAAGAGTGAAAATATAATATATTATAGGAAGAAAAAGAACATATTGTTAGTCAAACATCTTCACAGACTCCAGTTTCACAAGAAAAAGAAACCAAAAGACCAAGAGAATTTCTGTCTCCTACAGACTCAGAAACTCAAGCTATAAGTTTTACAGTTTTCAAAAGGAGAAAGAAGACAAACACTAATCAAGAATATTCAAAAGACAAGAGTTCACAGGAGAAAACGATAGTGGTGATGTCAAGATTTCCCAACACTTCTTTTCCATAGGTTTAAGAAATTACAAACCTCCTATATCCTCTGTTTCCCATGATACTACACAAAAAAAATATTTTTGCTAGATACAAAGAGATTAAAAGGAAGAATGAAGCGTTGAAGGCCACCACTTATTCAGAATTTTGGAAGCAGTCTTCCACTACATAGCACAAGATTCTATCTACACTTGATATTGAGAAGGGATAGTTTCAATTGGCTTTCTTAGAACCAAAAATTCCAGTCCCTAAGAGTGTAGAAGATTACAAAACTTTGATTTTTCTTTTGATACAAAGCAAATTCATGCCATTGATCAAATTGACCTGCATAAGCAAGTTGGTGAAATGATATATTCCACATTGACAAGTTTAGCAATGGAAGCCTCCAAATTGCAAGCTTCCCTGAACAATATTCATTCACAATTGAAGATGGAGAGAATTTCATCCTTGGCCAAAGATACCAGAATCAAAGCTCTTGAAGATCTAGTGATCAAGCTAGGATATGATCCTAGTAATATTAAAATGGCAGAAGAAATGATAAAAAATAAGAATGTTGACATTCAAGCATTAAGGAAGCAACTTAAGCTTCCTACTACTGAACATCCACAAGCAAAGGAAGTTGGTCAGCTAGAAAGGGAGAAAGAAAACATGTTCAAATTGATAGTTGAACAGAATGTTCAAATTCAAAAAATGGAAATTGATATGGAATCACTCCTAAAAGAAAAAGAGCAGCAACTCAACATTTCAACTATTATACTTATAGCCACTACTTCTACAGTAGGTACTTCAGCAAGTACATCTATAACAACAACTATGGGAGACTTATCTATGAAATATCAAGAGATTGAAAAACTAACAATGCAACTTCAAAAGATCGAGGAACAAAAGATTAAGTCTGACAATGCATATTTGGCTCAGATTCAGAATATTGATCTATATATATATATATATATATATATATATAGATATAAAATAAAAAATAAAATAAAAATAAAAAATAAAAAAACTAAGCAATTAGAGGTTTATGAAAATGAATCCTTAATTTCACAAACCATTTCTTAGGCAAAAGAGAATATTTGGATAGACATTAATGTATCAGTGACTGATTTATGGCCTTCAATTGAAATTATTTTTGAGCAAGAAGATTTATTGCAGAGGTCACAAGAAGCAGTAGCAAAAATAAAGAAGGACCTGGACCATAAACCTGGAGATGCTACAAGGATAATCAAAGTCCTAAACTCCAAGACAAAATATGAGCTTGAAGAATTCAACATTGAAGATAGAACTGAAGTTGTCTTGGAGGCCAAAAAAATTTAACAAAGAGAAATTTAATGCTATAGCTCGAGAACAAGTGTCAGAACTTAGAGGTTCAAATTAAGAAATTTCACAGGAAGTTTAATGCTTTACATCAGAAAGGACTTCCAGCTTTGTAGGATAGAAGTGGAAAATTGATCCCACTTGAATAATATCAACAGAGGCTACATGACATAGCAGTGGAGAAAACAAAATTTTCCAAATCAGAGGAGTTATTAGTAGGAAATCCTTAATTGAAGGTTTAAGCTATAATTTATTAATACAACATGGAATTAAGAATTTGTTTCTAGTTCGACCCGCTTTTGAAAAATATCCATAATTCATGAGTCATATAGGAAATTGTTAAAATTTTATATCCCTAAAGGGAAGAGATGGGATGAACTGTGTGAACTCGTTGAATAGGAACAAAATGCAAAATATTGGGAGTAGACAACACAATTTTAGCAATAGACAACAGAATTTCAGAGACAGTCATCAGAAGAAATATATTTCCATCTATAGTCAACAACAACATCCCTCAAAATTAGTTCAGATCCACTATTCTTAGTTCTATTTTTGTAAAATCCCAAATTTTGTGGATGATATTTTACTTTGTAATAAATTTTGATTCCAGTTTAGATATGTTAGAAAGTCAAACTCTATATATATATATATATATATATATATATATATATATATATATATATACATACATATATATATATATATATATATATATATATATATATATATATATATATATATATATATATATATATCTATATCTATATATATATATATATACATATACATATACATATACATATACATATACATATACATATACATATACATATACATATAGATCTATATCTATATCTATATCTATATCTATATCTATATATATATATATATATATATATATATATATATATAGATAGATAGATAGATTGTATTTCAAACAAGAAAGGGTTGAACCCTTATGATAAGCCAGCAAGCATGCTTGTAATTTTCTGAACTATTTCTAAAGATTAATAGAAGGATTCTGGACTCATTCTGAATAACTTGTGTATCTCTGTGAGTTTCTCTAGTATTAATTTATGTTACCATTTTATATTTTATCTCTGCATATGTTTAAGGTGACACAAAAGTCTAGGTAGGATTAGATTGAATATCAATCTATCTAAAAGCTCCTACAAAGTTACCATTAATTAAAGAAATTAATTAACTGAAATTGTTTGTTTTAGTTAATTCCTCTAAATCAATAAATTGTTGCCTTATTCCATATCTTATACATGTACCATTTGGCTGTAGAAAATTTCTATGCGCTTATGCTATATATAAGAATTAGATGTTCGATTTGAATATTTAAATAATTCTATATCATATTTACTTCTACTTTTCATATCATTTTAAAGCTTAATTTTGTGAAGAGTGAAGAATCAACCCTTCTATTTTCTCATTAATAATTAAGGTTTACATGTGTTTAAAATTTTAAGCATTGGTCATCCATTTTTTGGGGCAAAGTGATTGCCAATCATTTAATTTGTCAACCCGGGGGTTTCATAAACTTGTGAAGCATGCGTGCATTGTATGTGCTAGAAATTATCTTTCAGTTTAGATCAATCTAACTACGAAATAACGAAAACCAATTCATCTAATCCTTGAAATCAAATAATGAAAATGAAATTCAAATAACTTGTGATATCAGGTAACGAAAAGAAAGAAAACAAATTCAAAAGAAAATATAGCACGCGCAATCATACTTGCAGGAATTGAAATTTTAATCTAAGAAAGCATTTCAATTATGAAGTGTTACCTTCTTGAGATGATGTGTAAGCAACTATCTATACTTTAACTTCTAATGTCCTAGAAAAACAAGTAAAGAGTGCAGAAAATAACTTAGTAATTGCATGTATTAAATATTCAACCATTCAATCTTGAAATATGATTAAATCAATTTATTAGAATGATCTTTAGGAATATCAGTTAATGCAATTAAATGAGGATCTTAAAAGAAAATGTAAAAGCATGAAAAAGTAAATCTCAATGATTGCATAGGTTGAACATTCAATCACCCAATTTGAAGTCACCTTCTTGGCCTAACCTTTTATTCAATTATACAATGAATTGATAGTTTGATCTAAGTAAATAATAGAACATGAAAGGAAACTAAATAACTATGAGTTCTTGCTTCAAACTTAATCCATTTGGAAAATAAATAAATCTTTCCTATTGAAATTTTTTTAGAAAAGTAAAGATTACACAGTCATTCTAAAACTAATACTAAGAAAGCAAATGAACTTTAATCTATAAAAGCAATTAAATCTCACACATTTTAGGTAATTGATCTAAAAGTGTGAGAGATGGTAAATTGAGATGCTCCATTTGTAAGAAAAACCAAGTCAAAATGAAGGAACATTCATGAGTAAGGTGCCACAATCTAATTCTGTATTCAAAGCTTGAGCATAACTCCAATTTTACACATGAAAATGATAGGAGAAAACTTCCCCTATTTATACAAAAAGATGAGAAGCTATCTCATTAATTAGAGTCCATGAATATCTCCCCATATCTCTAGAGTTACAATCAAAATAGGAAATGATAAGACACATGTATTCTTAGAGTTTCAATACAAATAGGAAATGAGACACATATCCTCATGATCCCATGAACTTCTCAATAATGATAATGATAAGATAAATGTAATGAAATAGAGGTGGAGTGAAGATGAAAATATGGAAATATAAGTGAAAATATAATGGAAGCGAATGACAATTTCAAGGCCCAACATACCCCCCAACTGAAGTTATTGCATGTCCTCATGCAATCTATTACATTAATTACTTTTTGTCCTTGAGCTTGGGCTTAACTTTGCATGATATCATTTGATAATTTCATACTTCTGCAAAATCTTTTAGTTGAATTGCAACATGGTTGATTCTTGTGTTACAACCATATTTTGTTATTACATTCATTTTTTATCTTTGAACTTTGCATAATGATAATTTGATTATTGTTGCAAAGTATATCTTTATTGGATTGCATCATAGTTGGTTCTTGTGTGACAACCATGATTGTGTTTGTATCCAATGATCCTTTTAGTACTTTTGACAAGCCTTTGTATACTCATAACAATAATGTAATAGTTAATATCTTTTGAAAGTATGTGGGCTTTTGAATGTGATATGAATATGGAAAAATATGAATATGAATGTATCTCCTCGCCCCCCAACTGATGATATTGGAAATTGTATGAGATGAGGAAGATAAATGTTTTTTTTTTCCAAAAATTATCATTCTAGCTTTTCAAGGAATTTTATGGTAAAAAGTTAGAAAATGACATACTTTAACTTACCCTTTAGAAATGGATGAGCTGCATGTGTGGTGGCTGCAAAATTCTGATCATAATCTTCTTCAAGTGGTTGGACAAGTCATGGAGAAAAGAGTCAAGATGACTTTTTATTTGCTTTTATTAAAACTTGTTGAATTTGTTGCAAAATAGTGCTGATTCTGCTACTGCCATCTCATTCCACAACTATTATTCGATTTTGCAGTTGTCATCTGATTCTGTAGTTATTTTCTGATTCCGCAGCTGCCATCTGGTTTTGTAGCTGCATATCTTCTACATTTGCTCCAAAATGCTGAAAATGATAGTCTTCATGTCTTCAAAACTCATTGGCACAATTCCTGCTATGTGAATAAATGTTCTGTTGTCGAACATAACATGAAATTGTTGACCTAGTGACCATTAATGGATGCCACTAGTCAACACGAAAACTCTCACCATTGATGACAATGAGAGTCAAGATGCCCAAACACATCTTCCTAAGCACGAAAATTTTTGTTGTTTTCGAGTACCTAGAAGATCCGATGAACAAGGGACATTGATGTATCCCATTGTTTTTCAGCATGAGGACTTGCCATTAAGGCATGCAAGCCTCAAGGTGTTTTTGCAAGGATTTTAGACTTAAAGGACTATGGACTCAATAATTTGCATTGACGCAGGTTTTATTTGCGAAATGAAAAAGGATAGGAAAGGAAAAATGAAAATGGAAGATGACAATGGGCAATAAGCATGTAAGTGATCTTGTTGCTTTTATTTGTGGGTCAGGTGGAAAGTGTATGTGAATAAAAGAAAATGAACAATTGACTCTTGCTGGGAAAAATGATTGTGGCTTGATTTGAATTGATTGGTTGTATTTATAATTCAAAAGGGAGGAAAGGTAATGGTTTTGGTGGATATGGACATGGACTTGTTCTTATGTTTCTCATGGAATCGATCCTTTGAAGACCAATTGTGCGCACAGTTAGTTTTCTTCAATTATTATTCGATCATCTCAGACCTGCAAAAAAATTGACATAAATAACATAAGTATGCTCAAAAAGAAATCATCAGTTCCTTTCTAATTCTTACACAAAATGTCAAATGAAACAGACTATGGAAAATCAAAAGTGTTATATTCATTCCAATTCATGATATCGATAACAATCCATTTTTAAGAAATAACCATGAAAAATAAATTAACTCCTGTTTTCGAATGACTTCATGCACTGTGCTCAGTAAAACGATTGGCATCACAAATATTTGTTGTGCTCTGCAAGTTAAAATTTCATAGAAAAATACACAACAACAATATTAATGCCAAATGTTCATAAATCATCTAAATAATTTTCCAATTGTTTTGCAAGTCATTATTGAATCATCATTTGTGCTGCAAAAATAACATGCTGTCAAAAATATTTGAAGCGGAAAAAATATGAAAAAGTACTTGTACAAAAAAAAAAAAAAAAAAAAAATTATTTCAATCAAATTTTGCAAGTATTTTTCGCTTTATAAATTGCTTCAATAAATTGATTGCATATGTATTAATCATCACAATTTTTTTTTTTTTATATATTATAATTATTATTTTTTTTTCACAAATAAAATGATTTCTTTCATTCAATTTTTGAAAATTATTGTTGTTCGTTTCATTACTTCAGAAGTAGGGACCTTTCTCATTCTAGAAACTAGCGTTCTTGGCCTTGGATAAAACTGTGAAATGTGAACATATAGAAACTTGTATTCTTTGATTAGATTAATAGTGGTCTCGAAATTATGTTCCTTTGTTTTGCCTTGAAATCCACACATCACATCAGTCGCTATCTACATGTCTGACACAAGTCGTATTAATGTATCAACCACAAATCTGAATTCACTCATTGTGTATTCACGCTTCATAGCATTCAAAACAGAATCACTCCCTGACTATACTGGCACATGACGAAACGAGTATACACATGGGTGCAACATTAAGTTAGAAATTTATTCCAAGTGTTAAAGGATGTAAGGAGTGTAAATCTGTTGAAAGTTTGAGGAGCAAGAGTCATTGTTTGATTGGAAATCTTATTGAATTAAATGTGTTATTGCCAGCAAAATCTCGTGCATAAAAAATAATTCGTATTCCTCACGTAGTCACCAAACAATGTCCTGAAGAACTGTGAATTTCTCCTGAATGGTTAGGAATTCGAGGAAATGGTTTTTGGGTTTTTAAATTCATCCCGTTCCAGAAAAACCTATGTCCCATTTTTTTCAGATTCGCCCTAGTTTGCTCAAAAAATTCGTTTTAAAATCGGGTGTTAGGACAGTTATGCTTTCTCGCAATTACGTTTTCTACAAAAATCGATTTCGGATTTATTCTAAATGGTTGCAAAATCTAGAAAATCACCCAAGTGTTACCTAATTGCCCCTATTTTAGAGAAAACCCATGTCTCAGTTTTGTCTAATTTGTCTTAGTTTGCTTAGAATTTGCATTTTAAAATCATGTGTTTATGCTGCTGCGTTTTTCAGAAATGTTCTAGTGATTTTTTATTTGCAGGTTTTGAAGGTTAGGCTCGTGGCTGCGTGGATGTCTTCCAGCAAAGGAAAATGGAATATCTACCTATATCAATCATCCTATAGACAATTCTGGGGGATTCGAAATCTGCAATGAGATAAAAGATGGGACAGCGCTTTGAATAAATCTAACTGCGTCATTTTTGTAAACCCGCAAAAAACTCTTGCATTACAAAGGTAAGGAATTTTTTCACATGGATTTGCAAGTCTTGCAGTAGCTCAATAATTTTTATGATATACTAACAAAAAAAATTCTTTTTCTAATCCTCAAGGTCACACGAAGTGCAAAAGGAGAGCATACTTGAGAGATTTATTTTGTTAACATAGTCAAGATTTTATCAATCGATTACTCTGTAAATTTTGCAAAAATAAAATGAAAAGGCTTGATTTCATACCTTAAATTATCGTTCGTGATCTCTGCTTGCACTCTTTGTTCTCAACCATTTGTTTTATTGCAAATTTTTCCTACCAAGGGTCAGTAGATGGGTGGTTCTTACTGCATCATAAAACATCAAATTTATCCTAAAAACTATAAAAATTATTTTTATTTTTTCTATCTATCTAAAAACAATTTATTTTTTTTAAGTACGTTCATGCTTTCAATGAAGCCATTTACGGATTAGAATTTTTGAAATGCTCATATCCAAACTTGAAAAATGTACCTGATTTTTTGTAAGGATATGCAAAATCGACATGACCTTTTGATTTTCCGCAAGGATCTCTTGAAGAATTGATGAATATTGTGGCATAACCGCTTTTTTATACCATTCCTCAATGTATTCTTTGGGCTGCATTCTATACCCTTTGTCCATAAATGGTTAGTAAAACCAAAAACAAATAAAATACACTCTAAACTAAAAGCTAGTTCCTATGCACACTTCCCCGACAACGGTGCCAAAATGTTGGGGCAAAGTGATTGCCTGTCATTTAATTTGTCAACCTGGGGTTTCGTAAACTTGTGAAGCATGCGTGCATTGTATGTGCTAGAAATTGTCTTTTAGTTTAGATCAATCTAACTACAAAATAACGAAAACCAATTCATCTAATCTATGAAATCAAATAATGAAAATGAAATTCAACTAACCTATGAAATCAAGTAACGAAAAGAAAGAAAACAAATTCAAAAGAAAATATAGCGCGCGTAATCACACTTGCAGGAAGTGAATTTTAATCTAAGAAAGCATTTCAAAGCATGTAAGAAAAAAACAACTAATGTATACTTAGTTACTCTAGCATTCAATTATGAAGTGTTACCTTCTTGAGATGATGTGTAAGCAACTATCTATACTTTAACTTCTAATGTCCTAGAAAAGCAAGTAAAGTGTGCAGAAAATAACTCAGTAATTTCATGTATTAAATATTCAACCATTCAATTTTGAAATATAATTAAATCAATTTCTTATAATGATCTTTAGGAATATCAGTTAATGCAATTAAATGAGGATCTTAAAAGCAAATGTAAAAGCACAATAAAGTAAAGCTCAATGATTGCATAGGTTGAACATTCAATCACCCAATTTGAAGTCACCTTCCTGGCCTGACCTTTTATTCAATTATACAATGAATTGATAGTTTGATCTAAGAAAGTAAATAACAGAACATCAAAGGAAACTAAATAACTATGAGCTCTTGCTTCAAACTTAATCCAATTGGAAAATAAATAAATCTTTCCTATTGGAATGTTCTTAGAAAAACAAAGATTACGCAGTCATTCTAAAACTAATACTAAGAAAGCAAATGAACTTTAATCTATAAAAACAATTAAATCTCACACATTTTAGGTAGCTGATCTAAAAGTGTGAGAGATGGTAAATCGAGATGCTCCATTTGTAAGCAAAACCAAGTCAAAATGAAGGAATATTCATGAGTAAGGTGCCACAATCTAATTCTGTATTCAAAGCTTGAGCATAACTCCAATTATACACATGAAAATGATAGGAGAAAACTTCCCCTATTTATACAAAAAGATGAGAAGCTATTTCATTAATAAGAGCCATGAATCTCTCCCCATATCTCTAGAGTTACAATCAAAATAGGAAATGATAAGACACGTCTTCTTAGAGTTACAATACAAATAGGAAATGAGACACATATCCTCATGATCCCATGATCTTCTCCACTCAAATTCGAATTTGGTTTTGGGAGACCACATAAGGGTCTTTTAGAAGCTTCCTTCTTTCCCACACATGTCAACAATCTCATCCCACTTGTTAGGTATAAGCATATGCACATTATTTTCTAATTTTTAATCATAAATTCACTTTAAAATGCTAATAATTAATAAATTTTGGAAAAACATAAATGTGACCCAATAATGATAATGGTAAGGTAAATGTAATGAAATAGAAGTTGATTGAAGATGACAATATGGAAATATAAGTGAAAATGTAATGGAAGTGAATGACAATTTCAAGGCCCAACACCATTAAAAATCAAAAACAATATTTTAGATGCGTTGGCATAATCCCTTAGCCTATGACTATCTACAAAGGACAACATCAAATGGGCACCGTTGACGGGGGTCGAAGATTGAAACTTTTTCTGTGGGACAACGATTATACTTGTCTCTTAACAATGAATAAGAACTCATTAGGCTAAAACCCTTCACCTGGAAACTCCACTGGTTAAATTTGACTTCACGCAGGCATACCAGATCCCAGTCGGATCCTGAAATTTTCTCTCCTTTATCAGATCTAAAGAGATTAGTTAAAATAACATCGATTATAGGTAGGATAAAATCCTCTTTACCTACTTCTTCCTTTGTTTTATCTCAAGCACATTCACAATCTAGCCCTTTACAATCAAATCCTACACCTGATGAATTACCAAATCTTTCTCCAAAAGCTTTAGAAGTCCTTTCTAAATGAGGAAATATTCAAGCTGCACTTCTAGTCCATCAGCTTGAAGCTTTTGAACTTCCTTATTCACATTTGGAACCTACTGACACTGAAGAAGATCCTAAACTTTCCCTTTTTGAGTATAAACCATTTGATTCTAAATCTCCTTTTCTACATACTTATCCATCTACTTCTACTAAATCTGAAGAGGAATTAAGTATTTATACTAATCCTATAGCTTTTGAGGATCCTGAAAAGGTTCTTCCTAAAGTTCAGAAGTTAGTTATCAATCCTCATTTCTTCTAGAAACCCAAACCCTCATCACCTCCTTCTTCTAGTAAAGTTGTCTCTCCTAAAAATACAACCCCATCTCATCAAATGGCTGGTATTCAACCAATTGTGGCAGCACGTTATGCAACCTTAGTTCTTCCACCTACAACCCAACTCCATCCTTTTCCTTATGGGTATTTAAAACACTTACCTAGATTTAATGGAGAAATTGGGCCATCTGTTGAAGATCACTTAGCTGCATTCTTAGACTTTGCTGATAACATGAATATTGAACATGAGGATGTCTACACTAGACTTTTTGTACAATCCCTTGAAGGAAATGTTAGGATATGGTTCAGACAACTTCAAGCTAATTCAATTAATTCATGGGCTGAACTAGTTAATATTTTCAAAAATCAATGGGGAGTCAAAAAATATGTTTTGTATTACTTAACAGAATTTGAATACCTAAAAAGAAACCTAGGTGAACTTGTAGCTGATTTCATTAAGAGATTCAATAAACTCTATAATAAAATGCCTCGTGACTGCAAACCTCCAGCAACTGCTGCTAAGGTTAGGTTTTCTAATGCATTTGAATATGACTTTGTTGTAATGCATAGGAAAATAAAATACAAAACTCTAGCAGACATGCAAACAAACACAATCAAAATTAAGGCTGATAGATCAGCATCTGCTAAATTAAGAGCTAAGGTAGAAAACGTTGAAAAGAGGATGAAAGCTAGAGAAGAAGGTACCTCATCAAAGACTAAATATGAAGACCATAAAATTGATGAAATAACCTCTCTACTTAGAAATATCTCTAACATAATCTCTAGAATGGAAAATCAACCTAGACCAACCCAACAAGTTGCAAATAGACCACAAGTTCAATATAGAAGACCTTTCCAACCTCAAATTCTGCAAAGGCCAAACACTGATCAGCAAATTCAACCTCCCCTAATGATTAATGATCAAGATCCTGAAGAAAATGTTCCTATCAATACAAATGATATTAATTATTTTGAAGACCCATCATCACATAATGTTATTATCCCAATTACTCAAGATCAATCTTTAATTCAAAATCAAGAAAATTCTTAAATTTCTAAGTATCAAGCTTTTTTTTGAATTCTTAATTGCTGAATTAAATAGAATATATGACCTTACATCAAGACCAAGACCAGGTAGACCAACCAAAAAGGTTACCTTTGATGAACCCCAAGTAAATCAGCTGAAACACAAACTGCATTAATTCAACCACAAAATCATATACAAGAACAAAATATTGTTGAAAGATATGTTCCAATTGTCTTTAATGTTGAAAAAGAGTTAGAAAGAGTTAAAATTCCAATCCCATTATTTGAACTCTCTAAAAATCTAGGTTATAAACATGAAGTTTCTAAATGGATTCAATCTTCAAGTATTGATGCAGAAGGGGATGTCATTAGTTTACAAGATGAAAAACCTCAAGTCATTTTTGGTCCTAGTTCAGATATGATTGATGAAACTGTACCTCCCTTCTATGTCATCTTGAAAATTCATGACTACCTTTTATATAATTGCATGTTGGATTCTGGTGCTTCCCATAATCTAATGCCTAAAGTAATCATGGATCAACTTCAACTGCAAATCACTAGACCATACCATGACTTGTATAATTTTGACTCTAAGAAAGTACCATGTCTCAGATTAATTAAAGATTTAGTGGGAACACTTGCTTAGATCCCTATTAAGAGTATAGTCTTAGATATTGTTGTCACATATATTCCCCAGAAAATTTGGAATTTTATTATCCAAATCTTGTTGTTCCAAGTAAGGGGGGAGTTTGCAAATGGACATGTATTATTCTACAATCCCAATTTATGGAGGTGGGCATTTAAGATTATACATAGAAGTTAGCTTCATTAATACAGTTCATAAAGAAAATCAAGAAATTAATCATCCTATTTATGCAATTGACAAATATTTTGGATGCTTTACATTAACTACTAATGATCTTCCAAATCCTCAAATTACTATTTAGGAATCTATCAATACCCTCAAATTACAAATGTTGATATTTGGAAAATGTACTTTGATGGGGAATTTTCCAAAGATGGAGCAGGGGTAGGAATTATAGTCATCTCTCTTGATAAGAAAAATATAACTCAATCTTTTAAATTAGATTTTGAGGTCACAAATAATGTGGCAGAATATGAAGGCCTAATTTTAGGATTGGAGATAACCAAGAGTCTCAAAGCTAAAAACTTAGTTGTATTTCGTGATTTTGATTTAATTGTCAAACAAATCAGGAACCTCTGTCAAACCAGTAATCCTAGGCTTAGAGATTATAGGAATGAAGTTTGGGACTGTGTAGATAATTATTTTCAAGCATTTAATATCACATCAATCCCAAGAGAAGAAAATATCCATGCTGATGCTCTAGAAATTCCGCCAGTTCTTTTAAAAATTTTGATCCTTCACAATTGCATTATCAAATAGAGGTAAAATATAGACATTCTATCCCTGACAATCTCAAACACTGACAGGTTTTTGAAGATGATGAATAGTTAAAAATTTCTTACAAGCAATAGATGAATTTTTTGCTTTACATGTGGAAGAAGAACACATTAATGAAATCAAATCTAATGAAGATGATCAAAATTCACATTTAGAATAGAAAATTGTTGAACATGATATTATTCAGTTGTCAAATAATTACATTCCAAAGGGATTAGTTCCCCTTGAAAAACTATTTGATCATAATGATGTGTCTAAAAATTCATTCATACATTCACAACAAGAAAATGTTTAGGACTATAATATTGTTTGTTGGGCATGGAATCCCCCTACAACATGTTTTGGGGCACAAAGCCCAAGTTTTGGTCAAAGGTTTTGTAAAACTTCGTGAATTTCAGGCACGGAGCGCGAAGTATAGGTTGAGTCATAGGGCTGTCCACCTTAAAGTATTGTAATGTAATGTAAAGTCATGTCGGCCTACCCATGGTCCACGGGCCATGGGATTTTATAAATAGATCAAGGCTCTAAGTTGTAAAGATAGCTAGGAGGGAATAGAGAAAAGAGTACGAATTGTTCAAGCTTAGAGTAGGATTCTAAGTGTATTGGGTTGTAGTAGTAGGAAGAGGCTCTGCAGCTGAGTGCACAAAGGCCTAGTAGAGTCTGCAGCTGAGTGTGCAGACCCCTGTAGCTGAGTGTGTAGGACAGTGTCGAGTCCGTAATCTTGATTGAATATTAATAAAGAGAAGTTGATTCATATTCCTGTGTATCTGTTGTGCATTGCCTTCTTTACGTTTATATTGTTTTATTTATCGCACGCACTCATATGATTGTTGAATATGTTGTAATAATCATTAGTCTTACCTAAACAATTTAAGTAATCAGATGATAAAAAATTAAATAGTAAGGGACTTGGGTATTATATGGGTTGCACCCCAAGTAGGGCTGCGTGGAAGCAGCATCGCAGATTGCGAAGGGATAGCAAGTGCACGTAGCGACGTATGCAAAGGGTCAAACCACGGACCTCTAGAAGCTCATCAGACATCCCCAAGGTGCGGAAACCTGGTTCTAGCACCCTCCCATACTACTTCGAGTGAGACCTCAGTTCGCGCTCCGTGAACTATTGCCGAAAGGGACAGTAGTGCTGGGATTTGCGTGGCTAAATCACCTTTGAACCTGGGTCAAGCCCATACAAGCCAACAAATGGTTCCATTGCTAGGATCGAGATCTGCATAAGGGATGTCTGATGTCGTGCCACTGGAATCCAACAAAGAAAGAAATTGAAGAGTGGTTGGACAAGAATATTCACGAGTTCGCAGCGCAGGAAAACAGAAATCTGCGAGTAACTAAGGAACAGTGGTTGGAGCGATACTTATATATGGAAATCCATGAAATTTTCTTTGCATCCTTTCCTTCTGAGTTGTATGAGTGGATCGCGAAGTTAGCAAACAACCAGGGAAGGTGTAGGCTCGACAAACCAATAGTGTGGACTCCAGAATTAGTGCGCAGACTAGAAGCGTTAGGAGATAAGATCGCATGAGATGTGGACCATTGGCTCGATCAAATAATAGGAGGATTTATCACTGAGTTCGTGGTAGACACGACTGTCAGTTATAGTGAGGCGGAGCGACGTTTTCCCTAAGGACCCCGAGGTAAGTATATTAAATCTTTGAACACTTGGATTAAGATTCTATTGTATGAAAAGTGGGTTATGCAAATAAATTAATGTTTGGGACTATGCAAAGTGAGAAGATCTACAGAAGCGGAAGTAGTGAAGAGTTGGAAACCAGTCCCTTAATTTCACCCTCGTGGGAAAGCAAGGAAGAGCTCGCAAAAGTTTCTCCGAGAAGCGTGATCAGTCTGATAAGGCAACGTATTCCACGTTTACCCCCTCCACCCACACCGCTGCCCATCTCAACCTCCTCACCTCTGCCTCCACCCACACCACCTCCGCCACCACCACAGTTCAGTATGGCGAGTGCGATCAAGCTACTGGTATTCAGAGGAATCGAGAATGAATATCCTGACCAATTCTGGTTCGTGGTAAGAGCAATATGGGAAGCACAAGGCGTCATGGATGACAATATTAAAAAGGCTACACTAGTGAGCGTGTTTCAGGATCACGCATTAACATGGTATATCAAGCATTCTAATGACCACCCAAATTCAGGAATTGCAGAGATCTAGGCCGCGTTGAACAAGGAATTTAGTAGGTCAAAATCAAAAACACAATCAATCATCAGATTTAAGGAGATCGCGATGCTCCTGGGTGAGACCCCCTAGGACCTGGACCAAAGGCTGAAGAGTACGATTCGTGAAGCCAATATGATGTTGATTGATGGATAGCATCACACATGGTTTGTGGCATCACTTACACCACACTTAAGGATGGCGTTGTCACAGCAAAAACTTTCCACCCAAGCCGAAGCATTGGAGATGGCTATGAGATTACATGAGACCCCTATATAAGATCCTAGGTTGGGAGTCCAACAAATCCACGTGCAATTATAGAATTTGTATTTGGAAATGAAAGTTTGAAACAGGACAGGATACCTCGGCCAGAGGCAGGCGAGGAAGTATGGTGTATAAAATGCAAAGGCCAAGGGCACGACAAGGACCATTGTCTAGTGTTTGTGAACTACTTGACAGGAGGAGGGCCAATGCCTTTAAGACCAGAGGCATAGGCAGGGACAAGTGCGCCATCTGCACTATGGTGCACGAACTATAAGATAGGTGGAAAACACACCATGGATAATTGTCATCTGTTACAGAAGTATACGCAGACGTCCCAACAATTGTTTTGTAATTTCTGCAGGTCGGTAGGCCATGATGAACGCACCTACCGAAGCTACAAACTAATGATGGATCAGACTCCTGCCTACAGGGTGCAGACTGAAATGCGAGCCCTTGACCCAAATGCAGGGATGGCGCACGCTAGATTTCAGGGGCGCAGTCGAGGTCAAGGTGGAATGGGACTAGGAAGGGGTCACGGACAACTAATTTGTTACAATTTGGGAGGGCCAGGGAACTATGCCCATGATTGTATAAACCTGAAAATGACATCATGTTGGTACTGTACTCAGTTTGATCATGAGGCAGAAGACTGCCCTTCGTTGATAGCGAGGATGCATGAAAAGGGGGTACTCCAGCCCCCTCCGACTCAGAATTTACAGATGATGAGGTCTGAACCACGCAAAGAAGACCTGAACATAAACATGATGCTTAGGAGTGGTATGACCACAGGAGATGATAAAGGGAAGCAACTGGAAGAAAGTGTGTGGGTTTTCAATGCTCCTACAAAGGAACCCGAGTTTGATTTAGAATGCGTGAAGGAGACATTCATGGAAGCTAAGAAGAGCTTCACGGAGGCCTCCACTTTAGGTAGTAAGGATCAACTAGAACCAGGGATGGATCCTTCAATTCTCACTACCTTTATGGAGACATGCATGAAACTGTTGCGCAATAGCAAGGCAGTCAAAGGACTACAGGAACTTATCACTAGGTGTGCAAGGTCAGGAAAACTGTGCGTGGTCTGGAAACTTGGAAAGCATGCATTACGCACAAGAAGGGAAATGACGTTAGCTGCACAAATCGGCGAGTATGAAATGGATCAAGTAATCCTGGATCTGGGTTCGAACACAAATGTACTACCAAAGAA
This sequence comes from Pinus tabuliformis, assembly GCA_031772625.1. Lineage (NCBI taxonomy): Eukaryota > Viridiplantae > Streptophyta > Pinopsida > Pinales > Pinaceae > Pinus > Pinus tabuliformis. The sequence goes on along the minus strand of CM062816.1, from coordinate 1,354,590,543 downwards.
AACACGGGAATGCATGGGCAGACCCATGCTACAATGGTACCCTATTCAGTTACGAATGGCGAACCAACAGAAGATTTTTTCCATGGGAAGATTACAAGGAGTAACAGTCGATATTGAAGGTGCAAGCGCACAGAAAGATTTTGAAGTGATAGAGATTGTCGACGACAGTAATCCATATCTCGCGCTGCTAGGAATAGACTGGGCCACCGATATGAACCGAGTCACAAATCTGAAGAAGCACAAAATGATCTTTGAGAAAAAATCACTACGCGTAGTAGTACCGCTAGATCCAGCCGAAGGAGCGCAATACACTGAACTAGTGCGCGACGATAATAGTGATGACGATCTCGATTGTATTTACAAGATAACTGCACGAGAACAGGATTGGGTGAATCTGACTACATATGGAAGGATTTCGTGGGAGTGCAAAATCTCGTACACTTTGGATTCAGATGAAGAGATAGAGTGATTGTAGAATCGGCTGCATAAAGTAACAACGCTTAATTGCAACATGATGACTAGATCACTATGTTGCATGACAACAAAGGCAAGGGAGCTGCTGACATACGATGGATTAACAGCGGCTGATGAATTTTTGAACAAATTTGAAAGCGTAGTACCAGAAAAATAGCGGTTCGACGCGCTGAAGTGGGCACTGCGCACAACACCCGCACAGTGGTGGGGTATGCATCAAGGAAATTTCGAAGACTAGCGTGGATGCAGAAGGATGATGTGCCTACATTTTAGAAAACCTTAGCTCCAGATGAAAGCCAATCAGCAGGGACAGAACAACTTGCGCGCCCACCTTTCCCGATGGGTACAGACATATGTTGTACATCTCGCGCAAGCACACAGCACCCCCAGAATAGAGAAGCGGAACAAACCGCAGTAGCAAGAAAGGGAACGCTGCTACCAATTCTCCACGACGAAGCCTTCGATAGGGTGTGCGGAGTACTGAACAAGGTTCACCAGGCGAGATGAACTGATTGGGACCTACGCGTGCCAACGGTTCGATGGGCCTACTAGACCATGTGCAAAACCCTGAATGTGGAGACGATTCCAAAGGTGTAGAATAGGGTGGAGACCGTAATTACTGAAGAAAATATAAAAAGGAATCTGCATGTACCGGGCCCTGCAGTGGTGACAATGAGCGATGACCAGGAGGAAGAAATCACACATCTATGCGAGGTTGAAAATATAAGGATTCAAGAAGCCATCCGGCAAGGGAACCTTAGACTTCGCGAACTCGAAAAGGACCGGGTATGATTGAGGAAGAAAAGCATTTTGATGGATGTTGAGATCAAGAGGCTTGAAAACGAGATCACGCAAGCATGTCTCGTTGATAACCCAAGGATGACAAGAAAAGATATGGATGATCGTACCACTGCATTAGAAGATTGTCGTCAAGAATTTATGACTCTGCTGCCATGGCTACAACCACACCTCACCAAACACAGTAACCAGGGGAGCACACTACACATAGTAGAACGCATGGCGCCAGTTTTCACAAAGGCAATTGAGGAATTTCTGTGGACTATGCCGAAAGTCGAGTTGAAGTCTCGCACAGGTGGTGCGACCACCTGACTAGCCGTAGGGAGCACAGTCTCAGTGCTCCAGGCAATTGAAAGAGAGCGCGAGACTATAAAAGAGTCTGTTTGGAAGGTGTGCGATGAGGGAGATGCGCACAGAATCAGCATGTCACAAGGTTCACGCCTGTGCAAGGGGGGCTGTGCTACCGTGCGGGTAGGATGGGAAGTAACCTTTGATGTCATTGTTCATGACGAGATGTCCAATTTAAGGCAAAAGGGAGCAGGCAGCGAGCATTTAAGAGACAAGTTAAGGGCTAGATTTGGGGAAATCTACCGCCAAGAAAGCATTAATGGCTCAGAATTGGGAGGAACGGTCGAATTTGAATTCAAAAGGTGCTATAAAACTCCAGGGGCTAACCACGAGACAACACTTGTTCAGATGAGATTTGAGCAGTTAATTAGAGCACAGAGTGTTGAGCATTGAGCAAGATTTGAGCCCCGAACTTCACGAACAACCATCAATAGCTCAAACAGGATGACGACTACCGGAAGAGGTTTGGGCTCGGTAGAAGGAACCACCAATGAGGTCGCATAGAACCCCACGGTACATGATGTTCCCGAAGACACTGGGGTCACGCTGGAAATCTTGAAATCACCCCAGATGCCGAGGCCCAAGAAGGATAAGCATGCAGCGGGACCAGTTCGCATGTCCCTGAGGAATCCGTGGTTCGGTAAACTCTCAATGGAAGAAAAGGGTAAGGTTGTCACCATTGAGACAGATGACAAGGAGGAGGACCTACAGGCTCTTGTCGATGAGATAGAAGCAGCAGAAGACATGGAAGAGGACATCTAGCCAGTGCGCTCTGCAGCGAAATTGCTTGAGTACGTCCCTCTGTGGAAAGGGAAAACTAAGATACCAAAGGACTTGGATGCCACTAACAGCGCACTTGAGACCCCGCTCCTCCCAGATGGAATTGTGTTTGAGGGCTCGCACCACGGTTGCGTACCCACAATGAAGTTTGAAGATTGGGACCTCGCGGACAGCAAAAAGTTCCCACACTTAGAGATGGAGAGCATCATGAAGCAGAGCATGGAGGGGTTAGTCATAACACTAGAGTCGCGGAAATTCTTGCACGGTGTGAAGAAGCTCAGATTACTTCATCTATTGTGGATTCCACACTTTCAGCACGCGCCTCTCACTATTTTCGTCATCATGCAACTGCTTTACATGGTGCACGATGGGTACTTATGGCTAGAGGAGCCTATTCCCAACACGGCAGATCTCATCCATAGGATTTCCCGACTCCCCTATAAGCGAAAGGACCCCGCGGAAATAGAAGGAAAAAGCAGAGATTTGGCGCTCGCAGAGGCCATGAAGAAAAAATACAAACTAGAGAAGAAAAAGAGGGGTTATGCAATTAGCAGCATTAAAGATAAAGGGGTGCACATAGCCACCCAACTCCTGGCCAGGAAGGTAATGAGAAAATGCCGCGGCAATGAAGTACCAGCGCTAGTAGTTGCATTGGCCGAACAATGCGCAAAGGGTGTCCAATTCAATTGGGTTGAGTTCCTCTGCAAAGAGTTCCTGACTAACTACAAGGAAGCCCAGGAGTAGGGCAAGACCTTCCACTACGCGTGGTTTCTCTTGTCCATTTTACTGGTAACAGGGGAACTGCCCGAGGACAATTAGTTCCCTAGCATTGAGCAGGACCTACCAGAGGCCACAAAGTACGCGTCTCTTTGGGCCACCAAGGACACAAAGCGGATTCGCGAGACCAAGATCTTCTGGGTGCTCATGGAGGTGAGCATCCGGATGTGGATCAATAGACGGCCATGCCTGTCCCCCACAATGTACAATAGTCTGCGAAGCTTTGCAGATTTCAAGGTGGACATGCATAATGCATACATAAGGGCGTGTAATGACCTGGCATAGAAATGGACCAAGCTACCCTTCATCGCCCTTCATGATGCAATCTTTTCAGTGCTAGAATCATGGCCTCTCGAGTGGCACGCCCTGGATCTAGCGGAGATGAATAGAACAGCAGCACAAAAACAGAAGGATGCAACCAAGTTGCGGGTCATGAAGTTGGCCGAGAAAAGGCGCAATGAAAAAGTAGCCACAGAGGTAAGGGTTGTCCGCGAGGAAATAAGGGAAGTCACAGAATAGGCAAAGGCCGTCGAAGAAGTAGCAGCAGCGCAGGCAACAGGGGCCACCACAATGCAGGACGAGGAGGGCTAGGACTTGTCTACAGGACAGGAAGCAGAGGACACAGAAGAAGGCACGGACCCAGGCACAACTTCCACTCAGCTGAAAAGGCCATGCATCATCGAGAGATCAGGTCTACGAAAAAGGGTCAAGGCATCCAAATTAGCCATCGACCCGATCACTTTAATAGAAGGTGACCTCTACGACATTGGCGACACGATTTGCGTGATCACCAAGGAAATGCTCCAGGAAGCCATGTCGAAGCAGCAGATTGTGTTGGTGGCCCTAAGGGTGTAGCTGTAGGAACTACAAGTGTGGCCCCCATAGGAAGGAACCGTAACCACCTATGGCATAGCAGGCATATCGGCAACAAAGTAGCTGCTACGCACAAAGATGGTCAACAACGTAGTGTTGCTGGAAGGAGCGATAACAGTAGAGAATGAGGATGACAGAGTCGTGGTGAGCAGGATCAAGGGACTTGGCCTTAATTTGGTTGCCCTTCCGAGAGATACATTTTATCAACTGTAGGATGGAATCACAGTGGAGCTCCGTGCTAGGGAAGGTAGCGTGATTCAGGTGATGAGTGAGCAGAGGATCAACATTGAATAGCTCAGCCTACAGCATGATGAACTGGTGTCACAGAACCAGCAGATCGTGAAAAAATTTGATGAAGCATGCAAGCAAGTCCCAGAGTTGTCCATCGCTGTAGACCTACCATCAGAGATGCATATCCACTGTCTAGCAAGTGGAGTCCGAAGTGCACACAAGGAAACAACGTGAGTACAGCTAGAGCTGAACCTCCAGATTGTTGAGCTGCAGCTGAAGGCATAGCCTTCCACTCCTCTAGAAGTTAGAGAGCAGTGTGTTAGCACGATTCAAACAGGACTGGAAGAAATTGGACGGGTAGTGTAGGACTGTACCGGTATGTTGGACCAAGCCTTTGACGTCCTCACATCCTTGTAGGAGGACCCCAACATACAGCGCCTGGAAACAGAGGCGCGCGAACTATAGGAGTAGTATGATAATGTAAGGGGAACTGCGCAGACAGTCATCCTCACCCAATGACTAGCAAAGATGCAACAAGCAAGGGCACTGAAAGAGCAGGTGGATGCCGCCAGACAGAAAGAGGCACTTCTCAAGGCGCGCGTCCAGCCATGGATTGATAAGGCCTTTACCATTACAGCAAATATTGAGGGCAAGCTCGCAAATATGCAAGGACTCTATGTGCTAAGGAAATTAGCGGATCCTCACAAAGAAGCATAAGAAGAGCGCATGTAACAGGTCCAGCAAACCGCAGCACAGTGCGTCGTGGACCTCCGAGCAGTACAGGACCGGTTGGAGGGGCTCTGCGCCGAGGTTGCCACACCAACAGAGTGACTCGGGACGAGTCACGATGATTTTGTTGGGGGCCTATTGGGCATGGAATGCCCCCACATCATGTTTTGGGGCTCAAAGCCCAAGTTTTGTTCAAAGGTTTTGTAAAACTCCGCGAATTGTGAGCACAAAGCACAAAGTATAGGTTGAGTCATAGGGTTGTCTGTCTTAAAGTATTGTAATGTAATGTAAAGTCATGTCAGCCTACCCATGGTCCGCGGATCATGGGATTGTATAAATAGAGCGAGGCTCTAAGTTGTAGAGATAGCTAGGAGGGAATAGAGAAAAGAGTACGAATGGTTCGAGCTTAGAGTAGGATTCTAAGTGTATTGGGTCATAGTAGTAGTAAGAGGCTCTGCAGCTGAGTGTGCGGACCCCTGTAGTTGAGTGCGTAGGGCGGTGTCAAGTCTATAATCTGGATTGAAGATTAATAAAGAGAAGTTGATTCCTATTTCTGTGTATCTACTATGCATTTCCTTCTTTATGTTTATACTGTTTTATTTATTGTGCGCACTCATATGATTGCTGAATATGTTGTAATAATCATTAGTCTTACCTAAACAAGTTAAGTAATCAGATAATAAAATATTAAATAGCAAGGGACTTGGGTATTATATGGGTTGCGCCCCGAGTAGGGCTGCGCGGAAGCATCATCGCAAATTGCGAAAGGATAGCAAGTGTGCGTAGCGACGTACGCAAAGGTTCAAACCACGGACCTCTAGAAGCTCATCAGACATCCCCAGGGTGCAGAAACCTAGTTCTTGCACCCTCCCATACTACTTCGGCTGAGACCTCAGTCTGCGGTCCACGGACTGTTGTTGAAAGGGCCAGTAGTACCGGGACTTTCTTGGCTAAATCACCTCTGAACCTGGGTCAGGCCCATACAAGCCAACATTGGTACATCTGACAAATTCAGAAATGTTAAAATCTTAGCATCAGTGCCTCAAGAAATCAAAGACAAATATATCAATATTTTCAAAAACTATAAAGATGTATTTGCATGGTCATATGAAGAATTGAAAACCTATGACACAGTAATTATAGAACATAAAATTCCTCTCAAACTTGAAGCTAAACCATTTCAGCAGAAATTAAGAAGAATAAACCCACTCTTGCTTCCAATCATTGAGAAAGAAATTAAAAAATTAGTGGATGAAAAAATCATTGTTCCCTTAAGATACTCTGAAAGGATAGAAAATATAATACCTGTTAGGAAAAAAAATGGAGAAATAAGGATGTGTGTTGAATTTAGGAATTTGAACAAATTGTCTTTAAAAAATAATTATCCATTACCAAAGATGGACCAAATAGGATTTCAATGTTAGATGGCTTTTCTAGATATAACCAGATCCTGGTTAGTTCAAAAGACATAAAAAAGACAACATTTACAACTCCTTGGGGTACATTCATGTATGTCAAAATTCCATTTGGTTTGATTAACGCAGGAGCAACATTTCAAAGGGAAATGAATCTTGCATTTTTTGGTAATATCAATAAATTCATTGTCATTTATCTTGATGGTTTAACTGTATTTTTTTACTCTGATGAGAAACATTTGAAGCATTTGAGAAAATATTTTGAAAGATGCAGGAAATATGGGATTTATCTTAATCCCAAAAAGTCACTTTTTTCCATGAAAGAAGGAAAGATGTTGGGACATATAATTTTGAAGGAAGGAGTTGTAATTGATCCAAAAAGAGTCTCAACAATTCAGGTAATCAATTTACCTAGAAACAAAAAGGAAATTCAAGCATTTTTAGGAAAAATAAATTTCTTAAGAAGATTTATACCTAATTATGTTGAGATTATGAAAGATATTACTGAAGGATCATGAATTCAAATGGATAGTACATGCTAGATATTCTTTTTCACAGATCAAGAAAGATATTTTAGAAGCCCTAGTACTAGCTAGTCCATACTACACAAAACCCTTTAGTATATTTTCCTTTGCCTCTGACACTACCTTGGTTGTTGTTTTACTACAAAAAATGATGATGGATATGACAAGCCCATTTCCTTTTTCAATAAAGTAATGAGAGATGTTGAGTTGAGATATGACATTATAGAGAAGAAAGCCTATGCCCTTGTTCAAGCCCTAAAAACATTCAGAACCTATGTATTGCATTCTCATGTTATTGCTTATGTCCCAATAATGCAGTCAAAACAATTTTAACACAACCTGATACAGATGGAAAGAAGGGAAGGTGGATAGCCAATATACTTGAATTTGATCTGGGTATGAGAACTACCAAATTGGTGAAAGGACAGGTTTAGCCAAACTTTTGGCTGAATCAAATTGTAAGATACTTGGTATCAACACCATTTTGCAGATCTCAACAGAGAAGCCTCCACAAGAACCTTCTCAGATCTCAAATGAGGAGAATCCACAAGAACCTTCTCAAATGTCACTAGAGAAGAATCCACAAGAACCTTCTTCCAGTTCAGATCCTGTTCCTCTGCCTCTACATATTGATGACAAATTTTTACTTTCAGATTGGTATAGTGACATAGTGACTTTTGTTAGGTCCCTATACTACTAGTGTAATCCCTTATTGTTATTAGTGCAACCCCCTTATTATGTTGATGTGACATGTGGTCCCCATATTGTTATTATTGTGCCCCATAGAAGCCCACTATTGCTATTATTGTGCCCTTTCATTATTATTGTTATGTCGGCTCTCATTATATTATGATCGCTTAGACTCATATATATAGAAAGGACGTCTTATCATTTGTATCATCCAAGAATTATTCATTTGTGTAATATAAAGGAGGTTTCCCCCTCGAAGAGGCTGATTTTGAAGTTGGCGATCTATATTTGCTACCTTTTTTTGATCTGGTTTCAGTATCAGAGCTTTGGATTCTGGGGTTTCACTACTCAAAACAGGTTATCGTGGAATTTTTGCTATAACTTTTTCTCTACGATGTTTTTGAAGATAAAACAAAAACCCATTTGAGCCGAAATATTTCTGAACCTTGGATCTGAATTTTAGATATTGTCTCGCTGTATTTTCGTAGATATGATCTGAGGATGTTAGGATTATGGAAAGATCTAGAATTCCATCTCAAAAAGGTCATCGTGAAATTTTCGCTATAAGTTTTTTTATACGAAGGTTAAGACTCTGAATTAAAACCCATTTGCGATGAAATGTTGGTGAAGCACGGGCTTGAATTTTAGAGCTTGTTTTGATATATTTTCAGAGATACGGTCCAAGACATTTAGGGTTTCTGAAGGCTCCCGAATTACATCCCAAACATGTGACCTTGGGAAAATCGTCATAACTTTCTCTCTAAGTATCAGATTGAAATTTCGTATGTTACTGAAAGAGGACAAAATTTAATTTTATGTATATTGTTTTTAGGTCCAAAGGTCAAAACAGTGACACGTGGCACTGCGTACAAGTTCGCTCTACTGAAAAGGTATATGAGGTCATCTTGGGAGATTGGGCATAACTCTTTCTTGGAGAATCCAATTTCATTCAGACTGGTGGCATTGGAAAGAGGACGCAGAGGGCTACTGCAAGTCGCAGGTCTAGACCTTGAAGATCCAAAATTTCATAGATACAATAGATTCAAGATCGATCTACTAAATGAAAGAAAAAGAATGACTCGAATCAAGAAAATAGAAACACCTAGTAAGCAAAATTGGATGGATGATTTGAAGAATGTGATTGAAGCTAAGATAAATAGTTGTGTATGTTCCATGGAAGCTAATATCCATGGTAGGGAAGCAGATTTAAAGAAAAGAATGGAAGATTTGAAGAAAGACATGGAAGGTTTGAAGGAAGGCTGGACAAAGCTACTATAAGAAAGGTATCCTAATGACGAAAAGGTAGTGGAGGAAACACATGATGAGAAAAAAAAAAAAAATAATCATGATTTCATAGAATCTAACATTGGATTGAAGATGCACCATATTCCAAAGATCAATATGAGGAATTTTGATGGCAAGGATCCCATAACATGGATATTATAGATGGAGAAATATTTTGATCTACATGATGTGCAACTGTTACAAAAGGTATGTATTGCATCTTTATATTTAGAACCAAATCAATTTTTATGGTATAAAGGGATTTTATCTCTTAAACCACTTGTCACCTAGTCAATTTTCATTGAGGAAATGATAGCACATTATGAGGATACAAAGAGCAACACCCTCTTTAGCCAATTGATTAATCTCAAACAAAAGGATTCAATGTGCTCTGACATTGAGGACTTCCAAAAGTTGAATATAAGGTTAAGTGATATTCTAGAGAAGTAGAGGATTGATGTCTTCATATGGACTTTAAAGGATAACATTCAACACAAGGCTCGCCTTTGGGAACCTGATTTATTAGAGAAGGCATACAGGTTGGCAAGAAAAATTGAAAGAAAAATTATGGCAATGAGGAAGCCTACCACTCATAACTATAAAGATGGAAGTGTTGTTGCCTCTAGCCTTTCACCACCTGCAAGGTTGAGACCATAACAATTAGAAGAAAAAAGAGAAAAAGGGCTTTGTTACAATTGTGATATAAAATGCATTAAAGGTCATAACTGTGTTGAGAAGAAACTAATTTACATAGATGGGGAAGAGGAGTAAGAAAAGGAACAAGAAACGTTAAAAGAAGAGGATATACACTAGGAACCAATCCTAGAGAAAGAAGAAATGAATCTAACCATATCTTGTATTGCATTGATATGAATTACCACTCCTCAAACTCTCAATATAGAAGGGCATATCAAGAAGAAAAGGTTAAAAATGTTGATTGATTCGGGTAGTACCCATAATTTTATTCATTGTAAGATAGCCAAGGAATTGAATTGCTTCCTATATCCAACACCAGAGTGTCAAATAATGGTTTCAAATGGAGGAACCATAAATTGCTCTGGAAAGTGCCATAATATCAAGCTATCCATGGGAGAATATGTCTTGAATATTCTAATGCTTTCCATTCCAATGGGTGGTGCGGATGTTGTGCTAGGAGTTCAATGGCTACAATCTTTGGGTATGATAGCTTTTAACTTTCAAGAAATTTTCTTGAATTTTTTTTGGGAAGGAAAGGATGTTGAACTAAGGGGCCTTGAATTTTTTTGTGAAAGAAAGGAGGTTGAACTAAGGGGTATCTCTAGGAAATCGAGAAATATAATCAACTCTAATAGCATGACAAATCTTCTAAAGAAAGAATAACAGGGCAAAATTGCACAATTATGTTCACTAGAGGTACCCACATCGAAATCATCTATTTCTCCATATCTCCAAAAAAGTTTGGACAATCATTCCAAGGTATTTGAGATCCCCAAAGGCCTTCCTCCTATTCGTGATCATGATCATGCTATTCATTTGATTCCAGGAAGTGTTCCCCCAAACATCAGGCCTTGTAGATATCCATATGCCCAAAAGAGTGAAATTGAACGTATGGTTGCAGAAATGCTAGAGGTTGGTATAATTCAATCTATTCAAAGTTCTTTCTCTGCGCCAGTGGTATCGGTACACAAGAAGGATGGATCATGATGCATGTGTCCATATTATAGGAAGCTCAAAAAGCTTACTATTAAAGATAAATTTCCCATTCCTATCATTGACGAATTATTGGATGAATTACATGGAGCAATTTACTTCACCAAGTTGGATCTTTGTTTAGGATATCATCAAATCAAAATGAAGATTAAAGGCATTCCAAAAACAACATTTATAACTCATGAGGGTCATTATGAATTTTTGGTCATGCCTTTTGGCCTTACCAATGCACCTTCTACATTTCAAGGTTTGATGAATTCCATTTTCCAACCCTTACTTAGAAAATTTGTGTTAGTATTTTTTGATGATATACTAATCTACATCAAGTATTGGAAGGATCATGTTCAACATGTTGACAGGGTGCTCAAACTATTGGAGTAGAAAAAATTATATGCAAAAAGCTCCAATTGTTTCTTTCGAGTACAAGAGGCAGAATATTTGGGTACTCAGTTATCTCATAGCTCATTTTATCATCCTAAACCTGATGGGAAAACTGCGATAGTGAACAAATGTTTGGAATGATATCTTCGTTGCTTTGTATCTGATAAACAAACACAATGGGTCAAGTGGTTTCCTCTGGTTGAATGGTGGTATAACACTTCCTTCCATACTGCAGCAAAAATGACCCCATTTATGGAACTTTATGGATATCATCCACTGTCCATCACATCATCTTTAAAATAAAATTCTAAGGTTCAAGCAGTGGAGGATCACATCGAGCATCAACAACAAGTTCTGAAACTCTTAAAGGATAACCTCACTTTGGCGTAGAATAGAATGAAACAACAGGTAGATCAACATCGCAGCGAAAGAAGTTTTGATGTAGGTGACTGGGTATTTCTATGACTACAACCATACAAACAAATGTCCCTCAAGCAAGATAAGAAGGATAATAAATTATCACCAAAGTATTATGGTCCATACAAGGTGTTACAAAAGATTAGTACTATGGCATACAAATTGGAGCCTCCTGCATCTTCCCAAGTACACCTAGTTTTCCATGATTCATGCTTAAGGAAGGTTATAGGTGACAAGCTCCCAATTTGAACAATATTGTCGGAAGTTGACAAGGAAGGAAAAATCATATTGGAACCTGAAGCAGTCATGGAAACAAGAACTCGAAAGCTATGAAGTCGATCAATTTCAGAGTATCTCATCAAGTGAAAGAACTTACCCACTAAATATTTCGCATGGGAGGACGAGAATTTTATATAGAAGCACCCAAAACTACTCAAGCATTGAGGACAACACATTTTGAAGGAGAGGGGCATGTTAGGTGCCTATACTACTAGTGTAACCCCTTATTGTTATGAGTGCAACTCCCTTATTATATTGTTGTGCACATGTAGTCCCCATATTGTTATTATTGTGCCCCATAGAAGCCCGCTATTGTTATTATTGTGCCTTTACACTATTATTGTTATGTCGGCTCTGATTATATTATGATCCCTTAGACTCCTATGTATAGAAAGGAGATCTTGTCATTTGTATCATCCAAGATTTGTTCATTTGTGTAATGTAAAGGAGGTTTCCCCCTCAAAGAGGTGATTTTGAAGTCGTTGATCTATATTTTCTATCTTTTTGTGAGTTGGTTTCATAACACTTCGAGATTTGAAGTACCCAATAGAATTTACCAAGAATCAATCTAGACCTCTTAGACTCAAGGCTATGAAATATTGTATCATAAATACCAATTTGTATTGGAATGATCCTTTGAATATCCTTTTATTATGCCTAACTGAAAGTGAAACTGAAGGAGTCATTGAACAGTTCCATGAAGGCATTTGTGGAGGACATTATTCTTGGAAGGAAAATGCATACAAAATTCTGAGAGAAGGTTTCTATTGGCCCAAATTATTTGCACAAGTTGGAGCAAAGGTAAGAAGTTGTATCCCATGTCAAATATTTACTAGAAAAAAGAGGCTAGTAACACTTCCCCTTGTCCCTGTTTTAATTGAAGCTCCATTTTTACAATGGGGATTAGATTTTATAGGTGAAATAGTTCCAACTTCTAGCAACCAACATAGATGGATATTAACTTCCACTGATTACTTCATCAAGTGGGTAGAAGTAATCCGATTAAAAATGCAACAAATACAATGGTCATCAAATTCATTGAAGAAAATATATTGTCTAGATTTGGTTGCTCACAACAAATATTTACATACAGTGCACAGGATTTTAGCAGTAATAAAATGATAGAGTTTTGTCAGAAATATCAGATTTCATTGCATCATTCTACACCATATTACCCACAAGGTAATGGGTTAGCAGAATCATCAAATAAGAGTCTGGTCAAGGTAATCAAGAAAGTATTGGCAGATCACAAAAGAAGTTGGGATAGTCATCTCAAATATGTAGTTTGGGAAAATATAGTATCACCCAAAAGATCTACTAGCAAGTCCCCTTTCCAACTTGTATATGGAACTAAAGCAATTTTTCCTACACAACTAGCATTTCTAGTAGCCAAAATTTTGTAGGAATCATATGAGGAAGATGATAACTTTTCAAGGAGAATCAATCAGATCATTGAACTAAACCAAGATAGAGATGAAGTTGAGCACAAAATTTGTCAATATCAAAACAAAATAAAAATATTATTTGACAGAATGGCTAGAGAAAGACATTTTAGACAACGTGATCTAGTCTTAAGATGGGATGTCAAAAGAGAATAAAGAGGTAAGCATGGAAAGTTTGATAATTTGTGGTTGGGACCATTCAACATTGCAGAAGTAAAGGGTAACAACACTTTAATTCTGCGTAACCTGGAAAGAAAATATTCCTCATTTCCAGTCAATGAACAATACCTAAAACATTACATTCAGTATTAACTACTTGCAACCATTTTCATTATAAATTTCCAGTTTTCTTTAAATTTCACTGTCAAAGTGTGATTTTATCAGCAAAGACTCCATAGCCCGAGGAGAAGGCACATGGATCTGCATGTTCTCTGCATCCTATAGGGGGAAGAAGTCCCCAGATGGAGCCAATGTTGTAACTTATTTTTGCCATAGTGATTTTTATTTTTTGTTGAAAAAGAAAAATGAAAAAATAAGAAAAAAATTTATATATACAAAAAAGAAAGAAAAGAAAATGACAAAAAGAAAAGAAAATAATAAGGGGATATATATATATATATATATATATATATATATATATATATATATATATATATATATATATATATATATAATAAAATAAGAATCCACGAAAGTTGTGAGCCAGCTAAAATGCCGCAATGTTTTTATATATTATTATTTAAATTCTTGCATATTTTCCAAAACATTATAGTTTGATTTGCAAATAAAAATTGATGATGTTTTATCATTTAGCAATAAAGCCCGGTTGGAAATCTATGGAGCCGATCTTCACCACCCACAAAAACGGTGGGGGATGAGTTCGGAACCCCCTTGCACCGTCATAGTTTAACGGGGGGTGAGCCGGGGGGGGTTCAAAAAGTTCTAATTGATATTCCTGTCAAAAGATACATGGCGCATCCTCAGCGAGTTCGGGGACCCCCTCTCCAAAAATGCTAACTTCCCACCCCTCACTCCGAAAACTGCTTTCCACTCCCACTCCGCTCCTACCCCTAATCACACTTCACCACATGTTCTCTTCCTATTTTCCCTCACAGGTTAGTCATTAAACATTTAATTTCTCCCTACAAACGTTCATATACTCATTTAGCGATTAAATTTTCATGCCAACGTTCAATTCTTTAATCGAACGCGCCTAAAACAGTTATAACTTCTACAACTGCTCGAATTCCATCCTTTAAAAAGACACATCCGTTTTCTCATTTCCTTTCACCATTCCACCTCCAAAATCATCAATTCGAACTCTGAATTCTACCAATCGTGCAAATGTTGATTTTCATACATCAGTAATCGATAATTCTATGGTAATATTAGCAACCTTAGCCTGCAATTTCTTATTTCACAATTTCTTCGTCAAAGGGCAAATCAAAATTAGTGGTAGAAAGTCCTACAATACCTTCTATATTTAACCTAGATGAGCTTCCCCTAGTAGATACAAAGTATAAAATCTCAGAAACCCAATGTGAGTTCAACCTCTACGAACTCCACAATTGGGAAAACCAGAAGTTTCTTGATGTCAGTGATGAATTGAGCATTTGGGAGTCTTTCCTTCCTCAATTCATTTTTCCCCAGACCCATAACTTCCCTGAATTTGTTACCTGGTGTCATCTGAGATATCTTCCTAGTCAGAGGGTTGTAATTGCCCAAAATAATGAAATCTTATTTCCTATTACTCCTGAGTCTATATGTAAAGCACTCCAAATCAATCCTTCAACCACATTTCAACCTTTTTCCATTTATTATCTCATGGAGATTTACCAAAAACTCACCTTTCCTCGGTGAGGCCGAATTTTTGAGTCATTTTTACTTGAGAATTCTGAGTTTCCTAGGACCAATCCACCTTATTCCACTTCAATTTTCCCATAAATGTCTAGGCAAGTCATCTCTATGGTCACATGTTTGTTAGGTTACCCTACTGATCAATGGGCCGATGAAGTGATATTAGGATTTCTATCAGTGTTCTCTATGGGTAATAAACCCTCATTGATTTTCAACTATAGTCAGGTTTTGGCAGATAGTATTCATGATCAGTTTTTGAAGTTTTCAACTGAAGGTGCTTTCAAACATTAGTCAATCCTGGTGTATTTACTTTTGTTTCATCAAGCAGACAAGTTCAAGTTTCCATTGCAAAAGTTAGATGCACAAGGGAAGCCTCAGTCAGTCATTCATTAGACTTCCTTAGTAAGGAAAAACACAGAATAATTTTCCTTCAATGATTATGTAAATCAATTTTTGCATATGTCTTTATGTCTTCTCAGTAGTGATGTTATACCAAGGATTTCAACTAAAATTAGAAGAATTATCCACCTCACCGAACAAGCCAAAATTGGAGACTGGTACCTCTACCAGAATTACACAGAAATTAGAATATATGGGTGTGAACTTCCTCCCTACATGTTACCAGTATTTGTACCAATCAAAATATTTGCCTTGGAATACATCAGGAAAATGATGAACATGGATGACTTGCATTTTGTATCTAGAAAATAGAAATCCTAATTCAAGTTAAAAACACACATTGGCTCTTTTATTGTCAATACCAGGGCAACAACCAAGGAGGTAGATATGTTATTAAAGAAAATGAAATTCAAATTGAGCTTTACCTAGTCCTATGATTCCTTAGGGATTATTTCAAAGTTGAGAGTTGGGCAGAGATAGCGTTGTATGCAAATCAAGGAGAGTGGACATAGAATACATTACAGGAAGCTGAAGAATAGATTGTTAGTCAAAAAATTTCACTGACTTCAGTTCCCCAAGAAAAAGAAACCAAAGGACCAAGAGAAATTTTGTTTACTACAGAATCATAATCTCAAGCTATAAGTTTTACAATTTTCAAAAGGAGAAAGAAGAAAAGCACTAGTCAATAATCTTCAGAAGACAAGAGTTCACATGAGCCAACCATGCTAGTGATGTCAGGATTTCCCACCACTTCTTTTCCACAGGTTGAAGAAATTATAGACTCTCCTATATCCTTTGTTTCCCATGAAGCTACACAGCAACATATTTTTTCTAGATATAGAGAGAGATTAAAAGGAAGAATGAAGCATTGAAGACCACCACTTATTCATAATTTTGGAAGTATTCTTCCACTACACAACACAAGCTTCTATCTGCACTTGATACTGAGAAGGGACAGTTTCAATTGACTTTCTTGGAACCAAAAATTCTAGTCCCTAAGAGTGCAGAAGTTTAAAAAACTTCAATTTTTTCTTTTGATACCAAATAAATTCATGCCATTGATCAGATTGACCCTCATAAGTAGTATGGTTAAATAATATATTCCACATTGACAAGTTCAACAATGGAAGCCACCAAATTGCAAGCTTCCTTCAATAATATTCATTCACAATTGAAGATGGAAAGAATGTCATCCTTGGCCAAAGATACCAGAATCAAAGTTCTTGAAGATATGGTGATCAAGCTAGGATATGATCCTAGTAATATTAAAATGGCAGAAGAAATGATAAAAAATAAGAATGGTGACATTCAAGCATTGAGGAAGCAACTTAAGCTTCCTAATACTGAACACGCACAACAAAAGGAAGTTGGTCAGCTAGAAAAGGAGAAAGAAAACATGTTCAAATTGATAGTTGAACAGAATTTTCAAATTCAGAAAATGATAACTGATATGGAATCACTCCTAAGAGAAAAAGAGCAGTAATTCAACATTTCAGCTAATATTCCTATAGCCACTACTTCTACAATAGGTACTTCAGTAGCAAGGATATCTACAGAAACAACCATCATAGTAGAAACATAGTCTACTGACTCAGCAGAACAACTATCAAAGGCCATGGGAGACTTATCTCTGAAAGATCAAGAGATTGAAAAACTAAAAATGCAACTTCAAAAGATATAGGAACAAAAGATTAAGTCTGATAATGCATATTTGGCTGAGATTCAGAAAAATTATAAATTAACTCAGCAATTATAATTTTATGAAAATGAATCCTTAATTGCACAAACCATTTCTAAGGCCAAAGAGAATATTTGGATATATATTGAAGTATTGGTGACTGATTTATGTCCTTCATTTGAAATCACTTTTCAATAGGAAGATTTATTGCAGAGGTCACAAGAAACAGTAATAAAAACAAATAAGGACCTAGACCACAAACCTGGAGATGCTACAAGGATAATCAAAGTCCTAATATCCAAGACAAAAGATGAGCTTGAAGAATTCAACATTGAAGACAGAACTGAAGTTGCCTTGGAGGCCAGAAATATTTTAACAAAGAGAAATTTAATGTTACAACTCGAGAACAAGTGTCAGAACTTGGAGGTTCAAATTAAGAAATTTCACAGGAAGTTTAATTCTTTACATCAAAAAGGACTTCCAACTTTGCAGGATAGAAGTGGAAAATTAATCCCACTTAAAGAATGTCAACAGTGGCTACATGGCATAGTAGTGGACAAAACTAAATTTTCCAAAAGAAGATGAGTTATTACTGGGAAAGCCTTCATTGAAGGTTTAAGCTATGATTTATTAATACAACATGAAATTGGGCAATTTTTTCTAGTTCGAACCACTTTTGAAAAATATACTAAAGTCGATGAGTCATATAGGAAATTGTTAAAAAAAATTATCCCTCATGAGAAGAGATGGGATAAACTATGTGAACTCATCAAATAGGAACATAATGAAAAATTTTGGAAGAATAAAGCACAATTTTAGTAGTAGACAACAAAATTTTAGAGACAACCATCATAAGAAACAAATTTCCAGCTACATTCAACAACATCCCTCAAAATTAGTTCAAATCCACTATTCTTAGTTCTATTTTTGTAAAATCCCAAATTTTGTGGATGATATTTTACTTTGTAATAAATTTGGATTCTAGTTTAGATATGTTAGAAAGTCGAACTCTATATATATATATATATATATATATATATATATATATATATATATATATATATATATATTGTATTTCAAAGAAGAAAGGGTTGAACCCTTGTGATAAACCAACAAGCATGCTTGTAATTTTCTGAACTATTTCTGAAGATTAATAGAAGGATTCTGGACTCATTCTGAACAACTTGTGTATCTCTGTGAGTTCCTCTAGTATTCATTTATGTTATCATTTTATATTTTCTCTACACATGTTTAAGGTAACACAGAAGTCTGGGTAAGATTAGATTGAATATCAATCTATCTGAAAGCTCCTGCAAAGTTATCATTAATTAAAGATATTAATTAACTGAAACTATTTGTTTCAGTTAATTCCTCTAAATCAATAAATTGTTGCCTTCTGTCATCTCTTATACATGTATTGTTTGGTTGTAGAAAATTTCTATACGCATCTGCTATATATAAGGAATTAGATGTTCAGTTTGAATATTTAAAGAATTATATATCTTCTTTACTTCTGCTTTTCATATCATTTTAAATCTTAATTCTGTGAAGAGTGAAGAATCAACCCTTCTGTTTTCTCAGAAATAATTAAGGTTTACATTTGTTTAAAAGTTTAAGCATTGGTCATCCATTAAAATCAAAAACATTATTTTAGATGCTTTGGCATAGTCCCTTATCCTAGGACTATCTACAAAGGACAACATGGACAATATGAAAATCAACAAAATGGAAAGGCTTGTGTGGAAGTTGACATGCTCTGTATGGTGGTTATTCATGAGAAAAAGGACTGTGACTTTCAAGTGATATGGTAAGGATTTTTATGTGGCACTTGGAGGACAATCTTCAAATTAGATAACCTTGTTCTTAGAGCTTAGAATGAGATGAAATTTATGTCATTTTAATCTCTCAATGAGAAGAAGACAATGGCTCCCTCATAAATGAGTTTTAAGGTGATTGAAGGAAGACGAATTTGGACAACCCTGCTTCCTTTAGGTGACCTAGGAGGTTGGGTTTGAATAACCCTTAGCTTAATCAAGAATTATGGGGTTGGAGATGTTACATTTTTTAAATCTGGTCATCACCTCAGGGAAAATTTTAAGGATGGAAGTTTAACTTAAAGTTTAGAAACCTTGGAGAATCTTACTAGTCCACAATATGTAAATTGTAAAATTGTTGAAGATATTTTTGTAAAAATATTTAGGTTTCTAATTATTTTATATTAGTATATATAATTTTTTTGGCAATTTTTAGGGTAAAATAATTGTATACTACACAAACTGGGCGAATCAATTTTCAAAAAAATGGAAATTTACGAATCTTTTTTTTGGAAAAAGCATGGAAAATTAGCCCACCTGCGAATATTAGCCCCTAAAATTTTCCTTGCACCATGTTCATCCTCTAAATTTTAGTATTTTCCTTTAAATTTAACAACAAAAGGTTAACTTTTAGGTTGGAAAACTAGTGGAGGGGATGTACTAAAGTGTGTCAGCATGACGATGCAACACTAATGAATTGTTATACCAATTAATAGGTGGATAGAAGTTGGTGAATTGTTGTATCTCTAATAGTGTTGTTTTCATAAATAATAGAGGTTATTCAATAACACAAACATGAGAAATATAAAGATATGGTTGAGTTACCTATAATGTCATGTTGTGGACAAGTTGTTTGATTTTGACTTGTATTAACTAATATGATTTCGCAATTTCTATGTAGTTCCACAACATATGGCAAGATGATGTCATTAATGGTTGTAGTTGGCGATACGATTCTATAGATCTTTTTCTATAGTATTATCAATATAGATTTTGTATATTGAAAATGGAATAAGACAAAACTAAAATAAATATAACATGAGAACTATGGTGGTAATTTTTCCTCTTCTTTTTCTTAGTGAAGAACTCACTAGAGAAATATTTTTCAAGTTTTCATTGTGATGTAGTGTCGTTATGGAGGTTTTCACTATATGAATTTATTTACAAGAATCCCACCACTAGGATAGTTTTCAAGCTTCCATTTGTCTCATGATTCCCTTGTAGTTTTCATTATCATCATCATCATTATTATTATTTCTTCTTCTTCAACAATGATGGAACTTATTAGTTTGAATTGAGGATGTGAGTTCACTAGGCCAAATTCAAGTTATTTATTTTTCTATGTAGAATCAAAATGAAATCCTCCTTGGTTTGATAACATTTTTATATATTTTTAATATGTGCTTATTAATAAGGATCAAGGTGTTTACTTTGGTCAATTGTTGTCATTCTAACATAACCAATGTCAAATATATGATCAATATCATATGTCCTAGGTCACATGGTTTTGAGATTCTGACTAAAGCCCTTAAATATGGAGTCAAAAAAACAATGCTTAGTCTCTAATTTGAAATTGATTAAATGTGATGTATCTATCATGCCATCTAATTCATTGATATTGGACCATTTCATTGTGAGGCTTGTTGTCAAATTTCATCTAAAGTATAGAACTATTGAACTCTTTCTTTTTGCATTCTGAAAACAGTGTCCTATGATGACTTTACTCCATCAAACAAAGAGAGCATCATTGAGGGAAATGAGCAGCCCATTATGATTACTAATGTTTACTCTGCATTTTATCTAATGTTGATATGCCTTCCAAAACCACAAGTGGCCTTTTGTAGTTATGTGGATGACATTTTTGGTATGGATGGTTCTATTCCTTTGAACCCACATGATCATGAAGGGAATTTGGATAACCATACTTAGTCATTCATCACACATATGAGTCATTGGTTGGACATTACCATGACCACTTGGACATGGGACTTGATTTATAGATGAGCTCCTTAGATTACTTTAGTATTGCATCTAATACTTGCACATGTGAAATTTGCTACTTCAACATTTTGTTCATCACTGATATAAGAGAAATAGCTTTATGGTGGAGCTTCATACACTACCTCAACATGATGGCAGGCACTTGTTAATGGGACCCTGGTTCCCTAGTTTATTTAGCATTGTGGTCAAGACTTTCCATGGGAACATAGTTTGTGGTTTGTATCTCGTCACAACAAGCATTGAGGATAATACTTTTCTAAAAGGGATGAAGTGTCAAGATCCTCCTTAGGGATGTGATGTAGAGCCAAAGGGTCCATTAAAATAATAATATTAAAAGTCATCCAATATAAAATGTACTAAGTCCACTACTTTTATTATTATTAAATAAAACACATTATAATAGCGTTGACACCATATTACAACAGCAATCCTAATTTTACTATATCCTAATAAAATAATGAGTACCTACACTTTTCTTTTTATTTTTATTTTCTTTTAAAAAGACATCGCACCCATCACTATTTTCACATATCATTTTTTATTTTTGAGTAATTTAGTAATTTTATTTATAATTTCAAGTGATTTTTTTTTTAAATAAATTCGAACTTCTTTCCTTTCTTTTTATTACTTCTTGTAAATAATGAATGAATGAATTTGGAATTTTACTACACGCAATTTTTGATAATCTATTGTTTTAGTACTCACAATTTAGTTTTATTGGTACTTGGCTGTGTTCCATAGATCAACATAGTATGCTAGATCTATGGGTCAATTTTCTATTTTAAATTTTATTTTTAATTCAGTGATTATAATAAAAACAGTTGTCTATAATGGGATTTTGGAAGCTTTTCCGGTGGGTTTTTCTGGTCAAACTCCAGCAGCAATTATTGGAATTGCAAGTTTGATAGCTAGTTTTTGCACAATCAAAGCATCCCAGGGGTTTTTGAGGGTGCTGAATCCAAATATGCAGTTAAAAAACCATTTTAACTGCAACAAATCAAGATTTAACCTCAATTTCTTCCGCCGGATCTCCAAAAAGTCGCATTATAGACAACTCCATAATAAAATCCATGATCAGTGGTGATGAACGTATTAATCGAAGGGTTTAACATGCAATTGGGTTTTTATTTTTAATCTAAATCACTGAAAAAGCCTGGTGATCAACATATGAAAAAGAATTCTATAAATAGAATAATGTCGTAAATCAACTATTAAAGTTTATTTAATCCTACGATTGATGAGCTAATCTGGTCTAATTTTAACCGGAATTCTGGTCTAATATCCAATCACTAATATATCCCTGTAGCATTGTGGCCTGGTGGCTCGGTTTATAGAAAGTTTAACGTTAACCATGATGGAAAAATTCATAGGAATTTAACGTAATCAGTTTTTGTTAAAATATATTTCAAATAAATAAAATGACAGGCTACCCAGTGGCCTTGATGGAACTAAATGCTCTTTATTAAAAGCCTTGTTAATTCCTAATGCAGATTGGTTTCAATTTAAGAACGAATAAATTAGAATTATTAAAGTTATTTTTTCTTAAGTATAATAATTTTATATAAACTAAGCAATGATTAAACAATATTTAATCCAGCGATCGAGATTACAACTAGGACCAATTCAAAAGACTAGTCTATATTCGGGGACTAGGGATTGCATTAGGTTGAGTTCAAAACAAAGTTCTGATGCCCTGAACAAAGATATAGATTAATATGACTAATTCACAATATCTAGATATAGATTAACTCCTCATTTACTACCAACTTCTTCATAAATAAGTATTAAGAGAGAGCATATCAACAAATAATCACATGTATTCCTTCTAGTTTGACCTAGAGAGAAGAAAATATGACCCACTTTTCCCATTCCAATATGAATTTACTCCTTACTTAATCATAATCAAGCATTAAAGGAAGCAAAGTTTAATCTTAATCATGGAAGCAAAGTAATTTGGGTATATTTGGTTATCTTATGCAAATTTCAAGAGGAATGATCTAAAAGGCATTGTGAAAGCACATTGCAATTCAATGAAAATTTTAAAATTTATACTCTTAAGATTATCTATTTGATATAGTTTCTTTAGAGAGCTTTAGATTTTAAAAAAATGAGAAAACTAATTGAGGAAATTATGGAAGGTCTCAAGAAATAAGAACTTGTGGTTTTCAAATCTAATAGAATCATTGCTTTTAAATAAGCAAGGAATAAAATTCAAAAAGTCGCAAGTAATCAACATGATAATCCATAACAAGATAAATGAGAACATGTTCAAGTTTCTAATGAGCCACAATCCATGATTACAAGCACCTAGAGATAAATATGGAATTACTAAAGAAAGTAATCTTAATCAAAATCTTAAGACTTCAATCTCAACAACAACTACTAACAAGCCTCATCTTAACCCCAAAACCCCTCATTAAGCCATAGATATTAAATTATTACATTTATATTATTATATTGCTATGTCATCCAAAAATTATCGTTATACCATTTCACTATAATTGTACCCTTTATATTACACACACACGACCTATTCTTAGGATCATCAAATCTTGTCTTATACATTATTTTCATTGTAAAAGGATGTTTCCTCCTCGAAGTGGACTATAGTTATTGGCTTCTTATCATTTTTAAGGTGCATCGTTCATAACATTTGGTATCAAAGCACACAAACCTAGGGTTTATCTACTTCAGATGAGTCATCACAACATTTTCACCGTAATTTTTTTTCTCAAATACTTCATACAATGAAAATTTGAAAAGATTTAGGTGACATGTAAAATTACAATTTCAAATTCTAGTTTGCTATGATTTTGGAGATATACCTTATGTAAATTAGGGTTTGTGAATGGTCTTGTTAGAGCCTAGATTTGCCTCAGGCTAAAAAGGCAAGGTTCTAGGTCCACATCAAATCACGCTCAGCCTCGTAGCTAGCCCTACGAGGACAGGAGAGGGCTCTCTCCGGGTCAATCTCAGCGAAAAGTGTTTCAATGGGGCTTGAGATGACTTAAAATGGGAACTGATTTTAGGCTAGTAAATAAATATGAAAGAGGTGATTTATTGAATGAATGAATTTTCTGGGCTGTATGGGACAAAGGACAGCATGAGCTAGGAAATTAAATCAAAGACACAGAGTATTTCGTGAGGCAAGATAGGCAGGAGGTTTAGCAATCAAATTTAAATAATATGGAGTGGAAAGACTGTTGAGAGGTTGAAAAGGGCATAATAAATGAATCCTTTTCAAACAGAAGAAGAGACACAAAGCATGAATGCCTTCCCAAGGCAGAGCAGTAAACTGGATTCTACCTTTCTTACTTAAAAGAATTCAACTAGAAATGATTATGAATGAACTGTAAAACATAAGATACATATGAAATAGAAAGAAAAAACATATGCTAAAACTCATACCACATGAATCTCATGAATCAAAGCTGCATCATTTTATTAATTTCCTGGCCAAACTGTACAGTGAAGCGCTGAGTTTTTCTTCCACCCTTTTCCCAGAACTCAAACCCTTTACAAATGATTTACAATACAATAAATAAACCTAGAGGTGGGAAAACAGATCGATGAAAATAGGGAGTTGTTTCAACTGAAATTATGAAGATAGAAAAAGAGCCATTCATCTGTTCTAAAGATAGAACAGTGTTCCACTTGAATTTCTCTTATGACCAATTAAAAGGCAAAAGCTGTAGCGTGGATCCCATGAAATCGTGACTGAGGACAAAATAGGAAATCCGTTCCTATCTATCTGCTGTGGTAGATATTCTTTGTTTTAATTTTGGTTTTCGGTCTTCGACTTTTCACCTTCCCTTTTCCGTTTGAATAAAAACCAATTTTTTATAATTAGCATCCTTTGCAACATTTGGGGCGCTTTCATTTGGATCATGTAATTGGATATTTCATTAGGCAAGTTGGCAATGTCTAAGAGATTGAATGAAAAGACTAGAAAAGCATGCAAGGAATAGTAGAGCCATGGTTTAGACCCAAAAGCAGCCACAGTTGCAAGATTGAGAATATCCCTTGCCCTTTCCCAAAAACGAGATTTTAGAAGGCTTGCTAAGATGCCAGGCAAAGCCAAAACATATGTTGTCATAAGGACAGGTTGCGTTCCTGTTGGATTGATATTGTAAGGAATGTAAGGTTCAACCTCAGGAAGTGAAGCCCCCTCTCTGACAGTTGGTGCTAGCCTGAATGCATAATACTACAACTTGACCTTCCTGTGTCCTTCTGTGACCAATACTACCCACATGGTAACAAATGTAAAAACCCCCAACAACACAACCACATAAAGCACCTAGTTTACACCACTGCCTAAGAGCCTAGCCAACATCTTGTACAATGTATCTGAATAACCAGTCAATATTTCAGCACATATAATCAATGATGTCCCATGGCCAAGTACTCAGCAAAATGTGTTGAAACCTATGACTAGAAGCATATACTGAATATGGAAGAGAGTGCAATGCAATCGTCAATGCTTCCAGGATTGCAACTGCCAATGAAATCCACTAGATATATCCCTTAATTTTTTCATTCCCATCCAGCCCCTCTTTTCGCAGTTTAATCAGAGGCGGAATAAAATGGCAAAGCACCTGCACAATAATAGATGCAAATATGTATGGACTAATACCCAACTGGAAAACAAAGAGCTTGAGCTCTGCAGATAAGTCACCAAGTTCATCAACAGACCCAGAAACAAACCAAGATAATCTTCAGGAATCAACCGATGATCAAACCCTGGCAAAGGAATAAAATAACCAACACGACTCGCTCTAACCAAAACCACTGTTATAAATAATCTCCGTCGAGTTTCATTCTTAAAAAATGATTTTGTTGCATTGTTGATCTCCGACCCTAACCTCACTAACCCGAGATATTTATTCTTAAACTTCTTTCATTTATTGCTCAGTGCCCCATCTACAATATTGTTGTACTGCGAGGAGTATGAAGGGGACTCAGTTCCACCTTTACACATATCTAGCGTGGCCAGTGAATTAGAATCATGTTCCAGGTGCTCATCTCTAGAACCTGAACACTTAACACATAAGAATTGTGGTGTGTATAAATTTGACCGGTTCTGGAGGTCTTTGATTGTCTGCCAACCCCATTTCATGGATAACAACAAAGAACTTCCCCTCTGAGAGTAACTTTCTATTGATAATAGTTGGGAAAAATGAGTACGTAAAATCAGTCCTCTACCATTTGCAAAGTGCTGAATTACACTTGCTCCTCCTCCTAATCTCTGTAACTTGTGGAAGCGAACAAAAGTCGCTGCTGCATCCCTTCTTGGCCAAACCGAAGAAGTAGATGTTGTCTCTGCTGATCAGCTACGACTCGACACACCCCTATTCATTGTGAATGCCTCCATTGCAATAAAAAATGGAGTAGGCTCTGAATATCCTTCTCGCACTGTCATGTATATGTGACCCCCAAATATTATGAACATATCATGCCGCCTACTTGAAACGAGGCAAATCCGTGTGTTGTTGAGTGATTTGAGCGAGTTTTGGCCGTTTTGGGGCCTCTGGCTATATGCGCCGCACCTCCTGGATGTGCCGCGCCAGAGGAAAAATGCACTGTGACAAACCACCCAATGCGTCGTGTAGCCTATGTGCATCGCGCGCTTACCCAATGTGCCGTGCAGACTTGAACACAATCTTGGTTTTTCAAAATGACAAAATCGCCCTCTCACCACTTTGAGTCGGCTCTCAATCAACCTCTGGATGCAAATGGATGTTTCAAAACAATGAAAATATCTTATAGTGATGGATTTAATTTTTGTTTCTCACAAACCCACTTTGCAATGTTTTGGCTTGGCACTTTTTTCACAGTTAATACAACTCTGTCTTTTTGTTTCCTCCTTGATTTTTGGCTTGAAATGATGTTTTCTTGGTTGATTTTTGCAGGGATGGTGGCATTAGACTTCGACAAAGGATGACCGGAGTCCGCATTTGAAGTACTTCATGGCGGAAAACTTTAAAATGCATATTTATTAAAAAAAAAAAAAAATTGACGATTTCGCATTATTGATGATGAAAATCTGAAATGAAAACTTATTGAACCTCCCTCTGGCCTGCTGGCATTATTGGGCACTTTGAGGACTAAATCAACTAAATCCTAGACCTAAAAAGACCTAAAAATCTTATAATAACTCTTTGCTGACAAGAGGCCAAAACAGGACTATGAATGATTTCAAAATTGATTTTATGGACAGACCTGAGCCAACAGGTACAAGGCATGAGGGGTAATGAGTGACAAGGCCCTTCCATCAGATTATGGCATGCCCCTAACGGAATTCAGATGAATGAAATGAATGAGACACCTAAAAATGAAATGCAGTGAGAGAAATGATCTCTGATGGAGGGATGACCAGACCAACTCTAACATTGGCTCCAATGGGGATGGTAGCTCCTGGGAGGTGCCAAGAACTGCAGATATTTGGGAGAGCAGATAGTGCCTTCATCCATTGGGCAATGGAGTCAAAACTCAAGCTAAAATGCATGACTAAAAACTGATTACTTGACGACACAAATTGACTCTCACTCAATTAAAAAATAACTCGACACTTAAACACAACCGACAAACTGGAAATGATGCTCAAAGTAGAGATATTCATCAAAACCTACTCTAATAGTTTCATTCATCACTTGATCAAGTGAAATGAAACAACCAATGCAACCACGTAAGCATCCTGGCTGGTATTTGATTTCTTCCCAAATGCTTTATGATGCGCAGGAAAAGGGAAGAATCAAAAGGCAACTCCCATGGAAACTTGGGATCAAGTTGACTGCTGATAAACTTGCAAAACATGAATTGACTAGATGACTTCAAGAATACTGTGAAAGGATCTTCATAAACATCGCTATTGATTTCCATTAACACATTACTGCTCTGGTCCAAGTAGTCTTCATAGCTGGATATTAAGATTTTCCTCACATCTGTGTTGCCTTTCTTTGGTGATAGCAGCAGGCTGTCAAAAGGATCCTGAATTTCGTGAATAACCAAACTCTGTTGCTGACTCCAAACAGAACAAAATTCTCCTTTATCAATCTCCTCATATGACTGCAAACCTTGGTATGGGGTATGCAATGAACAATCTATTAAACAAGACAATGAAGGCGACTTTTGAGTAAGATTATTATCAACATTCTCTTCTGTCACATGGTTAGCTGATGGAGAAGAAATTTTACAACAAACATCATCCAACACATGAGCAATAGGATCATCAAAAATTTGAGAAGACTGTTGCGATGTATCCATTAAAATTGTATGACATCCTACTGGCTGTTCATCTTTTTCTTTAGAGATATTATGAAGATTTTGCCTTATAAACTGAAATGCTTCGAAACAAAAGGGTATAGAATCCTCTTGCATCATTAAATCATGTATTTCAGCTGCCACACCTTCATATGTAATCTAACCTTCATCCTCAACATTAAAACTAAGAGCTCTTTCGAAGATTTACTGTGCAATTTACCCTTCAAAAACTGAAATGGTTCAAAACAGAAAGGTAGGGAATCATCCTGTATCGTTTGATCATATGTGCCAGCTTCCATGTCTTCATGTGCAACTTGACAATCAATGGAATTTGGGGGCTGGAAATCTGAATATGAGAAGTCTTGACCAAGGTTTTTATTGCCCTCAAGATGGTCCAAATCAAGACTTGTCGATAGTTGATTTTTTATTGCATGAAAATTGTCTCTGATGAACTGAAATGAATCAAAACAAAAAGGCAAAGATCCTTCACTTACTTTAAAATTTGTTGCACTTTCCTTGTCATTGTCATAGCTGATATGCATCGTTTGATCACTGTACTCGAGCTGTTGAAAATGAACTTCCTCCTCCCACAAAGTAGTTGTTGGTTTGTCTACAAGATTAGCTTCTGTTTGGAGAACATAATCATCATCATACTGATCAAACTGAGACAAATCATCAGTATACAACACATAATCAAGCATACATGTCATATCAATATATCTCCCTTCTCCAAGATGATCAAGAAAACAATCATTATCAGATCTATGACAACTGGGATAAGAAAGAAAATGTTTTGGATCAGCAACTTGTTCTTCTTCAATCAGCAAGCCATGGGTTTGAACATTATACTCATTCCTTGTGGTGATCCTTTGCATCATCTCTTCCACTGCACTTACCAAAATGTCAAGCTTTACCTCTAAAGATGTCGATTCCTCCGGATCTATGTTTTTCATCTCTTCTTCCTTCAACTTTTCCCTTCGGATCAGCAAATGAGCCTCTACATTTACTGCATTGTTCTGCATCTCTTCAAGTGTTGCAAGGTTCCTTTCTCTCAGCTGAAACTCCATTTCCGGATCAAAGGCACCCGGATAGTGCAAGAGAGAAGATCTAGGAGGAGGTCTTATATCAACTGGCATTGAATAATAAACTTGATTAAATCTGGCAGAAAACTATTGTACTATCTCCCCTGGCAATCTTTTCAGCTAGTTATACTCTTCTATAATCAAGAAAGGGTTCTGTCTGACCATCCACCTGTTGAGGAAAGCTTTGACGAACTACTGGAAATTTGAGATGCTCGCATCAGGTAGGGTTTTGAACCAACTCTTGACTTTGCCTTGCAAAGAAAGAGCAAAAAGCCTAATACTAACATCTTCTTCATCAACTTCAAAAAGATCAAGAAAAGTCTCAACATTCTGCACATGTTGCTCAACGTTGAAATTCTTACATTCACCTTCAAATCTTGGCAAATATAGGTAATAATTTGGAGGGAAGGCATGGAGAACAGAAGGTAAAACAAGAGGTTTATACCTATACGGGACTATACAAGGTGTAGGAGTATATACAAGAGCTATAGGATCAGGTTTGTTTTCTTTAGGCTCATCATGCTGAAGAGAGTCATCATGAGATGTGGGAAAAGTAAGGAGGCCAAGATCAAAGGGAAACTCAGTATTTACACCTTTTGAATAGATCGAGTGAAGATTTTGATCACCTTTAACAAATTCTGAAAAAATTTCAGGACAGTTTCAAGAATAGCAAAGAAGTAATTTACAAGAAAGCAAAGTAGATCCTGAATACCATTCCACTTTGGATACCTGGACTTTGTGTAAGATCCTTCCATTTTCTCAGAGAATATTTAGTCCTCCGGTGGAGTCTCTACATTGAGTTGGAGTCACCAGGTGAATGATTTCAGCCTTCTTATGTCTGATCGTTGTCCACCATCAACCATCATATCTAACTTGATACATGTATTGGGGTGATCGTTTAGATAAGATGTTCAGTTTATAAACTAGACCGGAGATTGACTGAAGTAGCTTTTATCTAATTGCGCTAATGCAAAGCAAAAGCATTTCGAAGGCTACTTGGCTAATCTTCAGGCTCCGTCTGTAGTTTATAAAAAGAAGAACACTAGCAAACAAACAATTTCTTCCCCAGTACGGTCGCCACTATGTTAGAGCCTAGATTTGCCTCAGGCTGAAAAGGCAAGGTTCTAGGTCCACATCAAACCACGCTCAGCCTCGTAGCTAGCCCTACGAGGACAGGAGAGGGCTCTCTCCGGGTCAATCTCAGCGAAAAGTGTTTCAATGGGGCTTGAGATGACTTAAAATGGGAACTGATTTTAGGCTAGTAAATAAATATGAAAGAGGTAATTTATTGAATGACTGAATTTTCTGGGCTGTATGGGACAAAGGACAACATGAGCTGGGAAATTAAATCAAAGACACAGAGTATTTCGTGAGGCAAGATAGGCAGGAGGTTTAGCAATCAAATTTAAATAATATGGAGTGGAAATATTGTTGAGAGGTTGAAAAGGGCATAATAAATGAATCCTTTTCAAACAAAAGAAGAGACACAAAGCATGAATGCCTTCCCAAGGCAGAGTAGTAAACTGGATTCTACCTTTCTTACTTAAAAGCATTCAACTGGAAATGATTATGAATGAACTGTAAAACATAAGATACATATGAAACAGAAAGAAGAAACATATGCTAAAACTCATACCACATGAATCTCATGAATCAGAGCTGCATCATTTTATTAATTTCCTGGCCAAACTGTACAGTGAAGCGCTGAGTTTTTCTTCCACCCTTTTCCCAAAACTCAGACCCTTTACAAATGATTTACAATACAATAAATAAACCTAGAGGTGGGAAAACAGATCGATGAAAATAGGGAGTTGTTTCAACTGAAATTATGAAGATAGAAAAAGAGCCATTCATCTGTTCTAAAGACAAAACAGTGTTCCACTTGAATTTCTCTGATGACCAATTAAAAGGCAAAAACTGTAGCGTGGATCCCATGAAATCGTGACTGAGGAAAAAATAGGAAATTCGTTCCTATCTATCTGCTATGGTAGATATTCTTTGTTTTAATTTTGGCTTTCGGTCTTTGACTTTTCACCTTCCCTTTGCCGTTTGAATAAAAACCAATTTTTTATAATTAGCATCCTTTGCAACATTTGGGGCGCTTTCATTTGGATCATGTAATTGGATATTTTGTTAGGCAAGTTGCCAATGTCCAAGAGATTAAATGGAAAGACTAGAAAAGCATGCAAGGAATAGTAGAGCCATGGTTTAGACCCAGAAGCAGCCACAGTTGCAGGATTGAGAATATCTCTTGCCCTTTCCAAAAAAGGAGATTTTAGAAGGCTTGCTAAGATGCCAGGCAAAGCCAAAACATATGTTGTCGTAAGGACAGGTTATGTTCCTGTTGGATTGTTATTGTAAGGAATGTAAGGTTCAACCTCAGGAAGTGAATCCCCCTCTCTGACAATTGGTGTTAGCTTGAATGCATAATACTGCAATTTGACCTTCCTACGTCCTTCTGTGACCAATACTTCCCACATGGTAACAAATGTAAAAACCCCCAACAACACAACCACATAAAGCACCCAGTTTACACCACTGCCTGAGAGCCTAGCCAACATCTTGTACAATGTATCTGAATAACCAGTCAATATTCCAGCACATATAATCAATGATGTCCCATGGCCAAGTACTCAACAAAATGTGTTGAAACCTATGACTAGCAGCATATACTGAATATGGAAGAGAGTGCAATGCAATCGTCAATGCTTCCAGGATTGCAACTGCCAATGAAATCCACCAGATATATCCCTTAATTTTTTCATTCCCATCCAGCCCCTCTTTTCGCAGCTTAATCAAAGGCGGAATAAAATGGCAAAGCACCTGCACAATAATAGATGCAAATATGTATGGACTAATACCCAACTGGAAAACAAAGAGCTTGAGCTCTGCAAACAAGTCACCAAGTTCATCAACAGACACAGAAACAAACCAAGATAATCTTCAAGAATCAACCGCTAATCAAACCCTGACAAGGGAATAAAATAACCAACACGACTCACTCTAACCAAAACCACTGTTATAAATAATCTCCGTCAAGTTTCATTCTTAAAAAAATGATTATGTTGCATTGTTGATCTCTGACCCTAACCTCACTAACCCGAGATATTTATTCTTAAAATTCTTTTGTTTATTGCTCAGTGCCCCATCTACAATATTGTTGTACTACGAGGAGTATGAAGGGGACTCAGTTCCACCTTTACACATATCTAGCGTGGCGAGTGAATTAGAATCATGTTCCAGGTGCTCATCACTAGAACCTAAACACTTAACACATAAGAATTGTGGTGTGTATAAATTTGATCGGTTCTGGAGGTCTTTGATTGTCTACCAACCCCATTTCATGGATAAAAACAAAGAACTTCCCCTCTTAGAGTAACTTTCTATTGACAATAGTTGGGAAAAATGAGTACGTAAAATCAGTCCTTTACCATTTGCAAAGTGTTGAATTACACTTGCTCCTCCTCCTAATCTCTGTAACTTGTGGAAGCGAACAAAAGACACTCCTGCGTCCCTTCTTGGCCAAACCGAAGAAGTAGATGCTGTCTCTGCTGATCAGCTACGACTCGACACACCCCTGTTCATTGTGAATGCCTCCACTGTAATAAAATTTGGAGTAGGCTCTGAGTATCCTTCTCGCACTGTCATGTATATGTGACCCCCAAATATTATGAACATATCATGCCGCCTACTTGAAACGAGGCAAATCCGTGTGTTGTCGAGGGATTTGAGTGAGTTTTGACCGTTTTCGGGCCTCTGGTTGTATGCGCCACACGACAGGCCAAATGTGTCGTGCCTCCTGGATGCATCGTGCCAGAGGAAAAATGCACTATGGCAAACCACCCAATGTGTCGTGCATCCTATGTGCGTCGCGCGCTTACCCAATGCGCTGCACAGACTTGAACACAGTCTTGGTTTTTCAAAATGACAAAATCGCCCTCTCACCACTTTGAGTCGGCTTTCAATCGACCTCTGGATGCAAATGGATGTTTCAAAACAATGAAAATATCTTATAGTGATGGATTTAAATTTTGTTTCTCACAAACCCACTCTGCAATGTTTTGGCTTGGCACTTTTTTCACAGTTAATACAACTCTGTCTTTTTGTTTCCTCCTTGATTTTTGGCTTGAAATGATGTTTTCTTGGTAGATTTTTGCAAGGATGGTGGCATTAGACTTCGGCAAAGGATGACCGGAGTCCGCATTTGAAGTAATTCATGGCAGAAAACTTTAAAATGCATATTTATTAAAAAAAACAAATTTGACGATTTCGCATTATTGATGATGAAAATCTGAAATGAAAAATTATTGAACCTCCCTCTGGCCTGCTATCATTATTGGGCACTTTGAGGACTAAATCAACTAAATCCTAGACCTAAAAAGACCTAAAAATCTTATAATAACTCGTTGCTGACAAGAGGCCAAAACAGGACTATGAATGATTTCAAAATTGATTTTATGGACAGACCTGAGCCACCAGATATAAGGTATGAGGGGTAATGGGTGACAAGGCCCTTCCATCAGATTATGGCATGCCCCTAACAGAATGCAGATGAATGAAATGAATGAGACACCTAAAAATGAAATGCAGTGAGAGAAATGATCTCTGACAGAGGGATGACCAGACCGACTCTAACAGGTCCTAAAATCAATTTCAAATGAGTGACATAAATTTTGTTATAATTTTTTTCTATGAATATTAAGACTACAAAATTTTGAGTTTCAATGGGGAAAGATCACTAGCAAAGTTTGAGTTGATTTGGGAAAGATATATAAGTACATATGATCAAAATCTCATATTTTGGTTTACTTACTTTCATATATATATATACCCTATGGAAGTTAGGGATTGTGAATGGTCTTGAAATATGTTTCAAACAAGTGATGTTGTAGTTTACGCTATAACTTGTTTTTTGACACACTTCAGATGCTGAAATTATTAAGATATTTGGAGAGATCTCTATGTATAGTTGATAAAAAATTTAGACTTCGGTTCACTACAATTTTGAAGATATACCCTATGGAAGTTATGGTTTATAAATAATCTTGAAATTAGTTTCAATGGAGTGATCTTGGAATTTTTTGTACAACTTTATCCTAGAGAAGTTTAAAATTGTGAAATTTTATGGATATAAGTAGAGATATAAAAGTACTATAAGTAAAAAATTTAGAACTATATTTGAAAATTTGAACACATGGCGCACTATTTAATTTCACTCTAAGACCTTCTAAAAAACATTATTGAAGAAGAAGAATTTTCTTCGACTCAAAAAGCAACCAAATGTTTTGAAAAAATTAAAGAGGCTATGTGTATAACTCCCATCCTAGCCACACCTATCTTCACAAAAGCATTCATTATGGGGTGTGATGCCCCCGGGCCATGAAATTGGTGCAGTTTTGATGTAAAAAGGAAGACCGCTTTCCTTTGAAAGCAGCCAACTTAAAGGAAAGAACATAATTATACCCATTTATGAAAAATAAATGTTGGAAATATTGCATCTAGTTAAGAAATGACATCCATACCTAGTAGGAAGACACTTCAAAGTAAAAATAGATCATGATAGTTTGAATTACTTCTTGGAACAAAGACTATTTTCTTAAGAGCAACAAAAATGGGTTACAAATATGAGAGGTTAAAACTTAGAAATTATATACAAAAAGTAAAAGCAAACATTGTGGTAGATGCATTCTCAAGGAAAGAGGAATACTTTGAGGGTTTATTGTGCATTATTTCCATTCCACAATCTAATTTGGTGGAAGAAGAAAGGATATAATGGAAGAAAGATGAAAAGGTATGTAATATTATTCAACAACTACAAGAGGACCTTGATGTAGTAGAAAACATTATATTAAGGAATGATTTGTTGTAGTACCAATATTGTTTATACTTATGTAAAAATTCTCAACCCAAAACAAAAGGACCTTTGGAATTACACATCTCTCCTATAGAAGTACATTCAAGGTTCTTAAAAACATACTATAGGATGAAGAAATAACGAAGGTATTAAAGTATATGTGTGAAATTTGATGGCTAAATGTGTGGTATGCCAACAAAATAAAGGAGAAACAATCATTAATTCCTTATTCGTACAAATCCATTGTTGGGAAGAAGTTCAATGGAATTTTACAATTTTACCCAAAGAAGGAACGAATGTAGTTATCATAGTGGTATATCAACTAAAAAAGTATGCCCATTTTATCTCTTTTTCTCATCCTTTCAAAGAAAGTAAAATGGTAGAAAAAATAAAAAAAAATAAAAAATCCAAAATATACATTGAATCCCAAAGATTATTGTAAGTGAGAGAAATCCAATTTACAATGGAATTTTTTGGACTAAATTATTTTCTTTTTTAGTACTCAATTGGCTGACAACTCATCTTACCATCCTCAATTCGAGGGAAAGATAATAATATATAGACGGATATTATGTTTCCTATTATGTGATAAATAAACACAATGGGTCAAGTGGTTTCCCTGGGTAGAATGATCATGTACAACGCATATTTCTATATTTGTAACAACCCTTTTTGTTGCACCCCATGTAAATATGACTATATGAATTTGTTTTATATCATTTATGTGAAAAAGAAATTTATAATTTTGTTGAAGGAGATGACACAGATTCATAGTTATGAGGAG
Source organism: Pinus tabuliformis (assembly GCA_031772625.1). Classification (NCBI taxonomy): domain Eukaryota; kingdom Viridiplantae; phylum Streptophyta; class Pinopsida; order Pinales; family Pinaceae; genus Pinus; species Pinus tabuliformis. The sequence goes on along the minus strand of CM062816.1, from coordinate 1,354,554,683 downwards.
GAGAGGTTTCTTGTCATGTGTTAAAATCAGGCCACACACACATAACTTACTTCCATTTACCTATCATCATAATGAATTGAATGGCCTACACAAACATGTAGTAACATTTTGGTGTGCGAAGCCTGAGTGGAGGATAGTGCCCATACTATCCCATTCCATGTGGGACACGATGGAGAGAGGACGACTATGTAGATGGAGAGGAATTCAACATGAAAGGGAGAAAAAAAAGAATAACACATAGAACGAAAAGTGAGAAGGCAAGGGGATGTGAAGAGAAGAGAAAAAAGGAAGGAGTATCAGAGAAGGACGTAGAGAACGAGACATAACTAGAAATAGAAAGCATGGAAAAGGAAGACACTCAAGAATTAATAATATAAGAGAATCCTTGAGCTCATGTTCTATAGTTGGGAATACATTCCATATGAATTTGTTGATGCTTGAACTATGTTCCTTTGTTTGATTGGCTAGTGGGAGGCTTAGTGGAAAGTTGAATCACTTAGTTCTTACTAAGTAAGCTAATAAACCACTAAGTGTTTGCTAAATAAGTAAATAAACCACTTATTGCTTATTGAATGGGATGATATTCCACATGGGTGCTTGTTGGAAGGCTTATAAATCACTAGATAGGTGATTTGAGCCAATGTGGTGCTTTCTGAAAAGATTTATCAAACCACTTAGTGTTTGCTAAGGAATATCTTAAACCACTTAGTTCTTTCTAAGTAAGTTGATAAACCACTTGGATAATGGGCTATAGACTTCTGCAATTCTTGCCTTGAAAATATAGCTGATAAACCACATATATAGTGTATTCAACCTTCTAGAACTAAGCAATACTCCAATTGAGCCTTGGGTGAATCCCTGTGATTAATATTAAAAAGAAAGAGAGTCACTATGGTTCTTACTATCAGAGATCAGTTGATAAAGTACCTGGACAATGGACTCCTTCTCTTGATTGTTTGACTAAATCTTGGTGTGAAATTCCATTAGAAAAGTAACTCCTCAAACTCTAAATCTAGCTCAAGGGTGGTTAGTTGCAAGAAAGATTGTAGTGTAGTTGGCCAATGGTTGGGTGGAGAGTTTAAGTCCCTCCTTCAATTGCCAACCATTTCAGGTTAAACAGATAAGTGCATTACTTGTATCCATTTGAACTATGGATGATGAAATCATTTGTTATGTCATTGGTTTAATTATGGTTCAACACCACTCATGAAAGGTAACGAATTCCCTACATACTCACGGAGGACAAATTTCCATCTATGTCTTTATGGTTATGTGGAACTTTTGGAACTATGTGATTGTTATTATGTTTTTGAACTATAGAGTTATTTATATGAATATGACTGGCTTCCTGAAGTCCCTCAATTAACATGTTATTAAAAGTGATCTCATTTATCTGATATGTTTATGAATCTAATCGCTTATTACCTTCATTGAGACTGTATACTACATCACATGATAAGGAGGTAACTCATGTGTTGCATGTTGATAGTCACTTATTTTTAGAGAAATGTGAGAATTTTATGGTTATGCACACCTGTTTATTGTTTTGATGTCTTGAGCGTCACAAAGTAAGCATGGTCTATGGTTTTCTTGTGAAATTTGGCTTTTGGAGCCATTTTTCTCTTTTTCTCAAGAACTGTTGGAAGTTAGGCATGTTGGTGCCATTGAATCTCTTATGGTCATGGCATAATACTTTTGAAGATCAATTTTTAGAACTTGGTTCTTGTCCTTGGAATTTGGTGTTCTTGGTGAATTCCCTTCCTTAAGGAATTATGATAAAATTCCTTGAATATCCCTCCTAACAAGTTTTTGGTAGAAATTTGAGTTTCATCGAGGATCACATGGGCTCTTGGTGGGATTTGTATCCAAGATAGATATCCTTTTCATCTTCCAACAGTTATTTGCATCCAAATATGCGAGGGGGAATATATCAATTTGGCTCACAAATCTATTTGGTAGTATGGGCATCTGACTAGACAAGACATGTACACATTTGAAATTAATCAAATTTAGATCAAACTAGATTTTGGGACTTTACCAAATCATAATCTAAGATCCAAGATAAGGCCCAACAATTGAGGTTGATATGTGCAAGAAATAATTGTTTTTTTCAGGAAATGGAAAGTGTATCCACGATCTGGAGTATCCAGTGGTAGCTGAATTGTGCACATATGAAAAAACCCATATAGGGTTGGGACTAGATTTCCATTGAGTTTGCATATGATCTAGGGAATCTTTGATCCGGGGGTGGCAAGTCATGCACACCCTTGTGGATCCCTATATGTCCACTAAGCCAAATTTTCCACAATGAAGACAAGTGATCCATGGATAGGGGAGACCAAAGCATGCCGACAGTAAACAATATTGTGCACACTATATTTTCTTGGAACTAGATATAACGAAAAATGGTTGCATAACATGAAGGGCTTAGGCTTGGTGGAACCCAAGAGTTTGGGTTGAGATGGAAAGCACCACAGAGACCTAGTAATAGCCATGTGGATTCCACATAGGGTCCACAAGTGGTGTGGGATGATTCATAGTGACATGATACAGCCATGTGGTCCACATGTGTAAGTCCCTTATGGATGTGGCATAACATAATTGGTCAAACTTTGAATGGGCATAACATTTAATACAAGAGTCAAATTGAGATAAAATTTATATCATCTTCATAATAAAATGTAACCCCATGTTCATAATAGACCTTGAGGTTTCCGTTAAGTCATAAAATAACACCTCCCATGAACCATAACACTTTAATAGGGTGGGAATGAGAGTTACATAGTGGTATTAGAGCCCAAGTTCAACACTCAGACTAAATGTGCCTTAAACAAGAGAAGTTAGAAGCTTTATTAAGAGCTACAAAGAATAGTATTAATTTGATGGATAAATGCTATATGCATATGTGTATTGATTTTATAATTATAACTGATAAGAGTGTTGGCATGAAAATTATTGATGTGTTATTTTGTTTTCTAACCTGTATACTAAACGAAGATTTGATTTTTAGCCATTTTTGTTTCAAGCATGCTTGTGGAAAACATAACAAAGTGATGAGGGAATATATCTAATTGTGTTTGATTTAACTAACATTCGTGTGTATGTGACAACACATAAGAAGACACTAAGGTATATCAAGGAAATAAAGGAATGAGCAATAAGATAGTGCAGTACAACACTAACATATCCCAACATAATTAGGAAAGGACTTAGTTGGGAAGAGGAAGGAGGAAGACTCTACTGATTGGATGGACACCCTTAGGAGCTTAAGAACTGAGCTAACAAGTTGTAAGTTAGATAATGAAAGTATTTTCAGAGCCCAAGATAGGAAAGAAAAGGTAAATGTAGTGATTTTGTAGAGCTTATTAGATCTACAAAGATATAATAAACACGAACTTGGTATCGGCTACCTAGGCAGGCACAAACCAAACAAAGTCCATCCATGATAGGGAAGCATGGATTAGAGACTAATTGGGTAGAAGGTGTTAGCACCTAAATCTGCTTTAGGCTGAAGGAAGGCAAAAATTAGGGTAACCACAAACCACGCTCAGTCTGGTAGCTAGCCCTACCAGAGCAGGAGAGGGCTCTCTCCGAGTCACGCTTAGTGAATAGATAATCGAAAACGGTCTGAGATGACTTACAATGCAATATTTACCTTAGGCTAGTAAGTGAATAGGGATTCAGGAAACAATTTTCATGAATGACCGAGCTTCTGGGATGTTATGGGACTGGTGCTCAGCAAAGAACAGAGAATTTAATACAAAGGCACAGATTATTCCGTGAGGCAAGGTAGGCGGAAAATGTAACAAGTTAGTTTGAGGTACCGCGACATGAATAGATTGCTAAATAAAGTGAAAAGGGCATAGTGACATGAATCCTTTTCAACAGAAGAATAACACTGAACATGAAATTTTCCCACAAGCAGAGAAATAAAATTGAATTCTACCTAACCTCACTCAGAAAATTTCACTGGAAATGAACATGAATTGAATTATGAAACATAACGAAAAACATATGAAAACATAAGAGACACATTTTCTACACTCACAACCACAAGAATCTCATGAAACAGAGCCGTTGCCTTTCATTAATTCTTTGTCAAAAATACACAGTGAAGAAACAAAGTTTCTTTCCCACAATCTCCCAGAAGTTAAAAGCCAACCAACCCTTTGCAAATAACTTTCATACCATATATAGAATGTGTAAGGAAGAGATAGAACGCCCAAAGGTTGGGGAGTTACTCGAATCATTACAAAATGGAGATGGAGAGCCAACCATCAGCTATAGGTGCAGCGCTACAAACATGACATTTGGCTTGGGGTGACCATTTGCCTTCCTTTGCCACTTGGATAGAAGCCAATCTGGAGAAAAAACACTTTAAATGCCACCTTTGGTGCCAAAAGACCGAAGTTTAGATGAGCGGGCCCACTTGGAGAAGTCGCAAACCGAAATTTCGCGAAACGGAAGCAAATTGGCAATTTTTCCTCTGTGCGCCGCGCCATTTTATCTATGCGTTGTGCTACTTTGGGGCCTGTTTTGGGGCACTTGTAGGTGTCCAAAATGTGCCCAAGTGGGCTTGTTGGAAAGCCTGTCCTGTCTACTTTCTAACCCAACTGGAATTTTTGAATTTTGTGCTCATTTTCCCCTTTAAATATTCATTCTCCCAAGACTACTTTCTGTGTGTCAAAAAAGTGGCAAAGAGGCCATTTTTGGGTGTTTTTTGACCTTTAGGAGACTCAGATCTTGTCAAAATTTCTTGCCCAGACACCAGTAGTCATGATTTTCCATGTTGAATCCAAAAATTCAAGCCATTCCTCATTTGGAGCTCTAGAATTTTAGGGTCACGCCAGTGGCACGACGCACAGGGAGAAAATCCCTGTTTTTTGCCCAAAAATTTCCATGTGACCAAAAATTCCCCAAATTTCTTGAAATTTGGGCTGGAGGTTCTCTATGGGGTGCCATGCTGAGCCAAGGAAGCCTCAGCCAAGATTCTAAGCCTATCTTTCTCTTTTGCCTCTTTTTCCCTCCTTGTTGCTTTCCTCAATTTTGCTTTTAAACTCTTTATTCGGGCCTTGGCGCTCATGTTTCGTGCCCTGTAATGAAATGCCATGTGTCTCAATAGAGCAAGGTCTTTGTCGGCCTTGTCTAGCAGCCTCTCCAAATGCATGTTGACCCTCTCAAGGTTGGCCTCCCTATCCTCATTGATTTCTTGCTCCAAAGATGTGAGCTCAACCCTTCTTCTTTGAGCAGCTTGGCAATGCTCTCGAATGTTTTGCAGCTCCATGATCGCCTGCTGGTCCTCAAGCTGCTTGTTTCTCTGCTCCAGGTACTTCATGTTCCACTTGGCCCTCTCCAAGTCAAGGGAAAAGGCCTCAATCTTTGATTGTTGTTCCTGGATGACCTCTCTAAGCTCTGCATTTGTTGGCTCTGTATCGGTCTCATCATCGTGAAGGAGAACGAACTCGGTCTCTCATTCACCTGATGGCTCTCCTGAAGGCACCTCATCATGCGCTGGCTCCCTACCTCTGTGTTAGGAGAAAACACAATCCTTCTTCCTCTTTGATATGTATTGGTCACCTCAGTCCTAGGTGCCTTGGAACCTCGTCATTCTTTCTTGATGACCCAACCTCCATTGACTGCGCTGACATAGTTTGGTGCTGGCTTGATGAAGTAGTTATATGCATGTTCAAAGCTGCCTCAATGAAAGTGTCCCATGTCATGTTATTTTTTTTGAACTGATGGAGAACCATAGCCTTTATCAAGCTATGATTAAAGAGACTGGGATAATGCACTCTTCCTTTCAATTTCACCTTTTTAGACATCTTGGTTAAAATCCTATACAAGTAACTACTCAAATTGAGTGACTTGGTTGCTGTAAAGTGCATGAGCAGCCTTATGTGATATTGATGCAACCTAGAAAATTTTCCCTCACATGTGAAGAATTTCATGACAGCCTTCATTAATGGTGCATATATCTCCAAAAAATATCTGAATGGGAAAACATCTGAGTGAGTTTATTTATATTATGATTTCAGTTAGGGTTTGTACTCTTCTAGGTCTAGGTTCATGTCTTTGAACCAATTTTCACCATGGTTTGGTATGCCTGTAGCTTGAGAGATGGAATCTACAGAAAACATGAAATCATTCCCTGCAATGGTGATTTTGTCTTCCATCAAGGTGAGGGAAATATACATCTGAGATGCTCATGGTGAAAAACTTGCTCTTGGCCTTTTTCTTGCCACATGTTCTTCATGGTGCTCAATGTTATCATGGTCCACCAATTCCTTTCCCTTCATCTCTTGTTTCTTGACTTTGAATTGTTCTTTCTCCATAGGTAGATGTTGTGCTTTAAGTTGACTATTTTCTTGATCAAGGCATGAAATGATAAATTTGGCCCTTATCAAATTTTCCTTGACCTACATGATCTGAGAATACTTCTCTTTGATGACTTGTTATATGGATTTATGCTCATCTTCTGCCTCCAAGTCAACTAGATCTAAATCATGCTCAATGAGCTCCTCATCATGCAAAGAAACCTCATGATGTGATAGTGATCCCTGTTCTTGTTTGCCTTCGCCAACAGCTTCTCTAAGTGGATGTGCATCCTCTCGATCCAAATCTCTCAATCAGCCTCTATCTCCTGCTGAATAGGTGTCTTCTTGTGATCGTCTTTATGAAATTTGTTGCATTCAATCATAGGCATATAACCACCATATCACTCATAAAATTTGATAAACAAGTGATGTTATAGAGCCTACCTTGCAATTTGATGGCCTTCACAAGAAATTTGAGGCAAAATGGCACAATTTCAGGTCTATTTTTCCCTATGCGCCGCGCCAGTGTAAATTTACACTGGAAATTTCCTCCCAATGCACCGCGCTCCCTCTGTGCGCCACGCTCTTTTCCAGGCGACTTTTGGAGGCCTTCCCGGTGTCCAAATTGGGTGCAGGATAGCTCGTTGGAAAGGTATTTGAGTCTAATTTCCAACCCACTAGAATTTTTCAATTTTGAGTTCATTTGCCCTGTCAAAAGTCAAATCTACCAAGACTAGTAAAAATGTGCCCAATGAGGCTGCCTCAAGGCAGAGTGCTGTTACAGTCAACTTTTGAATGCCTTCCTCAACTCCAAATTGAGCTCATGATAGCTCATTGGAAATATATTTGTGTCTAGTTATCATTTGACTCATCAAGCAAGTCATTTGGCCAACTTAGCTAGGAGAAAACTTGATTTTCCCAAGGTCACTTCAGAGGTGCATCAATTCTCCCAAGGCAATTGTATTTTTGACATTTCTCTAAAACCATGACACCTGTGTAAAACGTGAAGGATTTTTTTCTTCCTTGGCCTGTTGTGGACAAAAACCTCTCTCAGTTTTCCTAAATTCATCTTTGATTTCTCAAAAACATCATTTGAGTGAAACCTACCCCGATGTGTGGAACAAGGGATTTGTCGAAATGAAGTGAAATGAAGGGGATAGGGAGCTTCTAAATTCTTGAGGAAATTTTGGGAAGTAGGGAGGGATGTTAGGAAGTAGGGGAAAGTGGAATCTCTGAAATTGAGTGAGGGGAAGGGGTCCAAAAAGGCAAAACACAGGCCCAACCTAGAAAATTGCCAGGTTGTAGCAAGAAACTAGGGTTTGTGCGAAAATGAGGAATTTGGGGGATCTCAGTGATGGGAAGTGTTTGATAAGGTACTTTAAGGATAGGGGAAGGTGTATGAACATCAGGATACAATTTTTGCCTATTATTTGACCGTCCAAGAGAAATTGCCTTCAAAACCCTAGGAGAGGGAAATGACCTTACCTAGGCACAACTGAAGCATGAACAAGGTGTAAAATGACCCATTGGAACCTGACATGACGATGACAACCCTCTGAATGATGGTAGACTCAGCTGAATAGTGACATAGACCGACATTTGGACAACTTTGGAAGGAGTGAAAGCAAACCCTAGACCTAATGCCTAGTGATCAAATTTTACTTGAAGACTCACTGAAATGACAAAATTTGACCTTGACACCTTAAAACCACTTTGTAAGAGCATGTTTGATCACTGGAGGAAGGCTGCAAAGACTGACACTAACAGAAGGTATCCAATCTAAGAAGAGGCATAGGTAGGAAAGTGAAGACACAATGAGAGGAGGAACTACACTCAACATTATAAATAGAAGAAGATACAATCATGAACAATTATCTAGTGTTTTAACTAGAAGACACCGCCATCAAAGTAGGGATGAGAAAAATTTAATATCAGGGGAATTCAAGAAGGAAAAACCCCTTACCTTTAATGGATATGTTAAGAAGGATGAATAGGTATAATCTTGGCTATTGGGAATGTAGAAATACTTCTGGGTGCATGAATACCTTGAAAACATGAAGGCTAGAGTGGCCATTTTTAGCTTGAAGGGAAAGGTTGATATATGGTGGGAATAATTTAGAAATGTTAGGGAAATTAAAGAGAAAGAGTTGTTTTGAACAAGCTTTGAAATATATTTCTTGGATAAGTACCTATCTAAGAGTTACTATGACATCAAGGTTAAAGAAATTCATGAGAATAAACTGAGGAAACTTATTGCTAATGCATACACTAATAGATTTTTGGAGTCGTTAAGGTATGTGCCATATATAAGAGATGTGAAAGTGAAAATTAAAAGGTACCTCATTGGACTACCATGAACTTACTAAGATAGAAATGAGTTTGATAAGTCAATAACGTTGGAGGACACCATCTGAAATTCTAAGTACTACTATGAACAATGCAACATAAATTTTAGTTCCAAGATGATTGTAAAGAAAGAGGTAGGACTAAATTTAAGAGAAAAGGGTAGAAATCCTGAGAACATCAACTAGGGGGAAGGGATGTGAAGTTCACCACTCTTGCCAAGGGTGAGTTTTGGCAAAAAATCAATATTTCCAGTAGATATTGGTCCTCTAAGCCAGCAAGAGAAGAGGTTGATGGGTTCAGTAAAGGGCCCTTTTAATATTGTACAAGTAGAAAATACCACTTGTGGAAAGGTTATCCTCAAAAGAAACAGAATGGCATGAGGTTTTATAATGTGAAAGAATCAGTAAAAGTGAATGATGTGGCTTAAAATGTGCCACGAAATTATGTCACATTAGACAATAGGTAGGTTGAAACTCAAGCTTTAGTAATTAAAATGGAAGGTGGTTTTTAAGTAACTTTTTACGATTTTGATTGACCCAGGTTCTAATTTCGTCTATGTCATCCTAGCGGTCAAAGAGAAGTGTTCTCTATAGAAGAGAACACATGAGAAGTTGTAATTGGTTCAATTAGTCACAACAACCAAAAGGCGCGTGACAAACATGGTGGAATCATGCCTAGTGATGGAAAGAAACATCTACATGTCAGTGGATATCAACCCTTTACTACTGGGATCATTTAATGTAGTAGCCAACATGGATTGAATATCAAACCATAAAACCAAAATTGACTATTATATGAAGTCACTGGATTATTTTAGTGACGAGGGAGAGAAAGTGACACTGCAAGGAATAAGGAATCAATAAGGAATCTTTTCACAGCTAAGCAAATACTAGTGCCGCAAGTGAAAAGATGCAGTAGGAAGGGGTGTGCCTTGTATGTGTTCCAAGTGTCCAATGAATCATAAAAAAAACAGAGAAAAAATGGAAGAGAACCCAATGTTAAGGCAGTTAAGTGATGTGCTTATAGAGGAAATACCAATATCATCATCCGGGAGAGAGATCAATTTTTCCATCGAATTATTGCCAAGATCAATATGAGTATCGAAATCGACATATTGCATGAGTACACCAAAGTTAGTGGAGTGAAAACTACAATTGAAAGAAATGTTGGAAAAAGGTTATATTAGACCTATTATGTTTCCCTAGGGAGCCCTAGTGTTATTCGTGAAGAAAAAGGATGGCATGATGCAGTTGTGCATTGATTACCAATAGCTAAATAAATCCACGGTGAAGAATAAGCACCCACTGCATAGATTTGATGACTTGTTTGATTAGTTGAGAGGGGATATAATATTCTCAAAAATAGATTTAAGTTTTGGTTATCATCAAGTTCGATTTAAGAATTAATAAATCCACAAGACAACCTTAAAAACCAAATATGGATACTATGATTTTGTGGTGGTTCCATTTGGGCTCACAAATGCAACCAAATTTATGTGTCTGATGAACAATGTCCTTAGTCCATATTTGGATAATTTTGTGTTGGTATTTGTAGATGACAACCTATTCTACTCAGAAACCAGACAAGAGCATGAATAACATTTGAAATCAGTATTGCAATCAATCACAGAACACAATCTCTATGTCAAGCTCAACAAATGTGATTTCTTCCAATCACAAGTTTGGTACTTGGGACATATTGTTTACAAGGGAGGAGTGGTAATGGATCCTGAGAAGATCAAGGTTGTCATGGAGTGGCCTACTCCCCGAAATGTTGCAAAATTAGATCTTTCATGGGATTGTTTGGATATTACCAAAGGTTCATTTGATATTTTTCAAAGATTGGGCATCCAATCACAACCCTATAAAGGAAAGGAGTTAAATTCTAATGGACATCAAAGTGCATAGGAAATTTTGAATAACTCAAACACCAGCTCATGCATGAAACTATCTTGAGAATAACTAATACAGAAAAGTATTTTATGGTTTGCACAAATGTTTGTAAATAAGTTCTCGATGGAGTCCTAATGCAATACAGACATGTGATTTATTAAGAATCATGAAAATTAAATGAGCATGAGAGGAATTATGGAAACCATGACTTGGAGCTTGCAACAATAGTGCATGAAATAAAGATGTAGATACATTACTTTCTTTGAAGGAAATTTATGCCAATGTCAGATCAATGATGGTTGAGGTACTTTTTTGACTAACCCAAGTTAAATGCAAGACAAGCCAGATGGCTAGCCTTGATTAGTGAGTATGACTTTGAAATAAAGTACATTAAGGGAAAAGAGAACAAGGTGGTAGATGCACTTAGTAGAATTCTAGAAGTGGTTCACTTGTCAACCATAAGTACTTGTGAATTTGATATCAAATAAAGGATCAAAGAGGAATTATTTCATGGTGAGAATTACCAACATGTGAAGGAGCATTTGCAACAAGAGACAGAAGGATCATTGAGAAATAATTACTCACTCACCTAATATGGTGTGTTGAAGTTCAAGGATAAATGTATGTGCCTTGCATGTGTGACTTGAAGAAGCTCATCATGGATGAGTTTCAAAAAGGACTTTACTTAGCTCATCCAGAGTATCAAAAAATGATAATAGTTGTATGTTGTTGTGATGTCATGAGCTTCACAAAGTAAGCATGGTATGTGGTTTTACTATTAAATATGGCCTTTGGAGCCATTTATATCTTTTGGTAAAGATTTGATGTAACTTATACATGTTGGTTCCATTGAATCTCATATGGCCACGACATAACAATTTGTAAGGTCAATTTTCAGAACTTGGTTCTTGTCCCTCGAATTTGGTGTTCTAGGTGAATTCCATTCCTTAAGGAATTATGATAAAATTCCTTGAATATTCCTCCTAACACATTTTTGGTAGAAATACAAGTCTCCTCTGAGACCATATGGTCTCTTAGTGGGATGTGTACCCATTATGGATACCTTTTTCATATTCCAAGAGTTGTTTTCATCTGGATATGCGAGGGGGTAGATATCTAATTGACTTGCGGATGCATCTAGTAATTTGGGCATTTGACTAGATGTGGCATGTACACGTTTGAAATTAACAAGATTTAGATAAAAACAAGTTTTTTGACCTACCCAATTCATAACTAAAGATCCAAGATAGGGCCCGATAATGAAGGTTTATATGTGTAAGCCTACATATTTTTTTTTCTCATAAAATGGGAAGTGTAGTGGAATTGTGCACATGTGAAAAGCCTCAGATAGGGTCGGTACCATATTTCCATTGAACTAGCATATGATCTAAGGAATATGGGATCTAGGGGTGGAAAGTGGTGCACATCCTTGTGGAGCCCCAGATGTCTGCTAAGCTGAATTTTCCATAATACATACAAGTGATCTAGGGATCTAAGAGACCAAAGTATGCAGACAGTAGATAACAGTGTGCACACCATATTCCCTTGGAACTAGATATAACACAAAATGGTCACATAACATGAAGGGGTTGGGCTTGGAGGGACCCGTGATTTTGGGTTGAGGTAGATAGTGCCGTAGAGACCTAGTAATGGCCACGTGGATGCCACGTAGGGTCCACAAGTGATGAGTGACTATTTTTGGTGACATGTCAAAGCCATGTGGGTCACATGTGGATGCCACATGGAATTACCTTGTTGATGTGCCATAATATAATTGGTTAAAATTCAAATGGGCATAAATTTCAATCTAGGATTCAATTGAGATAAAATTCATATCGTCGGAAAGCTCTCAACGAGTTGAATATGATGGGAGTATTAGTTTTGAGTTTCAATGTAGTTGGAAAAGAGGGTTCTTGTAACCCCGTATTCATAATAGACCTTAAGGGTTGTGTTGAGTCATAAATTTAAACCTTCCATAGCCTAGAGCACTTTAATGGGGTGAGAGGGAGCGTTACATAATGGTATTAGAGTCCAAATTCAACACTCATACTGAATGGGCCTTAAACACGAGAAGTTACAAGCTCTATTAAGAGTTACAGAGAATAGTATTAAATTTGATGGATAATTACTATATACATATGTGTACTGATTTTAGAATTATATTTGATAATAGCGTTGGCATGAAACATCGTTGATGTGTTATTTTTTTTCTAACCAACATACCAGATTATTATTTGATGTTTTAGCTAGTTTTATATCAAGCATGCTTGTGGAAAACATATCAAGTTGATGAGTGAATATATATAATTGTGTTTTGTTAAAATAATAGTCATTTCTATGTGAGAACACATAAGAAGACACTAAGGTAAATGAAGGAAATAAACGAATGAGTAGCATAATGGTGCAATACATCACCAAAAAATCCCAACATAATTAGGAAGAGGACTTAGTTTGGAAGAGGAAAGAGGAAGGCTGAATTGATTGGATGGACACCCTTAAGAGCTTAAGAATTGAGTTGAGAATTTGCAAGTTAGATAACGAAAGTATTTTCAAAGCCCAAGATAGGCAAGCAAAAGTAAGTGCACTGATTTTGTAGTGCTTATGAGATCTGCAAAGATAGAAGCAACATGAACTTTGTGCCAACTACCTAGGCAAGCACAAATCCAAGCAAAGCACATCCAATATAGGGAAGCATGGATTAGAGACTAATTAGGTAGAAGGTAGCCAATTTAAGAAGAGGCATAGGAAGTAAAATGAAGACACGGTGAGAGGAGGAACTCCACTCAACAATCTAAAGAGAAGAACATAAAATCATGAACAATTATCTAGTGTTGCAACTATGAGACACCATCGATAGAGAAGGAATGAAAAGAACTTAAGAAGGATGAAGAGGTAGAAGCTTGGTTATTGGGAATGAAGAAATACTTGAGGGTGCATGACTACTTTGAAAACATGAAGGCTAGATTGATCATTTTCAGCTTGAAGGGAAAGGTTGATATATGGTGGGAATACTTGAGAAATTTCAAGGACATTAGAGAGAAATAGTTGTCTCGAAGAAGGTTTGAAAGATATTTCTGGGAGAAGTACTTATCTAAGAGGTACTATGATAGCAAGGTTAAAGAATTTCATGAGCATAAATAGGGGAAACTTATGGATGATGAGTACATTAATAGATTTTTGGAGTAAGGTATGTGTCATATATCAGAGATGATAAAGTGAAAATTCAAAGGCACCTTAGTGGGATACCACAAGCTTACTCAGACAAAAGTGAGTTTAATGAGACAAAAACATTGGAGGACACCATCTGAAATGATAATTATTATTATGAACAGTCCAAACATAATGTCGAGTCCTGAAATGATTGGAAAGCAAGAGGTAGGACTAGATTTATGGGAAAAGAGTAGAAATCCTTAGGACATCAACTAGGGGGAAGGAATGTGAAGTTAAACACTTCTTCCAAGGGTGAGTTTCAACAAAAATTCACTACTTCTAGTATAGATTGGTCCTCTAATCCAACAAGAGAAGAGACAAAGAGGTTAGTAAAGGACCCCTGCATTATTGTACATATGGAAAAAATAAACACTTGTGAAAAGGCTATACTCAAACAACATAATGGCACAAGGTTTTATAATGTGTAGGAAACAATAACAATGAATGATGTGGCTTAGAAAATGCAAAAAAATTATGTTTCATTAGACAATATGAAAATTTACTTTCAAGCTCTAAGAATTGAAATGGAAGGCACCATATTTAACCAACTTTATTTTTATTCAACTAGGTTCTAATTTCATCTATGTTAGCCTGAAGGTCACAGGGAAGTGTGATTTGTAGAAGAGAATCCATGAGAAGTCATGGTTGGTTCAATTATCCACAGGAACCAAAGGGCAAGTGACATACAGTGGAATTGTGCCTAGTGATGGTAAGGATCACCTACATGCTAGTTGATCTCAACTTTTTACCACTGGGATTGTATGTTGTACTAGCCATCATAAACTAATTAGCTGCCCATAAAACCAAAATCAACTACAACAACAAGTCACTGGAATGTTTTAGTGACAAGAGAGAGAGTGACACTATAAGGAATAAGGAATCATATCACTGTTAGGAAAATATTAATGTTGCAAGTGAAAAGATGCAACAGGAAGGGTTGTTCCTTATGTGTGGTCTAGGTGACCATCGAATTAAGAAAAAAAAAGGATATAATGGAAGAGCACCCTATGTTAAGGAAATTTATTTTTGTGTTTCCAGAGGAAATACCAGGATTACCACCCAAAAGAGAAATTAATTTTTCCACCAAATTAGTACCAATATCAATACCAGTATCAAAATCCCCATATCGTATGAATACACTAGTGTTAAGGAGCTAAAACTATAACTGAAAGAAATGCTAGAAAGAGGTTATATCAGACCCAATATGTCACACTTGGGAGCCCTAGTTCTATTTTTGAAGACGAAGGATGGCATGATGTGGTCGTGCATTGATTACAGATATCTAAATAAATCAATAGTGAAGAATAAGTACCTACTACGTAGAATTCATGACGTGTTTGATTAATTGAGAGGGGAAATAGTATTCTCAAAAATAGATTTAAGGTTTGGTTACCATCAAGTTCGAATTAAGGATAATACATCGACAAGACAACCTTCAGAACCAGATATGGATACTATGAGTTTGTGGTGGTGCCATTTGGGCTCACAAATGCTCCAACCACATTTAAGTGTCTAATGAACAATGTCCTTAATCCATATTTGGATAATTTTGTATTGGTATTTGTAGATTACTTCCTAGTCTACCAAAAAACTAGAGAAGAGCATGAATATTAGTTGAAATAGATATTGCAATCAATTTTCATAGCCATTAATTAATCACAAGTGATCCTCACTGTTAGGGTCCTATAATAATAGGATTAATAATTTTGAATTGGCTATGGTTAGTTTTGTAATATTGTACATACTTTTTCTTTCTACAAAATGTTTTTCCATATTAAAGTTAAAAAAATGTAAAGAGGGTATGTCCTAAAAGAATAATCAAAGGACAAAAATAAAAATAAAAAGTAAAAAAAAAATAAAAAATATATATATGAACCCCACAAAAAGAGATAAAAATAGATCATGAAAGTGTGCAAATTCAAATGCCACTCCTTTTACTTTACTTTGCAAAATAAGATTATGTGCAGCTTGTCAAAAATGCCACAATCCATGATGATCAAATAGTTTAATCTTGACTCATTCATGGTTTAAATTTCATGTTGATAGATAGAGAATAAAGATCTAGCCAAACTGTTTAATCTTGGTAGATCAGTAGTTAGGTAGAGAATAAAATGAGCTCATCAGTTTAATCTGAGCCATTGGAAGTTATAAGGTTAGAATTAGATAGTTTGCTTATCAAAAGAAAAAGAAATAAAGGGTCAGCAAGCTCAAATGCACCCAATGAATGAAGAGAAAATGCTAGGGTAAATAAAGGGTAGGTAGAAGAAGTTTTGCAAGTGCACAAGGTTGCTAAGTCAAAAGCACATTCATCATGCTTAATTCAGGTGCAGGAGGAATTGTGAAAGAGAAAGGATATTCACTAAAGCTTATTTACTAATTTGCCTCATTATCCCTTCATTGCTTGTAAAAACCCTTTCCCCCTCATTTTAACCTTTTTCCCCTAGTTTCACACATTTTCCTATATATTACTCTTCAAAAATCATCCCCCCTTCCTAAAACCCCTTTCCCTAGTGTGAAACACATTTCCATCGCAAATAATACTTTCCCCCTTATTAATTTCCCTTTTCCCCTTAAAAACCCACAAGAAACCCTTTATCCTAAGTTTTTCCTAAAGGCCCGCTTTATAAATCCCCCATGTTATAATTTCCTGACACCCTTTTTTAACCCACCAAGCCTTGGTCTATAGTTAAAAACCCTGCAATATAACACATGGTCACCACCTTTGTTAACCTGTTGCTTATATGAAAAACCCATCATTACCTATTAATTAATTACAATTCATTGTAATTAAACCACGAGCCTCTCCCACCACATTCCAACTTCGTCCATGCAACTTCACCGCACGATATCCCTCCAATCTCCCACCTCCAGATCCAACGGCACACATCAATATCAAGCTGATTCATCGTCCGATAGTTAACGGCCCAAGAGCACACGAGATTCGCAGTTTTGGCCAGGCACTGTTCTGCTATGTGGCGGCACCAGGTTATATCACGTTCTTGCGAAAAATAACGCCCTCCATCCAAAAGTGGTGCGATATGGACGAAAATCACCTCCCCGCCTAATCCAAAACTGCACACTATTCATTAGCCAATTCTCATGCCAAAATGTAATCGTTATTGGTTAAAAGGCCGAAAGTGCCCCAGTTTCTTTTCGCTTATTTTCACTGAAAACCTCTGCTAAACCAACTCTGACACCCTGAACCTCTGTGCGACCATTTTTACCAATTTTTCCACCCGAAGACGCTGCAGACACGCAATTGAAGCAACAAATTGACAAATTGAAGCCTCATAAGCCTTTGCTGCCACCACAGAACCCTGTCTACGCATCAAACCATCAAATTTCCAGGTATTCTTGATAGAAGCATAACAGCCCTGTGAATTTAAATTATACACAATAATTATCCGAGGTTAATTAATTCAATTAATTAAAAAACCTTCCTAAAATGAAAAAAAATAAAAATAAAAATAATAAAATAAATAAATAAAAATAAAAATAAAATAAAATAAATAAAAAATAAAAATAAAAATAAATAAATAAAATAAAATAAAAAAATTTAAATTAAATTAAAAAAAAAATTATATATATATATATATATCCCACTATGCACCCAAACCCCTTTTTACAGACTGTTATTACCCTCCCCACTGTTCCAGAGCTTCTAAACCTTACTCCCAAAGCCACAGAAAGAGTAATTCAATTCAATAAACCAAATTATGGCTTCCCAAACCTCTCTGGATGTAAGACCTCTGCAAACCCCTCACCTGGATATTGACCACCTCCCTTTAGCCGATAGAGACTTTCAAATTAAATATACTGCTTCCCCTGCCCACTTACTGAAACTCCACTACTGGAGTAAAGACAAGTTTTTGAACCAGAATGATGACATTCACCTATGGGAGTCCAATTTGCCCAAGTACTTGTTCCCACAGGTACACCTATTCCCAGAAATCATCCACTTCTGCCAAGCTTACTATGTTCCCAGTCAAAGAGCCATAATCTCCCCTGAAAAACAAATTTTGTTTGCCATTGTTGCAGAAGCAATTAATCAAATGTTGAAAATCCAACCAAGCCCAAATGAGACCCCACTTTCCATTGAAGGTTTACTTGAACTCGACACAAAGCTAGAACTTCCCAAGAAGGCTCATATTGTTCAAACTTTCATCATAGAGGAGTCTCATACTCCTACAAATAGCCCTCCATATGCTGCCACCATTTTCTCTGATAGAGGCAGACAAATTATTACCATGCTCTCTTGCATTCTAGGGTACACCACAGATGAACATGTGGATGAGGTTGTCATTGCTTTCCTTTCTATCTTTTTCCCAGGCAAGCCTCCTGCTACATTTTACAATTTTTCTTAGTTCATAGCAGATAGAATCCATGAACAGTTAATCAGATTACCAAATGGCAGAGTCTTCAAAATATTCATTAGTGTTATTTCATATGTTCTTGTATTTTCAGTCAGACAAATTTCCATTCAACATCCAAAAGTTAGCCATCAAAGGCAATCCAAGATCTGTCATCTTTTGGACACCATTGATCCAAAGATATTCCACTATTTTTGGTTATAAAGAATTCATTGATTCATTTGTTCATCCTCTTATAAACATGTTAACCAGGAGCTATCAACCCAGGATAAGTGCGTAAATTAAGAGAGTTTTACAGTTGGCTAAGAACAATAGAGTGGGGGGTTGGTATCTATACCAGGACCACAAAGAAATCAGAATATATGGATGCCAACTTACTCCCTACAAACTTCCCAAATACCTCCCCATGAGGATATTTGCATTAGAGTATTTTAGACAAATCATAAACTCTTATGAAGTTAATTTCCTGTCAACTAGGAAGAAGACTTAATTTAAAATGAAAAACCAATTGGGCCCTTTTATTTGTAATAATAGGGAAGCTGGACCAGAGGTAGACAAAATCTTACAGCAGATGAACTTCAAAATTTGTTTTATGTGGCAGTATGACCCTAATGGAGTCATAAATAAACTAAGGCTCAAATTCAAATTGAGTCCTTTCATACATGATCCCAGGCCAGACATTGAGAAATATGCCAACTAGTCAGAATGGTTGGAAAACACTTTGATAGATGTGGAGAGTACTTTAATTGATGTGGAAAAGCATATTGATACTAGTTCCTTTCTGCATGTTCCATAACTACAAGAACAGATGACTATTACTCCCATCCTATAGACTCCAGCCAATGAGGACAAAAATGTGAAAAGAACCAGGGAAGAAGGCTCTAGCTCAGGGATGGACACCACAAATAACCAATTTGAGATCAATTACAAGAAGAGGCCCAAACTTAATCCTATAACTGAACAAGAAGACACCATTGATACAATGGAAATCATTGACACTGACACAATGGTTGGAAGGAGTAAAGGCCCATCAGTTTCAGAGGAAACTCACCAGCCTTCTACTTCAAACACTCAACTTATTGAGAAATAGCTCAGCATTGAAGTCTCTTCATCCAGCAAGCCTGTGGATAAAGAGAAAGATATTAAAGAGAAGTACAAGGAAATTAAGTTGAGAAATGAGGCATTGAAGGCTGAGACTTATGCCCAGTACTTCAAACAAACACCTGCAAATCAAAATAGATTAATGTCAGCCTTTGACATTAAGATTGGGAAGATGCAAATGACATTCATGCAACCTATAGTCTAGCAGCCCAAATCATCAGCAGACTACAAGAAGGCAAAGTTCGAAGTATTGGCTAGGGATGTTCACCCTATTGACCAGATCAAATTCCATAAGCAGGCAGGTGAGATGATTTACTCCACCATGACAAATAAAGAAATGACTATGCACAAACTCCAAATCTCACTAGATAATATCACAGCACAGTATAAGCTAGAAAAGGCATCCTCATAAGCCAAGGATAATAGAATCAAGTCACTATAAGACTTGGTGATTGAGCTTGGATATAATCCCAATGATGTAAAAGCTGAAGATAAACTAATAAAGAAGAAGAATGAGGATATTGTTGCTTTAAAGAAGCAACTGAAGCTGCCTCATTCAGAGCATCCACAGACCAAGGAGGTCCTTGAGAGCCAAACCTAGTAGGAGGAGATGATGGATCTCATTCTCCAATTAAATTATCAATTGAAAGAAATGGAAAAGGAGTTGGACAGCTTAATACAGCTGAAACATGCCAACCTTGAGACAGCCACTACCACTCCCATTCCCACAGTGACTACAACAGTTCCATCAACCTTGGCATCTTCATTTGTCCCCACAGCTCCACTGGCTACAACAATTCCAGTCGTAACAACGTCTACATCAGCAACATGTTCAACAATAGCAGCAGCTCAACCAAGTGATGAGGCAAGAAAACTGGTCAAAGAAATGGAGTACATGTCCATTTAGACCAAGGAGATAAATAAACTAAAAGAACAAATAATAAGTCTGGAGGATGAGAAGAAACTGGCACAAATTATGCACAAGAACGAAGTACATAAATCAAACAAGTTAACTGAAAGAATGAAAAATTTGGAAAATGAGTTAACATTGAAGGAGCCAGTTTCCCAAGCTAAAGAACAACTATGGGCCAATATCATTGACTCTGTCAATGATATTTGGCCATCTATACAAGTCATCTTTGAACAAAATGATTTAGTCAAAGAGGCTACTAAAGAAATTCAACGAGTTAAGGCTAAACTTGGAGACATGCCAAAAGAAGCCACCAAAATAATCCAATTCCTTAACTCCAAAAATAAATATGAATTGCAAGAACTAGACATAGCTGATAGGACTAGCACCATACTAGAGGTGAAGAAAGTGCTCACCAAGAGCAACTTAATGATGAATCTTGTGGACAAATGCCAAACAATGGAACTGGCTATAGACAGTTTCATGGTTAAGTTTGATGCTTTGAGGCAGAAAGTCATGCCAAATCCCTTGGTGATAAATGACAGATTGATGCCACATGAAAACTGCAATAGGAAAATCAGAGAAGTGGCAAGAGATCAAGTTAATAACTCTTCTATGAAAGGGATGCCTACAGGAAAGGTTCTGTACCAAACTTTTGAGAACCTATTTTTCCTCCAGCATGAGGTAAAACACCTTTTTGTGAACGGGCCCACCTTTGCAAAGTACACAGAAGCAAATGAAATCTGCAGAAAAATGTTAAATATAAAATTACTAGATGCAAACACTTGGGAGAAATTAAATGACCTACTCTAATATGCAAAGTAAAAGTGAAAACAGTGCAGTAAAAGAAAAGCAAAAGGCCAGCTCAGATGAAAGAGTATCAATTAAAAGGGCAAAGTAAAAAGAATAGTCAACATGGAAGACCAACAACAAAGGAGAATAAAAAGCAAAAGATCACTGAATAAGACAGCACAGCCTAATAAACAAGGACAGATTGCAGCAGTTGAATATTTGTCTCTATCTTCTTTCATGGAGATATTTATTTTTCCTAGATTAATTCCCAAGACAGTTTGGGAGATTTTGTAAACTATTTTTGTATAAATACTTCATAATTCGAAGTATAGGGTGTGGATTGATAGACATTTCTATAGTTGTACTGATTTGTAACCTAAGGGTTCATTGTACCACTTTTTCAAGTCAGAAGACTGGACTGAGTAATAAAGAGATAGCATTATAGGATTCATGTGTTGAGCCACTTCAATGAAGTATTTTCTTTGTCAATTTTTTATTTTCTAAAGTGTTTCACAAACTTGCATGTTATCTAAATTGAATGAAATAACTGGAAATTTATTACAGAATTTGTTTAAGTACACTCTGTCTTGAATAGTTAATCATTTTGATGTTTTATTCTAATATCCATATTAGGGAACCCTTCATTGCTCCCTAGTTTCGATTGACCCCTACCATTTCCTTCATTATCTAGTTTGAGGAACCCTTAATTACTCCCTAAACCCAATTGAAAACCACTTCGCCATCCAGCCTTAAGATCTGAATTTACTCAGCTACCTTGCCCTGTAAAAACTATCTTTAGAACTTGATCCAATCCTGTTTTCTTGACATTTGACTCCATAGCCCAATGGTAAAATACATCCCTCTATCCATCTAAGTCAGTGATCCCACCACCAAATCAAAATCAAAAACCAATCAAAGCTAAAATAACTAGCCTAAAATAAATTAACTAAACAAAGTTAAATCATAAAGAGAGAGCCCTCTGTAAGCATTAGGAAGGCTAGATCCTAATCTCCAAAGTAGGTATGTGGTTACCTCTATCATTTCTTTCACAACAACATCAAAGAAATTTTGGAGTGATAACATATTGACAACCATACTAGGGATGAGAACATTTTATTCAGAAAGATTATACAAAGACCAGATCTAATTTATGATGGTGGACAGTGATCAGACACACAAACGTTAAAATCATCCACTTGGCAACTCCAGCTCCAAATTAATTTCACAATCAAGACTCCACTAGAGGAATGAACCAGAAAGAACAATATGGGAAGATCAGGCTTCTAACTTGGATTGTTATCCAAGACATCATGTTCTTTCCCATCAAGAAGGTTTTTCAATGTATATTGTATTTTAGAGAATATCTTAGATTAATTTTTTCATTAATTTTCTTTGAAGATTGGAAATATATATTCTCCTTATCCATTTGAACATCTTTTTCTAAATCTTATGATGATCATTTTCCAATTGAGAAGCCTCAAGCAATCAAGACTAATCTTACAATCCCTATACTTATTCCTGTACCTTGTAAATTTCCTGATAGATATAAGACCCTCATGTTACCTCCTATACTCCATGATTTTCCTAATAACTATTACAAATATCTCCCCAATTTTGATGGAGAGAATGGTATTATTGCCCAAAAACATATTCAAGGTTTTGAGAATTATCTAGACCTATTTGATATTAATGAAGACGATGTTATTATCAGGCCTTTTGCTCTTTCTTTGCAAAGTAAAGTAAAGAGTTGGTTCAAGAACCTGCCTATTGCAAGCATCTCAAATTTCCAACAGTTTTTCAAATTTTTCCTTGATAGATGGATAATCAAAGTCAATCTTTTTCAGATCATAGAATAATATAATCAGTTGAAATGACAACCAAATGAAGCAATACAACAATTTTCTGATAGATTTAATCAAGTTTATTATTCAATGCCAACAAATATAAGACCTCCTCATGATTCATCTCTTTTGCATTATCCAAAAGCATTTGATCTAGAAATAGAATTTTAGCTAAGAGAAAGAAACCCAGCAACTCTTGAAAAGATGCAGAACATTGTAGTAGATGTAGAAGTTCATCTACTGATTAAAAAGCAAAAGTTGAAAGCAGAAGCAGAGAAGAACAACATTGCAGAGGTAAAACTTAACATTTTGGTAAGAAAAATAGAGGAAATGATACAAAAGATCACCATGCAAGATAATTTTTTGTGCAAGATCACCATAGCCTATTTCTTTCAGAAAAAGAACAGGTTGATATCCATGAACAAATTCCTGCTAATTCCAACTACCATGGATCAGAAAATGGATTTATAGATCAATATGTGGAAGAGGAATCTACTAATATAATGTGTATGTTTTATGACATTCCTTATTTTAATGATTTTCCTAAGTATGATCAGTATGATGATGATTATGTTCTCCAATTTCAAGCTAACTTAACATAGCAATCAAAAGCTAGTTTGGGAAATAAGGAAATTCAGTTTCACCAGCTTGAAAACAGTGTCAGCTTATTCATATCAGCTACGAAAGTGAGGAAGAAAGTGCAGAAAAATTGGAAATAAGTGAAGGTTCTTTGCCTCTTTATTTTGCTTCATTTCAGTTCATCAGAGAAAACTTTAAAGCAATCAAAAACCAACAATCTTTTGGTATTGTTATTGATAACAAAGAAGACAATGAAACTCTTGATCAAGATTCTTTAGTTTCACAACTACAGTTATCAAATTTCATTGAAACACCTGATCAAATGACACAGGAAAGTTCTATACCACTATGTTTTGAATCATTTCAGTTTTTAAAGGAAATGTGGTATAAAATCTTTAAAGAAAAGGATGAGCAGCATGTAGAAATCTATGAGTTTCCATTCAAACCTATATGCAATAAGTTGCAGCAACCCTTCCAAGTTTTTTATGATCCAATAGCTTATATATTAGATGATCGATGCAATCAAAAATTTTCTCCCTTAACTAGCTATGAGATTTAGGATCAAGTTGATAAAGGTTTCATCAGACAAACATTTCAATCAGTAGAAATATCATCACAAAGCTTGTCTGAAAATCTGCAGGGGGATAAAGATAAAAATGACATTTCAATTTCATGGCATGGAGGCCATCCAGAACAATTGTACAGTTGCTTAAATTAGCTGAAAATAGTGTATATATTTTGGAATATCCTTTTGTACGTTTTTTAGAGTCAACAAAGGAAATCAAGTATTTCCTTATCTTCTCATTTGTTGACAAGGTTATATTGGGTTGTAGAACTTTAGTTTTAATCACAAACAAGCACAAGTTGCAAAATCCACCAATGTATATGATGCTTGAATGGTTTCATTCGATGTTTCATTTTACCCAACCAGCAGTTGGACAACTGATTAGAGTAAGTAGGTAGGATTTCAGTTTGATTAAATACAATTTTTTAGCAACAAGTTTATTTCAAATCAGATTTCAGTACAGCATGTGCTAGATTTCAGTTTGCAGAAAAGGTTAAGATTTTAGTTCAAGATTTTCAGTCAAAAAGATTATATAACAAAGCAGGCGCAGGCTTGGGATTGACCCAATGGATCAGGCCACTAGTCGACGGTGTTCTTGACATCTCACCAGAAATGCCATCCCCATGTGAAGCCACTGTAATTAGGGTCCTCTAATAGTAGGATTCATAATTTTGAATTGGCTATGGTTTGTTTTTTAATATTGTACATACTTTTTCTTTTGCAAAATGTTTTCCCATATTAAAGTTAAAAAATGTAAAGAGTGTATGTCATAAAAGAATAATCAAAGGAGAAAAAGAAAGAAAAAGTAAAAAAAAAATATGAACCCCACAAAAAAGAGATAAAAATAGATCATGAAAGTGTGCAAATTCAAATGCCACTCCTTTTACTTTACTTTTGCAAATAAGATTATGTGCAGCTTGTCAAAAATGCCATAATTCGTGATGATTAAATAGTTCAATCTTGACTCATTCATGCTTTAAATTCCATGTTGATAGATAGAGAATAAAGATCTAGCCAAACTATTTAATCTTGGCAGATCAGTAGTTAGGTAGAGAATAAAATGATCTCATTAGATTAATCTGAGCCATTGGAAATTATAAGGTTAGAATTAGATAGTTTGCTTATCAAAAGAAAAAGAAATAAAGGGTAAGCAAGCTCAAATGCACCCAATGAATGAAGAGAAAATGCTAGGGTAAATAAAGGGTAGGTAGAAGAAGTTTTGCAAGTGCACAAGGTTGCTAAGTCAAAAGCACATTTATCATGCTTAATCCTATGTTTCATGTGTAGGAGGAATTGTGAAAGAGAAAGGATATTCACCAAAGCTTATTTACTAATTTTCCTTCATCTCACTACACCCCCCATATACTTAGTTTATTAATTTCCCCTCATTATCCCTTCATTACTTGTAAAAACCCTTTCCCCCTCATTTTAACCTTTTTCCCCTAGTTTCACACATTTTCCTATATACTACCCTTCAAAAATCATCCCCCCTTCCTAAAACCCCTTTCCCTAGTGTGAAACACATCTCCATCACAAATAATACTTTCCCCCCTTATTAATTTCCCTTTTCCCCTTGAAAACCCACAAAAAACCCTTTATCCTATGTTTTACCTAAAGTCCCAATTTATAAATCCCCCACGTTATAATTTCCTGACACACTTTTTTAACCCACCAAACCTTGGTCTATAGTTAAAAACCCCGCAATATAGCCCAAGGTCCCCACCTTTATTAACCCACTACTTATATGAAAAACCCATCATTACCTGTTAATTAATTACAATTCATTGTAATTAAACCTTGGGCCCCGCCCACCACTTTCCAACTCCGTCTGTGCAACTTCACTACGTGATATCCCTCCGATCTCCCACCTCCATATCCAACGACGCACATCAATATCGCGCGGATTCATCGTCCAATAGTTAACGGCCCTAGAGCACGCAAGATTCGCGGTTTTGGCCGGGCACTATTCTACTATGTGGTGGCACCAGGTTATATCGCGTGCTTGCGAAAAATACTGCCCTCCATCCAAAAGTGGTGTGATATGGCCGAAAACCACCTCCTCGCCTAAACCAAAACTACCCACTATTCATTCGCCAATTCTCACGCCAAAATGTAATCGTTATTGGTTAAAAGGCCGAAAATACCCCATTTTGGTCTTTTCGCATATTTTCACTAAAAACCTCTATTAAACCAACTCTGACACCTTGAACCTCTGCACGACCATTTTTACCAACTTTTGCCACCTGGTGATCCGAAATGGATCCATGAAGAATAATCAAAGCACCATGACTATATCAAATCGGGACAAAACTTCGAATTCAAGAGCACAGAGCGATCAGGAAGACCTCTGAACAATGGCAGTTGGTAGCTAGTGAGGAACGATGAGGACCTCGGTCAAAGCACACTGATAGAGGCCCATGGAGACCGCGCGGGAGGCGAAACTAGCCATTGGGAAGCCCGGATCAGGAAACAGAGGGAATTTATGATGCGTGCATCGCTAGGAAAAACCCCTCAAGAAGGAAAGCCCCGAAGTGCTCAGTCGCATGGAAGCCTAGAAAACCGTGGGAAAGCGCTAAAGTCTAAAGGCGGGACCCGTGCTCCAAAATAGGCAGTATATCGGTGGCACCCTTGGGCGGTAAGCGGATTTGGAGAAAAACGAGCGATTCCACTCAGTGCCCGATGCGTTGCAGGCGGAGGAGAGAGAAAAGCGCCGCTCATCGCGTGCTAACAGTTGAGCAAGTCAACCATGAGAAATGAGCGAATGTCATAGGATCTGGAGGCTCCAGATCTAACGGCTGAGATCGCGCCCGATGGACAAACTAGATTTGACAGGGGATTAAGTCGCGATATATAAGGATTTTAGGTCCAAACTGCTAAGATGGAAAATGACTCATTCCACAGTGTAACTGGAAAACCAAACCAACGAGGAAGAGCTGGTGTAGTTTGTGAGAGGATTAGTGGCCACTCCCTGTGAGCCGTTGATGATGACACAGAGACAAGGAATTCCAAGTGAACAACATCAGGCGATTCAACGGAGGTGAAAGTGGAATCGAGCAGTCATGAGATCGATTGGCTTTAAAGCCATGAACAGAGAACAAAGAACACACGGAGAATAAAGAGAAAAAGATGAAGATAGAGAAAAGAAGAGACAGTGAAGCAAAGAGGAGAAAAGAAAGAGAGCCGAGCTGACCTGTAGCATAAGGTAGCATCGAGCAATCCCTAAAATAGACTGTTGGGAATTGAGCACCACATTGGGCTCCTTCCATTAAATACCAGCGACGTCAAGACTTGGAAAGTAAAAGAGTCTGTGCACTCTAGTGGCTTGGGGAGTCCAAGAACCACCCTTGACAAGCAATTCTGTTTCAGGAGACTCAGTTTGAGCTCCTCATTGTAATTCTCTGCTTTAAAGACACAATAAAGAAGGCCACCACTAAGAGCTGGACCGGAGATGTATCCCTGGAGGATAGGGTGAAATCCTTATTAATTGTTGTGTTCTTTTGTTTGCTTACTATGTTTCTC
The DNA here is from genome assembly GCA_031772625.1 of Pinus tabuliformis. NCBI lineage: Eukaryota > Viridiplantae > Streptophyta > Pinopsida > Pinales > Pinaceae > Pinus > Pinus tabuliformis. Next base: position 1,354,527,244 of record CM062816.1, on the reverse strand, counting down.
TTGCTGTTTTCCATTTTCTAGTGTCTGTTTATTTTTCAATCTGATCAATCCGTTGCCTAAAATAACATGGACACACACCAACACATGAGTCTGTAATACCTTCATTCAATAATTAATTAACTGAGGTCACTCAAGAGTGATTTTCAGATCAAGTGGTATCAGAGCTCTAGGCTGTTAAGGTTAGACAAGCTTGTGTTGGTTTAGCTGTTGAATGGTCACTAAATCAAAGCTCAAATTAGGAGAAGGAGAGTTGGTCGAAACTAATCCTGAGGTTGGGAGAGTTTATCCTTGGAAGACAATGTCAGAGGAAGGTTCTATGGGGCCAAACCCTCAATTCATAGAAATTTTCCTAGCCATAAAGTCCATGGTAGAAGATACGTATAGGTACTTTAGAAAACACAAGGACGAAGATTCATCAGGCTCTAAACAATACAAGGGAGAAGATGAGTCACATTTCCATGACCACTCAAAGGGCAAAGGGAAAGAAGAAAGCTTTCTCACACCTCCTAATAGCCGTGTACATAAAAAGAAGACATATTTGATTAAGCTAGATGTTAAATTTGATTTTCCTATATATGATGGAGAGTTGAATGCAGAAAAGTTGGACAATTGGATTAGACAAATTGATGTTTATTGAAGAGTGCAGAGTATTGATTCAGACAAGAGAAAGATTCAGCTAGCAAGCCTACACCTTGGGGGCATTGCCTTGGTTTGGTGGGAAGGCAGGACCCAAGCTGACATGAAGAGACATGGTATGACTATCTCTGTCTGGAGTGAATTTGTTTCTACAATCAAAAAAGTAGTTCTATCCATTGGCCTACATGAAACAAGCCATGATGAGTTGGAAAACTCTTCGACAGTTGAAAGGGAAAAGTGTGAAAGGGTACACTCAAGAATTTAGGAAGAGAGCATTGATTCTAGGAATCTCATTAGACTCACTTGAAACTATTTTGAAGTACATTGGTGGTCTACACAGCTACATGAGGCATACCATCCTCGTGTTTAATCCCACTAGTATAGATGAGGTATCTGTACAAGCTACTCATCTAGAGGCTAGAGGAAAGAATGGAAATCTAGAAGTTGGGGGACCATCCCAACCCACTGCAAGCAAGAACAAGGAGAAAAGAAAGCATAAGTGGAAAGCAAGGAAGGCTAATACTGCATAGAAGAGCAAGGCTTCATGCACTCACTATAAAAGGGATGGGCATGATGATGAGCACTGTTGGATTCTGCATCTATAGTTGAGACCTAAGAAGTTGGAGGGAAAGAAGAAGAAGATTGTTGCAGCTATTCAAAAGGATTTGGGATCAGACTCAGGAGATGAAACAACTACTGTAGCCACAGGTATAAAAGGTAAGAATTCTGAAGCATCTACTAGTAATTCTACATCCATATTCAAGTTATTTCCAAACATCAAAATATTGATACTTTGTTTGATAGTGGCTCACAAGTAACTTTAATTTCTAAAGCAATTGTAAATAAGTAGGGATTAGTAACTACACCTCACAAGAAACCATACCCATTAGGATGGTTGAAAGATAAAGCAAAACTACAAGTGACTAGACAGTGCAAACTCAAGTTTTCTTTTGGGTCAGCATTTGTAGATGAGGTTGAGTTAGACATAATTCCTTTGGATATATGTGGAATTATTTTAGGAAGTCCTTACTTGTATGACAGAAAATCTATTTTTATAGAGCTCAAAACAAGTATCTACTTGTTAAAGATGGAATTGAATACTTTGTAAGAGCTCATAAGCTCAAGAATAATTATACTCTTATAAACTCAGGGCAAATGAAAGGAATGATAAATTCATGTAAACAATTCTTACTGATGGTTGTAAAGGAAAGGAAACCTGATAAAACCAATGTATTTGAGGGTTGTAATGCTAAAAAACAAGCTGATTTAGAAAAGGTTGTTTCAGAGTATGATATCTTGTTTCAAGAACCTAAAGGTCTGCCACCCAAAAAGGAAATAGTACATGATATTTTTTTGCAGCAAGATGCTCCATTACCGAACATTGGAATGTACAAGTTGTTTGCTTTAGAGAATGCTGAAATCAAGAAGCAGGTGCAGGAATTGCTCGAGAAAGGGTTCATCTGACCTAGCACATCACCTTGTGGGTCACCAATCGTTTTGGTGAGAAAGAAAGATGGCTCGTGGAGAATGTGCATTGATTACCGAGCACTGAATAAGATAACAATAAAAAATCGTTATCTCCTTCCTCGCATAGATGATCTTTTAGATCAATTGAAGGAAGCTGTTTATTTCTCCAAGTTAGACTTGCACAGTGGATACCATCAGGTCAGATTTGTAGAACAAGATGCATGGAAGACTGCTTTCAAAACAAAGCAGGGATTGTATGAATGGCCGGTTATGCCTTTTGGCTTAACTAATGCTCCTGCTACTTTCATGAGATTAATGAATGATGTACTCAGACCTTTTCTTGATGATTTTGTTATTGTGTATCTGATGACATTTTGATATTTAGCAAAACATGGGAAGAACACTTAAAGCATGTTAAGCAAACACTAGATGTTTTGAAAAGAGAAAAACTTTATGTTCAACTCTCAAAATGTGAATTTGGCAAAACATCTCTGAATTATTTGGGTCATATAGTAGGGGGTGAAGAATTGAAGATGGATCCCTCTAAGGTGGCAGTCATTGTGAACTGGCCTAAACCCAAATCTGCTACAGAGGTTAGAAGCTTCTTAGGGGCAACACAATATTGGAGGAAGTTCATTTCTAACTTTTCCTTAATTGCAGCTCCCTTACATGCTTTAACAAGATGGGACAAGGTGTTTCAGTGGGGAGGCAAACAGCAGAAGCCTTCAACACCTTGAAAGAAAAGATTA